>JAREYC010000001.1:258368750-258988125 GCA_030015325.1 Cryptoblepharus egeriae
GAGCACAATGGGACTTACTTCTGAGTAGACATGCTTAGGATTGTAAGCCGATTACAAGCCTATTACAGTCAATGGGGCACACTCCTATGTGAAGGGGGCAGTGGAAAGGAGCGTCAGAGACCTAGCCTTGCATATCAGCCCTATTATAATCAGTGGGGTGCACTCCTGTGTAAGGGGGGAAGATTGCAGCTTGAGAGATCCAAGAGGCTAAGTGCCGGTTAATTTGTTTTATTTTTCTTTATTGTTTGTATTCTCTTTATTATTGTTTATTATAGTACAGTATTGTAATCATATTTATCTGAATATTTTTGGGTTGTGGAACAAATTGTCTTTGAGTTTCCATTATGGGAAAATTCGCTTTGATATACAGTATAAGCATTTTGGATTACAAGCTCCCAGAACAAATTATGCTGCTAAACCAAGGTATTGTTGCTGTACACGATACAGGTTGCTGTACTATGGCTATGAACTAACTTACCCTGCTTTCTCATGTATCTTATGCTTAAATTGTCAGTCTTTTAATAATGTAGGATCTGAGATTATGCCATCTTTTATTTGTTGCTGCAGGTCTTTTATGTGGATTATGGCAATAGAGCAAGTGTGGCTTTAGAAAATTTGCGGGAGATTCCAGGTAACCTGCGAGAGCTTCCTTTCCAGGTAACGATGTCTTTTTGTTGGTGTTGACTCAAGGGACACTTTGGGGTGGATGATAAGGACCACAATCTTTCATTTTAGAGTTGTTGAAAAGTCAATGCATCCTTTGTCCTTTAGGCCTTGGAGTTCAAAGTGCGCCGAATGCGCCCGTCGGCAGGGTCTCTCATCTGTGGAGAACAGTGGAGTTACGTGGCAAGCCAGAGGTTTCATTCCTTGGTCAATGGCTGTGCTCTGATGGTGAAAGTGTTTTCCATTGTACACAGTATTTTGCACGTGGATGTGTTCCGGTACTCAGGAAAAATGGAAGTTATGAACATCCGAGACATACTTATTGAAGAATGCTATGCTGAGCTTGCAGGAGACTCTTTCGAATCAAAAGTATGTGTTAGTCTCTGCGTGTTTCTTTTGAATATAATGGGACTGGGGTTCTCTTTTTATGTCGGATTCCAACAGGGAGGTGTGCCCCAGATACCTTTCAAAACCTTTCCTTTTTTTTTCTACTAGCTAAGCAACGAAAGTCTTAAGCAGCTGTTTTCAGCATCAGAAGAGAACAAGGGGGACCGAGTTGCAGCTCTCCAGAAAGGTTCAAACGAAGAAGAGAGTCACTGGATTGACATGTTGTTGGAGAGCTATTCTGCCAATAAGCTTAGTTCTCCAAACTGCAAGGTAAGCGTAGAAGCCACAATGTATATATTTTTCATTTTCAGAACGATATGTGACGGTTGTTCCGGAGGATGAAAGCAGCTTTTCCTTCCATGTCTATTAATAGCAACTTGTTTCATCGTTTATCATGGAAGTTGAGCAATTCTATTTGTAGAGGATAATTTTTTAAAACCTGTCTTTGATGAGAGCTGAATAAAATGATAAAATTTAAGTTGTGGACCATGGTGAAGTAGCTGGCTTATAAATTGGGGGTCAGTGTTTGCATAAGCAATTCTTATACCGTTAGGTTTTATGAAGTTAAGAAAGAATCCCAGAGCAACCAAGAAACTTTTTAGTTTACTGAAGCATGAATTATCTTAAGCAAGGGCTTGCTTCTCCAGTTATATCGATCAACACTTCCATTTATTATTATCAAAGCCTTCCTGTCACCTTGAAAGATATGTTTGTGTGGAGAGGAGTTAAGACTTGTAGCTCTTGTCCATGTATGACTTGTCCATTTAGGATTCACATAGAACTCTCCTTCCTACTTCTGTTCCTTTGAAAGTGCAAAAAAGAGACTGGAGGGCAGTTGGTGGCCAAAAGGTCAGGTTAGAAATCTCTTAAATGAGTACCAAACACCCCAGTTACTAGAAGTTTACTCTTCACCCTCTCCACTTTTTTCTGCAAGGGCAGACAATTGTTTCCTGCCTTTCCCTTCACCTTCCCAAGGTTGACCACAAAACAAAGACATTATGCTGTGGGTTGTGTTTGTATTAATTTTGAATTGTAGTGTGTCTTAGTTTATAGATGACTTTTATTGTACTCAGTTGTATTCAGTTGTTAGGATGTTAGTCTCTTTGGCCACTCATAGCATGAGAGAAAGGCCAGACCTGAATCCGTTAAGTCAGCCCTTCTCTACTTCCGTCCTTTGTCCTTCTACTTTGCATGATCCACCTATTGGAAGAACCACTGGAAGTAACTGGCAATGATGAGATCACCATTTATTTTTGGAATGAGAGGCCAGATGTGACAAAAACCAGTAAAAGTAGGATTGCCATGATTCTCTTCCACAAAACTAGGACAGGACCCCCATCAAACTTGCCCATATGTGAACGCAGTCCCCCCAAATCAGGACAGTCCTGGTTTTCGGGTACATGTGGCAACCCTAAATTTAAGAGGCTTAGAGTGGACTTTTTCTAGTGCATAAAAGTATATGCTGGAGCTCTGCCCATTAGACCAAGCCTCCTACTGCTGCTTGGTGGTTGCTGAGCAGAGGTCTGGGGTCCTGTGCATACTACTAGACACCACCTCAAGTACCACCAGTGATATGGGTACCACTGGTTGAGAAACACTGTGCTAAATAAACATAAAATAGGACAATTCTGACTCTACCTGGACAAGCTCAGAAGTTGCTTTACTAGAAATACATTCTTTTTTCGTTCTTGAAGGCAGTGCTCCTTGGTCCATTTAGCCCCTACAGCCTGCAGTTCAGCAGCATGACCAGAATCTCCAAATTCAGGTAGGAATTATGTCTTGTGGTATCTGGAGAGCAACTGGTACTGTTTACAGAACAAAAATGGTCTGGGTTAAGAATCTTACCCTGTTAAGCACCAGAACAGTGATGTGGTTTTGCTAGTAGTCACACAAATATAAATAGCATGAATTTGAGATAGATCTGATTTTTATTATTAGACTTCATTTTCTGTATATTTCCAATTAATAGTGTCTTACTATGCTGCTAGTCAATTTGAGCTTTCAGGTTACGTGCCAGAAATGAAATTCATCCAGTTAACTCCACAACTATTAACTTTATTTCTTCCGTTTTTGACGGAGAATTCTCCATAAAGGAGGTTTTTACCAAAACCACTAAGCTTACCTATCTTTTCCTCATTTACCTCTTAGGACTGTGTCAGTGCAGAAGGACAGTGTAAACTCTGTCATCGTTGTGGATGCCCCAGAGGATTCATTCCAGCAAATGTTGGTTGCTGCCAATGTGTCTGTAAACACAACAGGTAAATGGTTGTGTTATTTATAAGTCAAATCAGTTGTGTCTTGTTCTCTAGTTCTGATTGCCATGTTAAGCAATGACATTTGTGAGGTTTCTTCAGAAACCCCTATTGGTTTGCTTTGCTGCTAACAGGATCTACAATGCTGCTCAAGGAGACATCTCTGATGCCACAGATTCCTGGACTTCCAGCGTTACTTAGTATGCTGTTTGCGCCTGTCATAGATCTCAGGTTCGTGCTCATTTATCATGACTGATAACTTAGCCATTGATTTAACAAATGCCTGAATAATCTTTGAACCAGTGAATAAAGGCAATTGAACAAATGCTTCCTCATAGTCTTCTGGACAAAATGTGCAGCATTCTTCTGTAAGTGTCTAATTTCCACATCGACCAGGGCTTGAATAATATGACTGCTTCTGTATCAGCATTAGTTATGGGTTTAAGGTCAGTTATTGTTTATCTGCAGGCCTGCCCCCAATCTTCAGGAGATCCCTTCTAGGGACGCACCAGAGATTTGGAAACCATAGGCACCCCCCACTTATTGGACGGATTAGGGACCAGGGCCATCCAAATGTGAAGACCATTGAAAAGTGGAATCCAATCTTTTTTAGTGTATAAATGTTGCTTCCAATGCTTTTTTAGCTAGCTTATCTTGCAAATTCCTGCTGCCACACGAAGATGAATGTGGCATCATCAAACTCCTTTATGAATGCGATTAGCTACAACATGGAGAAGAGTAATTTTGGCATTGACAGAGAGGGACAGACTGATTGACTGATCGGGGGCGCACGCCTAACCAAGTTAGGCCAGCATAATTTAGCAATTTCCCTTTTCCCACTGTGCCATAGGGAAGCTGGTGAATGTCTGTGCACTGGCCTAAACCCCGCCAAGAATGGCGCAGAAATACCTTACAAAATTTTTGCAACACCCCCAGATCTAAGCAAGGTTTAAGATTGTGTTGTATGATTTATAAAAGAGGAATAACAGGTGCGTTATTGGTTGTGTCACATAGCAAGTGTTTAGCTTTGTCACTAGAGGAACCTCTGAAGGTGCCTCATACCAGGTAATCTAAGTTGATATTGCCCACACTGAGTTAAGGTGGCTCTCCAAGATTTTAGGTAAGGGCATTTTTCTATCTGGAGTTGCTACCATTGAAGCCACCATCTACCTAGAGTCGCCACCTTCCACATAAAGACCATGTGCTCTGCCACTGAACTTGCATTTTTTTCTTTCAAACCCCCCCCCCCCCCGGTGTTCTTCTGTTTAGAATTGATGAAAGCAGGAAAAGATATATTGGTGCCCTTTGTGGCTTGGGATGGCACCGTGATCTGGGAAACCCAGTCTTTCCAGATCATGACATGGAACTCGCCTTTGATGTTCATATTGATGTGGAGGACATAACTCAGGTAAAATGTGCATCAGTTTTTTGGTCTATGATTGGAATGTCTCATGCTATCAATGACTACAGTTAAATTTCTGGTAAATGAGTCAACCTTCAACAGAATTAAGAAACCAATTTCTGTGCATTGAGATTGCAGGTTACTTTCAGGCAAATAATCTTGTATATAAGAAGTCTACATATTTTCAAAATATGTATCGGACGTGTACAATCCTATCACCCAGTTAGGCTGGTACAAGTCCTGGGGGTGATGAAAAAGTGCCGGAAGGCAGTTCTGCGCAACTCATTCCGCGCAACTCAGTGCACAGACATGCACTGGCCTCCTGACATCACCATGGGAATGTGGTGACTGGTGAGTTACACTGGCCAGAATTGGTTAGGATTGCACCACAGTGACTTCCTTAGACCCAAAGCTTGGTAGATTACTGATTCTGAAAATAGGACCTAATCCTTCCTGAAGATGTTGGGAGATGTGAATATTATCATGTACAGTAGTAGTTTTCAATGCCTGGTAATGTCCAGGTCAGATTAACCTTGCACATGAACATTGTCAGTGAATAATGCCATGGTAGTGTCCATGTCAGACGTGTCTGACAGCGCAATTCTAACCAGTTTAGGCAAGTTCAACTCACCTGTCTCCCCATTCCCATGGTGGTGTGGAGAGACCAGTATGTTTCTGTGATTGTGATCCGGGAGTGGCACAAAACCAGACCAGCATGGGACTTGTGCCAGCCTAACTGAATGTACAAAATTTAGCCTCCCTATGACTACTAAGCATGCAGCAGTTAGACAATTATCTGGCCCCAGTTCATTTTTGGGTGCAGTTCAAAAGTGGTGTACAATCTGAGATGAGGATATGCGAAGGATAATGGCTACCCATTAGCCATTAATTTTTCATTTTCCTTGTAAACCGTTTTGTCAACTTTTTTGTTCATAGATAGTTACGTGGATAGATAGATATGGATAGATAAATATGGAACCTCAAAGCATCTGAACCTAGTCCATGTGAGATAATCAGCTGAAGCCCTCTTCCAGATTCTTTCCATGAGGGACCTGGTCAGTTCTGCATGTAACATTAATTTTTAGGTATTTTATGGCATCTTTCATATGGCATCTTTCTTTAGGTGTCAGGTGAAACTTTTTAAATTCTCCAGTGTTTTTATTTTTGAGCATTTATTCATGTTTCTTTCCAATTCTCAAAAAGGCAGGATATCAAGACTTTTCTGTATATGAATATTTCAATGGGTCATATGAAAGATAATCAAATAAGTGGTTGACAGCTTTCATTTAAATGTGTTTTTATTTAACTTAGGCTACAATCCAGAGTAACTGCGGGGCCTTTTACACCGATGTAGTTACAGTGCCACCTATGGGAAATGCATAGAGCACTCCAGAGTAAGTGGCTCTTATGTCTTCCTGTAGTTACTCTGGATTGTAGGGTGTTTTAAAATACAGACCTTTATTCTGTAATCCCTATCAAAGGAAACCTTAAATGAGTCTGCTCTTGTTTTCAGAGCTGTCCACTCTCTTTACAGATAAACATCCTAAGAACTGCTATTAATCGCTTAGTCTGCGATGGCCCAAATAGCCCGTTGCGTTTTGGCGTGGAGAGAATTGCTCAGTTACAGAACAAAGCTCGCCAAGAACTTTTAAGGTAGCCCAGCTCTTGTTTTGACTGCAACATTTATAAATGTATTTTTGTACTTGATAACTCTGTGCTGCTCTGGGCCTTACAGACTGATAAGTTGTGCTGGCCAGTCTTGGACATCTCATAGGTCGGGGGGCAAGGAGGAGGTGAGTGGTAGGCAACCTGGGATGGGGAGGGCAGGCAGAAGGTGTTCTGGGGGAGGAAAACCAGAGGCAGGGTTGGGATCCAGCAGCTATGCTAGATCCAAGCCCTGTTCCCAGGCAGAGCAGAGCAACCAGAGGCTGCTCTGGTCTACTCATCTCTACCACCTGTGATATGATGCAGATCCAGGTAGACCTATTGGAGCTGCTGCTGCATTACCTGGTGTAAGGGGAAATGTTTTCCCTTACCCTACGGTATCTCAGCAGCAGCCCCATACTTGCACTGGATAAAGTGCTTGCCAACTGGACTGCCTATTCCAGGGCAAGTTAGGATTGCTCTGTAACTTAACAAAAAGTAACACAATTCTGGGGATGTAAAAGAACAATAATATATTCATTATGTATTCAGGGCAATTTGTGCAAAGTCCTCTGCAGTCTGAGTTAATTGTATTTACCATATGTCATCACTGTTTAAGAGGAAACGATGTATTTGAAAAACGCAGGTAGACGGAATGAATTAAAATATAGCGCTGCTCTGCTCTTGCATAGCTCAGGGAGAGAGGAGTTGGCAGGCGGAGGGGAGAGTCTGCCGTAATAGAGTTGTCACACACGACAAAATATTCTAAAAATAACCAGGATTATATGTATAGATGAATAAGTTGCTCATATATGTGTATACTCAGCCAATGCAAACATTAGCATTGGAGACTGATTTAAATTATGTTTAAATGCTTGTCTTGTCAGAATGCTCTGAATAAATTAATCTATTAGTCTGTGATGCTATTTTCTTCTCCACGAACCTCTTCTCAGTGAAACAGAGTTGTTGACTACCAGTGATGGGGACTCGGCCTGGCCCTACAAGCTTTTCATCTTGCCCACTGTGTAACCTAATTGAGCACTCCATTAATCTTGGACACACACACACACACACACACACACACACACACACACACACACACACATACTGGCACTGGTTTGTAAAACACATATGGAGCGAACAATCGAGTGCAGAACTTAGTGTAATGAGTAATGTGGCAAAGTTAGTGGAAGAGAATGATGTGGTGCAGAATCAAAGGGCTAACCAAGCAAGACATAAGAGGGGCTGTGAAGCAAGAACATCACACACAGCAAGGCTGCAGCCTGAAAGGGAAATAGGACCAGGGAGCTTCCTTCTAGGAAGGAAGAAACCAGTATTAGAGAGATTGAGAGAGAAACCCCAAAATTAGTTGACTAGTCTGTTCCAGCTCAGCAGCTTTGGTAGCAGTTGAGGATATAGAAAGAGAGGAGGCTGGAAAGAAAACGGGGCTGCACATCATTACTGATCCTGGGTGCCATCTGGCATGGTGCTACTTGGACAGAAGTTGGAATGGGGTGGCTTGTTGAAGCATCAGTGGGTTTCCAAGTCACAACAAGAAGTCAGGGGAGCAGGCAAAAGAGGAAGAACCAGGTGAAGGATCTAAAGTCAAATTTTAACCCCCTCAGAATCTTGCACCTGATAAAGTTTTCCTTACTTCTGGGAACCATTCTTCTTTTTCTTTAGTGTTTATCTTCCATGGGGGTCCACTGGTCTGAATTGCTGATGCCATTTCTTCTGATTGTGGGCTTGGTCTGGGTGCAGGTGGGTGGTTCTCAGGTTACCATGCAGAGGGTCAAGCCAGCACTGTTTTGGTCGACCCTTTAGTCATATGTCGCTGCATATGCATTTTTTTGAAGGACCAGTTAGAGTGCTGCAGAGTTTTGCTTCGTATTTGAGGGTTGGAAGGACAATTAATGTTAAGGGATCAAACTTGCCGTAAAATATCAGTGTCTCTCTTGGCAGCTGGCTTTATAACCCACAGGTTCACAGTATAAAAAGAGATTATTCTTGCTGTGTTTCTTACTCACTATTACGTTTTTCTCTGCTGCAGCTTGTTTTGCAAATCAAAGCCTCGTGAAGTGGTTTATGCTCAGTTTTATCCAAAGCCATATGAATGGACTAAGGTAACAGT
The DNA here is from genome assembly GCA_030015325.1 of Cryptoblepharus egeriae. Classification (NCBI taxonomy): domain Eukaryota; kingdom Metazoa; phylum Chordata; class Lepidosauria; order Squamata; family Scincidae; genus Cryptoblepharus; species Cryptoblepharus egeriae. Next base: position 258,377,230 of record JAREYC010000001.1, read on the forward strand.
TGGTTAAAAAAAAAGAGGCTACTTGGGGAAGCCAGACCTACACTGGCTTCTCTGATTGATATACTGGGATGAGGTTGGAAGAAAAGGCAGGTACAGGTGGGGAGGGAATTTCAGCTTCCCCGTCAGAAAGTTGCTACATGTCTAATATTGCTTGAAATGAGTTTCAGATTTAGAAATGGCAGCCACTGGGAGGCCCACTCCCCAGCAACCCCTGCTACCTTTCATTTCAAATAAAAGTGAGGGCATCTGCCCACCTTTCCCTTCTCATCCATAGGTGAGGTGGGCATCTACCCATGCAGAGGTGGCCCTTGGGTGGCACATATGCTGCCCCAGGCCTCAAAAATTTATATTCCTCTCTTCTTGAAAGTACCAGTGTAGGTTTTTTGTTTGGGGGAAGGTGGGAGGGGTTGGGGTAAAGTCCCAGAGAACCAGGATTGTTCCAGATTTGATGGACTGGGAAAATATCCTGTCCGTCTGAGGTTACTAGAGAGAGGTTACAGTGCAGAAGGGACTGAAAGTGCAGAGCCTACCTTCCTTGTGCCACATGCCACCTAGGCTCCCATTCCCACCAGAAAGGCGGCCTTCTTGGAAGCGCCACCATCTTTCCTTGCCCAACCTTGCTGCCCACTGCCTTGGTTTGCCTACTGGGAGCACACTGAGGGTGTCAGAATAAGAGGCCTTCCTTCCTTGCTTTCTCTTCTCAGGGTGGGGGGACAAGGAAGCACCCCTGCCATTCCTCCTTTGCATGCTGGGGTGGTGGGATGGGAGGCACAGTGGGAATCCAGCCTCCCCCGTTGGCCTGCCTCCACCTCTTGAAAAGGGCCAGGCAGCAGAGTTGTGTCTGGGTGGTGTGTGAGACAGAGATAGGGTTGTGTGTGTGGTGTGAGTGAAAAACTTATCAGCTTTTTCACGTCTCCCGTCCGAGAGTTTGACTTACCAGGATGTGACAGTGATGTCACTTTGAATGTGATGTCACGTCTGGTCATTACATCATTGCCAGGTTGATGACATCATGTTCACATCTTGGCAGGTTTGACGGGGGTCCTGTCCTGGTTTTGTGGAAGAGAATTATGGCAACTCAAGGCCAAAAGAATGGCCTTGAGATCTTTAAAATACATTGTTTTCATGTGTAATGTAAATTATTTTATTGTGCTTTGTTTTTTTCAATAGTGGGATCCCTCACTCCTTGTTGACCAAACTGAACAGAATGTTGCAAGAGGAAAAAACGCCGTCCTTTACCAGTTGCATAAGTTGGTTTTATTAAATGCCTAATGCTCCAGTTTGAAGCACACTTAAGAAAGTCCCATTACATCAAATAGGTTAATATTATTTTTTCCCTAAATAAGTTTGTTTTGTATTAGAATGTTAAATGTTTACAGAAGGCTGGCAGTTAAAGCACAGCTTGAAAAAAATGTTGGACAAAAGATTTAATGTGAAGTCCTTAATTCACAATTTTTGTTTACTGTCAGACGCCTTGAAATAAAGAAATACAAATGTGTGTGATATTTTGCCTGAACTTGGAAAAAGAAAAAGAGGCTATATATTTTGTCACCTTTAAGACTCTTTGGATGGCTTTTTCTGTATTTGCCTTTGGCTTAAAATACACTGAAAATTGAATGATGCAGTTGATATTTGTTTTCTGTAATCAGTTGTATACCACATTTCTAGTTTGATTTGGGAAGTCAAAAAGCTATTCTGTATTTTGTGACATATAAATTGTATGCAAAACAATAGCAAATAAACAATTTCTGAAAATGTATTGTTTTTTTCCAGCCACACAGCAAGATGGAAATCACTTCTCTTTATTGCTTAATTCTAAACTGCATTCTTTAGCATAATAAAAGTTTTTGAGAAAATTGTGGTGGTCTTTCTGTTCAGTGGGTTCTGTTTTTAAAGGGGCTATTTTATGATTACTCATGAGTAAATATACATGTGTGGCTCAGTTTTCATAGTTTGTCAGCTTGGAGGGGGACTTTTCTTGACTGTTTTTGGGGCTTGCCTTTGTTGGATCTGGACCATTGTGGTGCTACTGCATTCCAAGGGGCCTGCCTTTTGAAATCGACTGATGCACGTTTGCCTTCTCATGAGTAAATGTGCAGTGGAGTGTGGGTTCACTTTCCTTTGGGATTCTTGCATTTTCAGTTGGAAGATAACAACTAATGATCCACCAACAATCAAGTTTTATGATCCACCAACAATCAGGTTGGAACCTACTGATGGGTGCTTGAGACAACACACCCCTCAAGTCTTGTGGCCCTTTCCTCTAGGAATTTGTCCAGACCCTTCCTTAAAGGCATTGAGGTTAGATGCCATCACCACATCTTCTGGCAAGGAGTTTCACAGACCAACTACACGCTGGGTAAAGAAATATTTTCTTTTGTCCTACCCATCCCAAAATTCAATTTTAGTGGATGTCCTGGTGCTGATGTTATGATGTTATGTGAACCTGATGTTCTGGTGTTATGTGAAAGGGAAAAGAGCATCTCTATCCACCCTTACATAATTTTTTGTCTCAATTTTGTCTTCTTCAGTGGATCATATATAGTCTGAACTCTCTACTGACCTGTCCATTTTGAGTGGCCTACATGGCATAGCTCATAGCCTCATTGAGTTACACAGGCCCCCTTCACCATGATAAGGCAGTGATCCATGAAAGGGATTTAGGGCTCAATCCTATCCATGTCTACTCAGAAGTAAGCCCCATTGTGTTCAGTTGGTCTTACTCTCAGGAAAGTGTGCTTAGTATTGCAGCCACAGCCTCTAAAAAAAACCAAAAGAAGTCTGATCGTTCATGGGTCTCCCCACTGTCCTGTCTTGCTTGGCCTTAAATTATTGCAGAGCCATTCAGAATTTCCAGAGCCATCCAGGATTACCTGTCGGAGATGCTCTAGTTGGATTCCCTGCTACAGGCAGAGGGTTGGAGTAGATGACCCACTGGGTCCCTTCCAACTCTAGGAATTTATGATTATAGAATTAATTAATTCTGCTTAAATCTTTATTTCTGGAGATGTGTTGCCACCTGGTGGGCATTGCATATTACTTGCTGTTTCCAAATGTGGTTTGCTTCTGCTGAAGAAGCCATGCAGTGGTGGGCTCCAGCAGGTTCACACCTACTCTATAGAACCGGTTGTTAGAGATAGCACGTACAAAGTTTAAAAATAGCCATTTAAAAGTGGCTGCCAGATGGGCATAGAACCGGTTGTTAATTTTTTTTTGAATCTCACATTGAAGCCATGTAGAATATTTTGTTGTGTCTGGCATATGCGCAAAGTCTTGTGTAGCCCAGAGTGCCTGCACATAGCACTGAACTTACGGTGACTACTTACTGGGTTTTCCTGGAACCTTTAAGGAATCCTAAAGCTTCTAGGATCACACTTTGAGAAACACTGCCTTACATCAATGCCTTGAGTTAGTGAATAACTGGATGTGAGTGAATGGACTGAAATTTATTTTGGACAAATCAAACCCTCAATGGTGGCTGGAATGTGGCTAAGCTTGAAACAGTACCAGCTGGTTTATGATCCACAATGGTAAAGCAGGAAAAACAGTAAGACAAGAATACCACAACTGGAGAATGAAAAACAGTGGAAGGAACAACAGTGGAAGAATCCTAGAGTTGGAAGGGGTCCAGTAGGACATCTAGTCCAACCCCCTGCCTGTAGCAGGAAATTCTCCGACAGGTGCTGGTGGAGTCTCTGCTTGAAGATCCCCAGTGAGGGAGAGTCCACCACCTTCCTTGGCAATCTGTTCCACTGCCGAACCGCCCTCGCTGTCAGGAATTTTTTCCTGATATCCAACCGGAATCTCCTTTCTTGCAGTTCGTGCCCATTGGTTCTAGTTCTGAAACTCATAGATGTTAATGGATGTTTGTCTCATTGAAACCTATGAAATTCCGGATCTGGTTGTCTCAGTCATGAGATAGTTGATAACCGGTGCTGGGTTCTACCTTTTTGCAGAATGCAGCGAGTTAGGTTGGTCACATACTGGGTTGCTCTTACCCTGAGTTTGATCATGGGGTAGGCTTACAAAGAGTTTTTATCACAAGATACTAGATGTGCTACCCTTGCAAGATCTGGCTTCATTTGAATTTTGGAGACATGAACATTCCATATAAGTAAGCATGGCTGTGCTTGAAAATGGAGCACTGGTCTCCATGGAGTGGATGTGCCCAGATGGTCAGATGTGCCCCTTCCTATCCTATGGCTTCTTGAAATCATCACATAGCCATGTTACAGATCTGGCCCAGTGGCTTCCAATAGGTTAATTGGATTCCTCTTGAGTGCTCAAGGTTAGGGCCTGGAAGCCAAGCCCAGCGTCTGCTTTTGCACCCTTTCTGCTATCCTTCAGAGAAAGACTGAAAGGTTCATATTGCTGCCATTTATGACTTACAGTGGTGTTTCTCAAACTGTGGTTAACAAGCCAGATTCAGGTGGGTACACATTCATTTTGATATCTATCTATCTATCTATCTATCTATCTATCTATCTATCTATCTATCTATCTATCTATCTATCTATCTATCTACCTACCTACCTACCTACCTACCTACCTACAGTATTTATATACCGCTTTTCAACTAAAAAGTTCACAAAGCGGTTTACAAAGAAAATGGAAAAATGATAATAGCTAATTAAACAAATATACGTATATTGACAAGTTACTGACTGTCTCACTCACTCATCAACGGCCAGCCAGGATCGCTGGGCCTAGAAGCATGAAATTTTGGGAGGGTGTTCATTCCATGATGGAGGCACCCACTAAGAACCTGTTTTCAGAAATTCTAACAAAGGGGGTGCTACACGTTTTCCCCCCTATATTGAGAATCCCTGACTGAGGGACGCTCTGCCCCAACCCCTGGACCTAGAAGTGTGAAATTTGGGGTGGATGTTCGGAGGGGTGTGACCGAGGGGTGCACTAAGAACCAGTTTTTGGAAATTCCAACCAGAAAGGGGCGAAAAGGGGCTCAACGCATTTTCCTTCCTATACTTTGCATTGAAGAATCGGTGACTGAGGGATTCTTTGCCCCAACTCCCGGACATAGAAGGGTGAAATTTGAGAAGGGTGTTCCTTCTGTCACATGAAAACCCACCAAGAACCCATGTGGAGAAATTTAACCCTTAAGGGGCTGAAAAGGGGTGCAACGTGTTTTTGTCCTTAACATGGAAGACTGACAACCTCCAGCCAATTTGGTTCTCGGGCCTGGTGCATAGGGGAGGACATTGTTTGGAGGGAGGAGTTGCACTGGGAAGGAGGGTACACACGGGGGGATGTTGCACATGGGGGATTGTTGCGCATGGGGTGTTGTTGCACATGGGGAGATGATGTGCATAGGGGACTTAAGAGCATGAGTTGATGCGCATGGGGTGTTCTTGCGCATGGGGAGATGATGTGCATGGGGGTTGGAGGATGTGCATGGGGGGTTGATATGCATGGGGGGTTGATTCGCATGGGGGACTTATGCTCGGGGGATGTTGCACATGGGGGTTGTTGCGCATGGGGGATTGTTGCCAATGGAGGATAATTGCGCTTGGGGGGTTGATGCGCTTGGGGGGTTGATGCGCGTGGGGGGATGATGCGCATCGGGGAATGATGCACATGGGGGACTGATGCACATGGGGGGATTGCGTATGGGGGAATTTTATTCCTGCAACACGGGTACGCTTTTTGCTAGTTTTTAAATATATTCAACTTGATGCTCCTATGATATGTGATTGGATTTAGAGAAATGTGACAGAAACATGCGTGCTAATATATACAGATTGAACATCCCCATTCACAACATTTGGTACTCTGTGATTAACTATTTTCACATTATACAAAGACAATTAGTTTTCATGGTAACAAGGCAGGCAATTAATCAAGATGAATCAAGTTCCCTTTCAAGTGGCTGCTAATGGCCCTAAAAGGAGCAGAGCTGTAATTTGCAAGCCTGCATAAGCCACTTACAAGCAGCTTCAGCTCGGAGCAATTCACAAGTGATTATTGAGGTAAGGGAGGGGCTCTGCCTGCCCGCCCACTGAATGGAAATAAAACTAAAAGTTCATGAACTTTTCTAAGACAAGCTTAACTGCCTGCCATGTTGCAATGGACAGCAAGCTGCCGGTAAGCCATTATATCAGAGTCCCCTCACCTAGTTGTGCTGGAGGACTTCAATGTATATGCTGAAGACCCCAAGACTGGTGCAGCTCAGGACTTTCTGGCCACCGTGACAACTATGGACCTGTCCCAAAAGATCTCAGCCCTGACACACAAGGCTGGGCATGTGTTGGAAACTGGTGTTTACTGCTGGACAGGTAGGGGGTGATCTGGATGTGGAGGAAATTTAGATCCCCCTTTGCCATGGTCAGATCACTTCCTGGTAAGGTTTAGGCTGGTTGGAGCTTCATACCTCTGCAGAGGTGGAGAACTGCATTCTTTGGTCCACCTCCAGAGGCTAATGGATCCTGATGGTTTCCTGAGGGCTCTGGGGAATTTTCCAGTTGCTGGGGCTGCTCCCTCATCTGAGGCTCTGGTTGACCTCTGGAATGGGAAAATGACCAGGGCTTTGGATAAGATTGCTCCTGAGTGACCTCTACCATGTCGCAGACAGAGAACAGCTCTTAAAACTTTTAAGAACCACTGAATTAACTGATGTGACATTTTATTCAACCAGTGATTGCCATTTAAGGCACAGACACAACCATGCCTGTGAGAACAGCCACCCATAAAATGTAACTTGTTCTAACGTTTTGAAATTTGATTTATATATTTGTATTGAATTGAAGGACAAAGCCAGTAAGGTTTCAGACGGATCTTGTAATTTAATGCTGCATCTTTGTTGCACGGAATTGCAGCTTGAGAGTTCACGAGTGGCGGGTGCAGCTGTTCGTTCTGTTGCAGCAGCAAGACCAGCAAATCAAAGAATGAGGTCACAGCACAAGCATAAATGTCAGACAGAAGATGCACATGGTTTTTGGATAAAAATAGAAAGTGCCCAGTTACGTTAGAATTGAAGCTTTAGAAAAGCAAGCCGAGTTGTGTGCAGTGACCCTCTTGCTGGCTGATCCTACCTGAGTATGTCAGCAACTCCTGCCCCACGGCTTCAACGACTGAGAAGCTCTTCCCTGAGCCATGACAGCTTGTGGGGTTCACCTGATATCTGGCCTGGTAGGGAAGAAGCCAGGGCTTGGGTGCTGGTGCTCAACACTGGTGGCACCATTGGCATGGGAGGCACAGAATGTGGTGGAGGTAAGTACAAAGCAAGCTAGAGGGAGTCGGGTATCCAGTACCCATTCCCCAGGCTAGAAGGTGTCCTTGAATATGGGGAGAGGTACTAAAGGTGAGAGGCTTTCTGCTGCTTATTCTGAATAGCAGAGCTCAGGTTTCTAAAGAAAAATTTAGCAATACTCTTACAGCTCAATCCAATGTGTGTCAACTCTGAAGTAAGTCCCACTGAGTTAAATGAGACTATGAGCACAATCCTAACCATATCTACTCAAAAGTAAGCCCCATTGTGTTCAGTGGGTATTACTCCCAGAAAAGTGTCTTTAGGATTACAGCCTAACTCTCAAGTATGTATGAGATTGTAGCCTGCTTTGCTCTTACCTTGCCATACAGGGCTTTTTCATTATGCATATAATAATAATAATAATAATAATAATAATAATAATAATAATAATAATAATAATAATAATAACGTTTACAAGACTTTTAATACTTTTACAGTTTACAAACAATGCATAAAAACGCCAACAATAAAATCTAGTACATTAAAACAGTTAAAACAAGCATCTTAAAACAATGAATAAAAACACCTACATTAAAAACTGATTAAACTATTAACTGATTAAAAACTGATTAAAACCATAATAAAAGTGTTGTGTAATAGGAGTATCCAGACTGAAAATAAACAGGAAACTAAAAAGCTCAGAAGGCTATTCTAAAGAGAAACGTTTTTAGGCCATGCCGAAAAATTCTGAAGGAGAGAGGGAGGGGTTTTAGAATAAGAATAAAATATTAGAATAGGAATAAAAATTAAGAATAATTACTTTTTATATGCAAATTTTGATCTGCAAATTCGCTTATTGGCGAGGGGAAGATAGGCCACCTGCTTTTGTTATCTGTGACACTGTTCTCATTTATTTGCCAATACAGTGGTGCCTCACGTAAAGTATGTTTCACGTAACAAACAAAAATTTCTCTAGGATTCTGTTTCACGTAAAGAAAGTGCTTCATGTAAAGAACACATTCGTTGGCAGTTGGGTCAGATGTGCTGGCTGGCAGCCTGTTTAAAAAGCGTCAGGGCTTCCTAGCGCACCTGCCCATAGCAAAAGCAACACTTCTGCGCTGTTCCCCCGTGGCCAGGCATCTGCTGGGCAGCGGGAGAGAAGAGCAGTGGAGAAGAGGGAAGCAGCTCAGGGCCAGCTAGAAGGGAGCAGGGGAGAGAGAGAGCTCAGGATGGAGAGAAGGAGAAAGTGGGGAGACATTTTGAAGGTGTCTTGGATTGCAGCCTCCTAACCATGTCTACCCAGAAGTAAGCCCCATTGTGTTAAATGGGTTTTACTCCCAGGAAAGTGTCTTTAGGACTGCAGCCTAATAGATTTCATAAGATCATGCACATTGAATGCATATTTTGAATTCAATCCCAGTGTTCTGTCATCATTTTCACATCCAGTTAATATTTTTATATGAATATTTTTGGGGTTGTGGAACCAGTTGTCTGAGTTTCCATTATTTCCTATGCGAAAATCCGCTTCACTTAAAGAATGTTTCCCATAAAGAACATGCCTCCGGAACGAATTAAATTTGTTACGTGAGGCGCCACTGTACTGTGCTTTGCTCAACTTGAGTATTCTAGATGAACTTTCACAACCCTGACAATGATAAGAGGTCTCTGGAAGGTTACCTGAAGGCTGCTTTGAAGCTGGGGCAAGCCCAGAGAAGGAACCAAAAGACATGTGGGGTGAACTGAACCCATCCCAAATGCTTAACTTTCTAGGTCTTGTTGTTGGGCCAGCAACCTTTAATGCATCAAGGGATAGCCAGCATGGAGAAGGAAGCATTAGATGTTGGAGATGATGATGAGCCCTCATTGTCATCCAGATGCATAGATTTTAATTTAAGATTCAGAACCATAAAGTTTATAGAGTGTATGGTGAAAAGGATCTCCTGGAGCCTGCCGTATATACTCGTATATAAGCCGACCTGCATATAAGCCGAGGCACCTAATTTTACCACAATAAACTGGGGAAACTTATTGACCCGCATATAAGCCGAGGGTGGGAAATGCAGCAGCTACTGGTACATTTCAAAATACCATAAAAATAGATACCAATAAAATAACATTTACTGAGGCATCAGTAGGTTACCGGTAAATGTAAAGATATTTTCCCAGGAGACAAGAGTTAAAAGAGAGCCTGTCCTGGGAAAAGAGGACATATGGTCAGTCAGTGCTTCCCAGGGAGTTAATCCTTTGACCAGGATGGCTCAATGCTGCCAGCAAACAAAGAAAAGAAGGGCAATGGTTTTCTTCCCTACCAAGATATAAGACTAAAAAAGAGGACCTGTCCTGGGAAAAGAGGACATATGGTCAGTCAGTGCTTCCCAGGGAGTCAGTCCTTTGACCAGGATGGCTCAATGGTGCCAGCAAACAAAGAAAAGAAGGGCAATGGTTTTCTTCCCTACCAAGATATAAGACTAAAAAAGAGGACCTGTCCTGGGAAAAGAGGACATATGGTCAGTCAGTGCTTCCCAGGGAGTCAGTCCTTTGACCAGGATGGCTCAATGCTGCCAGCAAACAAAGAAAAGAAGGGCAATGGTTTTCTTCCCTACCAAGATATAAGACTAAAAAAGAGGACCTGTCCTGGGAAAAGAGGACATATGGTCAGTCAGTGCTTCCCAGGGAGTCAGTCCTTTGACCAGGATGGCTCAATGCTGCCAGCAAACAAAGAAAAGAAGGGCAATGGTTTTCTTCCCTACCAAGATATAAGACTAAAAAAGAGGACCTGTCCTGGGAAAAGAGGACATATGGTCAGTCAGTGCTTCCCAGGGAGTCAGTCCTTTGACCAGGATGGCTCAATGCTGCCAGCAAACAAAGAAAAGAAGGGCAATGGTTTTTTTCCCTACCAGGAGACAAGGCTGAAAAAGAGGACCTGTCCTGGGAAAAGAGGACATATGGTCACTCAGTACTTGTTTCTGAGCAGGCATGGAGAGGATTGGGCTCTGAGGCTGCCATCCTATCCACACCTACCTGGGAGTAAACTCCATTGACTAGGATGGGATTACTTCTGAGCAGGCATGGAGAAGATTGGGCTCTGAGGCTGCCATCCTATCCACATCTACCTGGGAGTAAACTCCATTGATTAGGATGGGATTACTTCTGAGCAGGCATGGAGAGGATTGGGCTCTGAGGCTGCCATCCTATCCACACCTACCTGGGAGTAAACTCCATTGATTAGGATGGGATTACTTCTGAGCAGGCATGGAGAGGATTGGGCTCTGAGGCTGCCATCCTATCCACACCTACCTGGGAGTAAACTCCATTGTCTAGGATGGGACTTGCTTCTGAGGAGGCATGCAAAGGCATGCAAAGGCAGTGGATGGAGAGAGGAGAGCAGACACTCAAAGAATCCTGAGAGAATTCTTAGTGGGCGTCTATGAACCTGCCTGACTCAGCATACACAATGGGAGGAGGGAGGGACCTCATTTGCATAGACCCTCCCTTTGCAAACATTCCTCCTCAAAACTTGCGAGGAATAAGATTTTTAACCAAAATAAGATGTTTAGCAGAGAGACCCTTCTTTAATAGACTTCAGAGAGCCCCAGAGAGACCCTTCCTTAATAGCCCCCTCCAAGACTTCAGGGCAGAAAATTCTTCTCACCCTGACTGGAAAGTATACCTACTTATTTGGACACCGACTTGTTTGGGCTTCATAGGAAAGGAGGGGGCAGGATGGAGGAACCTCTGGCGAGAGGGAGGAGGGGGAGGAATATAAAGAGACCTGTTCCTCCTGGGAACTCCTGCTGGACTAGCTGGCTGCTTGACCCACATATAAGCTGAGGGAGCTTTTTAAGCTCCAAAAAAGAGTTTAAAAAACTTTTATGCGAGTATATACAGTAATTCAGTTTTCCCCACAAGCTCAATGATTCTGTATCTGATAATTCAATATCCACAACTTTTTCCAGCAACCTAATACTAGTGGATAACATGGACGGTATATTCTTCAGAGCATCTTTCTTATTAATCCCAATTACTTTTCATGAATGAAATAAATGGACCTATTTTGTTTTCTGTTTGTTTCAAACAGATATACAGCTCTTGTTGCAGAGGTAACCTATCCCTTCCATTGCACCCAGAAAAACCTTTTGGGACTAATAACCTCCAGTTCCTGGGGTAATAAGCCCTAGTACCATCTTCTACTACCAGGACTAAGTCAATTGTGACTGCCCTTCTCTCTTCCAACAATCCCAGGCTATGGGGGCTCGTACTGTACTAAAGTATAAATCCTGAATCTTGATTGTTTATGGATCTCCTCAAAATATAGAATCATAGAATCATAGAGTTGGAAGGGACCTAGTAGGTCATCTAGTCCAACCCCCTGCCTGCAGCAGGAAATCCCCCTAGAGCATCCCTGACAGGTGCTCGTCAAGCCTCTGCTTGAAGATCCCCAGTGAGGGAGAGTCCACCACCTCCCTTGGCAATCTCTTCCACTGCTGAACCGCCCTCACCGTGAGGAATTTTTTCCGGATTTCCAACCGGAATCTCCTTTCTTGCAGTTTGTACCCATTGGTTCTAGTTCTGCTTTCAGAAGCAGCTATGAGCAAATGAGCCCCTTCCTCCCTATGACAGCCCTTCAGGTATCTGAAGAGGGCAATCATGTCTCCTCTCAGCCTCCTCTTCTTGAACATCCCAACTTGAACAAGGTTGGGGGAACTTGAACATCCCAAGTTCCCCCAACCTTTCCTTGTAGGGCTTCCCTTCCATCCCACTGATCATTCTTGTCGCTCTCCTCTGGACTTGCGCCAGTTTGGCTGCATCTTTCTTAAAGTGAGGTGCCCAGAACTGAACACGGTACTCAAGGTGAGGTCTGACCAATGCAGAGTAAAGAGGAACTAGAACTTCTCGCAACTTGGAAGCTACAGTCCTCTTAATGCAGCCTAAAATGGCATTTGCCTTCTTTGCAGACACATCACACTGCTGACTCATGTTCAGCTTGTGATCCACGGCGACTCCAAGATCCTGCTCACATGTTGTACTGCCAAGCCAGGTATCCCCCATTTTATACCTGCATTTTTGGTTTTTATTGCCTAAGTGCAGAACTTTGCACTTCTCCCTGTTGAAATTCATTCTGTTTGTTCAGCCCAGGATTCTATTTTATCCAGATCCTCCTGGAGGTTTCTCCTGTCTTCTGATGTGTTTGCTTCTCCTCTCAGCTTGGTGTCATCTGCAAATTTGATCAGGCTCCCCTGTATCCCTTCCTCTAAGTCATTAATGAAAATGTTAAAGAGAACCAGTCCCAAGACAGAGCCTTGGGGGACCCCACTAGAAACTGACCTCCAGGTTGACACAGAACCATTTACTAAAACCCTTTGAGTGCAGTTGTCGAGCCAGTTGCAGATCCACCAGACAATTGTCTAGCCCATACTTTTCCAACTTCCCAATTAAAATGTCATGTGGGACCTTGTCAAATGCTTTGCTGAAGTCAAGATAAATGACATCCACAGCATTGCCATGTCCACTAAGCTCGTAACCCAATCAAAAAAGGAGATCAGATTTGTCTGGCAAGATTTATTCTTGGTAAATCCATGCTGGGTTGTTTTGATCATTGAGTTCTTGTCTAGATGTGCACAAATTGTGTGTTTTATGATTTGTTCTAATATCTTGCCTGGGACTCAAGTCAAACTGACTGGTCTATAATTTCCCGGGTCTTCTTTTTTCCCCTTCTTAAAAATTGGGACTACATTTGCCCTCTTCCAGTCCAGGCACTTCTCCACTCCTCAAGGATTTCTCAAAGATGATTGACAGAGGCTCTGCAAGGACATCTGCGAGTTCCTTAAGAACTTGAGGATGCAGCTCCTCTGGTCTAAATGAATTTTTATGGCATATAAATTGTGCATATACATGCACATATAGAAAACATCCCAGTATAATCTTAGGTTCACAATCTGAGGAACTTCTACCCAAAGGAAAAATGGGGTATTTTTAATTTTGGGGATTTATACTCTGCTTTCCCTATGCTAACACAAATGCCCAAGGCAGCTTACATACCTTTTTCTAATCCTTTTTGTCCTCACAACAACCCTGTGAGGTAGGTACTCATAGAACACATAGAATACTTCATGGCATGGTCATCACATCTGGCATCAGGAATGCCTTCCAAGCTTCCAGCAGGAGCAGTTTGAGGGTTAGCTAAGCTGTAAACAGTGACATCTCTGACTCTGTAGTCCAATGACAGCTTTATCAGCTTTCAGTCTCCCATCCAAGAGTTACCCTTTTTCCTGCTTAGCATTCTTTGGCAGCCCTTAACCAGGAACTTTTACCAGCCTTTAACCAGGGGTTTTTTCTTCTGTATCTATTACTAGGACTTGCTCCAGAGGCAAATAAGTTAGTTGAGGCCTTGAAAAAAATGCCCATGTTGCATGATGAAGAATATGCAAAGGCAACAAAGCTCTATAGCTTCTGTGAGTTTGCGGACAACACTTTAGTACTTCCGTAAGTAAAATGGATTACTCTGCTTAATAAGAGTCCTGAACTGATATGCTGGGTGCATGGAGAGGTGGCCTTACTCTTGGAGTCTGCATGCCTCTCCCCACTTTTCTGCACGTTATTTGCCCAAAGCAACTTACACCAAACTTAACATACCATCATAAGAGTATAGATTAGAAAACCAATCTCAAGAGAGACCAAATTGCTTACAAACTTGATGGAATAGCTGTATCTGTTGCTTAGATAAAAGTGGCCAGAAAAAGGCTAGGCTGAGCACGTGGAGGTCTGTTCTGCTTGCACAGGTAAAGAGCCAAAGGGTGAACAGCATAAGACTGAATTTATTTATTTATTTTACTTAATTTGTATCCCGCCTTTCCTCATCCACAAGAGAGAGCCCAAGGTGGCTAACATGAATAAAAATAAAACGCCATTAAAATAATAATAAATAGAAGTTAAAACATAATTAAAATACACTTAAAATACAATTATATTTAAAATTGAAATGATTAAAACAGACTAAAAACTTTGTTAAAACCAATAATACATAAACACAGTAAAACTGCCCCATTTAAAAGCTTTTTTTAAATAAAAGGTTTTTAGGCTCCACCTGAAGCTCTGTATTGAGGGAGCCTTCCTCAGTTCTATGGGGAGGGAGTTCCAAACCTGGGGTGCCACCACCGAGAAGGCCCTTAGGTGACTATTGAGTTAAGGGCAGCCTCAGCTGTCATTCAGTGTAACAAACTATTGAGCATGGTCACCTGGGTTCCTATTGGGTTCCTCATATCACCTGGACTGAACAGAGGTGGTTTCATCTGTTTTTCCATTTTCTTTGTAAACAGCTTTGTGAACTTGTTAGTTGAAAAGCGGTATATAAATACTGTAAATAGATAGATAAGTGGTGCTGTATGACTGCAGAGATCAGGGTGGTAGCTACCTTTTCCTGGAAATTACTATGGTATCACAAAAGTTCCTGAATTTCTGGTCTGAAATTCATCCCAAGAATGTTTTATTGCCCCAAGAATTGGATGTCATGATGAAGAAGATTCTGACACCAGCATGCCTGCCAAATGGTAAAAGAACACAGAGATGCCTCCAACAGAAAGAAGTGATCCTGAGCAGTTTGTAGAGTGGGAGGCAAACTCATGAAATGCGGTGCACTGCAAATACCTGCTCCGTATTACTGTATTGCCTGATTGTGCTGTGCCACAGCATGGATGTGTTGCTTGTAGCTGATTACTTGCCTACTTCCTTATTTAACCATGTCTTCCATTGCTGAATTGAATTATACCAGCATTTCTTAACATTTGCATGAAATAATTGAAATATGTAGTCCCATCATAAACTTAAACATTTTCAGAGGTTGACAGGCATGGTTAAAGTGATTGTACTAATCCTTTTCAACATGTAAATGGTGCAATCATGTATACTCAACATCTTTTAATTAAAGAAAACAATTTTTATTCTATTTAGTCTTTCTAAAAGAAAGAAAAGAATTGTTTACAGTATTCTAGAGTATTCGCCGTTGCTTGATTCTTGCAACATGACGACTGATGACTGGGCTAAAATTGCTGAAGATCTGGAGGTACTGATTAAGATATTGATTATAATTTTTGCTAACCTATCTGATTCAGTATCTAGTTATTCTTGCTTTTAGAATTCCTTATCAAATCATTTAATATTCTGTTTTTAATATTTCTGTTGTTTATTAATTTTTTTTAGAATATGGATGGCATCAAACCTTTTTTTGGTTGTCATTCATGGAAACAGAATTTCCACACATGGAAAACTGAGCTATACTCATGAACAGACTTTTTCTGAGAGCAGACACTTCTATTTTTTTTAGTAACATGGGTAGATGCAATCCTATAAAACATCAGTTTCCAAAACATGGATCTGTGGTCCACCAGTGGTTTATGACCCATTTTTTATGGGTCATGAAATAGACAAGGCAAGATGCATTAAGGGCTAAACCAGCTTTTACTGGATGGAGAAGCACTGCTGCACAATCACCGTTATAGACACAGAGTGTCTGGTAAATGAAATTTTTTTTGGTGGGTCCCAATGCTGAAACATTTGGGAGTCACTGCTATAAAACACTGAACTCACACTATACTAGTGACTTACCATACTGAGAATTGTATGTTCTCAGATCTTGGAGATCTCACAGAAGGGAAACAGTACTGTATGATCTTGGCTGTGTCTAAGCTCAGTGCTGTGTCATGCAATCCTTGGGCCTGATCCTGTGGGTGCAAGTTGTCAGTGGAATTATTTACAGTGTTACATATAATTTGCATCATGAACATTTATATAGTGAACATTACATACATTTACATAGTGTCTTTGAATTGGTAGACCTATTATGAACGATATGATGGTTTTGTGATCCTTCATGGGACAGACACGATGGCCTATACAGCTTCAGCTTTATCCTTCATGTGTGAGAATGTCGGCAAAACCATTGTTCTGACAGGATCCCAGGTAATGGACTTAGGGCGAAATCCTGAGTAACTAAGGGGAGTCCTTGCTCTGGTGTAAGAATAATTTACTCTGGATTGCAATATGAATTTCCCATAGGTTTTCACTAGGTGGTGCAGTAACTACGGGTACACGTAATGTCTCTTATGTGCTCCTGTAGTTACTCTGGATTGTAGGGATAGAGCTTAAACCTATGGGCTCTCCTAAGGTCCTCAGGTGCAATAAGGAGTCACAGATGTGTCCTAACATCTTTACACCAGGTTTCCACTATCCTGTGGTCTATGCAGACCATGGAATGGTGGATAGTTGAGGGGGAAGGCATGGTGGGAAGTGGAGCGGAGATGGGGTGGATGGAGCACCTTTGGATCCAAAGACTCCATGGAAAGTGTTTGGCCCTTACATTGAGGCGTCCTTTCTGCATCAACAAAAGAGCTGATGCAGAACGAAGCAGCCATGTTGTGGGGCTGCTCTTTTACGGAGGGGAAGATGACAACCTATGGACATTAAGCAGCCAGATCCCTTTATCTGATCCTTTATCTGACAAGAGAAGAAATATTTGGATCCAATTCAAAATAATTAAGAGTTAGAAATTGTTGTTGTTAAATGGTGCTTTAAACCATTGAAAGTATTTTATATTAATTAACTGAGAAAATAGGAATTCCTTACCTGTGAATGTCCTGTTCTTAGAAGAGGAAGGAGGGCATTCTCCACAAGTGGGGTTTGCCCCCCCCCATTGCTCAATCCAGGGCTGGACTAGATTGCCAATATAAAAAACTGCTGGAGTGTCTGAAGCCCAGCATAACCCAACCTGTCCCTGGGGGAGTCCAAATTGGAGTGGATTGGGTTGCCCCCCCCATTGAGAAGGAGACAGCAATCTAGTCCAGCCCTGTCTTGAGCAATGGGAGACATTCTCCAACTTATGGAGAATTGCCTCCTTTGCTCTTCCACAGAAATTGCATTCTCCAGAGGGTGCACGATAGGAAAATGTACTGATCAGAATGCAAAGCCAATGGATAGATAATCTGACACACTTATATTTTAATACCTGCCATAAGGCTGCGAAAGTTAGTGCAGATTGGTTACTGCACTCTTTGTTGCTGTATTATTGACAGGTATTCTAGCCAGAAATAGCAGTGCATTTAGTTTAATCAGCTCTCATTTCTTACCTTTTGCATTAGTGATGCATATTCTGATATACACAGTGCTTGACATTCCATTCCAGATGGATCCGCCACCGCAAAAGAAAAAGAAAACATTTAATGATATGGTTCTGTCTGACATTTTTCTTTTGATTATGCTCTTTTGTCTTTGTAGGTGCCCATTTATGAACTAAGGAATGATGGGCGTTCCAATCTACTGGGGGCTCTGCTGATTGCTGGACAGTTTGTCATACCTGAGGTCTGATTTGTCTGACAAATCTTTTCAGAATTTCCTAAAATCCTTTCCTGAAAAAGAATAAACTTCTAGTAACATTGCTTGATAAACAGGCACAGAATTTGATATCGGGGCACTTGGTGTGCAATTCTAACCACTTTAGGCCAGCACAATTCACCTGTCTCTCGATTACCATGTGGGGACGCTAGCGCGCAAAGGCATCACTAATGATATCAGGTTGCCCTGGGAAGTGATATCACAAAATGTTGCCCTGGAAGTAATATCACAGCCATATGTCATCCCCTGGTATTTTTAATATGAAATTTGGGGGAAAACCTCCCTCTTCCTCAGCAGTTTACCACCCATTTGCTCTGCTGGTGGCCGAGCTAAACAACCTATTTGCTATCTGGAGTCAAAGAATATTTTGTTGCACCCCTTCACCCCACAACAACAAAAACAAATTTAATTAAATTTAAAAAATGAAAATTGTGTCCCTTAGTGGTTAGGGAAACTGTGCTGGGGCATAGAGAAATGGTTATTCTTCCCCTGCTAACTATAAGAGGAGCACCACTTAGAAGTTCCTGTATACCGTGTTATCATGGATAACTTGCATCATGACATACATATATGGAAATGAGAGCTGATTCATATTAACACCTTATCAATTCCATACGGTATCAGAATTATATCTCATTGACTCTCTGAGCAATCAGCATGATGGGAAAGTTTTGAGTAAAGAAAAACCACTTTTTGTTCCGTCGGCTTTTGTGTTTTCGTTTTCTGGTTAATTAGCCATAACATTTGATAGAATATAGATATTCCAATGCACTCAGCATTAAATTACCTTTCCAATGATATATAACATGATGATATTATCATTCACACATACCCTATTTCTCATTGTTTTAGTGTCAAGCTCAGCTTGTTGCCCCCTAAAGTCTGCTTCCCAGTGCATCCCCTGCACTTTCAAGTTATGCCACTGCCTGAGTGTATCTGTGTTCTGGCCAAACCCACCCAGAAATGGTGTAGATCTGACTAGTGATGGCATGGGAAGGTTGCTGTTCGCCTGTGCACTTGTCTAAACCCTCCAGGAGTGGGGCTCAAGTGTATTAAAGCACTTTTGTGACAACCCAGGTCAGCACAGGACGTATGCTGAGGTTTATGCCAGCCTAATTCAAAGTTTAGAGAAATCTAACTCACAAGGCCTATCATTCCATAATGGTGTGGAGAGGTTGGATCCAATCCTAATTCCAGTTAAGCTGGCCTAAACCCTGGCACAAGTCCTGTGCTAACATGGAGATGACACACAAGTGCTGCAGCAATTGATATTGAACCATTTTTGCTTTATCCCTGTTATGATTTCTTGATTATAGAGCTATGCCACTTACTGTTCTTCCTATTACTCAACACATTAAGACTCAGTACTACTCAGAACACACTTTTCTGGGAGTAAGATCCATTGAACACAGGACTGTAGTCTAAGGCTGTAATCCTATACACTAATAGTTCCCAAACTTTTTCAACTCTTGGCTCCCTTGATCTACATTGGCCATGGTTCCCATGAGATCTATACATTGTATATAGCAACTGATTTTCTGTGTGGATTTTCATGTCTCTCCAGAAGGGCATGTCTTATAGTTTGGGAACTACTGCTATATACTGTTACCTGGGAACAAGCTCTGCTGAACGTAGTGGAACTTAGATCTGAGTAAACAGTGTGCTGCAAATGCCTTTTGTTTTTATTATATACAATATTTTATTTTTATTACATACAAAATTTTATGTATCTATTGACTAGATTTGTTTTTTTCCCTAACTCAAAAACAAATTGTTGAATTTTGTGCCTTGCAGGTTTGTCTCTATTTTCACCATAAGCTCTATAGGGGAAATAGAGTGACCAAGGTAGATACTGGAAGTTTTGATGCCTTCTCATCGCCTAACTTGCCTCCCCTTGCAAATGCGGAGGTGGATATTAAAAGTAAGTGGTTGTTAGAGGCTGCACCTTAATTCTGAGCTTGATATGCTTTAAAAATGTATGCAGAAAGAGTGGGCTTTTAAGAGAAGGGCCTCCTATTTAGCAAAGTATGACCAAGGAGATGGGCTGCATAGTGTATGATAGTGATTCCAGCTGAGACCAGATTCAAAGGAAGTTCACTGACTGCCATTGGAGGGCACCACAGCAGAAGACCAAACATACTAGCTCTGTCCCTAGTATTATCTGCTTTGGCATGGCCCAGAACCTTGCAATATTTCCAGTGGTCAGTAAATGGCTCATCCTCTTTCCCAACCTGCTGGCCTAATGAGGGACATTTTGCTTTTGTATGAGGAACTGTCTTATTGTGCCATCTACTTTTTCTTCCTTGTTTTTCATTCTCACAGTTGACTGGGGAATTGTATGGCGACCCAATACCACCAAGAAGTTTGAGGTCCACACCAATATGAACAGGAATGTGGGATTGCTGAGGATCTTCCCAGGAATTACTGCTGCCACTGTGTGTGTTCAGAAATATCATTAAGGCAGCGTTTAATAAGTAACAAACCATCCATAGCAAATCATCCATAGTTGGCCCACACCCTTTCCTCAACCATACATTTCTCAATCAGAGGAAATTATGCAAGGAAAGGACATTTTTATAGACAGCCCAATCCTGTAACAATATTTGCCTAATTTTTTTAGCATCTATGCTGGTAACCATTACATCATCTTGAAACTGTATTTCCATTATTTAATGCTGAGTAACTTAAGAACCTATCCGTTTTGGCTAATGTGGGAAAGACTTACCGGTATTTATTTAGCATAGCTTTCAATTCACATATCCTGGCAACTTTTGTTTTTCCACAAGTATTGCCACATATACAGTACATTAGACATTATTGCATTAAACCACCCGAAAGTATAGATTTTGCACTGACTCAGGATGCTAAAGTTGAACACAAATTTAACTGAACCTAGAACTTAACGTGTGCAAAATGTTTACTATCACTGAGATATAATTCTTCATTCAAGCTAAGGAAATGCATTTAAAGAAAATGCATATACAAGTATCCCCCTGTATTTGTGGGAAAACTGAAACCATGGATACTTTCTGTTAATGTTCAGACTGTGTCCCTTTAGTGTGCAGGCTGCCTGCCTGCTGCTTGCTCTACGGCATCTGTTAAAGCAAGATATATGCCGGATAATTGTTAAAGCAAGATATATAAAGCAATGCGGCCCACAGAAAAAAAATAAAACCCAATCTGGCCCATAGGCAAACCTTGTAATCCTCCGTATCTGACTCTAATACACTCTTATATATAAATTTATTTAAATTTGAAATGCAAACATTTTTCTGGCAACTAACAAAGAAATGATCAGCCAAATCCAGAGTAACTACGTGAATACGTTAGAGACATTATATGCACCTGTATTTACTGCACCACGTAATGAAAATCTATGGGAAATTCATATTGCAATCCAGAGTAAATTGTTCTTACACTGGAGCTAGGACTCCCTGTAGTTACTCTGGATTTCACCCGATGTTGCCCTCCTGCTAAAACATTATGGCTGCAATCCTAAAGACACTTTCCTGGGAGTAAGACCCATTGAACATAATGGGGCTTACTTTTAAGTAGACATGGTTAGGATTGTGCTCTTTGACTACTTTATAGGTATGTAAATATCTCAGTGTGAGGTCTCTAGCATGCCGTTTTATCTTGCCATCCATCCAGGTTGTCTTTCAACAGGTGAAGGCATTTCTTCAACCTCCAATGGAGGGGATTGTACTGGAAACCTACGGATGTGGTAACGCCCCAAACAACCGCCCTGATCTATTGGAAGAGTTGAGGCAAGCCGCACAGCGGAATGTGGTGATTCTGAACTGCACCCAGTGCCTGCGAGGGTCTGTGGCTTCAACGTATGCCACTGGGCAGGTGATGGAAATGGTGCAGAAAATTGTGATCCATGCATTAAGTTAATCCAGGAATGTTTATGCCACAATCAAATTATTTTATTGCTTTTATTGCTCCTAGGATCTTGCTCATGTTGGAGTAATTTCAGGAGTTGATATGACACCTGAAGCATCCTTAGCAAAGCTCTCATATGTTCTAGGGAAAAAGCAGCTTTCTTGGCAGGAGAAGAAGAAGGTAAAGCATACTGTATTCAATTCAAATGGCAGTTCCTTTATCCTGTTTCTCTTAGATATGAAGCTGTTGTATTGAGGTCATCTAGTTCAATTCCATCTCCTGAAATTTGGAGCAACTCACTTCAGGAAAAGTTCCAACTCAGAGATCCTATTATCTTTGCAGATACTATGGCCTGAATTTGTGATCTGTTGTATGAAAAGCATGTGCTTGTGTGGTTTTGGGGTATTGCCAAAAAAATTAACTAAAGGAAAAATATTAAAGGAAAAATGTTCAGGACTGAAAATGTGTACCTATATTTAAGTAGGATCTTACTTTTGGAGGTCTGTGTTGACTGGACTACAGAAGAGACATCTTGGGATCATTGAAATACACATTAAAGCTACTGAGAATACCTAAGCAGTGACAAAATTAAAGATAATTTGAGTTCTTGGAAATAGTACAATCAAAATCACAATGCCATGATACAAATCAATAGAACATTCCTGTTTGAAAATCAGTGGCGCCTCATGGACAGAATGCCTCAAGTAAAGTATGTTTCACGTAACAAAAAAATTTTTTTCTAGGATTCTGCTTCATGTAACAAACTGTGCTTCATGTAAAAAACACATTCGTTGGCAGTTGGGGCAGATGCACTGGCCGGCAGCCTGTTTAAAAAGCATCAGGGCTGCCTAGTGCGCCTGCCCATAGTGAAAGCAACACTTCCATGCTGTTCCTCCTGTGGCCGGGTGTCCGTTGGGCAGAGGGAGAGAAGAGCAGTGGAGAAGAGGGAAGCAGCTCAGGGCTAGCCAAAAGGGAGCAGGGGAGAGAGAGGCTCAGGATGGAGAGAAGGAGAAAGTGGGGAGACACTTTGAAGGTGGATTGCAGCCTCCTAACCATGTCTACCCAGAAGTAAGCCCCATTGTGTTAAATGGGTTTTACTCCCAGGAAAATGTCTTTAGGACTGCAGCCTAAGTAGACTTCATAAGATCATGCACATTGAACGCATGTTTTGAATTCAATCCCAGTGTTTTGTCATCATTTTTACATCCAGTTAATATTTTTATATGAATATTTTTGGGGTTGTGGAACTAATTATCTGGGTTTCCATTATTTCCTATGGGAAAATCCACTTCACATAAAGAACGTTTCATGTAACAAAGATGCCTCCAGAATGAATTAAATTGGTTACGTGAGGCATCATTGTACTGTGCAATCCTGATTTATTGTGTACAGTATATATTTACAGTTTTTTTACCCTGCTTATTATGGGATTACAAAAATCATTTATGAAACCAGTGGTAAACAATAAAGCAAATAAAACACTGAGAAAGACACAGAAAGAGGACCTGTGAAAAAGATTAAAAAGATTTAGAATCATAGAGTCATAGAGTTGGAAGGGACCTAGTAGGTCATCTAGTCCAACCCCCTGCCTGCAGCAGGAGATCCCCCTAGAGCATCCCTGACAGGTGCTCGTCGAGCCTCTGCTTGAAGAGCCCCAGTGAGGGAGAGTCCACCACCTCTCTTGGCAATCTGTTCCACTGCCGAACCACCCGAACTGTCAGGAATTTTTTTCCGGATATCCAACCGGAATCTCCTCTCTTGCAGTTTGTACCCATTGGTTCTAGTTCTGCTTTCAGAAGCAGCTATGAACAAATGAGCCCCTTCCTCCCTATGACAGCCCTTCAGGTATCTGAAGAGGGCAATCATGTCTCCTCTCAGCCTCCTCTTCTCCAGGCTGAACATCCCAAGTTCCCCCAACCTTTCCTCATAGGGTTTCCCTTCCATCCCACTGATCATTCTTGTTGCTCTCCTCTGGACTTGCTCCAGTTTGGCTGCATCCTTCTTAAAGTGAGGTGCCCAAAAATGAACACAGTACTCAAGGTGAGGTCTGACCAATGCTGAATAAAGAGGAACTAGAACTTCTCGCGACTTGGAAGCTACAGACCTCTTAATGCAGCCTAAAATGGCATTTGCCTTCTTTGCAGACACATCACACTGCTGACTCATGTTCAGCTTGTGATCCATGGCGACTCCAAGATCCCGCTCAAATGTTGTGCTGCAAAGCCAAGTATCCCCCATTTTATACCTGTGTTTTTGGTTTTTATTGCCTAAGTGCAGAACCTTGCACTTCTCCCTGTTGAAATTCATTCTGTTACAGCCCAGGATTCTAGTTTATTCAGATCCTCCTGGAGGTTTCTCCTGTCTTCTGATGTGTTTGCTACTCCTCCCAGCTTGTTGTCATCTGCAAATTTGATCAGGCTCCCCCGTATCCCTTCCTCCAAGTCATTGATGAAAATGTTAAAGAGAACCGGTCCCAAGACAGAGCCTTGGGGTACCCCACTTGAAACCGACCTCCAGGTTGACACAGAACCATTTACTAAAACCCTTTGGGTGCGGTCGTCAAGCCAGTTGCAGATCCACCTAACGATTGCCCTGTCTAGCCCATATTTTTCCAATTTCCCAATTAAAATGTCATGTGGGACCTTGTCAAATGCTTTGCTGAAGTCAAGATAAATGACATCCACAGCATTGCCACTGTCCAGTAAGCTCGTAACCCGATCAAAAAAGGAGATCAGATTTGTCTGGCAAGATTTATTCTTGGTAAATCCATGCTGGGTTGTTTTGATCACCGAGTACTTGTCTAGATGTGCACTAATTGTGTGTTTTATGATTTGCTCTAATATCTTGCCCGGGATTGATGTCAAACTGACTGGTCTATAATTTCCCGGGTCTTCTTTTTTCCCCTTCTTAAAGATTGGGACTACATTTGCCCTCTTCCAGTCCAGGCACTTCTCCACTCCTCAAGGATTTCTCAAAGATGATCAACAGAGGCTCTGCAAGGACATCAGCGAGTTCCTTAAGAACTCGAGGATGCAGCTCATCTGGTCCAAATGACTTGAATTCATTTGTGTACTTTCTTTGCAAGGAAATGTTGGGGGAATGAAAGTTTAGAAAAACAGATGACTAGCAGATCCTAAAGGGGACATGATAAAGTTTTTTTAATTTAGTTATGTAGAGAAAGTAAATGACGATTGTTTTCTCTATCTCAGCATGTAGCTACCGTAACTTGAATTGGAGGAATTTTGTTCTTGTTTGGTTAATTTAAAGGGAGGGTAATAATTCAGTCAGCTTGCAAAAATGTAGTTGGAATGATCTCTAGTACTGTACAGAGATTAGTAAGTTGATTCCAAAAGTGACCTAAAACAAAATTTAAGTTTTTTATCCCTTCTGTATGTTAAAAGATGTTTCTGTTTGTTGCTTCCCTCTCCCAGATGCTTGGTGACAATCTTAGAGGAGAAATGTCTTCCATGCTATCGGGAACACAAAGTTCTTTAAGAAGCAGCCAGTTTATTAAAGTGATGGCTAAATTTATAAGTCTTAATTGCAAAGAGGTAAACTGAGAATTTAGGCTTATGGATAGATAAAACAGATATAGATAAAATTTATAAATTTTAAATAGAAAATTTAATTGTGAAAGTGGAGGATTTTAATAGGGATGGATGAATATGACAATTGGCACTCTATTTTTTCTAATTTATTTACAATAATTTAATTGTATTTATTATTATATTCTTAATTACACTGTATTTATTATTGTATGAATTTTAGTTATATATTTATCATTTAAGATAAGATAACCTTTATTGCGCACACACAGGTACGTGCCCACAGGTACACACAAAATGAAATTATAAATCTAATGTTAATTGATTATTTTCTTTTTAAATAGCTTTTTAAAAATTTTTTTGTATTTAGGAGCTCATAGCATTAGTTCCATTGCTGGCTTGTGCTGCTGCTAAAACTGGTGACATGGATTCACTGAAAGCCATTGAAGAAATGGTAAATATGAATCTTAATTTAGGGCAATTAGTAAAATCTAGATTTATAATTGTAACCTTCTTTTACTGCTATCCACCAATCCATGAAACACAGAGTGAGTCTAGAATGGGAAGGGGGCCAGAGTGGCCGTATTGGTGTATTAGAACACTCACAAAGTATTGGAACAGTGAGCATTTGGATACCACAGAATCTTGTTCAACAGGCAGAAGATGAACAAAAGGACTGTTGTGGGTGGGGGGGAAGGATATATATATATCCTGCTGCAGGCAGGGGGTTGGACTAGATGACCAACTAGGTCCCTTTCAACTCTAGGATTCTATGATTCTATATGAAGGTTGTTGAGAACAACAGGGCTAAGGTCCTGTGGGACTTCCATATCCAGACAGATAAAAAGGTGCTGGCCAACCAACCAGACATTGTGGTAGTAGGTAAGGCCCAGAAGACAGCCCTGGTGATAGATATAGCGATATCAAATGACAGTAACATCAGGAAAAAAGAGCATGAAAAGGTGGAAAAATATCAGGGTTTGAAGGAGGAATTATAAAGGATATGGAAAGTAAAGGTGAATGTGATCCCAATAGTGACTGGAGCATTAAGGGCTGTGTCACCCAAGCTGAAAGAATGGCTCCAACAAATTCAAGGAATTACGCCAGAACGCTCGATTCAGAAAAGCACAATGGTAGGAACAGCTAAGATACTGCGCAGAACCCTCAAACTCCCAGCCCTCTGGTAGAGGACCCGAGATGGAGGATAACTCACACATACCATGGGGGTGAGACAACACGTGTGTGTGTACACACACACACATGTCTTCTCCAGCAGATGGGCTATATTTCTGTCTTGCAGGGTGGATGTGTGAACTGTGAAGATTATGATTGTCGCACCCCACTTCATGTTGCATCAAGTGAGGGGCACATCAAACTGGTTGAGTACTTACTGAAGAATGGAGCAAGTGTTTATGCTAAAGACAGATATGGTTCCACACCGTTAATGAATGCCATCGAACTCAGGTAGAAAAAGAGGAGTGCTCATAGACTAAATCTTTTAAAAAATTGTTTTCTGCTTGTCATGTGGCATTTTCAACTGTAATAAGTCTGTACATTTTCTGGCATATGTGCTTCCTGAAACATCTGGTGGGCCATTGTGTGATACAGGAAGCTGGACTAGTTGGACCTTTGGCCTGATCCAGTGGAGGCTCTTGTGATGTTCTTATGTTCAATCAATCTCTCTCTCTCTCTAAAAAGTTCACATAGCGGTTTACAAAGAAAATGAAAAATAGCTAATTAATAGCTAAAGGGTCCGTCCCAAAAAGGCTCATAAACTAAAATGCAAAAGAACAGCAGCAGAAGCCACTAGAACAGACATTGCTGTGGTGAGGAGAGCAAGTTACTCTCCACCTGCTAAATAAAAGAGGAACACCCCCTTGAAAGAGCACCTCTTGCACAGTTAGCGGGGGGGGGGGGGGTGTTAGCTCCTCAGGCAATGCAACAACTCAAACATTGGACCGTATCTCCTCTAAATGTCTTGCATTTTGTTTTTGTGCTTTTGTTTTTTCCCTAAGGGAGAAGCTTCCCATCAGATGAGTCTAACACACCCTGGATCCATAGAGAAGGGAAATTCACATGAAAACAGATTTCATCAATTTCTTGCATTTTAATTTAATTTTTCTCCTAAAGGCACATGGAAGTGATACAACTGCTTCGGGACACAGGCGCTCACCTTTCCAGTGAAGAGATAGAGAGTGTTGGAACTAAACTTTGCATGTAAGAAAAAACTTCAAATTAAGCTAAAATGTGGGGCTAGAGAAGGATCATGGATCACCCAATGCTTCTGAAGCTAAGCATTTGTGGATCTGATTAGACCTTTAAATGGGAGATCCCTCAGAAATGTTAAGTATGATTGAAAATCAAGAATTAAGATAGAACCAATAGCATGGAAATCTGTAAGTTAGATTAATTCCAGACCTTGGAATTGAATATTGGATATACTGGCCCTCCAATGGGTTTTAGACCAGAGATGTCCAAACTCCGGTCCAGGGGCCAGCTCTAGTTTGTAGTGAGCCACATTGCAGCCCATGGCAAGAATCCCCCATCTGGCCCACACAGGCAAGCCTTGTAATCCTCCATATCTGTTTCCAATATACTCTTATATGTAAATTTATTCAAATTTGAAATGTAAATAATTTTTCAGGCCCCCGACAGTGTCAGAGAGGTGACGTGGCCTTCCTGCCAAAAAGTTTGTTCCAGCTTTTCAGATCCACAACTTTGCCTTTGAATTCATGCCATTTTCTATTTGCAGTGTTATCCTACACTGTATCTTCAGTTTTGAGCAGAATCCTAACCATGTCTATTCAAAAGTAAGCCCCATTGTGTTCAATGGGTCTTACTCCCAGGAAAGTGTCTTTAGGATTGCAGCCCTTGTGAGGTTACATTTCATTGCTGTTCGGAGAGATTCAAAGAGGTCTGGGTTAGAATGTCTGCATGTTGGGATGCAGTGCTCATCTTCTGACTATGAAAGGGCTTCCACATACAAAAAGGCTGTTTTACACCATGTGTGAAGATGCTGCACAAAAAACTGAAATTACTGTACATCTACAGTTTGCAACATCTAGCAAGAAGAATCAAGTACAACAGATACAGAACCTGCTTAGTGTGTGAAATTTGTGCAACCTTTCACAAACTAGTTCTGCTTTTGTAATTCTTTAAATCTTTAGACACCATGGTTTTTAAAAAGTGTTTTGCTTTTGCAAATCAAAATATACGCGGTGATGATCTAAATTATGTTTGGGGAAGAAAGACAATGTTCTTCTATTTAATGTGTTATAGTTGCACCCATTTCAAGGAAATAAGTTTTGAAATAATGTTTACATTTAGATGATGTCAATGGCATTAAGCAGAAGTATCTGTACTTTTGTTATCACATAGTCTTGATGATTCATTACTTTATTTTAATAAATATTTTATACTGTCTTACTCAATTTTTTAAAGGAGCATTCAAGGCACTGTACAATATAAAATGATCAGAACAAAACAGATCATTAAAAAAAAAAGTAACAAACCAGAAATCAAAATCCATTGAATTATAAGCCAGAAAGCAAAGCAGACATTGGAAAAGCAGAGTGATGAAGCAGGGAAAAAAGTTACACGATGCCAATGAAAGAAGGTTTTTGAAAAATAGTGACAGAGGGAGCCAGATGGGCCTCATTAAGAAAATAGTATTGTAATGCGAGTATGGCTACATAGAAGGCACTGTTTTGAGTCCCTATGAGCCTTATTTCTGTACAATTCTTTAGCAAGAAATGTTCCTCCTGAAATTTAATGAAAGCTACGTGAATATGAAATAGATGCAGTAAGCATAAAATTGTTCTTTTTAATTCCTACTTCCAGTCTTGCTGCTAAAGGAGATGTGGATGGATTGATGGCTTGGCATCTAGCTGGTGTTGATATGGATCAGACTGATTATGGGGGAAGAACACCTTTGCAAATAGTAAGTGTGGCTACTGCTGAGCATGGAATGGAGTCATGTTGTAACCTACCCAATGTCAGAACCTACCCCTTAATCAATGATTCCCAAATTTACTCTGTGTCATGGTGCCTTAGGGCACCACAGCAAACTCACAGAGGCACTGTAAGATGTCCCTGGTGACTTATTTTCCCAAGCACCACCATCTTGGCCTGGCCAAGATCTTAGATAATTCTCATGCATGGCTCCATGTGGAAGAAGGCCACCATGGTAAGTTTGGGAACTGCTGTCTTGCTGTATAAAATGTTGATGATTGGCATAAACCACAAGAGCATTCTCATCCAACTCCAACTGAAATGAATGGAAGTTGTGTGCAAGTGCATCATAGGCAGTGATGGGCTTCAAAGAAATTAAGAACCGGTTCTCTGTCCATCTGGCAGCCACTTTTAAATGACTATTTTTAAACTTTATATGTACTATCTCTTGTTAAGAACCGGTTCTATAGAGTAGGTGCGAACCTGCTGGTGCCCACCACTGATCATAGGCATTCTGGTAAGTATGCAGGATAGCACCTTATCATGCTTGGAAAGTTCTGGACCATGTGGTTCTCCTGATGGAAAACCTGATGGTTCTCCTCATGACAATGTCACTTCTGGCATATCAAGGAACTGCAGCTTTCTCTTTTCTCATATGATATCTGGCCGTATTTGTGTTGGAAGGATCTTTTTGAATTTTCTGCAACTTAACAAAATTGCAAATTTTGGTGTTTGCAGGCAGACTCTACAAACAACACCCAAGTTTTGGAATTTTTGAATAAACTGAAAAAACAATGAGCGGTAAAGCTGTTTTGTTTTCTATACAATAGTGTATAGTGTAAGAACCTTTTTCATCTCACAGCACACTGACGTGGTGCTAAAATTGTCAAGCCAAACTCAATTTTTTTATCATTGACAAGGCACACCACGCAGCTGATAGGGGCACAATTGCCCTTCTAATAAAAGACTCTTCCCAAAGTCTTGTGGCACACCTGCAGACCATTTGCAGCACGCCAGTGTGCCATAAAACAATGGCTGAAAATCACTGCTTTGGGTTTCTAAAATATGCTTTTTTCTATTTTAATTATAGTGATGTTCAGATTTCAGTCACAAACAAGAAAGTGAGAAAAATATGAGAATAACACACAAATACCAAACAGAAATTAAAGTTGTTTGAACACATATAGTTGTGAAGCTTTCTCTAGTGAAACACTGATCTTTCAGCACAGTTTAAATATTTGGTTCTAAGAGCATCACAGCTCAGTTATGCCACTCAGAAACTGGTAAGGATGAAATGGGAGCTGTGAGTAATATTTTGTATGTGCTTATTTGGTTGCTACTTTTGAATTCTGTCCTTCCTTGAAGTTGCTCAGTATCTGAGGCTGCAATCTTAGCGTCTGAGTGTCTGAGGCTGCAATCTGACTGCGTGCAGTTAGGCTGGCATAAGCCACTGCCTAAGTCGTGTGCTGACCTGGGTGTGGCACAAAATTGCCGTAAGGCACTTCTGCCCTACTCCTGGGGGGTTAGGCCAATGCACAAGCATACACTGACCTCCCCACATCAACTCGGGAAGATATGCCAGGTGAGTTATGCCAGCCTAAATTGGTTAGGCGAGCACAATTGAGTAGAGAGAGAGAGAGAGAGAGAGAGAGAGAGAGAGAGAGAGAGAGAGTTCAACAACAATGATAAAAAAGGGAGTATGAGGTGACTAGTCATACTTACCTTGTTACTTTACCCACTTTTCTTCCATTTTTCTCATGGTGGCTAGACCCAGTCTTAGAAGAATAAAAGATCCTAGAAGTTGCACCAGTTGCATCTATTGCAAATCTATTGCAAATTCATTCATTGGCATCCTTCAGTCTTGAAAGACTATGGTGTTCATGTTCTGAGTGGAGGTCGTCAAACAGCATATTTTATGGCTAAAAAGGCCAACTCATCAGCTCATCAGTGTATAAAGTAAAGGTGGTTTCCCCTGCAGGTTACCCTGCTAATCATACCCGACCGTAGGGGGCGGTGCTCTCTATTTTTAAGCATTTGAAGATGAAGATGCTTCCGTGGTCATGTGGAATGCTATTACCTTCTCACTGAAGTGGTACCTATTTATCTACTTGCATTACATGCTTTTGAACTGCTAGGTTGGCAGGAGCTGGGCTAGGGATGGGAGCTCACTGTCTTGCAGTACTTGGGTCTTGAATTGCGGACCTGCCAACCTTCCAGTCAGCAGGCCTCTACAGCACTATCCATCAGTGTTTACAATTTTTGATTAATTCATAGGATAATAAACATTTGGAGTAATGCAATAATTTCAATAAAGTATTATGCGTATTCACTAACTCTGGAATACTGCTCTTTGGTGGTATGGAACACTTAGAAGAAGGGTACAAATTCTTGGGGAGGAACAGGAGTCTGAAACCAAAGGGGCTTTTCTTTGCCCTCCAGCCAAAGCTGCTGAGATTCTATATCTTTTAGCAGAGGTTTCCCATTGACTCACTTTTGGTGGGAGTAACTTTTTCCTGAATTTTTAGCCTCATTCAAATTGATTTGACATGAATGTAGCTTTGCTCTAATGGTGTATGGTTTTACAAAACGTTTTCAGAATGAACCATCCTTTCTATGATCTATTTCCTTTATAGACACTTCAAAATGAGCATACTGAATAAAATTCAAGGTTGATTTTTAAAAATTGCTCTAGGGTTTGAGGCAAATAGTTACCTGATCTTTCAATCATCAGTGTTTTCATTGGAGGCTTCCAAGATCTACCAAAAATCTGTTCATGACCTAGAGTGGGAGCCACTATTGTTATGAGTGCCTCCCTTCTGCTCTCTCTTCATTTTTTCACTTCATAACTGCTTGTCTCAGAAGTTCACTGTGTGAAAATTAGTTGTAACTATTCCACTTGTCTGAAGTGTGTATTAAAGTTCAGTTCAGTTAAAATAAGTTTTAACTCCTTTTTGGTTTTTGAGTGCTTTTATAAACTTTTGTGCATTTTCACCCTTATTCATCTCTATTATCCTCTCACTGCCAAATTATGCAGTCATGCCATTGGCCACAATACTGGGTACCTCCACAAAAATTTTTTCCCCAACATGTGCATGTTACATATTTTAAAAAGCACTGTCAGTTACATGGGGATATATGATCTAAATATCTAGTCATATTGATTATCACTAACCCTGTAACTAGAATCATAGGATCATAGAGTTGAATTATCAATAATTCAATAACTCAATAATTTCAATAAACTCAGTAATTCAGTAACTCAATAATTTCATCATCTTTCATACTGAATTCACTAGTTAACTGAATAACAGTAAAATTTATTTTGAAATGTACAGTTCCGCATCTGGCATTCCAGATGTGGCGTTCCAATAGCTATGAAGAAACTTTTGCTTTTTGCTGCCCTCTGGTGTCCATAATACTTAAATCCATAGGGTTTCCTTGGCACGATATTGGAGTGGGTTGCTATTTCATTTGAGCTCTCTACTTTGGCATGTCCATCTTGATTCTTGGGGGCCCTACATAGGATAGCTCATAGTCTTGAGCTACACAAGCCCCTTTGCCATGACAAGGCAGTGATCCACGAAGGCGAGTATAGTAGACTACCTCTACAATCCAGAGGAACTACGGGAGCACGTAAGAGATATTATGTGTACCCGTAGTTACTGCAGCACCAAGTGTAAACCTATGGGAAATTCATATTGCAATCCAGAGCAAATTGTTCTTACACTGGAGCAAGGACTCCCCGTAGTTACTCTGGATTGCGCCCTACAGGTGCAATCCTATTCACTAGTGGTTCCCAAATATTTAAGCCAAGACCCACTTTTTTAAAAAAACACTCAAGACCTAACCTAGGATAACCAAACTTTAAAAAAAGAAATAAAGAGGTAATATTTTATTTAAGTAATAATAACTAGAAAAAGACTCTCAGACTTTCTATGTACATTTTCAGATGCTTGCAAACACTTTACAAATTAATGAGGAGCTACAATACGGTATCTGAATTCAACAGGTCATACTCTATAGTGCAGTGATTTTCAACCAGTATGCCGTGGCACACAAGCATGCCACGGATAGTCCTCAGATGTGCCTCGGGAATTTGGAAGGGACATTTATTAATAGGAAAACTTGGGGATTTGAACAGAATGGTGTGCCTTGTCAATGGTAAAAACAGCTCATGGTGTGCCATGAGATGGAAAATGCTGAAAATCACTGCTATAGTGGATTGAATTGTAACCTTGTAAATGGCTACAATATACAAATGTTGAATAAAGATGAATTTAAATAGCTAAGAAACAAAAATTGCATAATTTTACATCTCTTAATCAGGCATTAGTCTGTTATAAACTGGGATACTAATTACCGGTACTGCTAAAAATGGAGAAAGAACTGAGAAATTCTATAAGTATAAACATTTAAATGATATTATTACAATTATAACACAAAAAAAGCTTTAATGTCTCTATACTGAAACTAAGGTCATATTTGTTCTTTTTCTTGTCTGGTGCCATTGATACATATGTTACATTATTTTTTAAAAAATTATAGCTATGTCAATTTGTTGTATGTGTTTTTATCATTCAGCAGTGATCTATCACCATGTCACTATCCCCTGAAGTAGAGAGACCAGGATTTTGTTTTTTTTAAAACAACAAAGTTTCTCAACTGGTGATTACACATTTCCATACCATTTCTATAAGATCCACTAGTATCACAGCAAATATTCTTTTCTGTATGTTGGAGTCAATTAAAATTTTTCTCCTGTTTGTATTCAGGTAGTTCCTGACATAAGGACATCCTGAGCTATGGACAGTTGTGTTGGTGCTTGTGTGCAAATCTGTCCAGTCTTGCACTTTTTACATCAACGTGATAACACTATTCTGACTGCTGGATGAACCTACATTCTGAACCTACATGAAAGCTGGGGACCATTTGTATTGTTTTCAAATAAAAGGATCCGTGTACCCTGATGTTTTAGGTTTATATCCTGAAGAATGATCTCTGCAGGAGGTGCTAGCAAATGGAATGGTGAATGGATAGCGTATAGATGTTTACTACAACTTTTCAATATGTAAAGGTAAAGCTGTCCCCTGCAGTTTGTACTAGAATTGTGACCAACTCTAGGGTGTGGTGCTCATCAATGTTTCCAACCCTTCAGAGCCAGAGGGCACAATCCTAACCATGTCTACTCAAAAGTAAGCCCCATTGTGTTCAATGGATCTTACTCCCAGGAAAGTGTCTTTAGGATTGCAGCCAGAGTTGTCCAAAGACACTTCCATAGTCATGGGGCTGGCATAACTGCCAAAAGTGCACGAAAAGCTGTTTTACTTTCCAACCAAAATGATATCTATTTATCTACTTGCATTTACATGCTTCAGTAGTCAAATTTGGTTCGAATTTGTAACTGTATTTACTTTTATTTGTATTTGTATATGTCTTTTACATGCACTGGATTGTAAAAACTGAAGGTAGTATCATCTTTGGTTACATTTTAATTATTGAATTAGCTACTAGCATAACTGATTATATCGTAACACACTAACATGTGATGAAATTGTTAATAAAATTCTGGATGGAATTTTGATTTAATGGTTTGTGAATTATGTGAATTACTTTTTAATTGTTCACTCTTTTATTTGTTCACCCTGTATTATAATGATTACTTATATGAACATGAATCAGGGACTACTTGTGCTCATAATTTTAATATATTGCTTATCTCCATTTAAATTTGTCGCTATTATATTGCTTATAAACCACTTTGACTGAGTTTTGTATGGAAAGCAGAACACATTGTTGAATGGACTGGCTGTAAAATAAACAAGTTTGAAGACACCCCTCGTTTTTTCCCCTCTGACGCCATTGATGTACTCCAGCCGCACAACTATGTGCAATGATCTCTGTGTGAAACCGATTTTTGGTGAGATCATTTCAAAGGTGATATGTTAGATACTATCTTACCACTTGATTTCAGAAATATGATTTCTGAGACAGTGATTTTAATGTCATATTTCTCAATCAAACAGTGATTGCTGCTTGCTGTGACAGTTGCTGAGTGATTTGAAGGAAAACCCTGCACTTTTTCTCACGTGATTTTTGAGGTAATAATGAGTATTATTAATACTGAAATATTAGAAATTTTGAAGTCACAGTGTGATTACTGAGGCAAAAATTATTTCTGAGGTAAACGATTTCTGAAGATTTTGATAAATTATTTATGTGGTAACAAAGTAATGTAAGACGCCATTATTTTTGAGGTAAATGGTGATTTCTGAGGTGTGTGTCATGATTACTGAGACAGTAGTTTCTGAGGTAAATGTTATGATTTCTGAGACTATTATATTTCTGAGGTGAATGTCATGATTTTTGAGTGATTTCTGAGGTGTCATGATTTCTGAAACTGATTTCTGAGACAAATGCCATGATTTCTGAGTTGAATCTCATGATTTTTGAGTGATTTCTAATGAAAATATCATTATTTCTGAGGTAAATGCTTATTTCTGGGACAATTATTTCTGAGGTAAATGTTATTTCTGAAGTGAATGTCATGATTTTTGTCATGATGTCATGTCATATTTATCATGATTTCTGAGACAGTCAGGTGAAACTGATTTCTGAGACAAATGCCATGATTTCTGAGGTGACTGATTTTTGAGAGTGATTTCTGGTAAAAATGTGTAATGAAATTTTTGAGGTAAATGTCATGATTTCTGAAACAGTGAATGTCATGATTTTTGAGTGATTTCTGAGGTGTCATGATTTCTGAAACTGATTTCTGAGACAAATGCCATGATTTCTGAGTTGAATCTCATGGTTTTTTGAGAATGACTTCTGATAAAAATCTCTAATGAAATTTTTGAGGTAAATGTCATGATTTCTGAAACTGATTTCTGAGACAAATGCTGTGATTTCTGAGTTGAATCTCATGGTTTTTGAGTGATTTCTGAGGAAAATGTCTTGATTTCTGAGGTGAATGTCATGATTTTTGAGACAAATTGTGATTTCAGAATCTGTCATGATTTCAGAGAAAGTCACTTCTGAGGTAAAGGTTATGATTTCTGAGACAAACAGTGATATGAGAATATCATATTTCTGAGGTGAATGTCATGATTTTTGCATGATTTCTGAGGTGAATGCCATGGTTTTTGACTGATTTCTGTGGTGATGCCATGATTTTTGAGTGATTTCTGAGGTGAATATCATGATTTTTGAGTGATTTCTGAGGTGAATGCCATGGTTTTTGAGTGATTTCTGAGGTGAATGTCATGATTTTTGAGTGATTTCTGAGGTGATGCCATGATTTTTGAGTGATTTCTGAGGTGAATGCCATGGTTTTTGACTGATTTCTGAGGTGAATGTCACGATTTTTGAGTGATTTCTGAGGTGATGCCATGATTTTTGAGTGATTTCTGAGGTGAATGTCATGATTTTTGACTGATTTCTGAGGTGATGCCATGGTTTTTGAGTGATTTCTGAGGTGATGCCATGATTTTTGACTGATTTCTGAGGTGATGCCATGGTTTTTGAGTGATTTCTGAGGTGATGCCATGGTTTTTGACTGATTTCTGAGGTGAATGTCACGATTTTTGAGTGATTTCTGAGGTGATGCCATGATTTTTGAGTGATTTCTGAGGTGAATGTCATGATTTTTGACTGATTTCTGAGGTGATGCCATGGTTTTTGAGTGATTTCTGAGGTGATGCCATGATTTTTGACTGATTTCTGAGGTGATGCCATGGTTTTTGAGTGATTTCTGAGGTGATGCCATGATTTTTGACTGATTTCTGAGGTGATGCCATGGTTTTTGAGTGATTTCTGAGGTGATGCCATGGTTTTTGAGTGATTTCTGAGGTGAATGTCATGGTTTTTGAGTAATTTCTGAGGTGAATGTCATGGTTTTTGAGTGATTTCTGGGGAAATTCCATGATTTCTGAGGTGAACGTCATTATTTTGGAGACTGATTTCTGAGAACCATCCTGGGGTGGGGGGGTCGGTGGAGGCTGCGGCCAATCAGTGCAGGGTTGCCGTCTACGGGCGGAGCCAAGAGCCGGTATATGGATGGATGCCCAGGTTGGGCTCCGCATCTCTCAGCCGCGGGGCTGGTAAGGGGCTGTGAGGACCGTCAGCACCGTCACGACGATGGCAGAGCCCGAGGGGGGAGCGCTGGGCCGAGCCCTTTCCTTGGCCGAGCCCGCCTCAGCCCTCGAGGTCGGGGGAGGCTGCGGGGCAGGGGCCGAAGTGCGCGTCCTGGTGATCAACACCGGAGGGACCATCGGGATGGTGCCTCATTCGGAGGGTGAGTGAATGATTGACAGGGGTGGGCGCGCAGAGCGGCTCTCCCATTGGCTCTCCTGGGGGAGCTGTGATTGGTCAGCCTCCTTGTGGCTCCGCCCCCTCAGGACCCTGGCCAGAGTCTCTGCGTCTCCTCAGGATGCTCACTCTGGTGCCTGCACTGCAGCACCTGCTCAGCCTTCCTCAGGCAGGGATGGGACAGCACCTCAGGCACAGCCACACATCACACTCTATGGAAACTACCTGCTTACACCTGCGTAGTAGCAGGTCCTCCTCACACTTACACTGCCTGACACTTACACCCGAGGAGGAGCAAGGTCCTCCTCACACTTGAATTGCCTGACACTTACACCCGAGGAGGAGCAAGGTCTTCCTCCCACTTACACCCGAGGAGGAGCAAGGTCCTCCTCACACTTGCACTGCCTGACACTTACACCCGAGGAGGAGCAAGGTCTTCCTCACACTTACACCCGAGGAGGAGCAAGGTCCTCCTCACACTTACACCCGAGGAGGAGCAAGGTCCTCCTCACACTTGCACTGCCTGACACTTACACCCGAGGAGGAGCAAGGTCCTCCTCACACTTGCACTGCCTGACACTTACACCCAAGGAGGAGCAAGGTCTTCCTCACACTTACACCCGAGGAG
The DNA here is from genome assembly GCA_030015325.1 of Cryptoblepharus egeriae. Lineage (NCBI taxonomy): Eukaryota > Metazoa > Chordata > Lepidosauria > Squamata > Scincidae > Cryptoblepharus > Cryptoblepharus egeriae. The sequence continues at coordinate 258,415,136 of JAREYC010000001.1, forward strand.
GAGCAAGGTCCTCCTCACACTTGCACTGCCTTACACTTACACCCGAGGAGGAGCAAAGTCCTCTTCACACTTACACTGCCTCACACTTGCATTGCCTCATACTTACACCCAAGGAGGCAGAGCACCCCTCAGTCAGGGATTCTTCAATGGAAAGTTGGAATGTATGAAAACTGGTTCTTAGTGGGTGCCTCCATCACAGAATGAATACCCTCTCCAAATTTCATGCTTCTAGGTCTGGTGGTTTTGGGTGAGCATTGTTGAGTCAGTGAATCAGTGACTTTTCAGTTTTATATACAGTAATAATATGAGATTAGATTAGTAAAGGTGCAAACCCTCAGTTTATGGCTAAACCCAACATTAACATAATATCATGCCGTCTTTAATAGGATCTCCCAGTGGTGAAAGCATCTGCTGTGAGAGTGGAGAGGACTGAGAGTGTCCAAATTGGACTGTTGTACTGGTGCCTGGGTTATGCACTTCTGAAAGTGCATAATTTACTTCTTGGAGAGGGTTAAACAAAAAAAGCAAAGACTAAATGGATGGAGCAGTTCACATCAGGAAAATGATAGGGGTGGGGAGACTTTCTTCTAGTACAGCAAACTTATGTGTAACTCTTGGCACTTTTAAAAGGCACAGTTTAGTATGTATTTGAAATTGAAAGTGAGTCTGCATTTATTTCATGTTCAACAGCAATAAAAAAAATGACTGTACTCAAATTGTGGCTTCAAGTATACTTCGTCTATACAGGAAAGACATCCAGAGTTAGGGATGTTGGGGAGCTTCTGAGTGCCCAGGATTGTCACCAGGGCCCACCGCTAATTTCCAAATCTGTTTCAACCATCAGCTGATGGTAGTATCCAAAAAATGCCACTCTTTGAAGAATACTACTTCTAATGCAATCCTTTGCTTGTCTACTTGGATTAAGTTGCACTGAGTTCAGTGTAACTTCCTTAGAGCGCAAAATATCAGCATTGAAAGCAATGTAACTTCTAAGTAAACATTTTAGATTTGACTTTAAATCTGTTAACTGTATCAACATTTCCCAACATTTTGTCCTGGAGCTGTGAAACCTTAATGAGAAGGGTAACAATTTATATTAAAAGGAACAGTTTTTGGATGCTTATGCAGGGTGACCATATAGAATGGAGGACAGAATGCAGGAATTTAGGCAGGTGCTGCTTTTTAAACCCTTCTGAGTTGAGCTAAACCTGCCTAAATTCCCTCTTCAAAGCAATGGTTAAAGGTAGAGACATTCTATCCTCCAATTTATATGGTCATCCTGTTCGTGGCACAAGTGGCTAAGACACTGTGCCTGTTAACCAGCAGGCCAGGGTTCGAGACCCTGGTCGGCCCCACAAGACAGGGTGAGCTCCTGTCCTTAGCCCAGCTCTGCGATGCCAGCTGGATCCAATCATATTGGCTCTGCCTTTCCATTGGACTAATTCAGTGGCGTGGAGAGGGGGGATTTGCTGCTTGGGTAACAGCCTATCCTCCATAACAATCCAACCCAGGCTTTCATGCTTTGCATGCAGCGTATGCGGTGCTGAGCATGATACCATAGTCTTCCAAGACTGACGGAGGCCTGCCTGTTCTTGATTTTTCCCAGTGACTTGTGTGTCAATCATTAATTGACACTTGTTACTTGATCCAACTTTCATTTAACATTACCAGGTTCAGTGAAAGTATAGGATGTACTGTAGTTAAAGTCTTTCACGTAGATCCTTACCTGTGTCCTTTTGGTTTTCTAGTTGAAGCACAAATATTTCCTTATTTTTACATTATAAACAGGGGGAAAATACCTGGACATTTCACTGATGAGTTCTTCCTTCCTTCTTCTCTTTCTTGTTTAGCCAGTAGATTACATCAGCTGAATGTATTCATGTGAACATTGTCCTAAGCAAACATTGACAGACTGTTTGATAATGATATAACATCACCAAATGGGTGAAGTTAGATGTTGATGTACATCTTTTAGAGGCAACTTTCTTGGAAATGTATGCTATTGATTAACTTTTGCTTGGATTCAATATCGTCAGCGAGAATAATAACTAATAACATCTTTTGGTGTACACATTTGTATTTTTAACAGTTTTAACATTATAGGTCCAGGGAAAATAAATGAATGAATGAATGAATGAATGAATATATATATATATATATATATAAATTGAAGAGTCACTGGCTGATTCATTGACTGACTCATTGACTGACTCATCAATGCATAGCCAAATCCACTGTACCTACAAGCATAAAATTTGGGAAGGGTCTTCCTTCTGTTTCCTCAGCACCCATTAAGAACTGATTTTTGGAAATTGAAACTGGAAGGGGTGAAAAGGGTTCGCAATGTGTTTTTGTCCCTATACTTAAAATTGAAGAATCCCTGACTCATCAGTGTCCATCCAAACCCCCAATTTAAAAGTGAAATGTTGAGAGCACATTATTTCCATGACATGAGCACCCAATAAGAACCACTTTTTAGAAATTTAACTCCCACAGGGGTGAAAAGGGGTGCAGCGTGTTTTTATCCTTATACTTAACACTGAAGACTGACTGATCAACACCCAGTTCCTGGACCTAGAAGCATGAAATTTGGAGATCATATTTTCTGGGTGTAAAGACCCACTAAGAACAGATTTGGTGTCCGGTGATGCCTCCTGCCCAGTGTTGCCCACTAGTGCCTGGCGCCTGATGGTGCTCAATGCCTGTTACCTGGTGCTCAGTAAGGATCATGTTGCCCACTGCCAAGTGGTACATGGTAGTGCCTGGTAGGGATGCACAGTGCCTGGTGGTGCCCCATGCCTGGTGCCTGGCAGGGATGCCCAGTGCTGCCTGCTGGTGCTCAGTAGGGATGCCTTGTGCCTTGTGGTGCCCTGTGCCCGCTGAACCCTGGTGCCAATGGTCTGTGGTGCCAAGTAGGGTTGCCAAGTGGTGCCTGCTGCTGGTTGTACCTAGTGGTGCCCTCTGTCCTCTGGTGCTTGAGTAGTGGCCGGTAGTGTTCGTTGTCCACTGCATGGTGGTGCCTGATGCCCATGGTGTCTGGTAAGGGTGCCCAGTGCTCAGTAGGGATGCCCACTGTCACTGCACACTGCTGGTGCCTGCTGCCTACTGCTGCCTGAGTGTGCCTGGTAGGAGTGCCCACTGTCCATTGGTGTATGTTGCCTGGTGGTGCCTGCTGCTGTCCAATGGTTGGTGGTGCCCGCTCTCCGAAAAGGGTGCATGGTACCAGGTAGGAATTTTCAGTGCCCAGTAGGAATGCCCAATGCTTGCCAGTGAATGTCTCCTGATACCCTCCAATGCCAGGTGCCTATTGGTGCCCAGCGGTTCTCAGTGCCCTCTGGTCCCCTTCGGTGGGTGGCAACCACCCAGTACTAGTGCCCAGCAGAGCCCACCAGTGCCCTCTGCTGCCCACAAATATTCTTGAATTTTACTCATTCTATAATGGGTTAATTCTGCTAGTTAAAAATAAATTTAAAAATGCAGGTGTGTTGGTACTTGGGAATTTTCTCTCTCTGCAGTTAGTTAAGACTAGGCATGATGATAAAATTTTGGTCCCTGTGTTGCCAGAATTAGTTTTTGGGAAGTACAAGGTGTTTTGTAATGATATGAAAGCCAGACCGCTGTTGCAAATGGTGAGAGATGCACTGTGTGTAGAAATGGCTTGGGCAGGGGGCTCTCCAGATGCTGGTAAATTGGCTGTGGTTGGGGAGGAGTAATAATTGGATATGCTAGTGGAGGATCTAACAAATGGGCAATTTCTGTCTCTGGTCATGCATGCTGGCCCTTATCTTGTGTTATTCCATCTGCCTTGCCCCTTAGCTATCCTTAGAGTTATATAACTGACATATGTTTGAAGGGACCCATATCCTTACTATAGGGTAAAACAAAATTACTAAATATTTTTACCAATCTCCTGCAAGTTGTCATATTTTTCTTCCCACCCCCAGCTATAATGTGCCAGAAGATATGATTTTACATTTGTCTTTATTACCAGTTTGGGCCTACAAGCTTATGTGTCCTTACTTGGAATAAAGCTCCATTAACAAAGTCAGATTTTGTTTTAAGTGAACATGCTTAAGTTTACAGCAGAGTGTGTTAGAGCACAATCCTAAGCATGTCTACTCAGAAGTAAGCACCATTGAGTTCAGTGGGTCTTATTCCCAGGAAAGTGTCTTTAGGATTGTAGCATTAGTTTCATCTGTGGTAGTACTGTGGATTGTACTTAGGATTGTAGTATTAGTTTCATCTGTGGTACTACTATGCGTATGGTTTCCTATATCCTATTTCTATTTAGTCATAGGTTGTCCCCTCTGGGTTTTTGTGGCACCTCACGTAAAGAACGCCTCACATAAAGTATGTTTCACGTAACAAACAAAAATTTCCCTAGGATTCTGTTTCACGTAACAAACTGTGCTTCACGTAAAGAACACATTAGTTGGCAGTTGGGGCAGATGTGCTGGCCGGCAGCCTCTTTAAAAAGCGTCAGGGCTGCCTAGCGCACTTGCCCATAGTGAAAGCAACACTTCCATGCTGTTCCTCCTATGGCTCTGGGTAGAGAGAGAGGGAGTTGGGCAGAGGGAGAGAAGAGCAATGGAGAAGAGGGAAGCAGCTCAGGGCTAGCCAGAAGGGAGCAGGGGGAGAGAGGCTCAGGATGGAGAGGAGGAGAAAGTGGGGAGACACTTTGAAGGTGTCTTGGATTGCAGCCTCCTAACCATGTCTACCCAGAAGTAAGCCCCATTGTGTTAAATGGGTCTTATTCCCAGGAAAGTGTCTTTAAGACTGCAGCCTAAGTAGACTTCATAAGATCATGCACATTGAATGCATGTTTTGAATTCAATCCCAGTGTTCTGTCATCATTTTTACATCCAGTTAATATTTTTATATGAATATTTTTGGGGTTGTGGAACCAATCGTCTGAGTTCCCATTATTTCCTATGGGAAAATCCATATGATTTTCCCGTATGTTTGCGTACTATTGCATCTTTAGACAGCCAGTTCTAACCAGAAGGGTTTTCTGGTTAGATGGTGGTAAGCTCCAGGTTAGATGGAGGTAACCTGACTGTGGGATCATCCAAGTCTCATTTAAGTATCAGATGAGACAGGTGTGTCTCAGGACATCTGCATTAAATGGCCCAAATCTTTGGGCTGTAGATGCCACTGTAAAGCATGTACAGTACTACATTTTGGAAACACAACTGCAGCTGGCCAGGGGTGTCTCCTACCCATTTAGTACCCAAGGTTAATACAGTGGTATCTCGCATAACGAGTGCCTCGAATAGCGAGTGTTCCACATAACGAGTAAAATTTTCTGTGGGCTTCTGCCTCTCTTAATGAGCATGATTTGCATAACGAGTGCCCATTGATTGGGCTCCACCTCCTCCCTGCATTGGCTGGGCTGAGGGAGTGAGGTAGGACTTTCTCCTTCTGCCTGCAGTACCGGGGAACAGGCCAGCAGAGGAGCCTCTTCAATCGGAGGAACGAAGATGTCTGCCTCCTGCAGCCAGCAAACGTGGCCAGCCCGGCCTCTGCACTGCAGCCTCCATCAGATAGGAGGGAAAACTCCTCCTGCACCCCCCTCTGGAGCTCCCCTCAAACTAACCCCTCCCCCCCAAGGAAGCCCTCTGCCTGGACCCCACTACAACTACGCTCTTCCCCCACCAACTTTCCTGCCTGCACTTTTCCTTTTCTGTGAGTAAGTCCCAGTGGATTCATTGGGGCTTGATTCTGAGGAGACATCCCAGGATCTGGCCCCTTTTCAATGCAAGCAGAAGCCAATCTCCTGCTGCTGCTGGCATCCTATGGAAAGAGTCAGGCTTGCATCCTACACACTTTCCTGTGAGTAAGCCCCAGTGGATTCATTGGGGCTTGATTCTGAGTAGACAGCATAGGATCTGGCCCCTTTGCTGTTGCAGACTGCCTATGTAGTTTGCATAGATAGATCTCACACACAGAGAGAGGTTCCTTTTAAAGATGCTCCAAAAGGCACCAGTGTGTTTTAGTGAAAATTAGTCATCTTGGCCATAAAGGTTTTTCTTTTCTTTTTTACTGTACAGAATATTACAGTGTTTAATTACAGTAATTGTGGTCTGTATTGTATTATAGTGTTTTGTGTAATTGTGGTAATTGTGGTCTGTATTGTATTATAGTGTTTTGAATTCAATTCCAGTGTTTTGTCATCATTTTTACATACAGTTAATATTTTATATGAACATTTTTGGGGAAGTGGAACCAATAGTCTGAGTTTCCATTTCACTTAAAGAGCATTTCACTTAAAAAGCATGCCTCCTGAACGAATTAAGCTCTTTACGTGAGTCACCACTGTACCTTAGGTTACCACAACTAGTGACCACTAGTGTCCAAAACACTAGTGAACAAATTTGCTAAAATCACAATTTGTAGAAATAATATATCTTTTTGTCTACCATCCAATGTGTAATTTACAACAGAATGCAAAGAAACAAAGAGCTTGAAATATTTCTATTCTGTCAAAAAGTATGACCAAAAATGAGTGGAGGAGGGGCAAAGGTACCACCGTACCCACCAGCCAAGTTATTGTCTCACCCACAGCATGGCAGGAGGTCCATCATGAGGATAACATGCTAGCCTCCTGTACCAGGTGATCCAAATGCTAGTGATTCCACTGAAAAATACCAAATATTTTTGTTCCTTATTATAACCTCAATGGCATGTGGTTGCAACTTGTCCCCTTTCTCTTGCTGCCTTGCCTAAAGTACTTTAGTGTTGTTGAAGCATTGCTCTTCCATCTTTAGTAGCAAGTAGAAATAAAAAATAGGATCTACACAAAACACTTTGGTAACTAGCAACCTTTGTCTACGGCACTAAGAGACCCAAGAAAATGTTTCACTCAGTTTTCTTCTCCTGTTTCTAGGTCTTGCTCCTGAGGCCAACAAGTTAGCAGGGGCCTTGAAGAAGATCCGAAGTCTTCATGATAAAGCATATGTCAGGGAAACGAAACTATATTCCCGGCTTGGGCTCAGCGGTGATACTTTGGTGCTTCCGTATGTATTGGATTTCACTGATTTCACTGTTTGATGCCACACTTCAATTGAAGTTTTGAATTTTTCTGTGAATTGTTCTTAGATTTTAGCTTTGTGCTTTATGTTTGGGTGCAGGTGCACAGAAATAGCAAAATGTGACTTCGAGCAGTTTCGGCTGTGATTTAACTTTTTTAAAAGCAAGTTTCTAGTCGTATACCTGTTTCTAGTCGTATACTTGAAGATTTGCTTGAATGGGTTTGTGACAAACACCAGTAGTTGGAGATGTCACTCCAAAGTTTGCATAGCTCTTTCCCTGTAACTAATGAACCAGAATTGTGCAAAATGAGAAACAAAAATACATATTATAATTCAACTGTGCAGTCCTAACCTAGGCCGGCACAACTCATCAGTCTTCCCGTGATGTAGTGAGGCAAGTGCATGTCTGTGCTCTGGCCTAACCCTCCCCTAGGCATGGCGCAAATGTGTCTTACATTACTTTTGTGACATCACAAGTCAGCACATGACTTATGCCAGAGCTTAGGCTGGCTAACTGGAGGTTAGGATTGCAGCCTTTCTGCTGAATTTGGATTGCCACGCACCAAATTCTGCCTTAAAAGGTTTCAAGTTGAGACACCCTGAAGTAATCTTTTAGCTTTTCCTGCTATTGTTATTTGGATCTTGGCAATAGAAAGGTGACAGTTGCTGAAAGGAAGGGAGCTTTAGGCTTCCTTGGGAAGAAAGTAATTGTTTTGTTATTGTTATTACCTTCTGTGTACCTGAAAGTTTATCCACATCAGTGAATCCCATATTCAGTTTCAATTTTCCATGACTGGGGGGGGGGATACTCCCTTAAACAACCCTGAATTAGATGAAGGAATGGATGATAACCATTTCCTGTTTAGTTCTGTCTTTTTTTTCTTCAAATGTCCAGGAGGCAGCCTGATGGTCGCTATTGTAAGCTTATAGTGACTTGGAAAGCACAATATTTTCACTGTATCCATATCTACAGGTGTGTCTGGAACAGATCCTTCCACAGCATTAGTATGGTCTAGGAGTTTGTATTTCTGCATTCTCCCCTCCACCCTTACAGAGCTGGGGGCAAGTGCTTCTCAGGCTGGTGGGTTGAAACCCACTAGTTATGGAACCACTGACTAGTGGATTTAAAATTTTTTTAAGAAGGAGAAAAAAGATTGATCCATGGTTTTCCAATTTTGTTATAGTGATGTTTTACTTTCTTGAATCAATATAAAATCTTTCTGGAGTCTTCCTCACAAAGCACAGCCTGAAATCTGTATTCAAAGTAGGCTAAAAAAGTGATATAATTAAAATATTTCACTACTCAAAGTATTTTTTCCCATTAACAGGCCTTCTAGCCAAAATAAAAGAATAATCTACACTATCCAGGAACTTTCTCCATTGCTTGATTCTTCAAATATGACGCCAACGGATTGGGGCAAAATTGCCAGGCATCTTGAGGTATTCCAGTCTTTTCTTACAAGTGACATGTTGTTTGTCATAGGAAAAATAGTTTCTGACATGATGCCAACAAGATTTTAGATATCTGATGTTAGACAAACAGTGCAATCCTAAGGATGTCTACTCATAACTTAGGGCAAAATCCAGAGTAACTATGGGCAGTCCTTGCTCCGGTGTAACAACTTACTCTGGATTCCAACATAAATTTCCCATAGGTTTTCAGTAGGTGGTGCGGTAACTACGGGTGCATGTAAAGTCTCTTATGTGCTTCCATAGTTACTCTGGATTTGGGGGTAAGTCCCACTGTGTTCTAAAATACTTACTCCCAGGCAAGCGTGGTTAGGACTGCTGCCAAAATGTCAGCACTTTCAGTATACATCAGAGGAGTCCAAACATTCTGCCAGGTAAAGTATGCTTATCTTTTAATGCTGACTGATGCAAAATAATTTGCTTTTCATGGTAAGATTTTTAAAATCAATCTTGTAAATATATTCCTGCAATTATGCCAGTCAGGGCCATGTCCCTTCCTGCATCATGTGTAGTGGTTCTGTACAAATTTTCCATGAATGAATCTATCTTTAGGAACCTAGGATTCCGCTCACATAATTGTCTCAAGGAAAAACACGTTTAAGTCAGCAATCCTAACCACATTTTCCTGGGAGTGAAAACTACTGAACACAATGAGACATGCTGAGTAGACATGCTTAGGACTGCACTGTTAATGTGACTTTTACATCACCTGCTTAATAAGCAACTTCTTACTTAGGCCAACAGGTGAACATACAGAATGGAGAACAGAGTGCCTCTACCTTTAACCATTGCATAAAAGAGGGAATTTAGACAGGTTTCGCTCAGCATAGAAAGGTTTAAAAAGTAGCACCTGCCTAATTTTCCTCTTCCATGCTATGGTTAAATGCACAAGCACTCTGTCCTCCATTCTATATGGTCACTCTGACCTAGGCCTGATTATATGTTTCTCGAAATACTGCTATGTTTTCTTTTTTCCTTTTGCTACTTTAACTGGGTGCTACAATCTATTTGACCACAAGGTGGGGATATAATAATATTCTGACCATTGCAAAATGTATCACTTTGCATCCTAATACGCCTTTTTCTTTTTGGTGAGTGAAATGTTCTGAATGAGAAAATGCAGTCTTGTGCTATTCAAATGTATGAGTTTTTCCCCACTGAAATTCAGTGGCATGAAGAATGAGCTGGACTTACTAAGCCTTATGCTTTTCAAGCATAACTTCAAGATTCATTCATTGACATCTCCTGTTAAAGGTTTTGTGGAGGCTGGACTATCTGTCTGAGGTTGTGGCATAGTGGCTGCCAGTCAGAATAGGCAAATAAGTGGGCTCACTGTACCAATATTCTTATTATATATAAGGCAGCTTCATATGTTCAAAATGATTTGATCACCTTATGTGGTCATAATGATGCCTCTGTTCCCTAGTCTTCTCCCTAAGCACCTCTTTTAAAGATTGACAGTCCTATCCTTGTTGTTGCACACACAAATGTGCACATGTCCTAGAAAACAGACATTTGGTCACCCTTGGTGGGGGGTATACTTGGACCTGTGCTAACTAAATAGTTGGTGCCACACCATGTGAACCTGCTCTTAAGGAGGGGAATAGGATATCAGCAGTGCTGGTGCAATTGATTCTGTCCCCCTCTTGGGCTCAATCTGACTATACCCTGCCTCTGCCCTGTTCACACCTCCCCACCCCTGTTTTACCTCCCCCCTTCCCTCTCCCCTACCTCTCCCACTGATTTATCTGCTATAGCAAGCTGATGGAGAGATGCTGGCGTGTGTGGGATGGTGCAGGCACTCATTGCAGATAGCACAGGAGATACACCATCAGCAGGCAGTGTGTATAAGATAATCTATCTACAGTATTTATATACTGCTTTTCAACTAACAAGTTCACAAAGCGGTTTACAAAGGAAATGGAAAAATAATAATAGCTAATAAAAACTAATGGGTCCCTGTCCCAAAAGGGCTCACAATCTAAAATGCAAAAAAGAACACCAGCAGAAGCCACTTGAACAGACATTGCTGGGATGCGTAGGGCCAGTTACTCTCCCACTGCTAAATAAAAGAGGAACACCCACTTGAAAGAGTGCCTCTTGCTCAGTTAGCAGGGGTAAGATAAGATAACCTGAAAGAGTTAAGGCTCCAAAGAATTGTAGAGAAACTTGAAAAATGCTCTTTTTTGAATAGGGAATTCATACGGAATTCTGAGCTTGTTAGGCCAAACATAGGGAAAGATTCTGTAATTCCATAAAAAAAGTAAAGGTGTCCCCTGCAGGCTATACTGCTAATTGTGACTGACTGTAGGGTGCAGTGCTCATCCCCATTTCTAAGCCTTTAGAGTCAGCACTGTCAGAGGACACTTCCGTGGTCATGGGACCGGCATGACAGCTGAAGATGCATGGAATGCTGTTTTACCTTCCCACCAAGGTGGTTCTGATTTGTCTATTTGCATTCGCAGTCTTGCAAACTGCTAGACTGGCAGGAATAGACTGGCTAAAGACAGGAGGTCACTTTGTCTTGTAGGACCTGGTCTGCTGGTTAACAGGCACGGTGTCTTAACCACTTGCACTCCACAGCCCTTTCTGCGACTTCATAGTTTGTTTAAAAATTTATACCCAGCTTTACCTCCGTAAAAATCATTCAAAGTGGCTATTTATACAAAAATCAATCTGAGGTTCCCATCACTTCAAAACAATCTAAGACTGAGTTTAGATCTTCCCTCTTTTTTAGCTCAGTGCTCTTTTAAAAAGTAAATACAGTAGGATTGACCTCCACAAGTCTGAATGCACAAGAATGCACAAGTTTGCGCATTACTCTGCATTACTACATTAGCAGTCCAGGTTGCACTGACCTTCCCAATACTGTTCTTTTTCTTGGGGAGGGGGTGCCATTTACATCAATGAAAACTTCCCCCAGCCAAATGGAAGTGGGGGGCTGCAGTTTAGATTGGGATTATTGCTCCTGCCCCTCCAATTTTTGGTTATGTGGAGGAATCTGTGAAATGTGGAGGAAAAATTTGCCTGCTATTAAATCAATAAAAAGCACACTTTCCCCACTTGAGTTCTTTATCTGCCAGAAATTTAGGAAATACCAATTATCTGTCACAGAAAATACATGACATTGTTGACAACTTTCATTATATGGAACCAAGCCAATACTGGCCAAACTCTGGGATTGTGTATGGTATATATACAGGACAACCTTGTTCTATATGGATTTTTTATACACAGATTTGACTCAACATGAATGGCCACTGCAAATCACAGTTTAAAAAGATGCTTTTCTACTGTTTTAGAGAGGCAATCATGCAATCAGTTTTTCCATTCTTCAGTACCAGAATCAAAGTCTTCAGAAATTGAGGCACTAGCTTATTGCATTAGGTGCAATGGAGGAACAAGAAACCTGGAAGTGGATCTTTAAACCTATTTTTCAATTGTTTTTTATCCACTGATTTTTTTAATCCACTAAAAGAGTAGTGGAGGTTCTGGAACGGAACCCTGTGGATAATGAGGGACACCTGTAGATCACATACTTTAAAAGTATCAACATCTCTGTAGTGCACCAAACGTCACGTTGTCTTTTTGACAGGAGGGGGCAGTCTTATCATAGTAATCTGTCTCTCTTGAGGCTGGTTGATGGAATTCCTCCTTGTTTGCTACAATAGCCCCAGTTTGTTTAATCTGTTCCCATAAATGGTATAATCCCCAAAGTGAAAGCAGCAAAAAGAAATCAGACCATACGACTCATTTGCATATGTTAACATTCCTTTTTTAAAGCCACTGCTAAGCTTTTCTTAATTAGCAGTCTTCTTCTGGTTAAGGACACATCATTAATATGTATACAATGAGGAACAGGTCTTTGAATTTTCTGTTAATTAGTTACTGAAAGAACAAGATTTTATATTGACTGTATTCTTTAACAATTAATTATGTTCAGCTGAAAGTCAGAGCTTTTTCTAAGAGGAAACATAAAATGCCAGATACTGTACATATGCCAAAATAAATGAGATGCTATTATTGGTTGTATTTGTTTGCATTGGTCTGTTGAGCAGCCTGTATTTTTCTGAGATAGTTAGTCAAGGCCTTTGATTTTCAGCTGCCATTTAACAGTTTCCATTTAGCTGCATTTTACTGATCAGATCATTCCTCAGTATCTCAGTATTAAAGAATAAGGATTGAATAAGGATTGCATATGAGATTAGCCTAGTAAGGCCCACCAGTAAGTGCCCACTGGCCATGTCAATCCTGGAGCTTTCCATTGCAACCAATGGTTGGTAGGCAGCCACTGTCACAGCCACAGGGGAAGGGGATATTTGTTGCCTTCCCCAAGGAATGGAAGGAGGTTCAGCAATGGGACTACTCTGCCTGTATAAAGAAAAGAAATATAAAGAAAAACATGCAGTCAGCTACTCAGTATAGAAATAAATCTGCCCTTGTGTTCCATTTTCTGAACCTCAGCCTCTGCTGAGAAGCTAGGATAACTGTCAAATTAAAAATTCCTAGGGGCGTATTTTAAAGTTTTGCTTCACATTTAATGTTAATGTATTCAAATTATTTCACAGATAAACTTTTTAAAAAATAGATATGTCTGCATTTTTCTTGTTTTACTTTTGAGTTACATGGGCTGCAGTATGAATGGTTAGTATGCTGGGGTTAACACTGCTTGACTGGAATTCTGGCACATCAGAGGTTGAAGCCTTGACCTCAAGTTCTGAGTACTGCAAGACAGAGTGAGTTTCCATCTCCTGCCAACCTCGCAATACTAAAGCATGTAAATACAAGTAGATAAATAGGTATCACTCATGCGGACCACATGACTATGGAAGTGTCATGACTTTTGGACAATGCTGGCTCTTTTGCTAAGTATTGGAGATGAGCACCACAACCTACAGTTGGTATGGCTAGCAGGGCACCTTACGGAGATTATTCAATTCTACTTTGAGTTACAGATCCCCATCCAATTGATGCACTGTGTTCCCCCCATTATAATATTTCTGGCTATGGCTATTTTGGGGTGCTGACTGCACAAATTAGTGATGACATGGGAAGATCCATACCTGCAAAGAAGAACCACAGAAGTACTTAAGCGAGGAATGAGAGTCAACCAGACAGATAACCAGGGCGCATAAAATGTCCTTGGAGAGACCAGGTGAAAATGCACATTGAAGAATAAACATTAAAGCTTAACATTTAATAAACATTAAAGCTTAACAATTCCATGGTATTCAATATGCACCTCCTGAAAATATCTGTTCTTTTTCTTATATTGTTAATTTTCTTTGGTGCAATCCTAAACACTTTAGTCAGCATAACTAATCTGTCTCCCAATGTGTGTGGTGGTATGGGGAGGTGTGTGCATGTCTGTACACTGGCCTGACGCCCCGCTGCCCCTGAGAGTGGCACAGAAGTGCCTCACTTCACTTTTGTGACCCCACCAGGACAGCACAGGACTTTTGCCAGTACTTATGCCAGCCTAACTGGGGCTTAGAATTGCAGCTTAAATGTGTAACATCTCTTTTGACATTTCAGGCAAACTATGAAAAATATGATGGGTTTGTGATACTTCATGGTACAGATACAATGGCATATACAGCTTCAGCTTTGTCCTTCATGTGTGAGAACCTGGGTAAAACAATTGTTCTGACAGGAGCTCAGGTAAGAGATTGCCTAGCCCTGTGGATTGTGCAAGGAAGGCTACATTCTGTATTGGAATTAAAATTAAGTGTGACAAGATGTTTGTTTCAACCCCATGAGGGTTTGTTTCAACCCTCACTGTCTCCATTGTGCAAGAATGATCAGTGGGATGGAAGGGAAGCCCTATGAGGAAAGGTTGGGGGAATTTGGGATGTTCAGCCTGGAGAAGAGAAGGCTGAGAGGAGACATGATTGCCCTCTTCAGATTCCTGAAGGGCCGTCATATGGAGGAAGGGGCTCATTTGTTCATAGCTGCTTCTGAAAGCAGAACTAGAATCAATGGGTACAAACTGCAAGAAAGGAGATTCTGGTTGGATATCCGGAAAAAATTCCTGACGGTGAGGGTGGTTCGACAGTGGAACAGATTGCCAAGAGAGGTGGTAGTCTCTCCCTCACTGGGGATCTTCAGGCAGAGGCTCGACGAGCAACTGTTGGAGTTGCTCTAGGAGGATTTCCTGCTACAGGCAGGGGGTTCGACTAGATGACCTACTAGGTCCCTTCCGACTCTATGATTCTAAATATGAACATGAAACTGAAAGTTGGACTAAGTGACACGTAATGCTGGTATATTAGTCATCAGATTGTTCAACACATTTTTATTTCCTTCAAAGTGGCCATGGAACATTGACATAGGAATTTTTTAATCCTTTCCTCCCTTATCATTTCCCCAACTGAAATTTCTGTCCATCTTCCACAAGCTGTTGGAGAATAAAGATAGATACCAGCTGCTGCTGATCTACAAACAGGGTAATCATGGCTTTACAGAGGCATTCATATTGGGAAAATAATATTGGAAAAAACTCCACTCCCTATCAGTGATCAAATTAATAGTCCTCTTACCCTTAGGCTACTTTGAAGGAAAGAAAAATGCATTGGGAGATCTTGGCTGTTATCCTAACCACACTTTCCTGGGAGTAAGGCCTATTGACCACAATGGGACTTACTTCTGAGTAGACATGCTTAGGATTGCACTGCTTATCACAGTTCTTCTCATCATGCATCTTATGGATTAAATGTTTGCCAGAAGAAAGTTCATAATTGTCCCCTGGTAAACCACTGTTATCATATAGTTTCTTGTGTACATTTTGTACCACCCATTACTTTTGAACAATATGCAAGGCAATAGGTTCACTATCAGGAAACTTTTGGCAAGAGAGACTACTTATGTGTTGCATTTCTCTCCACTTTATTCATCTACACTAAAAAAAGAATATGCAAAATCCAAGGATAACTTTGTGAGAGGAGAATGTTTTACATTCAAAGAGAGAAATTCCACCATCTGCCTTAGCTTAGATGAAGAAATACGTCTGTGTTTCAGTAAATCGTACTGTCAGAAAATGTTACATAAATTATTCATGGATTTATGTTTGCTTTGTATTGCATATGCTGGAGTCTCCTTATTCTCCTTCTTGCTGTAGTAGAACTATCATTTGTCTTTCTCTTTTCTAGGTGCCTATATATGAATTAAGGAATGATGGAAGAGCCAACCTGCTGGGGGCACTGTTGATTGCTGGACAGTTTGTAATTCCTGAGGTCTGGTCTTCTTGCCCTTCCTATACTGTACCCTCACTTGCCTTTTTTGTCATTGTCTACTGCCTCAGGTTTCTCATTTTATAATCTAAATGTCCTTCAAGAAAAGATTAACTCTTGATTTTAATTAAAAAACAACAACTGGAAAATGTTGTTGTGAAACTTAGCACCAGAATCCACTTTTTAAAATGACACTTTATTGGATCCACCTAAGTTTGCCAGACTTTTAAAAAAGAACTACAAAGAAATATTTTCTATTTACAGCATAAGAAATAACCAGACAGAAAAAAACTACAAACATTAATCCCCCTGTATTTACACCTCCTTGCAAACTCAGTGCTTTGCAGGACAGTTAGCAGTTACTGTATTGGATTTTTGAATAGCTTCTGGGCTTAAGGTATTTAGTTACCTGATCCTTCCATCGCCCTGTCGCAACACACCCAAAATCAGGTCATGATCCACCTGTGAGTCCCCACCCGGTTGGGGGTTCACTGTGCTCAACATTTATAATACTGTGGGTGCAATCCTAACCAATTTACTGTAGTCCACTTTTAATTTTTTAACTGCTTTTATTTAACACATTTTTTGATATCAGGTGAGAGCCCCATAATTAAACCCTTGCAGCTATTGAGGCACAACCTTACATTAGGAGCAATGGAGGAGTGAGAAACTTGGAAGTGGGTCTTCAAACCTATTTTTCTAACTTAAAAAAAATCCACTAATTTTTTTAATTCACAGGAGTTTCTGGAACAGAATCCTAGTCGATAACAAGACACACTTCTACTAATATTACTTTCATTGATCTAAAATCAAAACATTGACAGACATGGCATTTTCTAAAGCATGGAAAATATAAACCTCTGCTGTGTAATTCTCATTATGTTTATAACCCTCTCCTAAATCATTCTCGTTATATATAATGAAAGAGCCAGACATTTTTTTTAACCTGTTGTATCTTCTAATTACAAGGTTTGTACATTGACATGTTTCTTTTCTTGTCCTGTAGGTGTGCCTGTACTTTTATAATAAACTGTACAGAGGAAACCGGGTGACTAAGGTGGATGCAGAGAGTTTCAATGCTTTTTCCTCACCTAACTTGCCACCACTTGCAAACACTGAGGTTGATATTACAAGTAAGCCACATTGTAATGTTAGCCTTTTAAACTATAGTATCTGTAACCCTTTCCTAAACTATTATAATATTGTGCTAGGACTTTTAAGCTGATTTATGCTTTGTGATTGAGACCAGTTTCTTGTTTCTGGTCTTCTACTTTGATAATTGTTTAAATGAAAAACTGACATTTAAATTGAATGTTTTTAGTGGTTGTGTTAATGCATGTTAGCTTATAAAAGACAAAAACTATGGATCCTATCACACACTGTCATATGGAATCTTGTGAATCAAATTTATATCATTTTGTATCTTAAATATGAACACTTCTGAGTGATAAACTAGCTACCAAATATTGTCTGTGGAAGAGATAGGGGTAATTCTATACAGCCCTTCATCCAAAGTCACCAGGATTATAAATAAAATAGAAAAATTAACATAAAATGGTATAATGTATCCATAAAATAACATATCAACAGCTCATGTATTGGATTATCGTCCTGCTCTGAGCTGGGTTGTGTTCCCACTGAAGGAGCAGGTCTGCAGCTTGGGGGTTCTCCTGCACCTGCAACTGTTCCTGGAGTCCAAGGTGTCAGCTAAGGCCATGGAATTCTTTGCTCTGCTCCCCTGGCCACAGGGGGATTCACCAGCTGTGACCATACCTGAGTCACTCAGATCTGGCCACAGTGACCAAAGCCCTAGTGACATTGAGATTAAATTACTGTAATGTGCACTACATGGGGCTGCCTCTGAAGATGGTCTGGAAACTTCAAGTAGTACAGAATGGCGGCTTGGGTGGTTGCTGGAGCTCTTTGGTTCGACTTAGTCAGGCCATTGCTCTGGTGGCTATGCAGGCTGCCCATTCTCTTCTGGGCTGAATTCAAAGTGCTGGTCTTGACCTTTAAAGCTCTCAATGGCTTGGGTCCAGGATTTTCGAGGGACTGTCTTGGTCCACACAATCCAACCTGTCACCTGAGGTCATCTTGGGGAGCCCTGCTGACCATGTGGCAGACAGGAGTAGGGCCTTCCAGTTGGTTCCACCCCAGCTCTGGAACTCCCTTCCCCAGAACTAAGAACTGCTCCGTCCATAGAGTTTTTGGTGGGGCCTGAAAACATTCTTATGCTCCAAAGCATTTAATTAATGTGGGGATTGGTGGGCAGTGCCAGGGTATTTTTAAAATATGTTAGGGATTTTAATGCTTTTAAAATGTTTTAATGTTTTTAAAATGTTTTCAGTATTTTTATTGTTATGCGCTTTTATTTATTAGTGAAAACATACCCGCGTTGCGGGAGTAAAATTTCCCGTTCTCCATCCCCCCACTGCGCATCAACCCCCCCATGCGCAACATCCCCCATGTTCATCCCCCCTATGCACATCATCCCCCCTATGTGCATCAATCCCCATGCACATCAACCTTCTCCAGTGTGAGAGGTCAGAGTGTCACCCCATGCAGTGGGCAGGGCAACAATATGAATGGTGGGTGTGGTTATGTGCCCTTGCCCTGCCTCCACTGATTTTGTTAGCCACTTGTTTTAATACAATAAAGATATTTCAAAGTGGTTTGTTTCACGGAATTCTGCTGCAAATTATGCATCCAAAGGTATATAGAATCAGAGAATCATAGAGTTGGAAGGGATCTAGTAGGTCATCTAGTCCAACCCCCTGCCTGCAGCAGGAAATCCCCCTAGAGCATATAACATGAAGGGATTATTTCTACAATCCATGATTTTAGCAAGTTAGGTCAAAAAGGCTGTCATCCCCCTCAAGGGTGCCACCTTTCTGACACTCTAATGATGTCCCTGATCAGGACCATTTTGGAAACCTTGCACTCCTCTGAAATGACCTTCCACTCCAGCCAAGGCATGCTTGCTTACTTGCTAGTAAACACAGCTGTGCAGTTCACTTTCATTTTCAGTGAATTTCAATGCAATCATCAGGGATCTCCTTATAGGGTGATCTGTGGGGGCTGTGTGAATTGGATCAGGACAGTTCTGGTTCCGTTGGATTCTTCTCAGCCTGTCCTTTCCAATGAAGTATGGCGTGTTTACCTACTAGCAAGTAAAACCACGATATGGGTCACTTTCCATATTTTCAATGTATATATTTTTTAGTTTTTGGCCATAACTTTTGATAGGAATGTGCTATTTCAAAACAGATTTTTGCATTGGATTCTGCTCTTCAATACAAATCCACTGGTATATGACACAATGGGGTTTGATGCACCATCACAAAGTTGCATTTTGCGGGTCTCCCAGTGTGCGTCACCCCCCTAGGCGCATCATCCAGTGTGGACCGCACCACCCGCATCCCCCTAGTGATTCCCCTGCATACATATTTATTCTTGTAATGAACACTTAGATTGAGTGGTTCCTTTTTCTGTTTCTTTTAATACATCAGTTACATGTAGCAGATCATTGCCTGGGGAAACTGCTGTGTGAGTTTACCTTGCCCTTCTTCTTAGAGGACTTCCAGCCATAGGCTGTTCAAGGTTCTCCACCTCTTGGCTGTCTCCTTGCATCTGAAATGAATACTGCACAGGTTTATGTAATAGGGCTGGTTTGCCTTGAGCTTGGCAGAGAAGAGTCAGAGAAGAATTGCTGTTTGTCTGGAACTCAGAACTCACTGAAAGTTGTGTTTCTGGTTTCATTTCATAACCTGGAATTCAGTCACCCCTCCTTAGGGAGGTGTCGCTTCTTGGAGTGGCTGCACTCCTTGAAATGAATGAGTTCCAACCTGTATAGCAGCGTGGCTCCAGTCTATTGCCTAATGAAAGCACAGTGCTTTCAAGAACATGCTTGCATTAGTGAAAATTCTCTTGCTTTTGAATAGTATTGGCCTTTGTTGAATGCAGCAAGAGCAGAGCCTGTTTGCATGTATTGAACATGTGCATTATGTTCACATAATAAATCATACCTCCTCTCCCATTATCTCAGCAGATATACTTCTTGTTTTTTCCCCCCCTTTGGAACAAAGATTCTTGAAGTCTCATAACATCTCTTTCCTTGCTACTGATCAGATGAAACACATGCATTTTAATATATGAAGCTGCCTGTTATTGTCAGAATATTGTTCTGCATAGCTGATACTGCAAACTTTTGGGCTGCAGGCTTGGGCAGATATTTTTTCAGCCATGTTATCTAAGATCCTTTCAATGGGAGCAGATGCCAGGGGTTTGAATGGAATCTACTGAATACAAAGTCAGTGCTCTGCTACTAAACAGGTGACCCATGTGATGTGAAGCATTGATTTTATGTACTCCACAAGCAGATTTCCTAACATGTGATAACTTTGTTGGCCTTCTAAAGTAGCGTAATGTGATTATATAATTGTGTGGGTAACCTGCTTCCTTTAAGGTTGCATGTTTAATATCAACCTAACATGTAGAAATTAAACAGGCAAAGCTTTCTCCCATCGTTTTATCTGTATTTCACAATATACTTCATTTGTGCGCGTCAGACTGTTGTTAAAGATACAAGACAAGGCCAGAAAAAAGGTGGCATAATTACCGAAGTGTGGTTTCTGGTGCCATTGGCAATACAGTGCATATGCTGTTTCTTTTGACTGCTAAGATCCCTAACTGCACAGTTCCTTGCAATAATGTGCTGGGAGAGGAAGGGAGCAGAGGTTTCAGTGAGTAGGTAGAGGCTGTCAGAAAGGCTCTGAAGATCTGATCTATTTTGTGTGTCATCTTCATTGGGTAAAATCCAAATCCTATCTTATGTGAGGGATTGTTGTACCCTTTGAGCCAAATGGAGGAGTGGGCATAATTTTTGAGGACTCCTCTCGTGAAATATACTAACTTGTTGAGTATCACCAAACCTGAGATGAGATTTTTGGGAAATGCAGGACTGGAAAGAGAAGGGACAATTTATCAAAACTTTGAACAAAAATCCACCACAAGTTGGATGGAGTGATTATACTGGATAGGGTTTGGATCCAATCCAATTCTCATTGAAAGAGTTGTTCTCAAATTATCAAATGAATTAATAATAGATCTTGTGCATGCATTTTTTGAGCTGCTTTGAGAATCTTGTTTTAAAAGCAGGCAAGAAATTGCTTAAGTAAAGAAATGTCAAAATTAAGGTTTGTTTTGTCATGTATATTCATCATTTTTTGCAAGAAATAACATGAAGTAATGTGAAGTATGTGTGAAACAGCCATCATATATTTAACACTGCTACAACTTTATGATTATAATCTGAAACACATCACTTTTTAGTACAAGCTATTAGTATGTTTAATTTCAAACCATCAAATGATGAATCTCTGTCTGAAACTCTCTCTCTCACGCACATGCAACAGAAAAGGGAATGGGGTTATGAGTTGTTTTAAACCTTGCAAATCCCCAAACTTGATTTTATCAATCTTGGTATGACTTAATTCTAAGTAAATGGGTTTAGGTTTGAAGACTGTCTTTTTATATATATATCTAACAAGTTTTAGGACTTGCTTTCACCTGTGCAAGATCAGTTAAGCGCTTATCTTTGTTTTTATGATGAGATTTATATTGAATTTACATAATGCAAAGGAGTATCCTCCATGAGTAAAACGTTTTTGTACTAGATCAGCCTATCCAAGTCAGAACAGGTTGCTTGAAGTCTGTTGTGTTGTGCCAGGAAAAGTTTTTTTAAATTTTTATCATATGAGCCAGTTGGCCAGGTGAGGTTCCCGGGGGAGGGGGGGGGAAGGAGGGAATGTTTAGTAACTGTAAGGATACATTTTCTCAGCTTCATACTTGACATTCTTGTCATTAATTTTTATAATCAATCATTTCTTGGGTCTATTGGTCAGTATGTCAGTAATACCATAAGGCATAAGAGATTTGCATGGTCCATCAGCACAGTCAGTTTTATACTGAGTACTGTCCCTCTTCTATGAATATACTGGGATGTAACCTTGCATTGTATGTAACTTATGAATTGAATTCAGTTGGACGAACTCTAAGGGAAGCAATATGGGTAATAATGCAGACTTTGGCTGCAATCCTAAACCCCAGTTAGGCCAGCCTAAGCACAGGTCCTGTGCTGACCTGGGGTTGTCATAAAGTGCTGTAAAATACTTCTGCGCCACTCCTTGGAGAGGGTTAGATAGATAGTTTGATTGATTTATTGGCCAAGTATGAATACCATATTTGGAATTTGGCTTAGGCTAATGGCTACATAAGTACTTGCACTAAATCATAAACAATAAACAATTAATACAGCAGAAGAACAGATAAGAACATTCAATTCAAATTGGAACACCACTTCAAATGCTATCTCAAACTTCACTTAGGGCAGTGCAAAGATAGGTGGTTTCCTCCTTGCTTCACCAAAGGAACAGGAAGACCAGTGAGCTGGGCTGGCCTAAGTTAGGATTGTACCCTTAAGCCAGTGGTTCTCAGTCTTCCTAACGCTGTGACCCCTTTATAAGTTCCTCATGTTGTGGGGACCCCCAACCCATAAAATTATTTTCACTGATACTTTATAACTGTAATTTTTCTACTGTTATGAATCATAATGTATATATCCGATATGCAGGATGTATTTTCATTGTTACAAATGAAATGTGTGTTCTATGCACACACTGAACACAATGGGATTTATTTCAGAGTAGGCATGCATAGGATTGGGCCCTGAGGCTGCAATCCTATCCACATTTACATGGGAGTAAAGGCAGGGGGGCCTTTACCCCCATGTAAATGTGGATAGGATTGCAGCCAGAGTAGGCATGCATAGGATTGGGCCCTGAGGCTACAATCCTATCCACATTTACATGAGAGTAAAGGCCCCCCTGACTATAATGGGATTTATTTCAGAGTAGGTATGCATAGGATTGGGCCCTGAGGCTGTCAGTCAGCCCCAGTGCAAGTGCAGCTACAGCCGGAGGTCTGGCAAGCCTGACCTTGCCCCCTGCACCAGGGATCTTTAGGCGACCCCCAGGAAAGCTCTAGGCGACCCCCAAAGGGGTCCCGACCCTCACTTTGAGAAACGCTGCCTTAAGCATTCAAAATGAATGTATCTGTATTTATTATGCCATTTGAAATCTCAGTTTGTATAATAGACTTGAAGTGTCATACAACTGCCAGTCATAGGGAATATTGAGTTAATGAGCCAATGGTATCACTTGGAATAAGGCAACTTCATACATTCAAAGAAAAATAGGTACAGTGTTTTACCAGGTAGATATCATAAAATAGGGATAATTGGAAAGCTTATATTGGTGCTGATATAAATGGTGCTGAGTTTTCAGGGTCAGCATGGGACAGGAACAACAACACAAGGTGATGCAGCTCTGTGTTAAGCACAACAAATTGATGGCTTCCCATAACGAAATGTTAGATGGTGCTAAGCTGCATTAGAAGTCTCACACAGAGCAAAATCCTAACTTTGGCTACAATCCAGAGTAACTACTGGACCTTTTACACTGACGTAGTTATGGTGCCGCCTATGGGAAACCTATGGGAAATGCATAGAGCAATCCAGAGTAAGTGCCTCTTATGTCTTCCTGTAGTTACTCTGGATTGTAAGTATGTCTACTCAAAAGTAAGCCCCATTGTGTTCAATGGTTTTTACTCCCAGGAAAGTATGTTTAGGATTGCAGCCTAAGTGCAAGTTAATTTCTTTTATTTTTCTTTATACAGTGGTGCCTCACAGAACAAGTTTATTTCATTCCAGAAGCATGCTTGTTATTTGAAATGCTCTTTATGTGAAGTGGATTTTCCCATAGGAAATAATGGAAACTCAGATGATTGGTTCCACAACCCCAAAATATTCATATTAAAATATTAACTGTAGGTTAAAATGATGACAAAATACTGTAATTGAATTCAATACATGCATTCAGTGTTCATGATCATATGAAGTCTACTTAGGCTGCAATCCTAAAGACACTTTCCTGGAAGCAGGACCCATTGAACATAATGAGACTTACTTCTGAGTAGACTTGGTTAGGGGGCTGCATGGACGATAGGGAGCTTACCTGAAGGCTGGAGGCTGGTGGGGGCACTTTGGGGGCAGTTAGGGACAACTGTCCCCAAGTTGGGAGCAGTTAGAGGTAGCAGCACGCTGGCTGGCAGCCCTTTGAAACAGGCTCTAGGCAGAGCATCTGGGCTGCCTAGTGCACCGCCCATTTGGAAGCAACACTTCCTGTTTCTTTGTGTGCCTGCCTTTCGTGTCCCCAGATGACCCAGCCAGGTTGCTTTCAGCTTGCCTGGGGCTTGTTAAGTGAAGTGGGCTTGTTAAGAGGAGCACACACCCAATGGGAATTTGTGCTGGCTATGTGAATCACTTATTATGTGGGACACTTGTTATGCGAGGTACCACTGTATTTGTATTTTCTTTATTATTTTGTATTTTATTATAGTAATGTAATAATTTTTATCTGAATATTTTTGGGTTGTGGAATGAATTGTATGAATTTTCATTATTTCTTATGGCAGAATTTGCTTTGATGTACAAGAGTTTTGGATTACAAGCATGCTTCAGGAATGAATTATGTTCGTAAACCAAGGCTCCACTGAATTCAGTGTTCTTATGATGTAATCAGTACAGACGTAACACCAGAAGTTCTCATAATTAGTTGCTCTCTTTGAGTGATCTGTTTTAATCTTGGCAATCTCGCAGTAATGATCAGTGCCAAAACACAGACTATTTTAGGGTGTTTTTTTAAAAAAATCATTAAATACACACAGGTTTCAAAACTAGGTAGGACACATTTTGAGGAAAAACTTGACACAACAATAAGTCTTCTTAGCTACATCCTTTATGAAAAGGTAGTCCTTCTGGGGGAATTGATGCCAGATGGTGAGGAGGGAAATTGATTGATCCTGAAAACAAAATAATCTATAGTTGCTTCAAAAATGCTAACGTGAGTGTTGTGACACTTTATGAAATATGAATGCTTATCTTTGAATTTTAAAAAAACCCTGCAGATTCCTTATCTGACTGGAGACTGATGCTGCATGCTGTTGGTTTCTCCATTCAAGTCAAGTGTACACTTGTAATTATCCCACACAAATCATTACAACACTGAATTTGTAGAGATTTATGTGTGGTGAAGGAATAGTTCCATCTAGTATAGCAACCTGGCAGTAAGCTGTCTAAAGCTTGCTTCTTGGCACCTATCAGCTGGGAAAATGTAGTAAGTGACTAAAGACTAGGCTCTGTAAGCCAAATTTTAAATTTCAGGGCACTATCCTAAACAATTTTGCCCACACAGTTTGCTCATCTCCCTGTTCCCATGGTGGTATGAGGAGGCTGGCATACATCTGTGCATTTGCCTAACCTCTTCAGGAGTTGCTCAGTAGTGCCTTACACCACTTTTGTGAAACCCCTGGGACAGCATGGGACTTGTTCTGGAATTAGTGCCAGGCTTACTGGGTGTTAGGATTGCAGCCTCAGTTGGTATGCTGTTGGGGACCACAATCATCTGGTGTCTCAGCAGGGGACAGTTCTCAAGTGGCATGCCTTTTTCCATCAAAATTCCCTAGTCGCATATGAGAGAAGCTGAGAATCAATTACTGATAATTGACAATTACCACTTTTTTGATACTCAAAGCAGAGTACAGTGTAAAAGTTAAAAATACAATGGGTAAAAACATTTAAATGAAACAATACAATTACAAATGATACAAGAGTAGATTAAAATAAAAACAATAGCATAAAAAAACAACAAAAGCAACAGCAGGATCCTAAGTGATTCTTCCCTTCTCAGACACCAAGAGAAACAAATCTTTAAACTCCACTTTAAAAATCTTAAGTAGGATCCTCTCTGATGTCTATACAGGACATGAAGGATAACATGGAGGAAGGAGATTCTTGAGATATCCCCGTCCTTGGGCTTTAGAGGTCAACACTTCCTGCGGTGGTGTAGGGAAGCTGGCGCATGTCTGTGCACTGGCCTATTCCCCTCAGGAGAGGTGCAGAAGTGCCTTACAGAACTTTTGTGACAACCCAGGGTCACAACCGAGTGCTTGCTTAACCAGATGTTAGGATTGCAGTGACTGACTGATTTATGATGCTTAAATATCTGATCTGATTTGAGATGCCATGCTTGTATATCTGGTTTTGTTTTGTATGCTTCCAGAACTGTTGCACATGTCTGCATCTGAGTGGGTTTGACTTTGTGTCAAAATATAATAACAATTCTAAAAATACCTTTTTTGATTAGCTTCTTACAAACTCATATGCATTGTATATTACGTTCCCCATCTTAATGTCTACAACCCATAAGTAGTAAATATATTGTATAATCTTATTATTGAGCTCACTTACAACTTACGGTACAATACTAATCATGTCTACTCAAAAGTAAGCCCCATTGCATTCAGTGGGTCTTACTCCAAGAAGGTATCTTTAGGATTGCAGCCTTAGCCTCCATGCAGGATCTGATTTAGGTTTGATGAGGCCCTAAATTATTGAAGCTAATAGGGCCCTTTATATGTCCAGAAGTCCTTTGTCAACAACAAATTATCACTTTTTTATGTTGAATATATGCTATATGGTAATTTATGGACCTAATAGGAGCCTACACAACACAAAAACACTTTTGCTTAAAAAGTGTTTGCTGTATGTAGGTTTTATTTCATTTGTTTTTTATCTTATATTTTGAAAATGTACATCCAGTTTTTTTTCCTTTAAATTTCTTTGAGGGCTCCCAAAAGAGTGGGGCCCTATGCTATAGCTTGTTTAGTTTATACGTAAATCCGGCACTGCCTCCACGTACCCACATTTTCCCTTAATCTTCTCAGCTCCTTCCACTGCATGGTACTGTATGTGTTGATGTATGTGTATACATACTGGTATGTTTTTTGGGACTGGCAAAAAACTGCACCCGAAGATTATTTACAGACCATTGTCTGCCATGCATGGGTAGTGAGCTTTCCTAGAGTTAATAATGAATGATTTGGCATGTAGTAATGGAACTCAAGAGCGACTTTTAGTTAAACAGCTGGCATCTGATTTGCAGTGTATAATCACACTTAATTGAATCATTGCCATTTTATTTAATCACTAGTAACTGCATTATAAACTCTAGAGATGATTAGTGGTAAGAGTAACAACATCTGTCTTTTAAAGACACGTGAAATATTTGTCACATTGCTGATGTCTCGCAAGGTGGCTTTGCTGAATCCACCCCTCCCCCAAAAGACATATGTTATTTAATACAGTTGTACTTAGCAAGTAAAAAGAAGCTTAGATTAAAATATCAGAATATGTTCCTTGTATACTGGCACTTTTTCCACGACAAAGCAACTAAGAACTATACAATCCAGATTATTTGGTGGCATTAAATGGACTCTAATCTAAGTTATAGGGCTAGAAGGGGAGAAAATGGTGGTAACAAAATAACTTATAACACCATTTTCTGAACTTCTCATTTTTGTAATCAAACAAAAAAAAATCCAAATCTATGAAAAAATAAAGGGAGTGCATGGATAATGACTTTGGATTCACCTGTTGACATTACACCATCTGTATCACTGATCTATCTATATCTACAGCATTTATATACTGCTTTTCAACTAAAAAGCTTACGAAATGGTTAATATACTCACAAAAATTTTAAATTTACTTTTAATTTTAATTTAATATACTGTTAAAGTTATTATAATTTATAATTAGAATATAAATATTTGAATAAAAACACATAACACTGCTATCTGTACTTCATCTTTGGAAAACAGTGAAATCTGCAAAAATCTACCTCTGCATATGGCTAAACTGCTTTGTATATTGGGCTGTCTGTCATGTATGAAAGAGACAGTGTGAGAAATTTGGTGGCTTGGGAAATTCTCATAGGAATGAGTACATTCTGATCTGAACTGGGAGAACTTTATTATCTCTACAGGTGATAACTGCATCCTGCTCTCAACCACTCAAGTTTTTCCTTGTTTTTGTTTTGTTATTAAGCAAAGACAGGACTAGAAAACTAGAGAGCCAGGATGGTGCAGGGGTTAGGGTGTTCGACAGATATCTGGAATCACACTTAGCCATGAGGCTTCCTGGGTTATCTTGGGCCAGTCACTTTCTCTCAGCCACACTTACCTCACAGGATTGCTGGGAAGACAAAAGGATGAAAGATTCGTAGGCCACTTTGAGCATTTGCTTTATACCCATGGGTAGAATATAAGTCCCATAAATAAATTGCAGAATGAATTTGTTGCTAAACTAACAATGCAATCCTGACTTTAGGCCAGAAAAATGGCCCAGCTGAACTTGCCCTAAGTAGGCCATATCCTAAACTGACAAGTTACACCAAATCCACAGGATTAGAAGGTCTCTGGCTGACCCAACTGCAGCTTGAAGAGGCTGCAGCACAAGTGCAGCATGTTCTCTGAGCAGGTGTAGTTGTGCTGTATCCTGAGGTGGGCTGGTATAGTTATGCCATATCCTGAGATGGGTTGCTGTAGTTGTGCTGTATCCTGAGGTTGAAAGGCAGGGGTTGGCCTAGGATCCAGAATTTTTTGCCATCACATCCAATTTTACTCTGGCTTCTCATGGACCCCTGTGGGCCTCTCAGATTTATTCCTGCTCCTTAGGTGTTCTAACTGTGAGGAGCTGTGAGCTCTGCTTTGGAAACAGGTTCTGGATACAGCTTGACTGCACTGTTCTAGGCCATGCTGAACATGTTCTCAACATACCTCTCCTGATCTGTCTAGGCTGGCACAGGTAGGCTGGCCAAGGTCCATCCATCTTGGGCCAGCCTATGTTGACTTAAGCTGTTCCAAGCTTAAGCTGTTCCATTCCATCTTGGAATTGGGCCAGCCCAGTGACAGATAGACAATCCCAAGCTCACTTCAGGATTGCAGCCATACCCCCAAATCCAGAGTAACTACGGGAGCACATTAGAGACTTTATGTGCACACGTAGTTACTGCACCACCTTGTGAAAACCTATGGGAAATTCATATTGCAATCCAGAGTAAGTTGTTCTTACACCGGAGCAAGGACTCCCCCTAGTTACTCTGGATTTTGCCCTAAATCCATTATTTTAAAAGGATCTAAGAGGATGAAACAAATTCATATAGAGGTCTACCAGTGTCTATAAGGTATGTTGAACATCCAGGTTCAGGTACGGTATGCCACTGAATAACAGTTGAAGACTGCTGTGCTTGTCAATGCAACTGGTTATCCATTTGGGGAAACAGGATGCTGGACTCAATGGACTTCTGGTCTGAACAATTAGGGTAGTGGCATCTATAGGATGTTACCCTATATCCAGGGTGTAATCCTAATCTACACCAGTACAGCTCTTTGTTCTTCCCTTGGTGATATAGGGAGGCAAGCATATGTCCGTGCACTGGCCTATTCCATCTCCAACAACAGTGCAGAAGTGCCTTGCAGCACACACACAAGTCGGCACAGGACTTGTGCTGGTGCTTAGGCTGGCCTAATTGCAAGTTAGGATTGCAGCCATAAGAGACCAGTGCATCATCCTTATGATGGACCTCCTCCCATCCTTATGGGTTGGACAACAACCCAGGTGGTGGGCATGGTGATGTACCATCACCCTATCTCTGCTAATTTTTTTAGACCATAGCTTTAATATGTATGAAATATTTAAAAGCAATTTATTACATTTCATTCTGCTGTAAATTGCACATTGACTTGTACATAACATGATGGTGTTATTCCTACAAACTTTGATTTTAGCAATTTGGTTGTTATTGGTGTTCCTCCCCCACCTTGGATAGCACCTTACTACCACCTTATTGATTCCTTGCTGTATCATAATAACATCTCACTGGATGTTTGAACAATCATTATCACTGGTCTGTTTTGAATTAAGGAAATGTACTTCTTAGATACTGAAGACAGTTGCACTTTTGTTTTCTGAATTTTGGGGCCATAACCTTTTATATAATGGTGATATTGCACTCTGGTTTTTTGCATTGCATTCTGCTGCAAATTACGGTATGCATCCAACTACAGTGGTCCCTTGGGTAAAGAACGACTTGGGTAAAGGACGTTTTGGGTAAAGAACAAAATTTTCTCAGAAATTTTGACTTGTGTAAAGAACACTGTGTTGGGGAAAGAACACTTCTGAGGATGTTTGGAACAGGCTTCCATGGCAAGGGAATCCACAGGGGGGATGAAGGGACAAGGGGACTAGCTTTAGCTACAGTGGGGCCCTGGGCAAAGTTTTGAATAGGCTTCCATGGCCAGGGAACTCATGTGGGGCCTGGGGGGGGGAGCAATCTGAGCCAGGTTTGTATGTGGGATCTATGTGTGGCAGCATGGAAGGTGTGCTTTATCAGTGTTCTAATGCTGCTCTCCATCACTAGCTTCGGAATGTTAAAGCTGCACAAAAATACACAGATTCCTTTGAGCCAATGGATAGCAGTGACTCCATTAGTGACCGTGCAAGAGTACAATCTTAACCATGATTACTCAGATGTGAGCCCCATTGTGTCTAATAAGTCTCACTCCCAGGAAAGTGTCTTTAGGATTGCAGCCTAAGTAGACTTCATATGATCATGCACATTGAATGCATGTTTTGAATTCAATTCCAGTGTTTTGTCATCATTTTTACATCCAATTAATATTTTTATATGAATATTTTTTGGGATCTGGAACCAATTGTCGGAGTTTCCATTATTTGCTATGGGAAAATCCGCTTCACGTAAAGAATGTTTCACATAACAAACATGCCTCCGGAACAAATTAAATTTGTTATATGAAACCACTTTGTATATAGCATTGTGGAGATTTATTTCTAAAAAACACAGTTTGGGCAGTCTTGATCCTTAGTGTGCATCATGCCTTCTGTGCATGTCACCTGCTGCAGGCCACACCCCTGGACTCTCTAGTGTAGAGTGGGTTATTCTTATGATAGTTATATCACACTAGCAATATAAATTTATGCAAAATACCTTCCCAACATATGGACAGGTTAGATTCTGGAAATCTGTTCATAATTTGAAATTGATATAAATTGGCGAAGAGCTGTTGTGCCTGTGTAGAAAAGGACATTTTACACCTGTGTGAAAGTGCTGACTCAAATATTCATAACTTGGGGAGTGGGTCTGTGGTTTCTTGCTTATAATCTTATAAGGAATTTGGAATCTTAAGTTTTAGGCACTGTACATTCATGGGAAAGAAATGGTTAAAAAATAAAATACAGAAGTATTCATTATTTAGACTTCATTCAAGGATGAAGATTTGAGGATCAAGATGAGCTTTACAATAGTGTGATGTCTATATGTTACTGGGTGCGAGTCTCATTGGACTTCATGGAGTTTTCTTCAGAATATATATGTCCTGGATCACCCTGGTAGATGGCAGGGTGGAAGTCTAAAGCATGGAACTATCAATCTTGCCCCAATCCAATCTTTCCATCTCTGTTTTGTATGGGTTTTCCTCTCTTTTGAAATTATTTATTTTTAACTTTTAGACTTCCAGGATCCATACAGTAGCTTCAGAAATCCATCAGAGCAGATAAATATGTTTGCTTTTTTGTGTAAAACATTTCAACCATTGCAAATCTTATGTAGTCCAGTGAATATCCAGAAACTTCCATCATCTTAATAGGTTGTCTTGGTTTAAGCTAAATCCTTTTGGCATGTAAGACATGAATTTAGCAATAGAGGGAATGAGTTCTGCCAAAGCTTTCATGGAAGAGATTAGTTTTGAGCAAGGATTGGAGGAGTCTCATTACATGAATTTGTTTTGTTTTTACAGTTAACTGGGAGACAGTTTGGAGAGCCAATACAACCAAGAAATTTGAAGTCCACACTAACATGAACAGCAATGTTGGGCTACTGCGAATCTTTCCAGGGATAACGGCTGCAGCGGTCAGTCTCCCAATTCATTAAAGTTACTGAGAATGCAATCCTGAGATTGTGCTGAGCAGGTACAGGTCCCTGGGGCTAGCCCAGGTGGTTGCAAATATGCTGTAAAGCACATTTGTGTTTCCTCTGGAGCAAAACGAGCTGGCCCATGGAAATGTCCCAGCCTGTAGAGGCTAATGTTCAGCCAACATGGAGATCTAAAGTGGGTGGTTTAATAAAGGCAGGGAGGAGGAAGAAGAGATACATTCTGGGCAGGGGGAGGGTATCCAGGGGGTCAAGCGGGGAGCAGGAGGCAGGGCTTGGATCTGGAACAGAAGCTGAATCCAAACCTCAGGCAGCTGGTGCAGCCTCTGGCCACCAGCTCCACACAGTTTTCATTATCTTTGTCTTGTTTGAAGTCAGGCTGATAGCATGCTTAATGTGATATTTGTTACCAGTGGTGTAGCTAGCGGGTGCAGAGGGTACAGTTGCACTGGGCTGCAAGCTTTAGGGAGGGCTACAAGCTGAGCTTGACACTAGTCACTAGTGAGTGACACTAGTCACTAGTGAGTGACTAAACATGTGAAAAACAGGGCATGTATGAAGATAATACCATCATGTTATATGTGTGTGTGTGTGTGTGTGTGTGTGTGTGTGTGTGTGTATATATATATATATATATATATATATATATATATATATATAATTGGAAAGGTAATTTAATGCAGATTACAATGAAACAAAACTGCATTGGAATATATGTATTCTTTCAAAAGTTGTGGCCAATTAACCAGAAAATGAAAACAAAAGCCTATGGAACAAAAGTGGATTTTATTAACACTTTCCCTCTTTACGGATTGCTCTGAGAGCCAGTGAGATGTAGTTTTGATATTGTATGGCAGGGGTCTACAGCCCCTCGGTCCATGGCTCAGTGCCAGTCCGCAACACCTAGGCCACTGGGCTGCACTGGTCCTGGGGACGCTCAGCCATGGCCCAACCCAGTTTCTCCCTGGCTGTGAGGTGAGCCAGGCTGTGCCCAGCTTGCCTTGCCACTGGGGAGGAACTGCGCAAGCACAGTCCAGCTACTGAGCTGCACCTGCGCAGTTCGCCCTATCTGTGGGGCGAACTGCGGAAGTGCAGCCCAGCAGCCAGATCGTGCCTGTGCAGTTTCTCCCCAGCTGCGAGGCAAGCCAGGCTGTGCCCAGCTTGCTTCACAGCGGGGGAGAAACTGCGCAAGCGCAGCCTGGCTACTGAGCTGTGCCTGTGCAGTTCGCCCTGGCTGCAGGGTGAACTGCACAGGTGCAGCACGACACCAGGCTGTGCCTGCGCATCCTGCCTGGGCCATGGGAAATGTTTTTCCCCTCAGCCTTCACAGGGATGAGGACCACTGCTGTGTGAAATTAATAAGGTGTTAATATGAACCATTTCTCAGTATATATATCATAAAACAGTTACCCCATTCCAAGTGGGTGTATAGGCACTTCTAAGGGGTGATTCTCTTCTATTTAGCCATAGAATAACCATTCCTCTTTGCCCCAGCACAGTTTTCCTTACCAATAAGGGACTCAATTTTCTTTTTCTTTTTAACTTAATGTCATTTTGTTGTTGTGGGGGAACAAGACAAAATCTGCAACTCAGACATAACTTACAGGGCAACATTTTGAGATTTGCACCAGCCTACATGATTATTAGCTACGCCACTGTTTGTTACCTTTCTTTGTGAATACGCTATGATATTTTTTGCATGTTAGCTGTAGATTTCCACTGTATAGATGAAGACTGCAATCCTAACCTCTGGTTAGGCTGGCCTAAGCCCTGGCATAAGTCCTTTGCTGTCCTTGGGATGTCACAATAGTGCCATAAGACACTTCTGCACCACTCCGGTGGGAGGGTTAGGCCAATGCACAAGTATGTGCTTGCCTTCCTATATCACCTCGAGAACAGGAAGTTGAACAACCGATGAGTTGTGCCAGCCTAGGTTAGGACTGCACCCTAAGTGTTTGTGAAGTACTTGAGTTAGATCCTGTTTGAACCTCTTTAGTAAACATTTGTGTTCGTTCCTTCACTCCATCACCTTTATCTCTTCACCACCCAGTTATGCCATTGGTCATTATGCCAAGATCCTTGTGCACAGCTGATCCCCCATGTGGGTATTATATGTGTGCTTTAAAGAGCACTACTGATAACAGGAAGATGGTATAAAGTGTTGTTTTGGCTTCAGTTGAGTTCAGTTCAGTCTCTTGGTTTCTCCTGAAGATTGGAAGACATTGGATTAGAAGTTGGAGTCATGTTATTTGCATATTTCTTGAAACCACCATCTTTCTAATGTTAAATACATTTTATAAATACACTTTAATTATTAAATATTAGTAATTAGAACTGAGGAAAAGGATCAGGGTGATTTGCAACTGTATTGTTCTGAGTGCAGTTCCAGTTAATGCCAGTTAATAGCTGACTTTTTAATATGGCATTCTCTGTGTCCTCCAGCTGTTGCCCTTTCCCTACCTATGTAAATTAGACTGCATAATTAATGTATGTAGATTATTTACACCCACATGTTTTTTTTCCCATTATTGCTGTCAGAGCTGATGAAGTTGTCTAACCTGGTATAACCAATACCTGCTCATGCAACATTCCTGTGTAGCTGTTCTATAGTTTTATATTTTATTTATTGATTATTTTATTTCAGATTTTATGCCAAACCTTTCTCCCGGGAAGTGGGACTCAAGACATCTAACAACGTCAGCCCAATAAAAATTAAAAACACATCAGAATTACTATAACAGTTAAAAAAATCTTTAAAAACATTTAAAATATACTACTGGAATTTACATAAAAACAGTTAAAATCAA
This sequence comes from Cryptoblepharus egeriae, assembly GCA_030015325.1. Taxonomy (NCBI): domain Eukaryota; kingdom Metazoa; phylum Chordata; class Lepidosauria; order Squamata; family Scincidae; genus Cryptoblepharus; species Cryptoblepharus egeriae. Next base: position 258,449,581 of record JAREYC010000001.1, read on the forward strand.
GATGACCTACCAGGCTAGCATTAGTTGAAGGCTCTTATAAATAAAACACACACCCAGGGACTTGAGACAGGTAATAGTAGGCAGTATGTACTAGTGCTATTCTGGTGAGAATAAATTAAGCTGATTTGGGACTTTCTAGTGAAAAATTCAATACAAATGTGTGCATGAATGAACAAGCTATACTGTGCATTGTCTGTCAGAACTGGATCTCATTTTTTCCTTAAGTCTTCCAATTGCTAGCTTTTTCTGATAGCATTATATTTGAAAAGGGGGGAACCTCATAAGGAAAATCAAATTTTGATAACAGCAAAAGTTTTTGAACTATAATTATTTCATATTTTTCTTTCATGCAGGTGAAGGCCTTTCTTCACAGTCCAATGGAGGGGGTGGTACTTGAGACCTACGGGAGTGGAAATGCTCCCAATAATCGTCCAGATTTGCTAGATGAGCTGAAGAAAGCAACTGATAACAATGTTTTGATTCTGAATTGTACACAGTGTCTTCGAGGAACTGTTTCTTTAGTCTATGCTACAGGAAAGGTAAGGCAACTGGAATTTAAACTGGAATTAGGCAGTATTGAGGCTACTTTGTTTTTTTATTTAACTCCAAAGTACAATTAATAACTGAAGATGCAGTATATTTAGAGACTGACAGTGCAATCCTAAATTGTGCTGGATTAGGCAGGCTTTCCCATCCTGCACTGAATCCAGTTCAAGTATTCTGCTTCTGAACCATCACAGGGAAAGGGAGGCTTGGTCCCTTCCTGTGGTAGGACTGCAGTAGCTCCAGTGGGACCACTCAGACTGGAGGTGGGCTAAATCTGAGCTGATGGCTGCTCCTGGCTGCCCGGGAGGCAAGGCTTGAATCCATCATAACTGCTGGTCCAAATCCCACCTCCCACTCCCCTTCATCCTGCCTGTGGTCTGCTCCTCCAGCTATTTTTCCCACCCCAGAACACCCCCTATTGTCCCCTCCTCACCTTATCATCCTCAGACCCTGTGCTGGCTTAGAAAGGCCAGCACATCTACCCTCCACACTGTGCTTGCAGAGTCGTAGGGTAGTGTGGCTAGGTCAGCATACTTCTGTGTCCCAACCTAACTGATACTGTGGGAGAAACAGAAGTGCCTATGATACTTCTATAACATACTGGAGCTGGCATAAGGGACATGCACCACCATAAGTGCCTGTATGGATTGCTTCCTCAGCCAGCTGCCAGTTCTCTCACCTTCTTCCATCATGCACTGGGATCACCTACATGGTTCAAGTACAAAGCCACATCTGAATTACCATCGAATGTGGATTCTAACATTGAATTGTCTGACTGGCCAAGAGAGCTGCACACTGGTCAAAGGTGATCACCTGTTGTGCATGTGTTGTGTGCATACGTGAGTCTGGGACCACCATATTTTCTTCATAATAATGCAAAATGTCATACGTATTCTCAGGGATTTTCAATGTTCAGGTGACTGAAACTTTGATAGCCTTTCTTTGTAACCTTTCACAGAGATTCTTGATAATGGTGTGTCAAAAAGGCTCAAAGTCAACGCTGATCTAATAAGATAAATAGGATGAGATCCAGGCTTAAGGAATAGTTCTACTCTTAAGGCTGTAGCAAATCAGATATTTAATGCTGTGGGTTTTTATTATGACCCATTTTGCCCCATAGTTGGCAAGTCACTCATACCATCCACTTGGAAGCTGGGCGTTGTTATACCAATTTAATCTTCCAAACTATGAGGTGCAAAGCTAATCCTGTTGTTTGCCTTTACCCTTTAATTAAATGACCGCATCTTAGTAATACGCATATCTAATTATTCTTGGTATAATAGCGATGTTTCACTTATTTTTTTAAGGTTTGACTTTTCCTAGCAGTGTTTTGGTACAGATGTTTGCTCTAGGAAAACTGTGAAACTTGTCACTATAATAATGAACAAGGATGCTCTTGCTTGTGATTTATTAATCAACATTATCATTATCTATGGCACTTTTAAAAATATGTGAGTCAAAGTCAGTGCCAAAGGATCCTACAGGCAACAAAGGAAAATAGAGACAGGAGTAATCAAGGGAAGAATTTCAGCCATATACTGGAGTATACTTATAAATTGGTGTAATTTGTAATTATGAATGATTATAAGCAATACCAAAGGTACAGCTTCTGTACTGTTTGAAGTTGTTCCCTTTGGAAGTGTGAAATTAGTCTATAGGAACAGATGTAAGCATTTTAATCTAAAATAATCTGAGGATTCTAACTTGTATGTTGTTTTCAGTTTGTAATGAATGTCTGTGATAGTCACAAAGAACTTCATTTTCAAAGTACTATTCTAAAGTAGGCCGGTAACTTGTGTAGCTAAAAATCCATGGTTAGGAAAATGGCAAATCTCCTTAGGACTATTTTGCACATTATGTGGCAACAAACCTAGATTTATGAGATTTACAATTGCCAGATTCATAACTTTATATAAATTGTTCTCAACTTACTAGTGCACCTTTTCTCCAGGGTTCAGTGTGGCACCCATGGTTACGCCATTTTATTCACACAGCTGTCTTTTGATGATGATTAGTTTCAAGAGACAGAATCAAGGCTGCCCAGTAGGTTTCATGGTAGGGTAAGAATTTGAACCTGCTTCTCCCCACATATAGTCGAACCACTTCACTATGGTTCACCTATCTGTATCATCTTAGAAGTAAGCCACACTGAATTCAGAGGGACTTCCAGTTAAATATATTGAGGATTGCATTTTCTTTCACAACAGACTCTTATGGATGCAGGAATAATTCCAGGGGCGGATATGACACCAGAGGCAGCGCTTGCCAAACTGTCATATGTCCTTGGTAAACCTGGACTTACCTTGGCTGAGAAGAGACAGGTAAAATGCCTTTATTTTCTGAACTTTTAGAATACAGTACTAGCAAATTTCTCCAGTTACTGAATTTTTGATTCATTTAGACGTACAAAATTATGCAAGGGATGGTTAGATTGGACAGAGAGATGCTCTTTTCCCTTTCGTGGAACACCAGAACTAGGGGACATCCACGAGAAAATGTCTCTTACGTGCTCCTGTAGTTACTCTGGATTGTAGGGCTAGTCCAGCTTCCTGTATCACCAGATGCCTCAGGAAGCACATGCTGTCCCCTGCACTTGGCATTTTGAGGTTGTCCACTTCTACACAGGTTGTCCACTTCTTTTCCTCTAGTAATTTGTCCGATCCCTTCTTAAAGGCATTGAGGCTAGATGCCATCACCAAGTAGTTCCACAGACTACTTGCATGCTGGGTAAAGAAATATTTACGCCGATGTAGTTATGGCACCACCTAGTGAAAACCTATGGGAAATTCATATTGCAATCCAGAGTAAATTGTTCTCAAGTCGGAGCAAGGACTCCCCGTACTCTGGATTGTGCCCCAGATGTGACTTTGGCCTGATCCAGTGGAGGCTCTTCTGATGTTTCTATGTTCTTATGGTTCTCAACTTGCTTGCTATTTTTATGTCTCTTGCAGATGTTAAGTGAAAATTTGAGGGGTGAGATGAGCGTTGTTCCCATTAGTGCGAAGATCACCCTCAAAGACAGCAAGTTTATCCAAGGGATTGCAAAGTACCTATATGTCAGCTGCAAGGAGGTAACTGTTCAAAGGGCAGTTGTAAAAAACAGGAAATCCATTTTGATGCAAAGAGTTTAAAATGGCAAATTTAAAAAACACAGGGCTGTTTTTGGATTATTTGTTAAATTTGCTGGTGTTCTTTTGCATCTTTTTAAATTGTGAGCCCTTTTAGGACAAGGACCCATTAGCTATTAGTTATTTCATTTATTTCAGTTATTTCATGAGTTATTAGTTATTTTCTCTGTAAATCATTTTGTGAACTTTTTGTGTGTGTGAAAACCAGTATATAAATAATGTTGATTGTATTGCTTAATAAATACTGTATTTATTTAATAGGTGAGGTGAGTGGCAATCTGTTTTTCAATGCTCATGGATCCATGTCAAAGGTGCCTAATCTGCATCCTCTGATGGATTCAGGGAGCCCCCCACAAGGTAACAGAAAGTTTGCACCTGAACCTTGGGGCTGCACTGTGGCTGCATCAGAGTTGGAAATGTGTATAGGATTGGGCCCTTATTGGTTTTAACCTGAACTTTGTTGTTATTGGCTGCTGAGTTGCCTCTTTGTTTTTTCAGTTTCAGCTTTCTGTCAGTTTCAGTTTTATAGTTTGTTTGATTATTGTAAGTTGGAGACTTTTTAAACTGAATGAATACTGTTGCTGGAACAATTTAAATATAGGATTTGAGAAGAGGTGACTTACAGTTTTATAGAATGGCAGGGAATCTAGACAGACCTCTTGCTGTAGGTAATTCAGACCAGTTTATGCCACAAGCAGTGAGCAGGTGTATTTTGGAAGTTGCTTGCTGAGCAAAATGCCTTAGATAACTCACACAAGCAAGCCAAGCATAACAAGGCATGTGTAGGCATAATGAGATATGAAAATGTAGTTACTAATAAATTGTTACTTTCTTAGGAGCTAGCAGCTATTAGGGATGCTTTGACTCCTTCTTTGGCCTGTGCAGCTGCAAAAGCCAGTGACTTGGATGGCCTTAAAGCTTTACAGGACATGGTAAACATTTTATTTATTGTATTTTATATTTTTATTTAAACCCAGAATATTTAAATTGAAATTTTTATTTATTTATATTTTTCTCTCAAACCCAATGTATTGAACCTATCCCCTTTGGTATACAGGTTGAGCTTCCCCATTTGCAAGGTTTGATTCCGGGAATCTCTGTGAATATCTATTTTCATGTTACATAAAAGCAATTATTTACCATAGTAACTAATGAATCCATTAGGATTCATTAGTCAGGCAGGCAATTAATTAGTTTCTTTTTCCCTGGTTTAAAACGACTCCATTTCAGGCTGTTCTCTTTATTCAGTTGCAGATGGGAGGTGATTTTCACTCTGACTGAATCCCTGGGAAGGAAGGGGTTTGCCTTTAGGCTGTAACCTAATCTTTACTGCCACCCCAGAGTGGAAGATTTATTGCCTGCAACATTATCATGGCAAGCAGGCTATTTCTAAGCCATTAACTACTAAAGAGACATTATTTAAAGAGCCAACCTCATTCACTTTGAGACAAAATCACAAATAAATTGCATATAAATAGGTTACATCTGTATGTTCAAATGATATTTTAAAAAGTACTTTTAACAACTATAATAGGGTGGAAACTTGAGTTCTGGAGATTATGATGGCCGCACTCCACTTCATGTTGCATCTTGTGAGGGCAACTTGGAGGTAGTTGAACACCTACTGATGTCTGGTGCCACCGTATATGCCAAAGACCGATTTGGAGCTACTCCGCTGTTGAATGCTGTCAAGTTCAGGTATTGTTATACAATGCATTTGTATATACTATCTTCTTATAGAATAAGACTCCTTAGGCCAGTTTGCAAAAATCCAGCTTTTTTATATTCAGTTTTGAAAATCTGGGGCCTGATTATCTTGTAATCAGGAAGGGCAGGCACCTATCCCTGAGGCATGTAGGATGCCATGCATCAGGTGCATGTATATCTCCCAGGCAGGAAAGATGGAAAAGAAGTATTTTATAAAAGGCAGTTCTGTGAAGGAAAACTAAGCATGGTATACGTGTGCTTCCTGTTCTTTCAATAGCTGTAAAAAAAAACTATTGTTTGTTAGAGAAAAACCTGACTGATAGGTTAAGTATGTTGTAAGTATAACTTCTTAATTTAAAAATAAAGCAGTACTTTCCTGTGTTCCTGATAAAATGTCTATAGGAAGATACCTTGTGGTATAGATTTAGAATTTTTATAAAAGCAACCTGTTGTGATGAGTGTCCTATTTTCCCCTGCCCATTTTTGCCTATTCCATGCTCTTTTTGACAGTTTTAATTCTTGTGACCATGTTTGTTCTTTCTCCAGTCATGTAACTGATCAAATCATGTACAGTGGCGCCTCACGTAAAGAACGCCTCACGTAAAGTATGTTTCATGCAACAAACAAAGATTTCTCCAGGATTCTGCCTCACGTAAAGAAAGTGCTTCATGTAAAGAAAACATTTGTTGGCAGTTGGGGCAGATGCGCTGGCCGGCAGCCTGTTTAAAAAGTGTCAGGGCTGCCTAGCGCACCTGCCCATAGTGAAAGCAACACTTCTGCGCTGTTCCTCCTGTGGCCGGGTGTCCGCTGGGCATAGGGAGAGAAGAGCAGTGGAGAAGAGGAAAGCAATTTAGGGCTAGCCAGAAGGGAGCAGGGGAGAGAGAGGCTCAGGATAGAGAGAAGGAGAAAGTGGGGAGACACTTTGAAGGTGTCTTGGATTGCAGCCTCCTAACCATGTCTACCCAGAAGTAAGCCCCATTGTGTTAAATGGGTCTTACTCCCAGGAAATGCATGTTTTGAATTCAATTCCAGTGTTTTGTCATCATTTTTACATCCAGTTAATATTTTTATATGAATATTTTTGGGGTTGTGGAACCAATCATCTGAGTTTCCATTATTTCCTATGGGAAAATCCACTTCACATAAAGAAAGTTTCACATAAAGAAACTACGTAAAGAAATGTAAAGAATGAATTAATTCTGTTACGTGAGGCGCCACTGTAACTTGTTGACATAATTAAAGCAGAGTTATTTAATTCCCATCCCACTGGAAATGGAGATTGCTTGCTGCCAATTGCTATTGGAAGCTCAGAGAAGAGTATACACTTGTTCACCTTTGAGTGCAGGGAATAGGGATTCCTTGAGCAATATAAGTAGCTTAAGTCACTGTGTGTCTAGCTAGATTGCTAGGTAAGAGTGGGCTGGGTGTATTAGTTATTATTCTGACTCCAGATGGGGCCCCGACTTCAAAAGTTGTAGATTAGTATTTTGCATTGCAGAGATACCGGTAAGTCATAATTTCACTTGGCAGATAGTCATAATAGCCACTATGACAATCAAATGGCTAACCAAGTTATTCAGATACAAGAATCTCTTAAAATTCCCTAGAACAAATCAAACAATCTTGGTACTGAATAAATATGGCCCTCATCCAGCACACCTATATAAGATGTTCCTGAAAACTGCTCCGTGTGTGTATGCACACGCGCGTGTGCATTTTGTCCACACCCAGTGACTGCCTGAGGAATTTCACATGAGTTTGTTATTCAGATTCTTTTGCTTTACCACTCCCATAAGAGATTCTTGATCTTTTAAAAGCTGCCAAAAAGAGAACTGGAAGAAAAAAAAATGAAATTATGATTTGGTTCAGGCTCATGCTAGTGTCAATTTAAAAGGACAATCTAAATCAGTTGTCACTTCTGTAGTGATTGCTTCAGGTTTACTCTGCCAACATCATTCATTGCAAACCTTAGGTGGAATTAGATTACTATTGTTGCAGGTGCATCTAAATCATGGAATTCTACATAAAAGGGGATTGTTCTTACTGGATTTTAGCTTTGCAAATACAGCCATTTCATAACATTGGGTGGTAGAGAAAATAACTTCGGGATTACACAATCTAACCCTTTATGCAGGAACCCCTCAAACGAAACAAGTTTGACAGTTTTATTGGTAAAGAATAAAGAAAGAAAGCACTTGATCAGAAAGACATTGTGGCTATAGTGTGCTGTTCGGGACCACATTTTAGTCAAGTAATTGGCTCTTAGGGCAAAATCCATAGCAATTACAGGTCCATGCAGTTACATTACCCTCTAGTGTTATTTTATGGAAAGTCATCTTAACTGCTCTGGAGCAAGGGGCTTAATTTCACTTTAAGATATAGGCCTTAATTTCTCATTTGCCCTGTCAGTGGTGGGTAAATGTTAGGTTAGAATAAAATGTAGTGGGGTTTTACTAGAATCATGAGATCCACCAAACAGAGATGGGTACAAAAGTGTAATTCAGAAATTCAGGATTCAGAAATTCTGTAATTCAGTAACTCCTCCGGCGTGTCACCCCACACAGTGCATCACCTGGTACGGCCCACACCAGCCGCACCAGTCTGGTGACGCGACTGAGCATTGTAAGACCTTTAGTGGGTTGAAAAGCACAATTTCCAGTTTTCAACTGAAAACTGAAAGTTGTGTTGTTTGCCCCTCCGGACTCAACCATAGCCACAGCTTTGGTCAGGTTCAGAGCGTTCAGAATCTGTGGATATTCAGAATCTGTGAATTCTGAATTCAGAATTCAGGTGGTTCAGAAGCTGTGGATATTTAAATCTGTGAGTAGGAAACCTGTGGAAAATGACAGCCGCCTGTAATCTGCTTCCAGTGACTTTTAACAAGTGAGCCAAACCACATACTTAGGAATTTTCAACACTCTCTTTCTGAAATAAAGAGAATTTTCAACACTCTCTTTCTGAAATAAAGATGTATAAGATCTCCCACACTCATCTTGGAAATTATTCAAGCTTCTTTTTCCAAACTATTGCAAGACCCAGATAAAGAACCTAATCCTGTAGCTTCTTTACATGAAACAGAAGGTGAACTGAGTAGCAATAATGTAGGAAAATTGTAAGGTGGAGATTCAGCCTGCCTAGGCGCACCAGTGCATGTAAGATGCAACTTTTGTCTTATGTGCTCAATTTCCTCAAAATCAGAAAGAGTATGGTATTAAGGGGGCAATCCTAACCAATTTTGGCTAGCACAAGAGTGCAATCCTAATCATTTTAGGCCAGCATATGCCAGCACATTGGCCTGGGAAAGATGGCACATGTCTGTGCACTGGCATAACCTCCCCAGCAGTGGCACAGAAATGCCTTACAGCACTTTTGCAACACCCTCAGGCTAGCATGGGACTTGTGCTGGCCTAACCAGGGATTAGGATTACACAGTGTTACGTCAGGTGAATGTTGTATTCCTTGTGGTGAACAGGGCTGCAGTTCATCATACATGCTGTGGTGGGGACTGTACTGGTAAGGAAGAAAGAGGTCAAAGTTATCTTGCATCTGCAAACTCTCTCCAGTATGTTATGCTGTGCACCCACTCTTTGAAGTTTGTAATCTCTGGTGTAAAAGGTCACTGCAGTTTTTCTTTCAAAGGAAGTGACAAGTTAAAAGAATGAAGCCATTCAGGTTTAGGTGTGGACTTCATCTGTTATTTTTGAAAAGACTGGTGGAAAATACAGTTGCAGCCCCCTTCCCTATAAAACCTCTCACACATTTTTAACTTTGCTGATGCTATTGGACCTATGAGAATTCATTTTAAAGTATATGCAGGATTGAATAGCAAAGGTCTGGAGTCTGCTCAGCATGATATCTGTAATTGTGCCAATTTATGAAGTTCTTTAGTTTAAAACAGGGTTGATAATATTTTCAATGAATGGACTTGGATGTTTAGAGATGATATCATCATGTCATTGACCAACTTCCAGGTTGTGGACTCTCAGAAGCATCAGCATTGCTTCAGAGGCAAACCTCCTGCCCAATTTGCTCCACCTGCCTAGGCTTGTGGAGTCCTTGTGCTGCTGTACTGCTTGAGCCAGATGACTATGAGTGTCAGGCTGGATCTGGCTTGTGGGCTGTGGGTCACTGACCCCTGGCTTAATTAATTCTTTTCAAAAAGGAGCTGTAATTTAGCAATAAAGCACATGGGTTCTATGTTTAAGGTTCCATGTTCATTTCATGCATCTCCAGTTAAAAAGGTATCAGGTAGCAGCAATGGGCACTGTGTGGGATGAAAAGAAATATATTTGTAGTCTCTAAAATTAAAGAAAAATACAGGCAATGTACCATGTCTCAAAGAACACTCATGTTGCTGTATTTAAGATAACAAAACTTATGAAGTCTATAATTTCACCATCAGTTAATAATATTTGTCTTTTCTGAAGGAACAAGGGTTGAATAATTTGTCTTTCCTTTTTTAAGAGAAGGAATAATGCCCTTGTAAAGTGATATACAGTATATATCTTCCACAGATCAACATAAGAGAGAAAAAATAATGTTTTGGAAAGTATTGTTCTTTCTATTTGATAGGGTCTTTGCCAGCCTTACGCAAGTTTGATAGTGTTGTTACTTTAGAATCTGTAGGGGAATAGGGAATATTCCCTATAGGGAATATATAGGGAATAGTACCATGTCAAAACCAACATATTACATTTGGAGTTATTCTAACAAAGAGTGTTTCCTGTTTTGTTTCACAACAAAAGTTGAATGTAGAGCTGATAAATATTTCTTCTCAGATCAGAGTTACCTGCCTTTGCTAATTTGTCTCAGGAAAGATGATACAAGCTGGGAAGGGGTGCCTGTCTCTATTCTCTTCTTTCGAGTTTCCATGATATCTAGCAGGGATGGACACCCGAGTTGTGAAAATACTGATTTTTCACAATTTGTGTCCAGCACAAGTTATGATTGCACTGTCAGCTTACATGTGCCTGAGTTTTGATTGGTATGTTTAACATTGTGGGACAGTTTTCACATATTGTTTTAAATATAGTATGCAAATAGGTGTTTCCTATGAGATTTTCTTCTGGTTAAGAATAACAATTTTTTTCCTCAAAGGCATCAGGATGTGATTTGCTTGCTTCGCAAAACTGGCGCTCATCTTTCCAGCCAAGAGCTCATGAATATTGGAACAGAACTCTGCAGGTTAGGAAAGTTCCATTTAAATTCTTCAATTGTATAGTTTTACGCTGTACTTTATACATATGCATACACAACTTGATTGTATGACAGTCATTTACTGTACATTCAGTGCTAACAGTGTGGGCTGTGGGAGGCACAAGTGGTTAAGACACTGTGCCTGTTAACCAGCAGGCCAGGGTTCGAGACCTGGGTTGGCCCCACAAGACAGGGTGAGCGCCTGTCCTTAGCCCAGCTCTGCAACACCAGCTGGATCCAATCATATCGGCTCTGCCTTTCCATTGGACTAATTCAGTGGCATGGAGAGGGGGGATTTGCTGCTTGGGTAACAGCCTATCCTCCATAACAATCTAACCTAGGCTTTCGTGCTTCGCATGCAGCATACCATAGTCTCTCAAGACTGATGGAGGAATGCTAACAGTTTTCATTCATTGAGAACACTAATACCTTATACACATATAAGTAATAATGTACTATTTTACTGAAAGGTGAAGAAGCATGTGAAATAGGCCTTTACTCACTCATCACCAGTAGTACCAGTTGAGAGTGTTTAATGATAGCTGGTTTATGTCATATTGGTACATTGGCAAACATGATTGGCTGCAGCTTTTAGTTAATTGCACATTTTGCTGGCATTTATAGTATTTTACATGAAATGTACCCCCGTGAAAACATTTGCACTTTTTCAGCAGTGTAAATCTGTACATTGGAAAGGTGCTGTGTCTGTTCCCAAAAAGAAAGCACAAGCAAGCGTGTAGAAAAGAGGAGATAGCAGGACTATTGGGGTTGAGGAACCAGGAAAAAACTTGCTCAATTGGGAAATGAAAATAACTTGAGAGAGACCAGACTGTGAGGTTCCTTGGTGCCTAGACAGTCTGCAAATAGAAAAAGAAACTGTATATGTGTGTATAGAAAGAAAGAAAAAAACGAGAAAGAGAAAGAAAGAAAAATAATTTGAGCATTTCAGCCTGGGACCTCCTCCTGAGAATGACAATTTGTTTGGGACACCCCAGAAGTGATGTCATGGCTGGAAGTCATTAAAGTTGCCCAGTGCCAGATTCAAAGTTGGCTGCATCCAGCTTTTTACAACCCCCCTGAAATGAAGTCATGACCCCCCAAAGGCAGTTCCAACCCCCACTTTGACGACCGCTGAGATAGAGGAAACCTGGATAGATTGGCATTTGGGCTCTTAAGGGGAGAAGAAATAACATGGTAATAGCACCATGACTGCTCCCTCTGCGATCAAGGGGCTTTTCACATATCTGGGGGTAGTGCAGGCCATCTGGAGGCTATAGGATGGGGGTGGCTCTCAGCTCCCTCTGCAGTCCTCCTTACTGTTTCAAACAGCTTTTTTTGCAATCTATTTCTGGATTTGCAATCACATCCTAGAAGTGAGTCCTGATCACCAAAAAGAGTTGATTGGAGAAGTGGCTGAGAGCCCTAAACACTGAGTCTTGATGGCAAGTGCTACCTCCAGTATATTAAAAAGCCTCTTAATCACAGCATAACTGGGATCACGGCAGGATGGCAATTGCTGTGATGCCTTTGCCACCTCCTCAGCCCTTCAAGACTTACTTGGTATCCAATTCTCCTGTAGAAGTTTGAGAACCACTGCTCTAAACATATGTTGTAGTTCATGAGCAAGGCTCCAACTCTGCTCTTGCAAGAAGTATAGTTCAAGCCCACTAGTGCATGTCTGGAAAATGAATTCCCACCAAGGGTTATTAAAATCATCTTTAATAATTCAGATTTAAGAACATAACATACTGGATCACGTCAGAAGTCTATTTAGTCCAGCATCTTGCTTCCTGGTGTGGCCAACCAGATGCTTCCAGGAAGCCCAGAAGCAAGACATATAGACAATACCATTACCTGCTATTGTTCCACAGCAACTGGCATTCAGTGGTTAATTGCTTCAGAACCCAAGGGAATCAGGCAGCCATTATGATTAAAAGCTATTGATAGACCTCTCCTGCATGCATTGTAGGAATTGGGGTTAGAAAGCTTTAGTTGACCTCTATTTCTATGGGCATGATAAGAGAAAGATTGAGTGGAGGAAAGCTGTGCTGCAAATTTCCCAAAGTATTGAAACAGACAGAAACAAAGGGAAGATATTTCAATTTTAAGACCTGTTTTGCTCTTTGAATTCTGGCACTGGTTTAGCAAATATTACCCTCTAGTTTGGAATCCGCTTTGTCTAAATCTAGCCACTGGATAGGACAGTATTGAGAGGAGTGGCTAAAAAAAAATCCTTATATTCTTTCACAAATAAATTGACCTCACTTTCAGCCTCTTCTGAAAAACCTGTTTAACTGGTTGATCTCACATGGCAGCAAAAAGGCATTAGTGCTTTCAGCAACAATAGGGAGAGCACATACGATGTTTTTGTACAAGCCATTTTTAAAGCAGGTTTTCAGTTTGTGTATTTTTTTGTTTCATCAAGGGTAGTTTTGTAAGTAACTTTTGATGATAAAAATGTGAAATTGCAAATCTGGTTATATAGCAGCATATCAGATGGGAAATCACCATTTCCCCCTTTCTTTCCTCCCCCTTGTGTTTTTAAATTATAAGCCTCTTGGAAGGAGGCATTTTTAATACAATGTACACTGCAATCCTGACCTGTAGTTAGGCTGTCCTAAGTCTTGGCATCTATCCTGTTCTGTGCTGGAGGTGTCACAAAAGTGCTGTAAGACACTTCTGTGCCACTCCTGGGCGGGGGTGTTTATGCCATCGCACAGTCATATGCCAACCTCCCCACACCACCACAGAAAAATAGGCCAGGGGAGTTAGGCTGGACTAAATTGGTTAGATAATGTACATTAATGGGTTATAAAAAAACAATAAATGCCACCGTGCTGTGTGAATTGACCTATTTTTTCCTCATATTAATTTCAAAAGTAGATTTCATCTTGCAAGAAATGTATAACAGGAATATACCAATCCATTCTAAAAATGATTTTGTGAGATTTTATTTGACCTGCCACTTGAGTGACATCTGTGTTAAAATAACTTGTTAAAAGATAAACTGAAATTTTTCCTTCTTATGCTGGGTTGCTGCCCCAAATATAAAACTGCAAAGGGTTAGGAATCTTATGCCTGGGGAAGGGAGCAACCAAATTCTCCTTTTCTTCCTCTCTTGTATTGCTCTTTCATATATCAAAATGCCAGTTAATGAAATCCAAGGATGCTTTCCTTCAAGCCTGTTATCATAGCCCATCTTCAGTCTAAAACACTGTTCAATTCTGATCACAACTGTCGGGAAAAATTATGATTCTGACAGAACTTTGACCATGCCTCTAATACCTGATTATCCTTCTGCTGAAATAAAATATGGAGTAGGATTTTTACGATCTTAATCTGTCATCTGTCCCAGCAGTTCTGAAGACTGCATAAAAAGGCACTGGCCGGCTGTCTAATAGGAACAGTATCCTTGAATGTGCCCTAGGCAGAATTATCTTCCCCTCATGTGAAATCACCACCCTGCTTATCAAGGCTCTTCACCAAGAGAGAAGCATAATCTCGTCTCTATGTGGATGACACTTTTCAGCTATAAACATCTCAATCTCTTTAGGTAGCTTAATGTACTACTTGCAAGGTGCTCAGTGGAAGGGATTTTCAGATGCTCCTGAAAGAAAATAAGTAATGACACCGAGCATTAGAGAGGCCTATACAACTTCTGACCTACTAAACTGAATGTAGTCCAACATACATTTATAGTAGCCTAGGAAATGTAAGACACTTTTGGAGTCATCTATAACTAAATTCCAGAAGGTTTCTTGATACCAGCTGGCCCAATACATGGTAGGTGGGATTTCTTTGTCTTGTGAATCATAAGCTGGATAGATCCATCATGGGTTGAACATTTTTGACAGGTGTTGTTTGTCCTTCAGTGACTACGATGATCCTCTGCATGTTGTCACCTACCACTCAAGACAAAAATCAGAATTAGGCTGCAATCCAGAGCAAATTCAGCCTGCTCTGACCTAACTGCACTCTCCTAACTATTCTGTATCCAGAGCAGAAAGTTATGCTGAATCCAGAGAGTCAGGAAGCCTGGGCTGCCCTAACTGCTCCAGAGCATGCTAAGTAATTGACACAAGGGGAAGACTTGCTTCTGAGGAGACACCCCTCAGATCACACTGAACAGCTGTGGTGCCTACAGTGGTGACATGACTCTGCACATCACCTGGTGTGGAAGTCTGTGCGTCATCCCTGGGATGCGCGCCCCCCCCCCCCACCTGGACTGCACAGTCACCAAAGTTGGCGCCTGCGCAGTTGTTTCTGAAGCCAACTGGTTTCAGAAAGAGTACTGTGCAGGCACCATCTCTGACACCTGCGCAGTACTTTTCTGAAGCCTTTTGGCTTTGGGGGAGACTGTGCAGGCGTCAGAGTTGGTGCCTGTGCAGTACTCTTTCTGAAGCCATTCGGCTGCCGCTCCGCCTCCTGAGTGAGGCCGAATGGCTGTGCAGAAGCACGGACTTTCTCTGCTCTAAGGAAGTCTCCTCTGAAGCTGTTCGGCATGCTCAGTGTGTTTCTGCGCAGTGCACCTCAGATGGCCGTTCAGGCCAGCTCCTCAGACAAGTGGCAGCTTCTGGCTGATTCTCCGCCTTGGAGCAGGCCTGAATGGGTGTGCTGACGCCTGGGGCGTGCCAAAGGACAGTCAAACTCCTCCGGCACGTCACCCCATACGGAGCGCATCCTCAATGTAGCCCACACCAGCCGCACCAGTCTGATGACGCCACTGGGTGCCTGCCTTATAAGGAGTCCCTGATGAGATACCAGTACATTCTACAGTGAATACAAGGGGCTTCTTGGAGTGGCCTGCTGTATCCTGAGGTTTGTGGGCAGCCGTAGTTTGTTCTGTATCCTGAGGTTGAGAGGAAGGGGTTGCACCTAGGCTGGCCAAGAACTCAGATTTTTGGTCAGCACTGCCATTCTTACTCGGGCCTTATCATGGACCCCTTTGGGTCTACTCATTACTATACCTGCTCTTGAGGTGGTATAACTCTGAGGGCTGGAAGAGAGCATTTCTGCCTTGGAAACAGGCTTTGGATACAGAGTAACTGCTCTGCCCTAGGCAATGCTAAACATGCCCTCAACTTGCCTCTCCTGAGCTGCTTAGGCTGCCCCAGTTAGGGCAGAGCAGGTCCACCTCTCTTAGGGCACCCTATCTTGCCTTGCTCTGCCCTAAGCCTCCTTCAGAGTAACTGGGCTGGAGCATCTTGCAGTTGCTCCAACCTAGTGTTAGATAGGGCAACCTAAGGGCTCTTATGTGGACAGATTAGTTGCTCTGGATTGGGCTGTTAAATTGGAAAAGAGAAAACTAGTAAGGATTGTATTTAAGCTTTCTAAGGGTGCGATCCTAACCGAGGCTGGCACAACTCATTGGTCTTCCTGCCTCCTGTGGTGATGTAGGGAGGCAAGCGCATGTTTGTGCACTGGCCTAACACTCCCCCAGGAGTGGTGCAGAAGTGTCTTACAGCACTTTGGTAACACCCCCAAGTCAACACAGGACTTATGCTGGTGCTTAGGTTAGGACTGTAGCCTTAATTTTTGTATTTGATGAAAATCACTGGAGAAATATTGTACAAAGCTTCTATTCTGTAGTGTACATATTACACTATAACTGCATTCCACTAACGAGCTAGTTCATTGTAATAGTTATCTACTGTATTGTGAGATATCTGTACTTTTTGAACTGCTATGTCTGTAGTTCTTTGCATAGTTAAATGCAAAAATTGGAAGTAACTAAGAATAAAACTTCTGTCTTATGAGTTTCATAAATATGTCCCCATGCCACTAAATGTTCCACGGCAAGCTTGTCACTCCTTTGTCTGGATACTGTATTGTTTCTCTTGCAGCCAGAGCTATGGAATTATTAACATTTTGCCATTTTTACACTGCAAAATATTATCCTTGCTATAAAAGGATCTTAAGTTTATGTACAACCCAGCTTTACTAGTTCTCTTCTCAACCTTGTACTTAAGGCTGTTTCAGTAACAAGTCATCTTTTAAAACTTGAAATTCTGCTGAAGCACTTATGAAATCTTTCAACATGCTACTAATCTTGTGTATATCTAAGACAATGGAAAGGACATAATTAGTGATGCATCTGATGAAAGAGTTTAAGTAAATCTCCTGACTCATAATGAGGAAAAGGGCTGGAATCTGAAAGGCAATTTTCCCATGCCAGGAACATCATTAACCCAATATATGAACCGTGAGGAGAACAGGTTGGTTAAATAAATGACTTGTACTAATCAATTCCATTTGTTTTAATGGCAATATCTTCATTTGCTAGGAATTAGGGAAGGCGTTTCACTGTGTAGCAGACAAAGAGCCCAATCCTATCCTACTTTCCAGTGCTGATGCACCCACAAGGCAGTTCCCAGGCCTCAGTGACTGCCCCTCCAGCATTTTTTGCAGTGTAAACAGGATAGAAGTGGGCTCTTTTAACTGAGCCTCTGCATCTTTTGACTGGATCTTTTGACTGCATCTTTTGACTTCATTCTAAGAATACCAGTATGAATCCTAAACACGGAAATGAATTTCTTAAACGTGTGTGTACTGCAGCAGCTATTCTTAGCATTCTCCATAGAACTGAAATTGGCTGTCCCATGTGTTTTTGAAGCAGAACAAGAAGGAAAAATTCCTGTGCAAAAAGGCCGTATAGGTTAAGTTCAGTTTATGAATTTAATTTTGAGGTGGTGATGCTCTCATGCATTATTTTAACTCCTCACTTTCTCACAGGAAGGTACATGTAATGCACAAAATGCTGATTTTCAAGCATCTTTGGCTTCACCCCGAATCCAGAGATTGGTGTGTGATGTAAATATAATTGTGGAATGCTATGGATTTAATCTCAAGACAAGTGTTTGTGTTGTCAAGTGAAAAAAAGGAAAAATGTTAGTTTATGCCAAACATTGGCAGGCTCAGGCTCATTAGGCCCGGGATCAAGAGACCTGGCTATTCATAGAAGTGGGCATGAGATGTGTTCAGAGATCAGAGAGTCTGAAGGTTTGTGCACAAGTCAGGCGTCAAGATCCAGAACAACAGTCATGAACTAGGCAGAGTGTTGCTCAGGCACATTGCTCAGACTGAAGAGCAGGCTATAAAACAACGGCTTTATTGGAGTTAACGAACAGGGATCAGCCCTTGGAGTCAACTGACTGGATACTTAGGCAAGTTGGTACTGCAGTCAAGGTGGCACCCTCAAGCCACATAGCTCAGTTTACAAGGCTTCCTGTGAGACTGATGCAGGGTGACCAAAAAGAATGGAGGACAGAGTGCCTGTACCTTTAACCATTGCATAGAAAAGGGAATTGA
This sequence comes from Cryptoblepharus egeriae, assembly GCA_030015325.1. Taxonomy (NCBI): domain Eukaryota; kingdom Metazoa; phylum Chordata; class Lepidosauria; order Squamata; family Scincidae; genus Cryptoblepharus; species Cryptoblepharus egeriae. The sequence goes on from JAREYC010000001.1 coordinate 258,467,466, forward strand.
AGCAGGTGCTGCTTTTTAAACCCTTCTAGGATAAGCTAAACATGCCTCAATTCTGTCTGCTATGCAGTGGTTAAAGGTAGAGGCACTCTGTCCTCCATTCTGTATGGACAGAAGGTACCTGTTGGAAGTTTAGGTTTGGGAGGTGAACACAGCAGAATTACATTCTACCACTTCATTGTGACAAGAAGTGGCATCTTTATAAATCTAGCAGAATGTATACCACAATGATGGTGCATGTGCAAAGACAGCTGGCATACTGCAAGGATCTTTTTGAGAGTCCCCTTCACACAGACATTCCTTTGTAGGATCCTTGTCAGAGAGGGCGAGCCACCCAGCATCAGGGTTTATCCCTTCACTCCAGTGCTGTCTGCTAGCTCTCTCCTTCACTCTTCCTCATAGTAGTGAATGGTAACTGTTCAGGAAAATCATCACTTGAATAGTTTAACCCAACTCCTAGTGACCCTGGTGACTTGCATGCCAGGTCTGTTTCTACCTACAAAGCCTTCCTCTTTCGATGCATTATAATTTCATTGTTTCATTCGGGATTGTTTTTCTTGTCTCAAGCATTTCACTCAGGAACCCTCTTCTGAGAATGACAATCACTTAAGGGTCCTGATCCCCACTTTGAGAACCACTGCTTTACTCATTGAATCTGTGACTTAATAAAAATCATCAAGCTGTAGTGGCTTCTTGTCACTGTGTATATGATGGCAAACAATGTTTAAAAAAGAAGAAAAACAGATTCCTTTTCATCTATTTTGTTCAGGTTATGTTTTAATGTTCAGTTTTTCTCTGGCAATCACAGAGCAATAAGAAAGGGGGCTTTTTTGCAGTCTTCTCACAAAATAAAAAACACAAAATTCCTTTCTCTGCCCCAGTTTTGTATTCCAGAATAACATCCTAAGAATTGCAAACATGGTTTCATGTCTCTTAACAGATGGGCTGCTGTTCTTGAGTGTTTTAGCTTCTTTTGTTGTCACTGGGCTGCTGAAGTGAAGTTGTTCAGCAGCTCTCTAGCACTTTCTAATAAGGACTTACAAATATTTTTCAGTGCTTAAGGATTGAGGAGTAGATGTGGTGGCTGGGGAGACATGAAACTGCTGACTATTACAGAGCAACTCAAACCTTTATAAGAATTGATATTTCTTTGACATACTTGTATTGCCACTTTCCTTCTGTTCTGCAGATCAGAGATACCTGTTTAAAATATGGACTGTTAAAATGTATTATTTAGATATACATTTTATTTTGTTAAATCTTTGGCACCTATAAGGTGACAAGAGCTTAGGAATTTATATCAAGTTGACAAGGAGATTAAACCTACAAGTGAATGTGGGTTTATCCCACAATGCTGTGAAGGTGGGGTTGTGTGGCTGTGTGCTTGTGTAGTTGGCTTCATGGCTGTCCCTAGGTGTTCCTGCTTTCAATTCAACTGCTCTCAGCTACTCTGCTGTGGTGAATCATAAAACTTCTCTGTGTTAAACTTTATCTAAAGGGCCTAGATATAGTTTACAGCATTAAAGAGAAATTGCCATATCACTGCTAAACCTCAGGTACTGAACCCAACAGAAAGGTCTTACAGAAAGCATCCAGTTTTGAACCTGGGATAATCATCCAGGGGATGGGAGTTGTAGGATACTCACTGAGAATACCCATGTCCTATCATGATAGGGCCTTGCCATGCAAGTTGTACAGACAACTTGGCAGTGGTGAGCTGAGTGGACCAATGGTCTGACCAGCTTTATATTTTTTATATACGATATGTTGTTTCATCTGCAATTTTTTTCCTTCTGACTTCCAACTGCATTATTCTTTAGAAGGACAGGTTTGGCTCGGGGGCCTCCAAATGCTGACTCTTATGGTAATGACATCTTGAAATTAAAATAATAATTAAATGCTTTTGTGGATTGTTTGGTCTTAAGCTGCATGTGGATAGTGGATTTTAATGAAAAAAGACCAAAATGCAGCAATTAGAATTCAGGATATCCCCTTTAAATTGCATCTCATGGGTTATATCTTGTGTTGTGAAATATGAAACTGCCTATGCCTTTTCCCCTTTGGTCATGGGCACACCCACTGGGTGAAACTTGCCTGTTCCAAACTGCTTCTCCTACTCCTCTATTAATTTAAGCAACTGATTCATCATGGAGCATTGCTTGCTCAGCGGCTTGGAGCTTTTGTAATTGTGTCTCTTTTCCTGGCAGTCATTCCTGGACTTTTGCTTGTCAGTGCACAGAAGACAATATAATAGCAAGAGCCTTTAAAGTAGTAGTAGTAGTAGTAGTAGTAGTAGTAGTAGTAGTAGTAATTTAAGGGGCTTGGAGGAATCCTATGTAGTAAATTTTGTATGAAAGATTGACAAAACATCTCTCTGAGCAATGTTCTAGATTCCCTTGAATGGATGAAGCAACATTGTAGGTACCTGGTTTCCTTGTGAAGTGCTTTTCCCTTCACTGAACATAGCTGGAATAATTGTATCCACAACAAATGGGTTGATTTGTGATGTAACAACTGGAAGTTTAGATACAAATGGTTTGGTAGGGCAGAGAGAGATTTTAAAAATACTGGTATCTATCCAGTCTCTGAGCATACTGGCTAGGTCCCAGATCACAAGCATTCTTATAAATTCATTTCTGCCCCAAGAAAATGCCTTTTTCTTTTGAAGCTCAAAAGTACCGTGATCCAGCAATTTCTTGTATGCTTGTGGAGCTCCCTGTTTCTCAGTTTTCTCCCATGTGCTTTGATGGAGGAAAATCTTATATCGAGTCAGACCTATCTGGCTGGGCTATCTGGCTCAGGTACCTACCTGGCAGTAGTTTTCCAGAGTTTCAGACAGGGGTCTCTCTTTTTGGTAATTGAAGATGCTGGAAATTGAACTTGGAAACTCCTGCACACAATGCAAGTACTTCAGGGAAGTATGCCAGAGCTGTGTGACTGTTCAACCTGTCTAGCAAAGGTATTTATCTTAATTGCAACACAATTAAGTCAGACTGGTGTTAATTATATGCTTCTTCTAGATAGTTACCAAGCATGTGAGCAAGTGTGTGGGTGCCAAAGTTCTTTGGACCAAAGGCATTAAGAATGGTTAATTGGGCCCTGGAAGAGGAGGCAGTGTCAAATCAGTTTTTCTAATCCATCCTTGAATAGAAAATAGATGCATCTTATTACATGTAATGCCGGAATTAGAAGGCAGGTGATGAAATGAATACATGATAAGTGAAAGAGTCAAACAAAATCTTTTCAAGACAATGTACAGTTAACTTTGGAGCAGATTGCTATAGGATGTTGTGGTCACTCCCAACCACATGACTAAGTAACTTACCATACAAAGGCTACAATCCTAAACACGCTTTCCTGAGAGTAAGACCCACTGAATGCAATGAGGTTTAGTTTGCTTATATGGAGAAGGATTCAGTGATGACACCAGAAAAAGATATGGGGGTGGGGAAAGAAGGAGAGAAGTAGATCTTATGTTGGGGGTAGAGTTCTCATTTAGTAAAGTTTTCACAAAACATCTCTGTATTTCACATTAATGCTTCAATCCTAAACACTCTTTCAAATGTGGATTTCAAAAAGCCTAGGCAGAAAATAGAAATAGTATCACTGATGACTCTGTGGGAAGGAAGAAAGGCCATTTCTCCAGTGAGAAGGATGCAGCTACAAACATGTGGAAAAGTTACAAACCAACCAAAGGCCCTCTATTGACCCACAGAACCTTCTGGCCACAGCAGCTGAAAATGCAGCACATTCCAGGCATTTTCCTCCAGACATTCTGAATTTACATTATTTGGGCAAAGTCAATAAGTACTGGAATGCTCCACTTCAGCTCAGCACTGCAGTACATTTTCTAACAGCCATTCCCATTAAAGATGGTTGAAAAACTACTGTGAGTGTTATTCTTTTCCTTACAGAGCATTTTGAATTATAACTGTGAGAGCTGTGAGAATTCTGTTTGAAATCCTTTGGCTTTTTTAAAAATAAAATTACAATTTATAATATTCCCTGGTAGGAAGCTATCATATTTAGGCTGCAATCCTATCTGCACTCATAGACTAGAAATGGGATTGTAAAACTCATTGACTGTAACTGGATTTACTTCTGAAATGCACAGGATTGTGCTCATGCAGCCCAATCCTGATCTTCCCAGTACATGCTGAAGCAGCAGCAGAAAAGAGGCAACCAGTATATCCTGAAGTGCTGGGAAGCAGCCAGAGGTGGTCTCAGGGAAAGGGTACTTTCATCCCTTTCCTCCAGCGACTGGCCCAAGCTCGACATTTGGGTTTTTAAGTCTGTGCCAAATATTTTGCCTTTCAGTCTGACACAGAGGCTGAGATAAGGTTCTGCCAATCCACCCCTTCCTAACTTGGTTTATTTCCCCATCCCTCTACTCTCATTCCACCCACTCACCGCCTCAGTAGGCCACACAGCTGACTGGTGATTGCATTTACTCCTGACAGTGACATGTCCTCTTCCAGTAGGTGCTGGGCTCACCACCTGACAGGACAAACCTAGTGCCAACACTCCTTACTCTCTGGGTGCTGTAAACATGCTTTATGGCATATTTATGGCAACCAGCAATAGCACTAATGCTGCAATCCTAAAGACACTTTCCTGGGAGTAAGACCCATTAAACACAATGAAATTTACTTTTGAGTAGAAATGGTTAGGATTGTTTTCTAAAACTCTTTAGCTGGTTGGCATTCTACTGCAGATGTACTGACAAGCTCTACAGGTACTGCTTTGTCCTGAGTGCCTTGAAAGTCTCAACAAATGAACATCTTAGATATGGCTACAATTGTAAAGCCCCTGGAGTTGCTCACAAATATAAAACAGTGAACTGGACAGAGAGATTTTTGTTTGACTTTTCTTTTTATACAATTGCTCTTGTATTTTCTTTTTCCAGTCTTGCTTCTAATGGCGATACAGATGGGCTAAGGGCCTGGTATCTGGCTGGTGTGGACCTGACCCGACCTGGCTATGATGGGAACACTCCTTATAATCTAGTAAGTTTGACTATATGAATATACAAATGGGATTCTGCAGTATATATAACTTCCTGGGGAGGGCCACCCTTAGGAGTGTGAGGCCCTGTTGGAAACATTTTGGGGAGAAGGTCCCAGGTTCACAGCCAATGTCTGTAGAATTTTAGAGATATAACTAAAATTTAGAATTGACTTTAATAACTCTCTGCTGGAATATATGCTTCTCTTAAAATATATGTTCTACTGACTCTATGGTGCTTTATTTTGTGTAAGAATGATTTAATCAGCTTCCCCCTTTCCTATCTATTTCCAATCTTGCTTTCCTCTCTTTCACACAAGCACACCTTTGCCCTGCATTTCAATTATAATTTTATCAAATACAGTATATTGGTACGCACTTTGAGAATATCCCCATCCATCTCCTTCCACCCTGGTCCAGTGATAGTACTGCCTATTTTGGAATTCAGGCTCTCTCCCTTGAACCTTTAAACATTTCAGGAAGCAACTAGTTTGGGAACTTAATTGCCCTTTTGGGGGGGAATTCTCGAGTTATGGAATCTAGTGAATAGCCAGCATCAGTGTTCAAAGAATGGTTTTAGGTCCCTCCTCAACACCAGGGTCCCCATCTGTATAGGTGCAGCAACCTATGGGGGACTTGAGGGTCACACTCACACAGCTTTTGTGCTTCATCTTCCTTTTCCTCCCACCTTCAACTCTTTAGAAAAGAACCACACACCCAATAATTGTGCAAAACACAAATGATGGCATGGAAACAAAAGGTTTTGGAGTTTGCGTGTGTTGAGCACACATATATACATGTATGTGTAAATCATTTTCAGATTGTGATCCCTCTGAGAAAAGGAATAATTTTTTTGCAATTTGTTTTAAATATGTCTTGTGAACTTTTTGTTGAAAATGAGGCATATAACTGTACATATTTCTAATAATTATCAGTGATGTAATCTTTTCTTACAGGCAAAGGCTGCAGGACACACAGAAGTCCTGGAATTTTTTCAGTCCAAAGGACTATTGTCCAGTTGACTGAAACTGGTCAATAGTTTTACTATTGGTAATTGAAAGGTAAGGCTTAATTTTTTAATGGGCATTTTTGTTTGTGTATGCAATCTCTTCAGAATCTGGAATAGTTAATTTTGAAATGGACAGCATCAGACTTCTGTTCATATAACTAACTGGAGTAGCCTTACACTGAAGCAGACCAATTAGTCCTTCTCATTTTTTAGTACTGTGGACTTCAGTCATTTCAGCCTGGGACCCCCTTTCAATTTTTGGAATCTGCCCAGGACTCCCCTGTCAAACTTGCTACCCCCAATCCAGGACACAAGACTAAAAAAGAGGACGTGTCCTGGAAAAAGAGGACACATGGTCACTCTGCCCCCAAGTCCCCATGATCTCTCCCACCACACTGTCCCCAATCCCACAGGTCCTCTCTTACCCCAACTTCCCCCCACCCCCCAGACTCTCTCCCACCCCACTGCCCCCAACTTCCGCATGCGCTCTCAAGCACACACACACATGCACTCGCCTTTCATCCCATGCACTCATTCACACCCACAACACACATACCCAACCTATCCACATACACATGCATACAGAACCCCATACACAACCCCACAACTCACACACACATACACCCCATGCTCCTGGGAGAAGGTGGGCTTAGAAGGCACTAGTCAGGGCTCAGGCAATGCCTGCAACAAGAAGCCCTTCTGTAGCGATGGGGAGGTTGGCTGTACTCCGTCCCTTCCTCAAGCCTGGCTGCCACCTTCCTTCTGAGAGCAGCCCCCCCCAAATGTAGGACACCCAAGAAAAGTGTAGGACATAAAATAAAAGCTCAAAATCCTTGTGTATATTGCTTTCATATGATTAATTTAATAACTAAATTACTGAAACTTACATTTAAAATTATTACATATACAATTTATTACATATAATTTATTAATTCCAAGCATGCTATAGGCTGCCTGCTCACAAGGAAAAGGAGGACAATGAAGATTTTTTTTCCAAGATACATGGATATAAGAGAACGTGTCTTGGAGAAAGAGGACATCTGATTAAAAAATTAAAATAAAAACATAAATAAAATAAATAAAAATAAATAAAAAGCCTTAAAAGCATTCCTCCATCAGTCTTGGAACACTATGGTATCGTGCTCAGTGCTGCATACGCTGCATGCGAAGCACAAAAGCCTGGGTTAGATTGATATGGAGGATAGGCTGTTACCCAAGCAGCAAATCTCCCCTCTCCACGCCACTGAATTAGTCCAATGGAAAGGCAGAGCCAATACGATTGGATCCAGCTGCGTCACAGAGGTGCCTTAAACACCCACCTAAAAGCATTAAACCCCCAAAGGGTTAAGGACAAGGGGGGAAGAGGGAGAGGGGGAAGAGGAGTTTGGACTAGTTTGGACTAGTTTGGACCACTATCTCTTGGGGAGAGGGGGAAGAGGAGTTTGGACTATTTTTAAAATAATTTTTTTTTAAATTCACATTACTTATAGAGCCAGTTTCTATCATTTTCAGTGTTGGGAAGGGGCTGCCTTCTGGAGCACTTTAAGCTCCAAGTGCCTGGGATCAGGGCCATGCTGGAAGCCTTGCACCTCCTTCACTGACCTTCCATAAAGTGTTTGCTTACTCAGAAGTAAACACGGTTGTGCAGTTTCACTTTCATTGGAGCTCAATATAAAGGGAATGCTTAGAGGAGGGAGCTTCCTTCTGGGGTGGTTTTGGGAGCTGTGCTCAGGCGGGATCAGGACCCTGCTGGTGTCCTTGAATTGCTCTGAGCCTGCCCTTTCCACTGGACTATGGCATGCTTGCCTACTTGTGAGTAAAGCCATAATATAAATTACTTTCATTTTCCCATGCATTTTTCTATGCATAGTTTTGCTTTTCAGTCTTTTGCCCATAACTTTTGATAGAAAGGAGCTATTTCAAAATGGATTTTTGCATTGGATTTTGCAGCTTTCCATATGACATGATGGGGTAATGCACACCATCATGAAGTTGGTTTTTTGGGATCTCCAGGACCAAGATTGTGCTTCCTCAACCTTTGTGTGGAGGAGAGTGGCCTGTGGGGAGTCCGTGACCCCCACTTTGAAGACTACTGTTCTAGTATTCTATTCTAGTTCAGTAATATTTTCTTTAACTGGTTGCTGCTGTCCAGGCTTCCAGACAGGCGTCTTTCCTTGCTCTACTTGGAGGTGCAAGGCATTGAATCTGGGATCTCTTCCATGTTAATTTTGTGCTTAACCTCTGAGCTCTTTAGCCATTCCTTGAGGTTCCTGGTTTAGTTTATCACTTCCGCAGTATCCTTGAATATGCTCAACTCTCTATGTTTTTTATCATAAAAAAATCAGTCCTGATGAATAAGGTGTAACAGAATGTTTGTTTTTGTGAGGTTTCGCTGACTGTTACACCACCAGGAAACCTGATCACCAAGATGCTTAGTGTTATGTTTGGGATATTGGAATCCACTTCTTCGAAATGGTTTGAAGATATATGTAATGTAAAAACAGTGCTAGAGAGTTTTACTAGCTACAGTGAAACTCTGGCTTTGTAACTGAAATGAAAAGTTCACACGCAGGGAAATTGAATACTAGATCAGTTGTCCATCTTGCTCTTTTCCTTGAGCAAATTTATTTATTCATTATATTTCTACCCAGATTTTCAGCGAAGATTGGGTTTTGAAGCAGTTTTACAAAACTTAACTAACTTTGGTAACCCTTAGATGACCAACTGGATCCATTGACAGGCAATTATAATTTATGCAAATTAGGCTATTTTTAGATAGTCATCTAAGGTCATCTATGGTCATCTATATTTAAGTAGGTAAAGTGAGAATGAGACAAACAGGCATTTTAAAATGAATTGTACTGGTATTCTTATTGTTTGGAAGCTGTAATTTGCTACGCCTTTCTTTTGAGTATATGCTGTATGGCAGATCTTGGTTATGGGATGTGTGAAACTGCCATAAGCAGCCTCTTAGCTAGGCAGGCTGTGAAATCCCTCCTGGAATTCCAAACATGGTTTCATGTTATCTGCAACAAGGCTCCATACATTGGAACAAGTTTCTCATCGTATTGCAGTTATGTTGTAATAACTTCTTGCACTTATCATTGTATAATTAAATAGCTCGCAAGCTTCTGTTGGCAATAATTTTGGCTGGGGTTGTATAGTGTAACACACACTTTGTAAATAACTCTCAACCATTCATTCTCTGCTTTAGCAACAAGTTGCACAATTATACAATTTTTACATTGTATAGAATAGGGTTGTCATATGTCCCTGAAAATCAGGACTGTCCTGGTTATCGGGATTTGTGTTCCCGTACTGACAAGCTTGACAGGGGGTCTTGTTCCGGTTTTGTGGAAGACAATTACGGCAACCCTAACATAGAACCCATTTGTAATCTAGACCTCTGTCTCTTCCTCAGAGCACAGGAAGTTCAAACATCTGTGTGTTCAAACAGTTTTAAAATCTTTAAAAATATCTGGATAATAGCCAACATGGTTGAACCCAAAAGACCAAATTAAATGATAAAGTCATATTCTGTATACAGAAAGCAGCAAAATTAAATAGTAGTAATTAATGAAAGAGTATTAAACAAATAGGATATTGTCAATCCTCAGGGTTCTATGTTCTGGTCAGTAGCACCTGGGAATAGGGCTAGTATCTGGGACAAGTGCCAGATCCTGGCCCCACTTTCCGCCCACCCTGCAATGCTTCCCTCCCATTGTGCAACCTTACCTCCTGGGACCTGCAGCAGCATGTGGAGGCATGTCAGTGCACTGGTCTATCTGCACTTCCAGGCCAGCTCAAAAGTCTTGCAGTGCCCAAGAGGCACTTATGACTGAGCCCTTAATGACTTCGGTGAAGTTTTACATGATGTAAAACTTGGAATAACAAATGAAACAACAGAGGACAAGATATAAAATTTGAACTTATCTTGATAGAGTAGAGCTGGTGTACAACAGGCTGCCTTTGAAGAATTATTTCAGTGATTGGAAGTACAGTAGTGTTATATCTAATAATTTTAATCTCCTTTTTTTTAAAGGTACATGAAGTTCTCAGGCTACAAAATGGGCACATGATGTGATTTACAACTGAAAAATGCTGAAGAAAGCAATTAATGTTTCCTGTTGCAAGAATTAACTCATATAATTAAAGGATTTATTTTCTGATATTTTATATTTTAAAATTATTTTTTTTAAAAAGAGAAACTGTATACCATTAATATATAAGGGCACAATACATCAAACACTGTACTCACATCAGTCCATTAAAATGAATGATATTTTTAAGTGTAATGATAGAACATGCTGTAGTCCTCATACTGTGATATTGCCTTAAGCAGAGTTAGACCACTGGCCATTCTAGTCCAATATGGGCAGCAGCTGTCTTGGATGCTGGGCAGGAGGTTTTCCCAGGCCACTTGAGATCTTTAATTGGGACCAACCCTGGAACCTCTTGAATGCAAACTATGTGCTCTGCCATTCTGCAACTACTCATCACCATATCTCAGTGATAGATATTTCAGTGTAATCTCATTTTACTCAAGTGGAGCTACTCAACAGTATATAGGTGAGGATTGTAATTGTATGTCCCAATTCTACTTGATCTACTTGGGTTGTGTATTTTGGCCCTCACATTAGATCCCTCACTTTTATATGTGATTTTTAGATCAAGGCAAACTTTTTAATAGGAATTTAAAAAGTAGATATTTATCATTGTAACACTTAACTTTATAAAGAAACATGTTCAGGCACATGAGGCAGCATCTAAAGAGAAAAAATATTCTAGTTAGCTTTGTAGTAAATCAAAAAATTTGCTTGTACTGTAGTTTTTCTGCCAATTTTCACGTAAAGGAAATTTGAAGTAGGTATCTTCTTAGATGGAAGAAATCTGCTAATTCCAAATAAATCAAATATATTTTGATAGAATCTGCAGACCTTCCTTTCTCTGAAAAGGTTTGCTTACATTAGAAAATATTTGGATCTGGTTCAGGAAAAAACTGCAATCACGGAGATTGTAACTATGTGAAAAAGTCTCGGGATTTAAAACAGAATTCCCACTGCCTTCCTATTTACAATTCAAAATATTCTGTAATGAAAAGCATGACTTCTCAAGTGATTTAATCCATCTGTAACGCAGCTTACCCAAATTTGATATTAACGATATTGCATAAGAGATATCTATGTATCAGCATTCTAATGCAACAGTTAGCTAGGCTGCAAAGAAAGAAAGAACGAACGAATGAATGAACTCATAGTGGAATTATATGGCAAAAGCTTTTACTGTACAAAACAATCATGATTTTCTTGCTATACTTAAAAAAAATAAAAATACATGAAAAACAGCAATTCAGCCTCAGTTTTTTGGGAGGAGGATTTAGTGTTGAAAATGTATTAGTCTTGACAATTAACAATAACTGAATCTTTGGTATAGTTGCACTGCCATTAAAACAATAGCATCTACTCAGATAATCTACTGTATATACTCGTGTATAAGCCGACCCGCATATAAGCCGAGGCACCTAATTTTACCACAAATACTGGGAAAACGTATTGACCCGAGTATAAGCCGAGGGTAGGAAATGCAGCAACAGCAGGAAAGCGTGGCTGGCCTTGTAGCCTTGTAGCCCAAACTGAGCCTTGTAGCCCAATCCTGGGCATGTCTACTCACAATTAAGGCCCAGCAAGAAGTACCTCAGTCTGAGGAGGGGCTTAGCTGCAGTGGGCTCCATGTCTTGCCTCCGCGTGCCTCCTCCGCAGCCCAGAGAACCAGCGCCAGCAGCTGGAGAGGCTGCAGAGCCTCTGAGGGCGCGCCCGCCATTTTTCTAAATTTTTTTTACTGACCCACGTATAAGATGAGGTGGGTTTTTGGGCTCACTTTTGGGCCCAAAAAACTAGGCTTATACGCGAGTATATATGGTAATTTTATTTCATAAGAATATAAGAATAACCCTGTTAGATTGTACTTGAAGGCCATTCTGTTCAGCACCCTGACTGGACTCGTGGAAAGCTCTCTACCCAATGTGACAATAGCTGATCTCTTAAGGATCTGCCTTCGCCATGCTAAACTAATGGTCATCACCACATCCCATGATAGCAAATTTCGTAAGTTAATTGTGTGTTGCTTGAAGAAATACTGTTTATATTTCCCAGTTCTTCTGCCAGTCAATTTCCTTGAGCAACCCCAAATTTCTAATTTTTCTTTGTGACCCACATGAAAAAGGAGATTAGTGCAACAGTTTCTTTGTGACCCACAATGAAAAAGGAGTTTCATTGTTAAGCACTCTTTCCCTACACTCAAGAAACTGTGTGCACATTGAAGGTGCAAAGGTTGCCCAATGCCACAAGTCCCTTTTCACCACACGACATCAGCAGCATTGCTGAGGTTTCTATCTTGTCCTTCTATCCATTAACCTATTAACCAAGACAAGGAAACTTTTACCTCATCTTTACTTCTACATTCACTTTATTAATAGTCACTTTATTAATGTTTACAAAGAAAACATCCCCAAAATTGTATTCAGCTGCAATCCTAATTAGACTTTTTTGGGAGTAAGTAGGATTGAACATAATGGGACTTACTTCTGAGTAGACATACCCTAACAACTGTGTGTTAATTGTTCCCTTCTCTGCTGTATGGCAAGAAGGAAGGGAAAATATACTGGTTATACTGGTAATTTGAATTTATCAAAGAAGAGGCTTTTAAAAACCTGGCCATACCTCTCAAGTCTTATTCGACCTCCCCTTTCCTGACCCAAAACTGAAATGGTGCAGTTGGAACTTTGGCTAACTCCAATTAACATGCAGTTATCAGGATTCACAATGTGCTTCCCATATAGTATTCTGGCAACTTAGCCCTGGGCAAGGATTACATAACCAGTTTAATTCTGCTGACGTGAAAGCTTGGCTCATTCCCAGGCTCATCAAGTTTTGGGGTTGAACTGTAGAAAAAACACATCTGGAATATAGTTTGACCTCCAAATCACATAAGTCTAATCCAGCCAGGCTATGATAGTTACAGTAACAAATTCACCTGCATCTGATCTACCACATGTTGAAAACATTTTGTGGATGGCCCTTTTTGTAGCAAGTAAATTAAAGACAAGCAGGTGAACATGGGTTTATGCAGCAGGTGAAGCTAATAAGAGCCTCCATAATGATGAAACTAACATCAAAAGGAAGACAGCCAAGGAGGTGTTTAGGACCCAGATTTAAACGAGACTTGATGGTGACACCTTATAAATGGAAAGAACCACGTAAACATAATTTATGTGTGCTACCACAATTATAAGACCTTGTATAATTTTGCTTGCATAAGATAATGCTGTGTGTCAGGGGTGTCTTTGAGCATGCTGGCTTTTGTCCTCTGCTATTTTGAAATATGTATTTATCTATAAACGTTCTATACTACTATTTGCACTGGGACCCATGTTCCAGAGGAAGTAACTCTTCCCCACTTCTTTTTTGCAGTCAAAAGCACATTTTATTGAGAAGAATTTTATTGGGGGGGAGCGGGGTGAGGACGACGCAGACTGCAATCTGAACCACACTTTCCTGGGAGTAAGTACAATGGAACTTACTTCTGAGTAGACATGTTTAGGATTGCACTGAAAGTTTCTTTTGTGTCACTTCCCAATAGTGTGCACATGTGCAGGGGGAACAGGGAAAGGGTAATGTGGCAACTGTCAGAACAACCTTTGCAGCCCAGTTTTCCTGATGCAGGTTTACCTGCCCGTATGGTGTAAGAGTAATACAGAAAACTAATCTGAAGTCTTTCTAAAGTCTTTTAAATATAAGAAATAATGGCAGAAAATTAGCATAATTATATTTAGGCTCACATTGTCGTGGAAAGTGTCTTGTGTACCAAAACATACTTGCGCATCAACTGTAGTTCCACAGCTGTGTCCTAAGCTCCTATACACTCCTCCATGGTTAGTGGATCCACAAGCCAAATAACTACTGTAGCAGGCCTGTTTCCTCCCAGATATGACTCCAGGAATGTATGCGATGCATGGAAAAGAAAGCTCTGAGAAGCCATAGATCACTTATATGGACACTTGAGTGTCCTTTAGCTCTTCTAGATCAGTATTGACTTCTCTAACTAAAAGCCACTCTGTAGGGTTTCAGGCAGGGAACTTAACTATCTAGAGATGTTAGAGGTTGAACTGCAACAGAAAAACCTGATTCTCATGGAAGACAATTGACGTTCAAATGGATTCTATTAATTTTTTATTCATTAATTTATCTATTTAATTAACTAAATATTATATCTAATAATATTAATTTAAATTAATTAAATTAAATCTATTTCATTAATTGAATTAAATTAAATATTTAATTAATTTATCTATTAATTAATTAACTCTCTTGTTTATTCCCAAAGACTATAGAAGTCAGCTCCTATCTGCTGAGGACCTAACTTTTTCCACAAGAGAAACTATTTTAAGTAAAAAGACATATCTTTTTGTGATTCTTTATTAGAATCAACCAAAAAAAGATTCAAAACCTTAAGCATTTAACTGCTTATATTTATACATTCTTTTGGCATTTCCTATTAAAGGTAGTCTTTGGATTTTTTTTCCTTTGGGTCCAAGAATAATTTTTATTGTTTTTAAGCAGAATGCACATCAAAGGTGGGACATAATGAGAATAACCTTCTTCAAACACAGGACACATTTAAATATTAATTTAAATATTAATTTAAATATTTAAATATTTAAATATTAATTTAAATATTAACCATGAATCACATCCCCACTTTTGCAGGTTATGCCTTATAGGTTGTCTCAGCGTGTTTCATTCCAGTATTTTCCAAATGTTTTTAACCATGACCAGGTTGTATTTTGACCAATCCTATAATTTGAGGTCTATGGAAGTGCCTTAAATACAGACTTAATAGTTCTGTACCAGTAGGTACTTAATATTGTAAGGCTGCGATCTTATATAAACCTTATATACATATCTTATATAGACCTGATATATACACCTGATATATATATATACCTGATAAAACTCTGGATTTACTTCTGAGTATACTTACATAGGATTATACTGTAAGATACAAAAATAGAATAGCTGCTTCTTCTTCTTCTTCTTCTTCTTCTTCTTCTTCTTCTTCTTCTTCTTCTTCTTCTCCTCCTCCTCCTCCTCCTCCTCCTCCTCCTCCATCATCATCATCATCATCATCATCATCATCTTTTCTCTTGGTCATGGGCTTGGTCTGGGTTTAGGCAGGTAGTTTTCATGTTGCTATGGAATTTATCCTGGTTGACCCCTTAGTTGTTTGCCATTGACTTCCAACTGTAGGCCCTTCTGCCCTAATTTGTCATCACTGGCACGCAGAACGTGGTTGTACAGTGGTGCCTCACATAAAGAGCTTAATTTGTTTCAGAGGCATGCTGTTTAGGTGAAACGCTCTTTAAGTGAAGCAGATTTTTCCATAGGAAATAATGGAAACTCAGACGACTGGTTTCACAACCCTCCAAATATTCATATAAAAATATTAACTGGATGTAAAAATGATGACAAAATACTGGAACTGAATTCAAAATATGCATTCAATGTGCATGATCCTATGAAGTCTACTTAGGCTGCAATCCTAAAGACACTTTCTTGGGAGTAAGCCCCATTTAACACAATGGGGCTTACTTCTGAATAGACACAGTTAGGAGACTGCAATCAAAGACACTTTCCTGGGAGGCTTACCTGGGCTGCTGCTGGAGGTTCAAGGTGGTTGGTGGAGGCACTTGGGGCAGTTAGGGGCAGCTGTCTCTGGCACCTCCGGGAAACTGCCTCCAAGTTGGGGGCAGTTAGAGGCAGCAGTGCTGGCCGGCAGCCCTTTTAAAGAGCCTCCATGCGGAGCGTCAGGGTTGCATAGCATGTGTGCCGATAGCTCGCTTGCTTGTTAAGTGAAGTGGAACTTGTTATGGGAAGCAAGATTTCTTGGAGATTTTTGCTTATGTGAAACGCTTGTTAAGTGAAGTACCACTGTACTACTGAAACTGAGCTTCTCTTATCTTGTTGATGAAAGCCGTATCACTGCTGGATGTCATTGTTGTGGATGTAGTAAAAGCAAGTGATGCAATGCAGCACCATAGCTGCAATCCTAAACACACTTTCCTGGGAGTAAGACCCATTGAACACAATGGTTCTTATTTCTAAATAGCCACAGTTCGGATTGTGCTCCATGTTACTAAGGTGACTTTTAGGCTATAATCCAGAGTAACTACAGGACCTTTTACACCAACGTACTTATGGTGCCACTTATGGAAAATGCATGGAGCAATTCAGAGTAAGAGCCAGAGTAAGTGCCAGATTTCTGCCCGTAGACTGTAGGCAAAGTTTCTTTCATTGCTGGACACCAGCTCCATAAAATGCAACTATCTGGATGACCATCTGATAGTTCTTTGATTTTAGGCAGTCATTGATCTTCTTGTCACAGAGGGTACTGGTCACTTTGTCCAAGCTGCATTTACTTGTGCAGTGGTCTCATGACTTAGCCTGCAATCAGCTGCAATTGTCAAGCCAAGGTACCAGAACATCTCAGCACATGGCAGGTCAGAACCATTTATGTGGATTATCCCAAACTTATTGGGATTTATCATCGTATACTGCTGTCTTTTTAAGGGGCTGTGGGTGGCGCAAGTGGCTAAGATGCTGTGCCTGTTAACCAGCAGGCCAGGGTTCGAGACCTGGGTCGGCCTCACAAGACAGGGTGAGCTCCTGTCCTTAGCCCAGCATTGCGACGCCAGCTGGATCCAATCGTATTGGCTCTGCCTTTTCATTGGACTAATTCAGTGGCGTGTAGAGGGGATTTGCTGCTTGGGGAACAGCCTATCCTCCATAACAATCCAACCCAGGCTTTCGTGCTTCGCATGCAGCGTATGCAGCGCCAAGCACGATACCATAGTCTTCCAAGACTGATGGAGGCCTGCTTTACTGCTGTCTTTTTGATGTTAAGGTTGGAAGCCAAACATTGTGAGACTGTCGCTCCAAGCTTGCACTTGCTGCTGAAGGTCTGCTTTTTTCTGGATGCGAGATCATCATTGGCATAGAGGAGCATCCATGGCACCAACTTGAAGTTCACAGGTGATGATATTCATCATTGTGATGAACAACAGTGCAGTGAGTGCTGAGCCTTGGTGGATGCCGATGGTAATGTGGAAATCTTTTGACATTCCAGCAGTGGTCTGCGCACAGTTCTTTGGGTCCCTGTACAAGAGTTTCCACCCATAAAAACTAGCTCTTCCGGCATTCCTTGGCAATGCAGGACAAACCAGATGACACTGTTTGGCACACAGAAATAAAGCAGACTTACATAGGATTATATTGTAAGATACGATGGCTGCAATCCAAAAATATTTTCCTGGGAGAAAGATCCATTGAACACAGTGGGGCTTATTTCTGAGTAATTCTGCTTAGGATTGTGTTCAGAGATAGGTTAACTATAAACAATAGTTTAAATTCAGCTTGAAAGTTTTTATTAATTTATTTTATTAACAATATTAAACAAGTTTTATTAATTTATTAAACAATATTAATTTTGTTAATTGTTTAATAAAATAAAATTGTTTAAAAATCTATCTATCTATCTATCTATCTATCTATCTATCTATCTATCTATCTATCTATCTATCTATCTACATCCACTGGAAAATAATTTAGTAGTTTAAATTCAGCTTGAAAGGTTTTATAAACTTTATTATAAAGTTTCATCTACTTTCAGTGTTGTTCTATTGTTCAACTTTCAGTGTTCTATTGTTTTTAGTGAGTTTTATTTTGTTATGAATGTTGTTAGTTGCCTTGAACATCCATTGGATAGAAAAAAATACAAATGACTAAAATAAAATGATAAAAAGCATCATAGACTTGGAAGGTTGGAAGACTGGGAAGGGAGAAAGAGTCAAAGGAGAGAAGTATTTAAATGATAGTAAGGCACTTGAGCCTAAAGGAATAGGGTGGAGTATAAATTTAAATCCCTACATGAATGAAAATTACTTTTGTTGTGTCATGGCCTGCCTAGAAAGTCAGCAAAACAAGTGATGTGTTAGTAAAAAAAGGGGCAATTTGAAGTTTTTGGCTTGCCTACCTTGTACAAGACCCATTTTATTGTTCATAATAACAGAACAGTGATCTGGCACAGAAATCAGAAATGCCATGGACCTGATTTAAATTTTTAAATTATGCATGAAATCCTAAGCATGTCTACTCAGAAGTAAGTCCCATTGTGTTCAGTTGTACTTATTCCCAGGAAAGTGTGGTTAGGATTGCAGCCTATATTCATATTCCACATGTGGAATACTAGGTGGTATACCGGACACTATCACTGACACTATCTTAGAGCTGCTTAGCTCCAGCAAGGTTGCCATCACATGCACTTTTGAACCATGTCCTGGGATTTGTGGTAATCATATGTATAGGAGAGCATGCCGGAAATGTCCCCTTGCATCCTTACATTGCATCCTTCTATTGTAGATATGATAAGTTAGTTAAGGTAATATTAGGCAAACAGGCAATCTTTCCATCCATAATAAGACAAATAACAAATATTGTATGAATTATTGCCTCCAAGAACTTTAAAGCTGTGGAGTAAAATGTAACTCTGAAAATGTTGTAAGAAAAGTTGCCAACCCTGTGGCTTGAGTAGTTTGATTAGTATAGTTTGTTATTCAGAACAAGCAATCTGTTGTACCCTTGCCCTGCATTATAAGCGGCATACCTTCTCTTGCACAATGCAATTGCCATCCTACACATATTATTGTGAGATGAATCGTAACCTGCACAGAAAACAATCCAGAAGATCAACGAAGAATGAATTTTAATTTTCTCTGTGTGGTGTGGAATGCCTGTTTATTCAAGTATCCTGTTTATCATAGTGGCCCACCAGCTGTTTTTGGGAAGCACACTAAGCAGGAGAACCTTTTAAGCCCTTGCACCTCTTTCCCATAGTTTGTAGGCATGTTCCTGGTCTCATGGACTCGAACACGTTGCCAAATAGTTAGTCTGAATGGGGCAGGTGTCTTTGCCTGGGAATGCAAGTAGTTCCTGTCCTGACATTGCATGCATTGTCAATAATTGTTATTGTCAAGATTGTTATTTGAAGTACAACTGCAAGATTATTTATTTGAAGTACAGTGGTACCTCACACAACAAATTTAATTCGTTCCGGAGGCATGTTTGTTCCGTGAAACGTTCTTTACGTGAAGCGGATTTTCCCATAGGAAATAATGGAAACTCAGACGGTTGGTTCCACAACCCCAAAAATATTCATATAAAAATATTAACTGTATGTAAAAATGATGACAAAACATTGGAATTGAATTCAAAACATGCATTCAATGTGCATGACCCTATGGTGTTTACTTAGACTGCAGTCCTAAAGACACTTTCCTGGGAGTAAGCCCCATTTAATACATGGAGTAAGCCCCGTTTAACATGGGAGTTAAACATTTAACATTAGAGTTAAACATGGGAGTAAGCCCCATTTAACATGGTTAGGAACCTGCAATCAAAGACACTTCTTCTGCAGTCAAAGACACTTTCCAAGTGTCTCCCCTCTTTCTCCTTCTCTCCATCCTGAGCCTCTCTCCCCCCTGCTCCCTTCTGGCCAGCCCTGAGCTGCTTTCCTCTTCTCCACTGCTCTTCTCTCCCTCCGGCCACAGGAGGAACAGCATGGAAGTGTTGCTTTCACTATGGGCAGGTGTGCTAGGCAGCCCTGATGCTTTTTAAAAGAGCTGCCAGTCAGTGCGTCTGCCCCAACTGCCAATGAGTTTGTTACGTGAAGCACAGTTTGTTACATGAAGCAGAATCCTAAAGAAATTTTTATTTGTTACTTGAAACATACTTTACGTGAGGCGTTTGTTATGTGAGGTGCCACTGTACTAGAAAAGCACAGCAGATTTGTACTGCAATCCTAAACCCCTGGGAGCAAGTATCATTTAATCCAATGGGATTTACTATGAAATATACCACTAAGGATTGTGCTGCATGTGCTGTCTTACTTCAGGAGGTATAAAATATAGAAAAAACCAGTCTTGTGGGTGCTTCCCTTCTTTTTCTAGCAACGAGATGCTATCCTTTTTAAGAGGGGGGCTTCAAGAGGGAGCACAAAGTATAATTGATTTCCCATTATATCTGATTTACATTAACATAATAAGTATGAACTAGTTTTGCTTTATTGATCTTTGTGGGCATCACTTACAGTGTTGTATTTTACATGGCAAAGGATAAGGATTCACCAAAGCATGAATCTCCAGGATATATTTCATTGGATCTTAATGTGTGGTCTAGTAATTTTATGTGCACACTCAATCCTGAGTGTGGGAAAGTGGGTTTCCTCACTTTGGTGCAAAAAGTTGCAGAAATGCGCCCAGCAAAATAAAAACCATGCAGGCTGAAGTAGCCAAGCGATTAAAGATGCTGTGCTTGTTGACCTGAAGGTTTGAAACCCGGTTGCTGCAAGATGGAGCGAGCTCCTGTCACTTGCCCAGCTCCTGCCAACCTAGCAGTTGGAAAACATGTAAATGTAAGTATGAGTAGATTAATAGGTACCACTTCAGTGGGAAGGTAATCCCACAGAAAATCCCACAGAAAAGCGTTCTGATCGCTTTGGCATCTAGTCCTGCTGACCACATGACCATGGAGGTGTCTTTGGACAACGATGTAATAGGGATGAGCATTGCTTCCCCAGGGTCAGACATGGACACCTTAACCACCTTTAAATAAAAAAATAAAGAAAAACATGTTGCTCAGTGTCAAGAGTGAAAGTCAGAGTGTACTTGAGGTTAAAAAGTCCTGGGTAGAACGACAGGGGAAGTTGAGCTCTTAATCTGACCTATGTCAGAATGCTGAAGCATATGTGTCCTTCTCTTGGAGAAGAGCCTTGGACTTGATGGCTTTCTTGCCTCTCACATAACACCAGAACCAGGAGACACCCATTAAAATTGAGTTTTTGGAGAATCTGAACAGTCAAAAGAAAATAGATTTATTTTCCCAATGTGTAATTAGTCTGTGGAACTCCTTGCCACTGGATGTAATGATGGCATCTAGCCTAGACACCTGTCAATTGGTCAGATTTCTGGAAGATTAGTCCACCAGGAGTTACAGGCCATGATGGGTATGAGCAACCTGATTTTTAGATGTAGGCTGCCTCAGAATGCCAGATGCAAGGGAGGGCACCACGATGTGGGTCTCCTGTTGTCTTGTACACTTCTTGTGAAGGGGTGAGCCCCTACAATGGGTCCTGGACTTGATCCAGCAATGTTCTGATGTTCACTTTTGTAGCGTGCTTTTTAATTGCCTTCTTTTCAGGGTCTTCTCGTGAAGGCACACTTTCCTGGGTGTAAGTTTAATTGAACAGAATCAGATTGACCTCTGAGAAGGATAAAATTCTCAGTAAAACAAACTGGTAGAAACAAATTCCAGGCTTCAAACATTTATCTTTTTAATATTGTCTCATGTTACAGTACCCTGCTGGCTGTTCCACTTTTGAGACAGGTTTGTAACTAAGTTGAAGACTATAATAAAGGGATTTATTATCACAAAACAGGTTGCTGCTAGTGCATTATTCAACATAATTATTATGTTGACAAACAAGGTTACGCTGGCAAAGGTAAGTAGGATGCAATCCTATATACACTTTCCTGGGAGTAAGTCACATGGAACACAATGAGAGTTACTTCTGAGTAGACATGCTTAGGATTGCACCCCAAGGCACTTTTGCATCCCTGTTAGGAGGGAATAGAACAATGGCAGACAATAGCAAAACAATACACAGTCAAGTGCATATTTCATTTGCATCTAAGATTCTCTGGTCGGGCTGGTTCAGTGGCATAGCAAGATGGGGTGGAGTAGTCAGTCTTGGAGGGAGCCTACCCTCTGGAGCCATTCCAGGTGGAAACAGAGCCATAATTAGTAAGGATCACTGCACAACATAGAGCTTTGCAACCCCTTAGCTATGCCACTTCCATGACTGAGGGCACAATCCAAAGTAAGGGCAGTGATGAGTGCCCTAGTGGAGCTACCCCAATTATTCTGAATCCGGAGCAGAAAGTTGTGCTGCATCCAGAGAGTCAGGAAGCCTAAGCTGCCCTAACTGTCAGTGACAGCTGGGGAGAGCTTGCTCCTGAGGAGACCCCCCCTCAGCTCACATTGAACAAGGAACAGCTGTGGTGCCTGCCTTATAAGGAAGCCCAGAAGTTCCTGACAACCAGTAACAGCTGCAGCATGAGTCTCCAGAACAGTAGTGCCTCTAGTGGAGGGTGGATGCTTGGAGTGGCCTGCTCTATGCCCAGATTAGTGGGCTGCTTGTTCCATATCCTGAGGTTGAGAGGCAGGGGTTGCAGATAGGAGGGTGGTCAAGAACTCAGATTTTTTGTCAACACTGCCTTTCTTACTCTGCCTTATTGTGGTCCTCTATGGGTCTACTCATTACTATGCCTGCTCCTGAGGTGGTATAACTCTGAGTTGCTGGAAGAGGGCATTACTACCCTGGAAACAGGCTCTGGACACAGCGTAACTGCTCTGCCCTGGGCAATGCTAAACATGCCCTCAACATGCCTCTCCTGAACTGCCAAGTCTGCCCCAGTTAGGGCAGCCCAAGTCCACCTGTCTTGGGGCAACCTATGTTGCCTCAGGCAGCCTCAAGCCTTTTCCAGAGTAACTAGGGTGAAGCATCTTGCAGTTGGGTCAGCCCAGTGAGAGATACGGCAACCCAAGTGCACTTCTGGATTGTGCCCTGACTAAGACTTTGAACTTGGGGTTTCTGGCTTGCCATCCAACATGCTAACTACTGCACTACTTGGAGACTCAAAATACGAACTAGCTAGTCTCATATCTAGCTTTCAGGGTTTAGGAAACAGGCAGGTTGTGCAAGGCAGGCTTATAGGATTATTGGTGAGAGCCATTACTCATCACCCAATACTTCTTTCCTACGGGGAAATTCCCCACAGGGGCAATGTCATAAAGAACATGACATGTGCTGTCACTAGATCTGTAGCATGCCACTCACTATGGCAACTGACCCCGTGCCAAGAAAATATGGTGCAGAATGTTTAAACACAAGTCAAATGTTTACTAAAGATCACAACACGTTGTGGTGAAGCCAAAATTTACAGGCTGGGGTGAATGGGAGGGGGAACTTCACACATCATATAGCAACAAATTTATATTTGAAACTAAATGTACACTCAGTAGGGAAGCCAATCCTCGTTCTATGATGCATGTGCCAGATTCACAGACCCCAATCCTAGGCATGTATTGTACATTTTCAGTTCCTGGGTATTCTGATCCTATTTTTCAACTCAATGAAAAGGAAGACCACAAGCCCAAATTTCTTATTTCTGATGGGATCAAATCTTCTCTGCAGGAAAATGTGCTAAACCGACATGTAGATTTTCATATTTTTCTCATAGGCAGAGTTAAACTATTAATTGATGAACACCCACGTGCCTTATCAGTTTAGGTTGCAATGATACTGTGGGAGTAGTCTTCATTGATTACAGTGGGACTTTCTTCTGAGTAAACAGGACCCAGGGGAAAAGAACATTTAAGTGGTGTGGCTTGACATATGGGCAATGACAGGATATACCAGCTGATATTCCCTCCCCTATACATCTGCCCTAAACTTGAAGGGTTGGTCACCCTGACCTAGTTCAATAAGGCTTGCACTCCTATGCAAAAGAGTTACTTGGCAGTAAACATTCAGACTTCACTTTGGAGTAAAACACACACTGGCATTCAGCTTACTTCTCAGTAAACTCGAGTTCTGGCACAATCTTTCAATCCATAATTATAAGATGAATATGCCTATTCCATGCATATTCCATTCCAGTGGAAAAATGGAAAAAGGGCCAGTAGAATAGGTAGAAGGGGGCAAAGCACCAAGTTTTGCAGGGAGTATCATAGTGGCAGGCAAGCACCCTCCCCTGGATCCATTCTAGGTGGTGGATGCATTTCAAAGAGTCATAGAATCATAAAATCCTAGAACTGGAAGGGGCACAGTAGATTCTAGTCCAGCCCCCTGCCTGCAGCAGGAAATTCTGCTAGAGCATCTCCAACAGGTCCTCTTTGAGCCTCTGCTTGAAGACCCCCAGTGAAGGAGAGTCCACCTCCTCCCTAGGCAATCTGTTCCACTGCCGAACCACCCTCACCATCAGGAATTTTTTCTGGACATCCAACTGGAATCTCCTTTCTTGCAGTTTGTACCCTTTGGTTCTTGTTCTGCTTTCAGAGGCAGCTAAGAACAAATGAGCCCCTTCCTCCATATGACAGCCCTTCAGGTACCTGAAAAGGGTAATCATGTCTCCTCTCAGACTCCTCTTCTCCAGGCTGAACATCCCAAGTTCCCCCAACCTTTCCTCGTAAGACTTTCCTTTCGTCCCACTGATCACTCTTGTTGCTCTCCTCTGGACTTGCTCCAGTTTGGCTGCATCTTTCTTAAAGTGAGGTGCCCAGAAATGAACACAGTACTCAAGGTGAAGTCTAACCAATAGACTTAATAAAGAGGAACTAGAACTTCTTGCAACTTGGAAGCTCCAGTCCTCTTAATGCAGCCTAAAATGGCATTTGCCTTCTTTGCAGACACATCACACTGCTGACTCATATTCAGCTTGTGATCCACGGCGACTCCAAGATCCTGCTCACATGTTGTGCTGCAAAGCCAAGTATCTCCCATTTTATACCTGTATTTTTGGTTTTTATTGCCTAAGTGCAGAACCTTGCACTTCTCCCTGTTGAAATTCATTCTGTTACAGCCCAGGATTCCAGTTTGTCCAGATACTCCTGGAGGTTTTTCCTGTCATCTGTTGTGTTTGCTACTCCTCCCAGCTTGGTGTCATCCGCACATTTGATGAGGCTCCCCTGTATCCCTTCCTCCAAGTTGTTGATGAAGATATTAAAGAGAACCGGGCCCAAGACAGAGCCCTGGGGCACCCCACTCGAAACCAACCTCCTGGTTGAGTCATATGCATCTATTTTGCACCCAGCACCTGGAATAAAGGGGTGTGTGTTTGCATGCCATGGGGGGCATGGGAACATGCATTGGGAGTGTGTTGTGACTACACTGGAGCTGGAAAGCTGGATGGGATTTGGCCATTACTTCTGAGTAGACAGACTCTGTGGGGCTGAGATCAAAGCAAGGAAGGTCTCCTGCCTATGTTCATCTAACCCAGCCATTTTCAACTAGTGTGCCATGGTGCACTTGTGTACCATGAATTATTAGCATTTCCAATGGGGGTCTGAGCGCTCCATTAATTTAATTTAATTTAATTTGACTTATATCCCGCTTTTCAACCTAAAAAAGAATACCCAAGGTGGCTCCATCAGCAACCCGCTGGGCCTTGTCAGTGGTCCAAAACTGATGCTGATCTTTGACCATTTTAGCACATTGTCACTGTGCTATGAGTTGAAATTACTGATCTCTCTATTGGATCAAGATCTTGGACTTTGCTGAAATGGACAAACTTACAACTTTTCTAAAGGAGAAGTAAGTAAAAACTTTTATGGAGAGCTGAAAACGTTTCATAGACTTTCTGAATGAGAAAGGGATGATGAGTCAAACGAATTATGGATTTGATGAGTAGACAATATCATATACTATTTATCTCATTTTTACTATGTTGGTTGAGTAGACATGTTTAGGATTGCACTGATGGTTCTTTTAAGACAGACTTCTAGTGAGTAGAAATTGATATAAGGGATGTCCAAATGTGGCAGGAAGGCCACATCATCTCTCTGACACCGCGTTGGGGGTTGCAAAAATGATTTACATTGCAAATTTGAATAAATTTACAAAATTTAAACATAAGATGGTATTAGAGACATACCCTACAATCCAGAGTAACTATGGGAGCATGTAAGAGACATTACGTGCATTACGTGCATTAAGAGACATTACGTGCATTACGAGCACGTAAGAGCCATTATGTGCATGTAAGAGACATTATGTGCATTATGGGAGCATGTAAGAGACATTACGTGCACCCGTAATTATGGCACCACCTAGTGAAATTGGAATCCAGAGTAAATTGTTCTTACACTGGAGCAAGTACTCCCCGTAGTTACTCTAGATTGCGCCCATATCCAGATTACAAGTCTTGCTAGAGGGTCAGATGAAAGGGTTTTGCCATCTTGTATTGGGTCCTGATGTGGGCTGCATATAGCCATTGGGCCAGAGAATGGACACTCCTGGACTAAAGAAAGGTAAATTTGGAACTCTTGTGCTTGCCGTAAAATTATCCAAGATTATTTTAATTTTATTTTTCTTTCTTGTTTTTTATATTTTTGCTTTATTTCTAATAAAAATTTTGTCTATAAAAAAACAGCCACCGATCTAACCTGATTTCAAAGCTGTTTTATTTGGGGCCAGTGATTGGACATCCCTGGACTAAAGAAAGATAAATTTTCTTGTGCTTGCTGTATAATTTTCAAGATTATTTTTATTTTATTTGTCTCCTTGTCTTTTTTATATTGGTTTGCAGCAGCCCAGAGTCTCCCTGGAGGGGATCCCAGGGTGGAGCCCCCTCTTTTTTTGTCTTGTGCTTCAACTTTCATGGGCTGATCCATTTCAGGAGCCACCTGCGGCTTCTGCCAAACCTGTCCACCTGGAAAGCCTCACCTGGAGAGCTCACCTGGGCTGCTTGCCAGGTGTGGTGCGCCTGCTTAGAAACAGGTTTGGCTGTGGCTCTGCTGACTTTTCCACCGCCCCAGATGATGATGATGATGATGCTGATGATGATCTCTTGGGAGACAAACAACAATAGTAGGTGGGGGGAGAAGCTGTCCTTGCAGAGGCTGCTGCCTGGAAAAACTGGTCCTGGCAGGCAGGGGTGAGGACCACATTCTTGATTGCGCTGCAGGGGAGTTGGGCAGGTATATAAGGCAAGGCTGGGCGCAGATCGGGACGCAGACGCTGCTTGCCAGCCTCCCTGTGCCTGACCTGCATGGATCAGCCTCTCTTGGCTCTGCTGCCCCAGGAGGATGCCCAGCTTTGCTGCCAGCTCTGCAGAGGGATCGGGGCAGAGCCTCCCCCTGGATCTTCTGGGCACATTGTAAGTGCATCTCTCTCTTTCTCTCTCTTTTCTGTGCGCACCAGGTCGAGGGTCCACCTTGGAGCACCACATGCCTTTAATAAAGCTACTCAGAAGTAAATAAAAGAGCTACACAGAAGTGAATCCCATGATAGTCAATAGGGCTTGCTCCCAGGGAGGGGTGGCTACTTTTGTAGCCTTGCACCACATTCCTAAGAAAAACTACTCACAAGTAAGTCCCATGATAGTCAATGGGGCATGCTCCCAGAAAAGTGTGGATAGGTCTGTAGACTTTCTGCAGTCCTATGCACGTTTACTCAGAAGTCTCACTATAGTCAATGGGCTTCCTCCCAGGAAAGTTTGTAGTCTTTTACTACAATCCTATGCAAGTCTACTCAGAAGTAAGTCCCATAATAGTCAATAGGCCTTGCTCCAAGGAAAGTGTGGATAGGATTGTAGTCTTTCATCACAATCCTATGCAAGGCTACTCAGAAGTAAGTTGCGTGATAGTTAATAGGGCTTGCTCCCAGGAAAGTATGGGCAGGATTGTAGACAATCCTATGCAAGTCTACTCAGAAGAAAGTCCTATAATAGTCAATAGGGCTTGCTCCCAGGAAAATGTGGATAGAGTTGTAGCCTTTCTACAATTCTATGCAAGTTTACTCAAAAGCATGTCCCATGATAGTCAATGGGACTTGATCCCAGGAAAGTGTTGATAGGTCTGTAGACGTTCTACAGTCCTATGCAAGTAAATCTCATTATAGTCAATGGGCTTGCTCTCAGGAAAGTGTGGATAGGTTTTTGTAGTCTTTCATCACAATCCTATGCAAGTCTACTCGGAAGTAAGTCCCATGATAGCTTGCTCCCAGGAAAGATTGGATAGATTGTATTGTAGCACCACATTTCCTATGTATTTCTACTCAGATGTCCCATGATTTTCTCCCAGGAAAATGAGAATAGGATTTTAGCCTTAGTAAGTATCCCCACCTTCTCCCCATTCTCTTTTTAACATGTCTTGTTCTCTCTCTTTGTTTTAATTGGCAAGCAGGTCTTGGAGGTGCAGAAGAAAAAGAAGAAAACATTCTTGGGCCACCCTCCCTCCTTCTCCATCCCCCCATCCGAAGGCAAGAAAAGTCTCCTGGGTGCAGTGGTTCTTAACAGTTCAACAGTTCTGTAGCATAATTGTGAAATGTTTAGGACCACTTGATCCGGGGCGGCCTTGGCATCACCATCATCATCATCACCACAACCACCACATCGAAGAAGCACAAGGATGCCTGCAGCAGGATGGGAACTAAGAGAGAGGCAGGCTGACTTCCTGTGGATCTGTTTGGACTACAGACTGCATGACTAGAAGACTGGGGTGGGTGGAAGAGAAACTAGTTTGGGATAAAACCTGCAAGAGAACTACTAAACTGCTCTTGATTTGGGTTAATGCAACGTGGGTTATTATTGTGAACTGGAGTGAGGAGGAATGGCTCAGAATGGAAGCAGCCAAAGGTTTCCAGTGAAACGTTTTCCAACCAAAGGTTTCCTTCGGCAATGATTGTAATCAAAGAAACCATCAAATAAGCAAAGTTGTAGCAAAAAGTCTGACTTTGCCCATGCATTCCAATCTGGTAAGATCATATAAAGCCCAAGGATATTGCAGGAATGCTTCACTTAACATTTATTTAACAAAGTCTCCTTCACTGACTACTGGTTGTTAAAATATGTGCCACCCTGGAAAAAAAGGGAGTGATAGTAATAGAACAGGTAGAAAGTTGTAAAGCACTTTGTATACTGGATGGTGCTGTTAAAATAATTGCAATTAATATTTAAACAATTTCTTATTTAGTGTACATACAGCTCATAGCTTTCCCAAAGTGGGTAACAATGAAATAGTAAATAAATACAGTTAGAATTTCCAATATATTAATTTCATAAAAGAGATTATTAAATAATAAATATTATTAAATTTTCAATATGTTAATCTCATAATAGAGAGAGATGGCAAATACTTTGATTCTATTAAGTTCTAATTGTAAGCGGGGCATGTCGAGTCAACTGAACACCTCACTGTTCTACATGGAAAGACCATTCTTATCTATAGCAAGGTGCATTTACCTGCAAAGTGGGTCAATTCATAGGAACCTTTGTGTTGTCTCCATTTGATATATGACACAGACAGCTGTCAAAGTAGATGGATGTACAGAAGTGTCTGAAAGAATTAGTTTAAAAAATTTTTCATTTCCTGGTAGCTGGATGGAGAAACCACCGAGACCTCTGAAATAATTAATTACAGCCCTTTGTATCCCCTATGATATTTGTGTCAGAATAAGTGTTATTCAAATCTATTTTTGCCCAACATTGCATCTTTGCAACAGGGATCAAATGTGTACACCTGTGGGTAGGGAAGAAGTGGGTTAATATCAGTTGGTTTCAGTGAAACTACTCCAGAATAACAGCACAATTCTGTGCATGTCTGTTACAGTCAAAGTCCCTACTCCCAGGAAGGTGAGTATAGGATTGCAGCCTAAGTGTGTGACCGCATACATTGTTTTTTACACAACTCCTATTCGCTGCAAAGCACTTGGCTGATTCTTGTCCCATTCAATAGGAGCAACAAATTGATAATTCATTAAATAAGTACACCCAAGTTATTTAAACCACACTTTTATTATGATTTACTCCAAATCATTGCCACTGAAATCAATGCAGGATAAATTTGTTATGCTGCGAACTCACTTATGGAGTAAGCTCTATTATTCCTATGTGATTTCTTCCAGGTAAGTACCATTTAAACCATAGCTTTGGATTAATTGGACTGACATAAACTGCTACAGTATTTAATAAAAAATTTTTGTGCTGCAAGATCGTAAACGCTATCAGAGGTTTGATACAGAATATTTAAGACGCATGATATAAACATAACAAATGTTTTGGTTAATATGGCAAAATGTTGTATTTTATTCTGATCATTTTCTGTTGCTCTCACAAATTATTCCATTAAAGACTGCTAAATATATTATCTTGCTTTTTTTCTTCTGTGTGCAAGTTGTAGCCTGGTTATCACAGTGCAATGCCCTGTCAAGTATGGAGGAGTATTTTTTTACACTATTTTTTTTTTTAAAAAAAAATTCTGACGGGGTGCGGACCTTGTTGATTCACTGCTTGGCAGGATAACCTGGCTTATCAAATAGTTTGGCATGCAGGCTCCTGGGAAGTTTCCACTTAAGAAATAACTGCCTGTGTCTACTCACCTTAAAACAGGCCTGCAAACTTGTATGGCCAGCCCCCCTTCTTCCTCCCCCCAGCCAACAGAGGCAGCTCGCTCATTAAAAATTCACAAAATCTCCTCTTTCTATTGCCTGCATTTAAATATTCATTTGCTAGGATGAGTCTCACTGAAAGCATCCTAAGCCTCATTTAGTACTACTCAGAACATATTTACACCACAGAGTGACATTTGGTTTAATATTCATTTCCTTTTCCTGTATTTTAGAAGGGAAGGATCTCTAATAGACATTCTTAGCAACTTTACTAAATGATAACGCCTAAGATTTTTCTTGTTCATGTGGATAACGCACTAAACTGGGGTGATCCCACCTTATTACTACTTATAATAACTCCCCAGACCAGAAAGACATGACTAGAGCATTGCACAGATGCACATGGAGTATAATCTCAGTGTTCAGTGAAATCTATATTCTAAAAAAATCAGGTTAGACAGCAAGGTTAACACCATACTGTTAGTGTGGGGTAATATGGGGCAAGGCTAGGGTTGCCATATGTCCAGAAAAACAGAGACAATCCCAATTTGGGGGGATTGTGTTCACATACTAGCAACTGGAATAGAGGGTCCTGTCCCAATTTTGTGGAAGAGAATTATGGCAACCCTAGACTAGGCTTACTGAGAGCGAAATCAAATAGGAATTCATTTTACTTACAATGCAGTTATGGACACTCTCATCTGTAGAGACTGCCTATTGTGTAATTCAAAGCGGATAAACCCTTTTATGTCTCTACTTTGGGAGGATATAGCTTTTCCCAGTGAAACGTATTAGATGTTTTTCATATAATTTGGAAAAAAAATCTTAAAGTCTTTCAGGTCAGTAAGAATTTTTTTTCTACTGATAACACAATAGCTTATGGAGGAATTAGACATTGAGCACAATCCTAACCCTATCTACTCAAAAGTAAGCCCCATTATGTTCAATGGGTGTTACTCCCAGGAAAGTGTCCTTAGGATTGCAGTCTCCATCTATTTAAAATTTTAAAAGGTTTTTTTCACCCTTGGAATGGCACAGGCTAACCATCTCTTGGCACACGATTTCCGAATATTTTTCAAGCCACATGATTTTAGTTCTTAAACTACTTTCAATAAAGCAGACCTCTTGATGTCCATGGATCCAGCCCCTAGTAAGTAGCCAGAGGATACCTCATTTGGTTATTATATACTTATTTTTCACACTGACCAGAGTTCCACTTACACCAGTGTCCAGACAAAACTTAACAAAAGGATCATGCCTAAATATATAGATGTTTGGCATTGTAAACTGAAGTAGCAAATACTTTTTGCTGATTCTTGGTTCTGTCTCTGCCAAAGTTAAGCACTTTTGGGGGGTTCTTGATTTCACTGTGAAAGTTAAGCATGTGCTTAAATAGACAGTATATCAACCCTCAGCAGGAAATCCCCTGCAGGCTATTGGGTGCTCAGGGTGACAAGATAACTGGAATTGCCTGCCCCCCCCCCGGAAAAGGGGGGCTATCTGGAAAGGGGGGAAACCCCTACGGAATTCTGAGGGCATTTCTGGGCCATTTGGCCCTTTAAATATTTTCATGGGCAGAAACAGCTCTGCCCTTGCTTCCTTCTGCAGCTTCTCCACGCTTCTGGCTGGTGTGCCTCCTTCCAGGGCTTTTTTTGCTGCTTTGCCAGGTGGTGCACCTCCTTCTGTGCCTCCTTCTCTGGAGCTGGTCAGTGTGTCTGTGTGTGTGAGAGAGTGCATGGTGTTTGTGTATGTGTGAGAGAGTGTGCATGCTATGTGTGTGTGTGTGTGAGTGAGAGAGAGAGAGAGTGAGTACATGTCAGAATCATGTATGTTGAAGTCACTTGCATATGCTATGTTGCTGCAAACTGCTTTAAGTGTTTAACTCCTGTGTTTAAATGTTTAAGTGTTTAAATGTCTAACTCCTAGACATTCTTACATGTCTAGGTCAGAATCATGTATTTTGAAGTCACTTGCACATGTTGTGCTGCTGCAAACTGCTTTGAGGACATCTTACATGTGTGTGTCAGAATCATGCACGTTGAATTCACTAACATGGGTTGTGTTGCTGCAAACAACTTTGAGGGCTTCTTACATGTACATGTATGTATCAGAATCATGCATGTTGAATTCACTTGCGTGGGTTGTGTTGCTGCAAACTGCTTTGAGGGCATCTTACATGTCTGGGTCAGAATCATGCATGTTAAAAGCAACAGTTTTCAGTTTTAAAAGTGTTGTAATTAAGTGAAGGAAACCAGTACAAGTATTTTTGCTTTATTTTAACATGTCTTACATTTTTCCTACATTTTGGTGTGTCCTACATTTTTTTTAAACCGGGTAGGAATTTTGGCTTGGGGGACAGGAATTTTGGGGTGCTTGGAGGGGAATTTTGAGTTTGGCATCTGGTCACCTTGTAGGAGCGGATTGTTGGGGGAAAGTGGAGATAAAGGTATGTTTCAGAACAGGAAAGCTTGAATTTCAGGATCTGAGGGCCAGAGGCAGCAACAAGGCCAAATCAGTCAAGGCTCACAATTAGGAAAACGGGAGTCATCCTTCCCGTACCAATCAACATAAAGCCCAGGCTTTATAGGATCTGATGTACTGATTCTGGTCTTTCAGGCTGGCTGGCATTGTAGCCCAAATGACGCCACTGATGTTCAGCCTTGCAGTCAGTATTCCTGCAGTCAGTGCAGAAATTAAGGTGGTGGAGCCTGACTGCTCAATGTTCAGATTTGCCCCCTCCCACCCTGGCACCTTGTGTCTCATTGAAATAAATGGGACTTTACCCTGCTTAGCACAGGCTGAATTAGCTCTGGGATTAAGTACCTATGTTTTTAAAAATTATTCAATGCAAACTGAGAATCAAGTGGGTTGATAAACCAGATACATTGCCCTAATTTTTCCTAAATAAATAAGTAGCTATTGAAGGAATATACAGTCTACCAGCCAGTCTGGAGAATCAGTCTGTCAAAAGGAACACTGTTTGGAATGGGAGTATAACCTCATTGTCTCAAATACAAAACAGGTTTGGTGGGGTTAAGGATGGCATAATGAGTTTAATTTTGATGGGAGTCACCATGGGGTGGCCCTCTGGCACTGTTTCTCAAGCTGTGTGTGGCAGGCCAAAACAAGCCATGAACAAAATCTTGCATGGGAAAGATGAATAATCTGCCCACTTTTAGAATTTTATTCAGAGTCTCAGGATCTGACTGATTTCTTAACACAGTGCCTGTTTTCCATGCTTCCCAGACACGGCAAAAACTCAGATTTATTGAGTGCTTCTCACTCTCTCCCGAGAGACAAGGATTTCCAGGGGCAGCACTGCCTGGATTTATTTTTATTTTTAGTATTTTCATCCCACTTTACTCCCACACCAAAGGGAACTCAAGGTTGTTAACAATGTAAATAACATAAAATCAGTATAAAATAAAATTATATATATTTTTAAAAATGAAAACGTTAAAGCAGACACCGCGGGGCACAGTAATTAACATATAAATCATTAAAAAAGCCAGCCCTCAGAATTACTTAAAAGTCTTCATGAATAAGAAGGTCTTGAGGTGCAGATGAGAGCACATGGTGAATCAACCGAAGTTGAACAAAGGCTTTCCTAGGCATTTGCTACCTGGAAATTCTGGTTCTAGTTTCCTTTGTAGGAGTGAGTGAGAGCACCCTGGAGCCATAGGACATTTTTTTCATGACATTTGCTTTCTTTATAAATATACCAGTAGAGCACCCGTGCAAGCCAATAGGAAGTACTCAAACAGGCAGTTGATCTACTACTCCAGAGAGAAGCTGTGCACATCCTAGGATTGCTTCTGGCTCACATTCCCCCATTCCTGATACCTGTATTTCTGTCTCTAATTTTACCTGTGTTGCTATACACTCTGCACATACCGTAGTTACCTGAACCCAACGCTCACTTTTTTCAGTCGAATTTAGTCTCCAAAAGCAGGGTGTACATTAGATTTGATGGTTAATTAGATTCAAGTAAATGTGGTATTTTGATTGTAAGCATAGGGTACCTATGCTTCAAATCCTATTAGATTTGATGGTGCATTAGATTCTAGTAAATACAATAATCTCTTTCACTCATCAGCACCTCTCCTTAGCTGGAAACTGGTGGGATAAATTGTCTTCCCCAAACTGTGTTGACCTTCCCTTTCAAAATATTCCAGAAAGTCCTTTGTCTTCATCAGGACTGGCCTACAGTTGATGCCAGGTGAAGCAACTGTTCTGAGCAACAGGATGATGGAAGTGGCAAACCCTGGCCACTGCCCACCTGTGTGCTCTACCCTGCCATTGCCCTATCTTCCTCTCAGTTCTATTTTCTCCACCCCGATCCACATGTTTTCGTCCCGCCACCCAGCCACTTTTTTTAGAATCAGCAGCATGGAAGTGGTGAGGAGGTGGAGGTGGACATGCCCTTGGGCCGCAAGCAAAACAAGAAAAGGGGGGGCTGAATTTGCAAGGCGGTCCACCTTGCGTCACCTTTGCTATCTCACAACAAACAACTCCCCTAAAGAAATAACCTCTGCCCATTAAGAAACATTCACATCATATTACAAATCTGAGATCCTGATCAGGCGTACAACTTAGGAAACTCTGAGCGGTATTTCAATGCGCTACTAAATTCTCTACAGCCCAATTCCAGTGGGCGTTTTGCTACATTTATGGCGAAGATGCATATCACCCTAAGGCCCGAAACCTATGCAACTTTCCTATACTGACATAGCTGTGCCAATGAGGTGTGTGCTGCATCCTGCAATAGGGTGGCAGTCAAAGAGGCATCCTTAAGGTATGCTCATGTTTGTTCCCTTTCCTTGGGGCTGCATTGCCCTTACCCCAGTGCTGGAAAGTTGGTTAGGATTGCACCCTAAATGTGCAGTGTGGTCTGATGGGAGGTGTGTGTGTGCGCGCGTGTACATGCACATGTGTACATGAATGGGATCATGCTTCTGAATTCATTCCCATAAAAAGTCCTCTTTTTTATGACAGCCATAGACAAAAATAGACAACTAGAACATCAAGGAACCAGAAGGTGCAATTCCCTCTTCCCTTGATTTTTTCTTCCCCACTGATAACTTCTTTCTGCAGGATAGGAATATTTTATTTCAATGTATTTTATCAGTCTTGATGTTTTTAATGATGACTGTATTTTGATTGTATTTTTATTATAATAATAATTTATAATATTTTATAATAATTTTTAATATAATATTTATAATAATTTAATAATTTATTATTATAATAATTATTAATAGCTCGCCTTATTCATAAAATTCTCAAGGCATCTCACAACAACAAAAATACAATCAAAAGCAGTACTGACAACCAAGAACTGGTGGGACCACAAACCAGAAAAGATAGTACAGAATTAACAGGTCAAAATCCTGTGGGACTGCCACTTGGAGCATAATACACTGGACATCACTACGGTTGAGGAAAAACAGGTCTGGATCATTGACACTGCAATAACCAGAGATCATTGGCTTCAGGAGAAAGAACATGAGAAGATCATGTGGTATAAGGACCTACAGACAGAAATTCAGAGAGTCTGGGGCGGGGGGGAAGCAACTGTTATTCCAATAATAATAGGTGCTTTTGCAGCGATTCCATTAAGTCTCCAGGAACATCTAAACTTAATGGGCCTCCAGAAGATCACAACTGCCCAGTTACAAAAAGCAGCACTCCTGGGAACTTCACACATCTTGAGATGATACCTTTGTGGTTCCTACTTCCTTGGATAGGAACCGAATCACAAAAGAGCCAATTCCAGTCAAACACCTGGTGACTATGAAATAGTACATAATAATAATAATAATAATAATAATAATAATAATAATAATAATAATAATAATAATAATAATAATGGAGCTCTATGGCTTAGAGGTTTTCTGGTGTCAGGGCATGTCTTTTGTCTGAGGCAGGAGGCTAGGATATGGGGTATAGTCTCCTCATCCCTCTCAGGGCCCAATCCTATCCAATTTTCCAGCATTAGTGCATCTACAATGCAGACCCATGGGAAGGAACATTTGTTATCTTACCTTGAGGAGGCCTTTGTGACTTCCTGCCCCTCACTAAAGGATGTTGCGCATGCCCCATTGGCACAGATGCATCAGTGCTGGAAAGATGGGTAGGACTGGGCCCTGACATCAATTCTTCACCCCCTTCCATGTCACATTGTAATCTCCATCATGTTTTGGACTCTCTGATGATAGTGTTGCATTGGTATCTTGAGTGGTATCTAGAGGAAAGGACCATCATGGTTACAAGCCATGAGGGGTGTGTAGAGGTGGACAACCTCAAAATGCTAGGTACAGGGGGGGTACTTGGATGTAGATGTCATATGTGCTCCCAACCCTGAGGCATCTGGTGGGCTGCTGTGTAACACAGGAAACTGGACTAGATGGTCCTTTGGCTTGATCCAGTAGAGGCATTTCTTATGTTCTTATGAATGTTCAACTAGAATATTTGGGAGATGGGATATGTCAACTCCACATCAGGCAGGTTGGACTAGATGACCTACTGGGATTCTGTGATTCTACGATCATCTTTCTCACATTCCTCCCACACTATATCCTTATCTCCTCCCCAGTTCGTCCTCTTTCCCTGCAGAGTTGCATTACCATATAAGCTATGTTGGTCCAGCATTTTAAATAGTTGCAGTGGTGTCCATGCCGCATCAGACAGCAGTGGACATCTATGCTTGCAGGGCTGTCATTGGCCCAGTGTACATGGAGATATGCTGGCATTTTAAAAATAAAGGCCTGTGCTGTAAATATCAATTGATCTGACTTATATTACTATATATTCTGGTGTGTGAAAGGAGGAAAACATTAAACTTTCCTAAACTGGCGAGCTGGATTTGATGACTCTCAAACTGTAGTGTAATTATTCTCATTCGGCTGTGGTCCAAGTGTCCCCTTTCTCAATCCTTAACATGTGGCACTTCTCCACTTGCATTATGATCCCCTTTTTTGAGGGGAAAAGAGACATCCTAATGTGAGAGAAGCAACATTCAGAATTGAGGGCAGGGGAGCTAAAATTAGAAATAATTCTGTGACATGTTTATATATAATTTTGTGACATTGGCCCATGTGCCAAATTTTTCTTTCGTCTTCCATAACCAGTTTAACCTTCACAGTATCATAAAGTATCTGGGGAGACTTTGAAATGTTGAGGAGAAATAAATCAAAAAAGAATATTTAGTTATTGCGTTTCATGCTTCGGACAGCTTAAGAAAAGACCAGGCGTTTATGTCAAGACTTTTTTCTAGTTTTTTTTCTGGCTAAAATTATGGTATAATCATTAGAGTATTTTAGAGGGACGGTTTTCATTTAATGTGGATTTTTCATCAGCAGGCCTCCGTCAGTCTTGAAAGACTATGGTATCATGCTTGGTGCAGCATGCGCTGCATGCGAAGCACGAAAGCCTGGGTTGGATTGTTATGGAGGATAGGCTGTTACCCAACCAGCAAATCCCCCCTCTCCACGCCACTGAATTAGTCCAATGGAAAGGCAGAGCCAGTACGATTGGATCCAGCCGGCGTTGCAGAGCTGGGCTAAGGACAGGAGCTCACCCTGTCTTGTGTGGCCAACCGGGAATCAAACCCTGGCCTGCTGGTTAACAGGCATAGTGTCTTTACCGCTTTTGCCACCCACAGCCTCACATTTTGACAAAATGGGTCCCACTTTGCACATAGAAAAGATGTAATTCCAAGATGTATTTTTCATTGTGCAGGTAACTATGAGGACTGATGTCAAGCAACTGTTGTCCCTATCTTTAAGATGGGGGGGGGGGGTGCGAGAATTGAGAGACTATAAACTGATCAGCCTGATATCCATCCATCCATTCATCGATCAATCAATCGATCAATCAACAGGATTTACTATATTTACTCAAATCTGATGCACTGTCAAATCTAATGCACACCCTGTACTTATAATCAAAATACCATATTTACTCAAATCTAATTAACCATCTAATCTAATGCGCACCCTGATTCTACAGACTGAATTCAGTTGAAAAAGGTGAGCTTTAGATTCGAGTAAATACAGTATATATTGCTTTTCAACACAAAGTTCACAAAGGAGTTTGCAGAGAAAATGAAGTATGTCATTATGGGGAATATCTATGAGTATTTAGAAAACAATGCAGGTGATTTGTAGGACCCCACAGGACTTTCCCTTTCTTGTTACTGAGCATTTTATGAGCCATTGTATTCTACATCTGCCATTTTTTGACTATGAGATTTGATATAATCCAGGGAGATACCTGACTCATTAATTTGCAATGAATATAAACATATTTTGAAGCAACTTTCTTAAGAGGCATCATGATTTAACTAGAAGTTTGGGACTCCCCTGCTTCGGTTTTTGCTTAACCAAAATAGTCATCCTGCATCTGGCTGGTAATTTTAGGCGCTAATATCATGGTGCTCCATAAATTTTGTTTTCTACAGTGTTCGTTTTGTCTCATAAATGTGACTCTATGGAGCCATAAAGACGTTTCCTTTGGTAATTATTGATCCATGAAAAACATCATATCACTTTGAGCCACGTAGA
Source organism: Cryptoblepharus egeriae (assembly GCA_030015325.1). Lineage (NCBI taxonomy): Eukaryota > Metazoa > Chordata > Lepidosauria > Squamata > Scincidae > Cryptoblepharus > Cryptoblepharus egeriae. Next base: position 258,506,316 of record JAREYC010000001.1, read on the forward strand.
CCACCAGCTCTAACATTAATAGCTTTCCTGTTCATTTCATGCATCTCATGCAATGGGGTGGCTCTTACCTATTGAAAAATATAATAAATCAGCCAGCCTGAATGACATACAGAACTTTCACTTTCTTCAGTGGTGTAGGTTCAGCTCTCATTAGGGTGAGACATGTTAACCAAACTATCCCTGGCAAGGTAGCAGGGATAAATTCAGAAACAAGGATTGATGGGTATACAGGCACTGTGAGCTGGTGTTATGAGATTGGATGGCTTCTGAACATGGATAGAAGTCTGAACTTAGATCAGCAGACACTTTTGCTGTATTACAAGCATGCACATGGGTATCACTGCTGCAAAGGATAATTTGACAATGTATTCTCTTATCTCACAGAGACTTCGTCCTCTGGTACAGGCAAGGCCTTTTGGTTCAAGCTACACCTTTCCATGATATCCAATGATAATTGAAACGATGTCGGCTAACTTTGTCACACAATGGCTGCAATCCTGTTCTCCAGTTACACCAGCCTAAGGCCCGACCTAAGTCCTGTGTTGACCTGGGGTTGTCACAAAAGTGCTCTAAGACACTTGTTCGTCACTTGTTCGTAATACTCCAATCCTGGGGGGAGTATTACGTCGGGGCACAGACATGCTCTTGCCTCCCTACATCACCACCAGAATGAGAAGATCAGTGGGTTGTGCCAGACTAGGTAAGGATTGCACCCAGTGTCTTCATCCTTCCATCCCAATTTCCCCATGTCCATCATTGACCTAACTACCTAATCCTATCAGGTTCCTCAGTTTCTAGAACTCTCACGCAATGGCCATAGTTTTGGAATTTTCTTCTTCCGCACTTTGATTAAACTGTACTACTAAATTTAGAAACCACTGTAAATGAATCTATCTTGATGCATTGGTAGAAAGTCCAATTATAACATAATACTCATGTTCAAGGCCAACACATGAGGCAAAACGAAGAGTTTGAGGCAGATCATGTTGTTCTTTGAATTAAGTCCTAGATATGGGGAAGAACAGCGTTCCTTATAATATGTAGTCTGGCTATCCACATATTACTTTTTCTCTCCTAAAATAACTGTATAGAGTCATTAGAAATTTCAAGGTTAGTTCAGCTCAGCTATTTTGTAGGTCAGTTTTTGACTGCACAGTGCCACCTACTGAAGAATGAAGGTTAGGTTTACTACAATGAATTGAGTTGCAAGACCTAAGTCACTTTAAAAATGTTCTTTTGTCTGAATTTTTTTCTTCCCCATTTTCCAAATTAACAGTAATAATACCATAAAAGAAGCATCCCTGCAGTGAGTCCTTGACTCTTGTTTGAACAAAAAAGCAGCATTATTTTCAAATGCGGTGATTCATTTTAGTGAACGTGAAGGTTAGTTCAATTCTTTTTACTCATGGTGAAGACATAGGGAAGGATGGAGAATAAATGCTGACTGCAGTGGGTAAGATTATAACATTCTGCTTGTTGTGGTTTTTTGTTTGAAAAATCCACATGGAAGTTTCAGCTGGTATAATAGTATATGTATATTTTTCATGGAAGAGATGGAGGATGGAAAGGGAGGCATAACTTGTGTATTATTGGCCAAAATGTGTGCCAATATGCTAGCCTTGTCATATACCTTTAATGTTGCCATTGTAGTCCTTGTAGCTATAAGGAGACCCATTGCACTGATGGTGGACTTTCCCAGGGTAAATGATCAAAAGTTCACTTATCCTGAAGTGTTGTTTCTAACTGCATCTCTCTGGGAAATATACCATTACACACCATTACACACCTTTGGCATGGCTACATTGGCAAGGGGGAACATTTGGGTAGGACTGAATTGAATGACCTCACTGTATGAGGTCCTCACTATATGAATGACCTCACTGTATGCTGCACACTAATGAATGACCTCATTGTATGCTGCAAAGGGGGATGACTACAGGTTCAAAAGTACCTGTTTATCCCCACTGCAACTAATAGCAGTTTGGGGATTTATGTCGTGGCATATAGTATAGGAGCAACTGAATAGTGTCCATCTCCACAGTGCTTTCCTTACTCAGCAGTTGCTTATAAATACATTGGGAGATCTGATTACAGATATTCCATGTCCAATTTGTTTAGAGGTTGTTTGAAAATGATATTTACAAAAAAAGAAAGCCCATTTTTTCCACTGTAAAGCACATGCTATAATCCTTTGTTACTCACCTGAATCAAATACCACTAGTTAGAACACTCTATAGAAAAATGTTACAACCCAAAGCTTGTAAGCTGTTCTGCCAACTGAGCATGCTCAAAGGTATCCTGTATCCTGTATTATTTTTGGAATAGATTGGCTGGTATGAAAAAGGAAAGAATTATGAAAGCATTTGAGAGCAGTTCCTCTCCCCAGAATCAGCTAAAACTCAGTCAACTGATTTATGAGTTTCATAGCTGCAAAATTATCATTGAAACAGGTGAGTTCCTTTTTGCTGCTCATACACGTTTTAAAGACCATTAAATGGACAGAGTTGTGGCAACTATTCCTGCCATTAAAGAATCTGTAAGGAGAAAGTGAAAAAGTCTGTGATAGCAATAAAGTGTCAAAATGGGAAGGGGGTGGAAGTGTATGGTTGGTTGGCCAGCTATGGATACGGCAACCTTGATGAACATTTAGATTATCTGCCCAAATCAAGGTCTGATGAATGTGGTCAAGATCTGATCAAGTGGGTGTTCCTCTTTTATTTAGCAGGGGGAGAGTAACTGGCCCTCCACACCCCAGCAATGTCTGCTCTAGTGGCTTCTGCTGGTGTTCTTTTTGCACTTTAGATTGTGAGCCCTTTTGGGACAGGGACCCATTAGCTATTAATTAGCTATTAATTTTTTCATTTTCTTGTAAACAGTATAAATACTGTAGATGTAGATGTAATCAAGACTGTAGATGGTACAACTGAGATATGGAGAAGAAAAGGTTATCCAGGCTTAATGGGCAAGACGCAAGTGCTCTTGGTCAGGAGAACAAAAGATCAGTGTCAACCTATTTCTCTCCAAAAATAAAGTTCACAGTTGGATTGTGCAATCCCAACCCCCGATTAGGCCAGTACAAATCCCTTGCCTGGGGGTGTCCCTGGCATAGGGATGTCACGAAAGTGTTGTAAGAGAGGTTAAGCCAGTGCATGGATGTGCATCAGCCTTCCCATGGTGCTAAAGGAACGAGGAAGCGGGTAAGTTGAGCGGGCCTAAATTGATGAGATTTGCAATCAGAGAGTAGTCCTGGACTTTGCTTCTGGTTTATCAACTGGTGGCTGTGCCTAGGAGTGCTTTAGTCCAGCTTTGGTTGTGAGTCCCATCAGTTCCTGGAGAAAATAGATCAAATCACCAAAGCTTTGTGAAATCTAGAGTGGAACTTTGCAGTGTACTTCTTTATTGGGGCTATGTTAGAACACCATTTAGAAATTCCAGGTGTGGCAACACGTCACTGTAGGGATCTTAACTAGTCAAGGGTTTGGGAACCCACCAACTGCACTAGTTACTAGTTACTTTCTCCACCAACTGCACTAGTTACTAGTCCCAATTCAAGATGGTGGTTATGTTTAAACCCTAAGTTTGGGCTGCTGGAAGAGTATATGGCCTATATCCTAAAGTGAAATTAAGCCCCTTGCTCCAGAGCAGCTAAGATGACTTTCCATAAGATAACACTAGAGGGTGATGTAACTGCATGGACCCGTAACTGCTATGGATTTTGCCCTATGTCTTGTGTCCATCCATCTACACATGCACGCACGCACACACACACACACACACACACACACACACACACACACACACACACACACACACAACATGTAATGATCAAATACCACCAGAAGTGATACAGCAGAGGTCAAATGTTGGGAAATGCTGGATTATATGGATAGGAAAGATATCTGTGAAGCATACCTGTCTTTGACACTTCAGACTGATAGCACACAGGTCTGCTATTTGACATAAAGTGCACAAACACACTTCTACGTGAATTCAGTAACAAGACTCTAATAGTTTTTAATACTGTACTATTAAAAGTACTGTACCATTTGCCACATAGAATGCTCATGCCATCTTTTGAAAGACAAAGCAGACACACAAACCTGACATGCCTGGTGTATTCTTACACTCCATTTCCACCATACCACATTTTAAGGTCCGGACCCTGCCATGCTTCTGACACAGGACATCACAATGCAATCCTAACCTCTAGTTAGGTGATTTTAGTTTTTTGCAAATTGGGTAGTTTTAAAATAAATGGTTTTTAATGTTTTTATATATTTTACAGTTTATGTACTGTATTTCTTTTAGCTGCCTAAGGTCCCTCAAGGAGAGAAAGGTGGGAGATAAGTGCGATCGATCGATCGATCGATCGATCGATCGATCGATCAATCAATCAATCAATCAATCAATCAATCAATCAATCAATCAATCATAAGCTGGAAGGCACATCTGCACCTCTCCTGGGGAGGTTATTCCATTGCACAGACATGTGCCGGCCTCCCCATGACAGTGTGGGAATGGAAAGATGGGTGAGTTGTGTGGTCTAAATTGGTTAGGATTGGGCCCACAGTCTTTGGACAAGGGATCTGGAGCATCCACACAAGCGCTTTCAGTTCCATGCCTCTACCTAAGCCCTGCACCAGAGTTGGGAGACCTAGTGGCATAGCAAGAGGGGGGTGGAGGAGTCAGTCTTGGAGGGAGTCTCACCCCTTTGGAGCCATTCCAGGCTCTGTTTTGCTCCCCCCAACCTGGAATGGCTCCGAAGGTGTGAGACTCCCTCCAAGACTTACTCCTCCACCTCTCTCTAGCTATGACACTGGGAAGACTAGCAAGGTTTTGCTAAGCAAGGATACCTATATAGTCAATGATCTGCTATAGGAGAAAAGGCAGTCTCCAGAAGGACCTCAGCTGCTGTTTGCTCTTCCTGCTCTGCCAATCATGTAAACAACTGTCCCCATGTAAGATGTGAAAATTTAATTGATTGTCTGTAATAATTCTGTCATGCTCTGATCTCCCAGGGGTTACGAGGGGTGAATAACTGCTGTGTCATTAAATTCTCCAGCTGACTATAGGAGGTGGGATTTCCCTATAGTCCAACTGGTTCCCAGTTGCTTCAGGAGCAGCATCAAGGCTTGTGGAGCTGTCCAGGGTCCTGCAGTCCTCATTGCAACTTAGGCTGAACACCCAAGTGGAAGTGCTTGCTAAGAACAGCCAGTAGGGGGCACCACTTTAACACATTCTGTGACTTCTGCCACTTTTTCCTGCAACTGTGCATGCCTGCCCTCTTATTTTATTTTGTATGTGCAGCATTAATGACACCCTAATCACACACTATGGGTACAATCTTCACTATTCTGCACTGACAACCGCAACTATGCATACATACATGCAAGCTGAGACCCACACAAAACTGAATACATGTTTATTTTTAAAAAAATTTGCTATTCTAATTTGATCATTCAACATCTACAGGCGTTCCCCACTCTCTGACAGTTCATTTTCTGACGGCTCTGATCTTTCAACACCTTTCAAATATACTCAGAACTCATTCATTCAATACATGCTTCACTTTTTCAACCTCCCTTGGTTGGTCTAAAGGCTAAAATTGTCTTCCCTGATGCTGATTTGCATCTGACATTGTGATCAAACCGTTTTTTCACATTTCCTTATGACTTTTTTCAGTAAATAACCATCATTCAAATACGTAAGATATTCATTGACCGCACATGCGTTTGTTCATTTGTTATGTATTTTGTAATTTTTTTATGTATTATGTTGTTATGTATTATGTTTGTAATTTGTTACGTATTTTGGCTATGTATTAATAAATATGTGTTATTTAGGCTTTTGCAAGTGATATTTATGTCTTTTTTGGTGACCATTTTGCTTTCGCAAGCCGGAAAAAATTGAGTTCCATTTCCCAGTTCCCAGAACACCGTAGGACTTGTGCTGGCCTAACCTGGAGTTAGAATTGCACTGTTAGTTTCACAAAATAGCTTTAAGGAACTGTAACTCAACAACAAAAACAAACGAGAAGTTGAAGATGAAAACTTCATCTGCTCTGCAGTTTAGATGGTGATATTTTCACCAGAAATATTCATCACCAGAGTAGATGGTGATGCAAACTTGGAGGGGGGGATGTCACCTTTGGACATACTGTGTTTGAGACAGCAAAGGTAAGGTACGATAATTTGTTTTAAACCGAAAAGCTAAAAATCACAATATTTATTGAAATATATAAAAAATAAAATAGCTCTTGAAATTGGTTATTTGCTGGCATTCTTTCCTTTGGAGGTTGAGTAAACTTATTGTAACAATAGTCTTCTGGGAGAAGATTTCTTTTAAAAGTTTAAATGTTTTGTCATGATCAAAATATATGGGATTTTTGGGTACCCCACTATGTTCAATCAATGTTAGGTTATTTCTGTGTCTAAGGGTGCAATCCTATCCACACTTGCCTGGCTTACTTCTAAGTAAACAGGGATAGAATGGGGCTTTAGTGTAGTAAAGTACTGAAGTTGCAGTAGTAAAGTAACCTCGAGTTCATCAAAACTCTGGAAATTCTTTGAGAGGTCCATTGCTTTTCTTTCTTCTTTGTCATCTAGATTGCAATGCAGTGGCGGCAATTCGTTCAGGGACAATTTCACTGTCATTTGAATGCAGACTGCCTTTAATTGCAGAAAAGGGAGTGCAGAGAGGCTGACACAATCCGAGGAGGCGTCGCATTTTCAGTAGTAGGCAGTGGAGCACCCAAGCATGCAGAGCATTCAGGCAAACAAGTGAGGGTTAAACTGGCATGATTAGGGTGACAAGAAATTAAATGGAAGCTCATGGATCACAAACAGCCTCTTCTTTATGACTTGCAAATTAGAATGGAAATTAGAAAAACCTCTGCGCAGAGATCCCCACGCCTCCCAGCCATGGACAACTAAGCAAAAGATTGCTGGCAACTGTCTTTCATTAGGAGGGTGTCAAGGTCTGCTTCTCCCTCCCCCCGACCTTCAGCAACTGTTTGCAGTGAGAGTTTTTTTCCCAATCACTTGCCCATTACAATGTAATCTGAAGAGTAAATGCATCCTTGGCATTTGGATGCTCCTTGATGGAGTTCAAGGTCCAAAGTATGGTTGGTGGGGAAAAAGTAACTGTAGGATCAACGTAGGGGTTGGATTTAAGCCCTGGACCTTCTGGGAAGTGGGTTGAAACCTTGCCTTAGTAGTGCCTCTGCTCAGTGAATTTCTTGTACCCAAAGAGATCTTATAATTATTGGACATCACCTGCTGCTCATGGTAAAAGTAAAAGTTCCTAACATGATTTCTTTCTGGGGATCCTAGAACTTCAAATCAAATCTCTGGTCTCTGTTGGAAAAGGTTCTCTGTGCATCCATAAAGCTATTTACTGCCACCTACTACTCCTCCCCAAGGTTATGCTTTTTATTTTTTTGTCTAACAAAAGGCAAAAGAGTAGGCAGGGAGCAGTGGCCACTAAAACTTCACTGCAATATTATGTGCATTTCAAACCCTTGAGGCTTTTCAGAGTGTGATTAAAAAAAACATTGATTTTGAGTGAGCCTATTCACTCATTTATTTTATTTATTTTAAAGATTTGTATCCTGCCTTTCTTTTGTAGAAAGAAAGAACAACTTTCTTTGTTGTAGAACAACTCAGGGTGGCTCACATTAAAACATAATTAAAAACATTAAATAGAACATTCAATTAAAAACAATTAAAACATAGACGCTAAAGACAAACTCATTGCTGCTTTCACATGTACCTGCTCTTTTTCTGGTACTCCCATTTTCTTAGCCTTGCCAGTTAGGATGCTTGCCCCTTCTTACTCACTTGCCTGGCCTGCCTTCCATAGATCCTGATTGTGGTTTTGTAATTCTTGCACCACATGCTCCATTTCACCTGTTGAGGATGCTCTAGAGCAGGGGTCTCGAAGCCCTGGCCCTGGGGCCAGATGTGGCCCTCGGCAAACCTCAAGACCCCTCTATCCGGCCCCTGGGCAATTGTAATGCACTCCAATACATTCTTCTATGCAAATTTATGTAAATGTATTCAGATTTGAAATATAAATTAGTATTTTTAGCCACTGACACAGTGTCAGAGAGATGATGTGGCCCTCCTGCCAAAATTTTTGGAGACCCCCTGCTCCAGTGGACCACCTTATAAGTGGCCTGCCTTATAACACAAAGGTTAAGAATGAAACATTAGCATTTTTGTTAAATGAGCATCTGAACCATATTATGGTGCCTCTACAGCCCCGTTGTTGAAGCCCTTTAAAAGCCGTTATGCGTTCTCCATCAGCACATCAATCAGTGACATTCGTGGCTTACTGAACATGCACTGGAGCCTAGTGATTAGTGCTTAACTGCAATAAAGACCATTAGATGTTTACATCTTCATTTGAAGGTGGTGACGCTGCCTCTGCTATACCAAATCATTCTCCAAAACTTCAACCACTAAAAATGCAACCAAAATTTTCTATTACCCTTCGCTTGGTTGGTTGGTTAATGGATGAAATGCTGCTTAATTCAAGCAACTTCAGACTGTTTAGACATTCAAAAGAAAAATTGTGCTTTTAGTTTTAGTTTTGTTGGTTGCATCGCATTTGTCCTTTTATAGGCTAATCCTATGCAGTCCAACTGCTAGTGGAATATGTGTTGTATGCTGTCACAAAAGGTTGTACGCTGTCACAAAAGTGCCATAAAGCACTTAATGACAATGGTAATAGTTGGTGCACTGATGGGAAAGTCTGGAGCCTTCCTGCACATCTCAACAGTCATCTGGAAGCTTGTAGGACCAGATAAACCGAGGGGGTGGAACAGAGAGGAGATGGCCCTCCCTGTTACAGGGCCCTGTTACACTTGCTCTACTAGTATGTGCTCTTGCAAACATGCCATAAAGCAGATTGTAACTAACCAGTAACTGACCAGTTATTAGCAAGCACAGAGCTGAGGAGTGCAGGGGAGGGGGAATGCTGATGATGGAAGCAAGGAAAGGCAGATTTGACCTGGGAGACAGGACTGGCAGTATTGGCATGTGACATATCTTTGTCTCCCTTCATTGGCCTGATCCATCAACAAAGATCAATGAGGACTTGGATAAGTTATAGCTGTACTATTATTTTCTTAGAACTGATAATATGCTAGAGAAGTGGTTCCCAAACTTTTCAGCCCCAGGACCCACTTTCTAAAATGACACCTGATCAGTACCCACCTAATTTTCTAAGGGCTTGAGGCAGTGATTTATCTGATCTTTCCATCACCTTTGGTGACCCACACAAAATCAGCTCACGACCCATCAGTGGGTCCAACCCACCACTGTTTAAAGATAATGTAAAGCACTGAAGTGATGGGTCCTTTGCTCAGATTACTTTCAACTTCAGTTTTTTCTGCTTTAAGTCTTTACCTCTCCAAAGCAACTATTGTCCATCTTACTGTCTTGGGATATCTTTCCCAGCTTTTTCCAGTTTTAAAAAATCCTCAAAAATTCCACGTGGACATCCACGTGTTCCCCATTATCATGTTATTTAAAGGCCTGATCGTGTCAGGTAGACAAGTGAAGAGAAATGTTATGTCTGACAAAATGCTTATATTTTTCCGGTCGGTATTAATGAGAAGCTTGCCTGGGGCTATTTCCCCCAATCTCAAAGGGCAGCAGATGCAAGAAATCCCCGGGGATGAGATCTTGGAAATTTCATCAGCATTCATGGGTGACCTAGCCTTTTCAAACACAATGATAGACTTGATAAATCATCTTTACAACGAATTCTAATTATCATTTATGTGGCCTGAGCACCTCTTGAAAAAGCAAGAAAATCCAACACCCAGGTTTCTGTGTGGGTGTCAGAAGTTGTTTGTCCTTGCGCCGTCCCTCTGCGAATTGCATTGCACAACATTAACCCTGCGGTCCTGAGTATGTAGGAGTCAAACTACTCTATTAAGTTACACAAGTGAGCTAAATTTAATTCTTTTTCTCCCCCACCTTTTTCGGCCCTCTCTTTCTCCCCAATGAAATTACATGCTGCGGTGTATAAGATAGGATTAGAAGTATAACATTATAGCAATTAATACTATAATGCCGCTATGATTAGTGCGCTACATTGAATTTCATGGTTTTTGCTCAGTGTTGCCTAGATTTCCCTTGGGTCCTCTAGACCGAACCTTTGTATTCTTAGTAAATTAAATGGTAAAAAAAAAAATCATTGTAGCAATATATTCAATAAATTCAATATAAGCCATGAGACAGTAATAAGTATATCTATTCCAGCAAGCACTACATATAAGAGGATGGAGCTGAAACTACTCATTGTTTTTCACTAGTTGGCAGTATTTCCTTTTTTGAAACTTTTTTGAAAGTGTTGTGTGTTTCAAAAATTAAATATTATTCATGAAAATAGTTTTCAGATACATGAACATCTCTTTCTCTGTCTTTGATTTGACTTCACTTGCCATCAATGTTAGCATAAATAGATCTGATTGACATACGCTGCAATCCTAAACTCCAGTTAGGCCAGCCTAGGCTCTGGCATAAGTCCTGTGCTGACCTGGGGGTGTCACAAAAGTGGCATAAGGCACTTCTGCCCCACTCCTGAGGGGTTTTGGCCACTGCGCAGGCATATGCCAACCTCCTCACAGGGAGATAAGCCGGGTGCGTTAGGCTGGCCTAAATTTGTTAGGATTGCACCCTTAGTGATGCCGTTGTGGGCCTTCACTGACCTCTTAGATGTCGTGTAGGAAGGGGGGCAATGAAGGAAAGTGGGATTTATTGATGACTTTGACCCTGGTCTACAGCAGGGGTGTCCAAATTTTTTTGGCATGAAATTAGAGACAGAATTAGAGACAGAACTTATGAACAAATTCAAATTAGCTGACAAAAATTCAAATCAGTTGATAAATGAATATATTAGAACTTATGAATGAATTCAAATCAGTTGATCAACACTTTTTAATATGCAGAATGGAAGTGATCTTTAAACCAGTTCATACTCACTTTTATACACAGAGAGAGAAGGATACCCTCTGGATACCCTCTGGAGTTGTGGGGTACAGAGCTCCCCTCACCTTTGGCTGTTACAGGCTTGCCGCTGGCTAGACGGAGAGATCTTGCTGATGGCTACATGGAGGCTTTCTGAGGGCCACATCTGGGCCCTGTTCTGGGGTTTGGACAACCAGGTATCCCCATATCATGTCCATCATGGATTGGAGGAAACTCATTTCGCACAGTACAAATGCTGAAGATGTTGCCTTTTGGTTCCGTGGATTTTCCTAGGAATGCAGTCTCTTCAGAGGAAGCATTAGATACATTCTTCTGTAAGCTATTTTGCTGTAGATGTCTACTGTATATTTTCATTTATTTGAGTCAGGTTTTGTTGAGTGGAGTCAAATGTCAACTGCTGTTAAAAAAATCATATGAAGCTGCAATCTGGTAAGTCAGACTGTCAGTCCATCTAGCTCAGGGCCTTCTGAATGCCAGCCTATGGACTTGAACTGGGTTTGGAGCAACACTTCCGTCCTATAACTGGCACTTACCATTCTTCTGGTCTGTCATGTGTCTCAGCAGATCAGGAGCCAGGGATATTCTGGGCAGTTACATCTGCAGGGATGTCCAATTGTGCAGCCTGCTGGGACACTGGGCAGCAGACACCACTGTGACATCCCTGTCCTGATCTCAGTAGACGTCATGTGGCAACCTGGTGGAATGTTGAGCTCCATCCAGTGTGAATGGGAATTAGTTTTTTTTGTAACGTTGCAGTCATAAGTTTAGTGACCTCTGATCTAATGCATCATTATCTACACTGACCTGCCATGGATTCAGGTGTTCTTTCCCAGTCCTATCTGGAGATGTCAGGGGTTCAACCTGGAACCTGACATGGGCACAGAAGGTCCCCTGACACTTGGCTATGGTAGTATGACAAGCCCAAAATAATAATATGGATTCCTTGGGAATAAAAAGGTCTGTACTTCTTACCCTTGGAGCCACGGTGTTAATTGAGATCACCTGGACAGTGTGAACAGCCAATATTTTCCTTTCATCTTGGATGGTTTAAAAATCTTTGCAGAGCCATAGCAAAAGGGAATGCATTACAATCTGGGGGTGTCCTTGGAGGGAGAAGGAACTGAATTCAGAACCCTTGGAGGTGGGTTTCTGAGAGATATGAAAAACAGCCTTTCTACTTTCATTTTTGCCACCCCCAAGATTCAAGACCTTCCCCTCAAAGAGCCTTTGAAAAGCCAGGGGGGTGGTAGGGCTGGGGATCCTGTTTGAAGGGACCCTGATGGAAATTCGGGTCATTATTAAAGGTACAGTAATGGCTGTCTGGTTATCTGCAGCCAGGCCTCTGCGGGGAGGAGATAAGATATTTATTAAGAGACCCGCTTTAAGGCCCAAGGATCGCTTTCAGAGGCCCAAGAAAAATGGACTTTATCTAGTCCATTATTATGTACAATCGCCTGTGTGGATGTTTTACTTCAGTTTGGACACCCTGAATGAAAGCTAATAACTTCCCTGTTATCTGCTGGACACCTGGGGGATTTTTCACTTTGTCAGAGCTTATTAAGGAGACACTTGCCAGATTGGGGGGGGGGGTCTAAAGGAAAGGTTTGGGGATCCTTCCTCCAGATTGCCTCAATCCATGATCTAAGTATTGATTCCACATACTCTTTTTCTTTCATAAATTGATAAAGAAAGCAAGTTTTACGAGATCCTTGCAGATGAAAGTGTATGGCATCATGGTTCACCTGCTTTGCCCAGCTTCAATTCCTGACATTCTGAACCCCAGAGAGCTGCTATGATTGAACACTCCAATCAATCAATCAATCAATCAATCAATCAATCAATCAATCAATCAATCAATCAATCAATCAATCAATCAATCAATCAAAGGACTGGGTACCCACTGCCAATCCTACCCCTTCCTGACACTCAGCCTGCCTACTCTGTAGCCACCCGCTTCCTGTCCACCCCACTTAACCTTACAACAACCTTGTAAGGTAGCAGTCTGAGCAGGCCTTATGAGCGGTGGGGCAAGACAGTGAGAAAAGGATGTGCAGGATTATTATTTAATTCTGTTGTTTTAAATGTTGTTAGCCACCTTGGGTATCCTTCCTTTAGGAAGAAAGGTGAGATATAAATCAAATAAATAATTATTATATCATGGTTTTGATAAGGAAGAACCATTATTGTATTGGATCCAAGCTCTCCCTTGCACATGTTCTAAAAGGTTGCTGAGACTCCAAATGAGGCTTCATGTCCTCATTGGGGTCCTGAACCACAGGTTAAAGAATACCAAATACAGACCACATGTTGGAGCACAATTGCAGTAGAAAACCTGCACTGTGCTTTAACTGGGATTTAACTAACAGTCCATCAAGGTTGATGGGCCAGGAAAAGAATAAATGTTGCATTTTCAGAAGTGGTTAATTTTGTTTGGAATCATAAGAAACTTATTGAAGCCTCGTTGAAACTGCCCAGAGAAATTTGTTGAAAGATGGAACATTAGTGAGATTTGGGTCTCAGTGTGCTATTTTCATAAGCCCCACCATGAGTTCTGGTTTTTAGCCACTAGGCTCTTTCTGGTGGGGGGAGTTTGGCCTCTATCTATACAGGTTTCCCTTATTATCCACAAGGCTTCCGTTCTGAAATCTCCTGTGGATAAAAAAAATCCATGGATAAAAAAACAGCAGAGAACTGGATATGACCCACTTCTAGTTTTCTTGCTCCTCCATTGAGCCTAATGAAATAAGGTTGTGACTCAGTATCTGCAGGGGTTTGATTCTGGGACTCCTTACTGATGCAAAAAAAGTGTTTAAAAAAGCAGTTAAAAATAAAAATTGTGTCACTTTACAATGAGTTTAAAACAGATTTTCTTACTATTGTAGAGAACAGGGTTGCTATAATTTTCTCCCACAAAATTGGGACAGTACTCTCCCATTTGCCAGTGTGTAAAAACAATTCCTCCAAAATTGGGATTATCCCTGTTTTGTGGGACATATGGCAACCCTAATAGAGAGGCCGTTAGTAATTTGAAATGCAAAGGACCCCTTAGCTTTGCCTGGCTTAGATGAGAATAGAATAATTACTTGCATGTCTCCCTCTCTTCAACAGTAGAAAAGCATCTTTAAAAAAATTTGTGTATAACAAGGTTGGACTTTAATGAGATAATCAAGATACATAGACAATAAGCTGCTTATATACAAAATATATAAGATACAAAATATATAAATATACTTTTATCTAATAAGATACAAAATATATAATATATACAAAATATATAAAATATATATCAAAATGTATATATTTCAAGGAACACCACCTTTAAGACCAATGGTCCATTTAGTTCTGTATTGTCAACACTGACAGGAGATTGATCTTGGGACATTCTTCATGCCAAGCATATGCTCCATCTCCTTACCAGGGTCCCTCCCCTGCTTACCTGTTAGCCTGCACTTCCATACTCCCCTTTATCCAGTGACACCACCTACATCCTGGCTTCTCCTCTGACAATTACTATGACCAGTCGTGACATCTGCTGATAAGGAAAGAAAGCAACTCGAAAGTTCACAAAGAGAGGAAAATCCATCACTCTGGTTTATCAGCAAAAAAGGGCTCCTTCAGTTGGCAGAGATGAGGCACTGGCAGGTTGTGGTGGTGGCAGCCAAATGGGAACAGGATATGTGTATGTGTGTGATTTCCAGTTGAATCTCACATGGACAACAATAGAGGAAGGCAGGCATATGAAAGATCAGTGATCCAACTTGGGATTAGGCTAGGTAGATCTTGCCCATTTAAAAAAATGATAAGCTGCCAAGAAGAATTAGTGAGTGAAGAAGGAGGCTTAATACCTTGAGCGTTGGCAACTGTCCCCACTCAAAGCCCTTTTTCCAGTCCCTGAATTACCTTCCGTGAAAGAATGGTGGATCAAGATACTGGATTTTGCAAAGACGGATAAACTTTCAACTTCTATCCAGTAAAAACTTTTATGGACAATTGAAAACCATTCATAAACTTTCTGTATGAAAAAAGGATTATGACTCAATAAATTATGGATTTGATGAGTAGTACTTTTTATATAATTTTTATTTCCCCCTTTCCCTTTGTTGGAATCTTAAAATAAGATTGTAGATTGTTTTGGATAGATCTTCAGAAGCTGAGAACTGTTTTGAGTTGGTTGAGTTCTGCGCTTGTCTTATAATTTTCGTAATTCCATGTATGTTTTATTTCTATTCTGGCTGCAATCTTATTCAGACTTTCCTGTGAGTAAACCCTCTTGATAACACAGGGATTTATTTCTGAGAAGGTATGGATAGGATTGGGCTCTCTATGTTCTTTTTTCTTTCTTGCCCTCATATTTTTGCTTTGTTTCCTCTGGTTTTTTTAAAATAAAATTATTTATTTTTTTAAAAAAAATCTTTCTTCCAATCTACTTTTTATCTGTAGGGGAAAAGATGCTGCCTCATGACAGACCATCCAGAAATTCAGGAAAAAAATGTGTATAGAACATATATGTGTGTGTGTGTGTGGGGCGGGGGGGGGGAACAGCAGATGGAGATGGAGGTCAACAAGGGAGTAGAAAGCACTCAAAGACATGGAGGAAAAAATAAAACAAACCAAGCCCCTTTCTTTCATCCACCAGAACCTGCTATCCTGATTTGCTATCCTAAGAGACCTCCAGTGAAGTCTTCCTTGCAGACCTTCAACCTTAAATCAAGTCACTGCAAACAACTGGGAGAGAATGGAGTCTATTGTGTCCAGTCTGGACACCAGAGACCTTTGGAAAGAGATGAAGGTGACAGGCTGTAGGGTGTGTGGAAGAGCAGAGACCACTCACTGCACTGTGAATATACAACTTTCTGTCTCACGTACAGTATTTTGTGTGACCAGTTGACATGCATGAATGCACACGAAGGTCCCTCCTTAATATGAGAACAAATATGATAACAAGCACGTCTGTGACATTTTCTGGAGTGAACAAGTGATCTGCTTTGCACAATTTATAATAACTGTGAGAAAGCCCTTTTGTTTTAATTTGTGTTTTATGTTTTAAACTAGCAAAAAGCGAACCCACGTTGTGGGAGTAGAATTCCCTCATATGACATCCTCCCAAGACGCAACATCCCCCATGCGCATCAGTCCCCTCATGTGCAACTTCCCCTCATGCGCACCAACCACCCATGTGCATCAGTCCCCATGCGCATCAGTTCCCCATGCGCAACTTCCCCATGTGCATCAACTCCCCATGCGCATAAACCCCCATGTGCATCAGTCCCCCATGCGCATCAGTCCCCCATGCACAACTTCGACATGTGCATCAACCCCCCATGCGCAACATCCCCCATGCGCATCATCTCCCATGTGCATCGTCCCCATGTGCATCATCCCACGTGCGCATCAATCCCCCGTGCGCAACATCTCCCCATGCTCATTAACCCCCATGCCCATCATTCCCCCATGTGCAACATCCCCAGGTGCATCAACCCCCCATGCGCAACATCCCCTTGCACATCAGTCCACCATGTGCAACTTCCCCCCATGCGCATCAACCCCATGCGCAACATCCCCCATGCGCATCAACTCCCATGCGCAACATTGCCGATGCACAAGAAACTCCCCCATGTGCATCAAACCGCCATGCGCATCATCCCCAATGCGCATCACCCCCAATCGCAACATCCCCATGCACAACATCTCCCAATGCACATCATTCTCCATGAGCAACATCCTCATGTGCATCAACCCCCCATGCGCAACCCCCCATGTGCAGCATCTTCTCCAGTGCAACCTCTTCCTCCGAACAACATCCCCCAGTGCACCAGGCACCGAGCACTAAATTGGCTGGAGGTTGGTCAGTCTTCCATGTTGAGTATAGGACAAAAACACGTTCAGCCCCTTAAGGGTTAAATTTCTCCATATCGGTTCTTGGTGGGTGTTCATGTGACAGAAGCAACACCCTCATCAAATTTCATGCTTCTAGGTGGAGGGGGGGTTGGGGCAGAACATCCCCCAGTCACAGATTCTTCAATGCAAAGTATAGGGAGGAAAACGTGTTGTGCCCCATTTCACCCCCTTCCAGTTGGAATTTCCAAAAACCAGTTCTTAGTGCACCTCTTGGTCATGGAAGGATCACAGCCACCCCAAATTTCACACTTGTAGGCCCAGTGGTTTTGGCAGGGCGTTGATGAGTCAGTGAGTGAGTCAATTAGTGACTTTTCTCTTTTATATATATATAGATGTATACTCTGCCATGTGGCACGATACCCTCAGGGAACATCACACCAGTGTATACAGAAACCACAACAAATGTAATTAAATAATTAAATTCACAGACTAAAAGCAATGATCTATTCAGTATTTATATACCACTTTTTCAACTAAAAGGGGTTTACAAAGAAAATGAAAAATTAATGGCTAATGGGTCCCTGTCCCAAAAGGGCTCACAATATAAAAATGATGTAAAATGAAAAATGGTGTATTAATCAACATTCAGAGCAGCAGACAGCAGTAATTAAGATACAAGAAATTTAAAATTTAAAAAATTTAAAATATACAAAATTTAAAGACATTTAAAAATTTCTTTCTAAAGCAAGCCTATTGGTCACCTAAAAAGGTAAATGTGTCCCCCATAGGTTGCCTTACTAGTTGCGATCGACTCTAAGGTCACTTCAAAGGTGGTACTCATTCCTGTTACAAGGCTGAAGAGTGATGTCCAAAGTCACCTCCATAGTCATGTGGCTGGCATGACCAAAAAATCCAGAGTAACTATGGGGAGTCCTTACAACTTACTCTGGATGCCAATATGAATTTCCCATAGGTTTTCACTAGATGGTGCAGTAACTATGGGTGCACGTAAAGTCTCTTATGTGCTCCCATAGTTACTCTGGATTTGGGGGTAAATGTCAAAAAGTGCAATCCTAACCATGTCTACTCAAAAGTAAGTCCCATTATGTTCAATGGGTCTTCCACTCAGGAAAGAGTCTTTAGGATTACAGCCAAAGGCACACTGAACACTTCCCACTGAAGTGGTACCTATTTATCTGCTTGCATTTACATGCTTTTGATTTTTTAGGTTGGCAAGAGCTGGGCGAGTAATGGGTTCTCACTCTGTCTTGCAGTACTCAGGCTGCAATCCTAACCCCCTGTTAGGGTGCAAAAGTGCCCTAAAGCTCTTCTGTGCCACATCTGGGGAGATTAGACCAGTGATTAGACATGCGTCAGCCTCCCACACCACCACAGTAATAGGGAGATGGGTAAGTTGTGCTGGCCTAATTTGGTTAGGATTGCACCTTCAGGTCTTGGACTGATGACCTTCAGGTTGACAAGCACAACGTTTTAACCACTGATCCACCACAGCCTGCATGGAGGCAATTCCATCTCAAAGAGGTCACAAGAAAGACATCTCACTTGTTTGTTCTCATCAATGCAATCTCAAACAAGGTGTGGGTCTCAGAGCCAGACGTCCTCTAAAGATCTAATACAAAGTTATCCAAACTTTCAACTTCAGGGCTCCTGGACCTTTAACAGTTGTGTCGAGGAGGGAATTTCAGTAGCTGCAGCTTCTTATCTCATAGATCACAAGCTGTAGCTGCAGAAATCTCCTTTACACAGTTGTTAAAGGTCCAGGAGTGCTAAAGGTGAAAGATTGTATATCCTGATCTTATATATTGGGGACATATGGGAGAAGAAGCTCCTATGCGAGTCCGATTAGAACCTTATCCTAGGTTAAAAGGATAAGACCTACACTCTGAATTAAATTGGGAGGCCACAA
The DNA here is from genome assembly GCA_030015325.1 of Cryptoblepharus egeriae. Lineage (NCBI taxonomy): Eukaryota > Metazoa > Chordata > Lepidosauria > Squamata > Scincidae > Cryptoblepharus > Cryptoblepharus egeriae. The sequence goes on from JAREYC010000001.1 coordinate 258,525,081, forward strand.
ACAATGGTTCATATGAAACAGGGACCAAAAAAATTTATGGCCTCTGCATCGCTGGAACTCATGTTCTGGTAGCACAGTATTCCAGTGACGCATCTATGGTGTGATCTGTGGGTACAAGTACTCCTAGGTGGCACGGCAGGAAGTGTTGGTGACCCCAGTTATGCCATCCATTTCCACACCACTCCAAGGACTGCCTTTTACCTCTCATTGGTGCAGTTTGTAGGCAAAATATTGTGAATTGAGGAAGGAACAATCTTGAGATTAGGACAGGGTGGAAGATGGATCAAGGCCAGGAAGGGAGAGGTGCAGTTTAGCCAGAATCAGGAGAATTTTGGCAGAGCCATGTGGGAATGATCTCTGAAGATCTAGAATGGTTAATGTGGTTTTTTCTGGGCATGGATTGATGCATCTATTGCACATGATCCAAACCTTACCTGGTATAGTAAGAATAATACTGGCTGTCTATGGTTGGAGCAGCTTCCGATCATGGAAAGCAGGCATAGCACAGACCAGGGGAGTCCAAATTTTTTGGAAAAAGGTCCACCTCATCTCTCTGACACTGTGCAGGGAAAATGATTTAATAAATTTACATAAATTTACATATAAGAGTGTATTGGAGACACTACAAGGCTTGTCTTCAGGCTAGATGAAGGGGTCTTGCCATGGGGCGCATTGAGGCTTGCTGTAAAAGGTCCAAGAGCCTTGAAGTCGAATGTTTGGACACCCCACGGATAGGATGTGGTGCTAGAAGTGGCCGCTTGCTCAAAATCAGCCAGGAAACCTAGGGCTAACCATAGGGTTCACAGCTGCAGCCACTATTGGCAGCATAATCATAGGGGATATAAGCAACACATGGGACAGGGACAGGTTATGGGTTGTAGTTGAGGAGGAACAGGAGTTTTGAGCTCTGCCCTAATACATACTATAACAACAAATATATCAAGGTATCATGGATGTGGAATATGGTGGAATCAGCACTCTGGCATGGTACACTTGGAGGAGTTGCCATTAGAATGTAATGGCCATCAAATGCCAGTGGTGATGTGCAGGTGAGAGATTGGCACACCCAGGCCTCTGCTTATCCCCATGGTCCCATCACACTCATGAATGGTGATGTTTATCCAATCCAATCAATCAACATAATTTATATATTGTTTTTCAACAAAAAGTTCACAAAGTGGTTTACAGAGAAGATAAAATAAATACAATATATAATTACTGAAGATAGATAGATAAATAGATAAAATAACTAATGGCAAAACAGGGAAAACTACCAAAGGGGGGATGTTCCCTTGAATGTTGGTAATGTTTTGATTGCCAATGCAGTTGTGGCAATGTTGTGGGGCAGTCATGGAAGTCTCCTCCAGACAGTTAATGTATATTTGTTCCCTTGGGGCTGAATCAGTGCTGGAAAGTTAAATAGGATTGGGCCCTGACTCCAAGAGTTTCCTCTGGATATAATCAAACAAACAAACAAACAAACAAACAAACAAACAAATAAAATGAAGCATCATTTTGGTGAGCAAAGGAAATGTTACCTGGGGTGTGTGTCTGATTTGCAATTACCCTTTGATACTTTTAGACATCAAGGTTGGCCACAATCCTATGCACATTTACAGGGGAGTAAACCTATTTCTTACTATGGGGCTTACTTCTGAGTAGACATGCATAGGATTGGGCTCTTAGTAGCATTAAAAGACTGTTGGACTTTCTGTTGGTAAAACCCTGTTTGAAAAGTAAAAGATCTATGCCTTGGAAGGTGGGGGTGAGATGAGATTACTGAAAGGGGAAGGGGACTGTTGCTTGCTTGCCATGGTGCTTCTTGATGTCCCAGCCAAATTTAAGAAGATTAACTTAGCAAAACCTTCCCCAGCCTTCTCCCCCACCCCAAGCACATGTCCACAAACCAAGCTAGACAGCTTATTCAATTCACTTTTACCCTCCAACTTCAGGGTGGCCATATGTCTTCTTCTTTCCAGGACATGTCTTGGATTTTAGCCCTATGTCCTGAGAAAAAAATTCAGTGTCCTCCTTTTCCTTGTGCGCAGGCAGTATGCAGCCTTCTTGCAATTAATAAATTATTTGTAATATAATAACTATCATGGGAGTTTTACCTAAAGCACACTTTTAGGTGGGGGTTTATCATTTATCATTAAGCACTTATCATGGGAGGGGGTTATCATTATCATAGGTGTTTAGTGTTTACTGTTATCTACAGCTTTTATGTACTTAATTTAAACAATATATTAGTAGTTTTAAATTTAATAACTAACATTGTATATTTTTGCTATTTATTTACTATTTTTACGTTATTTACTATTATGACCATATAGCATAACGAAGCAGAAGAAGCAGAAACCTCCCTCTCCAAAATTAGGAACTCCAAGAAAAATGTGGGACATAAATAAAAGCCCAAGGCTGCTATCCTAACCACACTTCACTGGGAGTAAGTACTATTGGACACAGTGGGACTTACTTTTGAGTAGACATGCTTAGGAAGGCACCCTAAGAGCACAATCCTAACCATGTCTACTCGAAGGTAAGCCCCATTATGTTCAATGGGTCTTACTACCAGGAAAGTGTCTTTAGGATTGCAGCCTAAATCTGCAATCCTAACCACACTTTCCTGGGAGTAAGTACTATTGAACACAACGGGACTTACTTCGGAGTAGACATGCTTAGGATTCCACTCTAAGGCTACAGTTCCCTGCGAGTAGTACTATTGATCACAATGGTACTTACTTTTGAGTTGACATGCTTAGGATTTCACTGTAAAACACTCTCATATATTGCTTTTATGTGCTTAATTTAAACAATATGTTAGTTAATAGTTTTAAATTGAATAATATAGAAAAATATATTCAATTTAAAACTATTAACTAATATATTGTTTAAATGTAAAAGCAATATATGTTTTAGGCTTTCATTTTATGTCCTACATTTTTCTTGTGTGTCCTACATTTTGGGGAAGAGGGCTTCTTTTTTGGGGGAGGAGATGCCATATGGTCACCCTGTCCACACTGGGACAGGGGGAGTGGGAGTGGGAGAATCTTGCATCTTCTTCCAGAGGGGTCTTGAGGAAGGGGATTAATGCAATGAATGGACCCCCCTCTACACCCCCCCAACTCCACCCCCTTCTCCCCAGCCTTGGAAACCAATCGATCCTGTCCTTCCCTTTCAGTGGCTCTGCCTGTCTGTCACCAGGAGCTGATGTCACCATAGGCAGCTGTGCTGGAGGGTGGGTGGTGGGGCGATCAGCTTGGAAAGGGGGGGCTGTTGCAAGGGCAGGGACCGATCCTCCCTCAGGCAGCTCCAGGACTGGGAACTTCATGATGTGAGCATCAGCATCATGGGCTGGGCTGCTGCTGCTGCTGCTGCCGCCTCCCTGCGCCAGGCTCCAGGGTGCGCTTGGAGAGGCTGATCAGTTGGACAGACCCTGGACCTGGTGGTGGTGGGTGGTGGGAAAGGGGGCACCCTTGGGTGGCTTGGATGGAGGAGACCCCCAGCTCACCCTGATTTGGAAACTGTGCTCTTTGTTTCCCCCCAATTAGGCACCCCTTTCTCTTTGGATACCTGCAAAAAAGGGGGGCACACAAAGTGTCTGAGCCCCTTCCCCCAACGCATCTGATGGCATTGGGGGGTCCCACCTGCCTGCTGGTGGATCTGACCCAAAGGTGGCCCCCGCCTGGATGGGACTCTTAAGAGGAGCTGCTGCGGTTCCAACAGGCTGTCTTGGATTGAAGGGGAGGCACTTGGGGGGTCGCAAGAGGATCATGAAGGAGTGAACCCCCCCATTTACAACCACCCCTCTGGATATTGCTGGGGGAGAAGGAGAGATCCACTCACCCCCTTTGCAAAAAGAAAAAAAGAATAAAAAGAATAAAAAGGATGGCTTTCCAGAAACCCACCGATCCTGCCAGGAAGACCCCCACCAGTTTGCTGGAGATCGGTGCGCTTTGCCTGGATTCAGAGATCATCTTTGGGTTCACCAGCCACCTTCTCAGGAGGAAAGGCAAGGTAAGAGGGTGCTGGCTGGGTGTGTGGGTGGGTAGAGAGCACCCTAGGATCCAACAGGCAGACGTGGGACTCAAGAGCCCCATCCCAGGCAGGTCTATTCAGAAGTAAATCCCCTTATAGTCAGTGGGGTTTATTCCCAAATAAGTGTGAATAGTAGCCTCAAAGCACAATCCTAGGCATATCTACTCGGAAGTAAGTCCGACTATAGTCAATGGGGCTTACTCCCATGTAAGTGTGTATGGGAGTGTAATGTTAAGGTCCAGTCCTAGGCAGGTGTACTCAGAAGTCCCATTATAGTCAATGAGGCTTACCCAATGTAAGTGTGGATAGGAGTCGTAGCCTTAGAGCCCAATCCTAAGCATGCCTACTCAAAAGTAAGCCCAACTATAGTCAATGGGGCTTACTCCCATGTAAGTGTGTAGCCTTAGAGTCCAATCCTATCCGTGATCACAAAGAAGTAAGTCCGACTATAATCAATGGGGCTTACTCTCAGACAAGTGCGGATAGAATTGTACTCTTAGGTTGTACAAACTTGGCACATGGAGCACATGGATGCCCATAGTTTGCACAAGGAGCACATCATTGAGCACATAGGTGTCCATACTTGGTACATGGACATGAAGCACCTGGAGAACATGCATTCACAGGGGTTGGTATATGGAGCACATGGGGCACATCATGGAGCACATGGATGCCCACACTTGGCATATGTACATGAGACACATGGAGCACATAGATGCCCATCCTTGGCACATGGACATGGGGCGCACTTAGAGCACATGGATGCCCAAACTTGGGGGCGATAGGAGAGAGAAGGAGCTGGCTGGGGAGAAAGGTTGGACCATGGCTGGGTTAGGTTCAGCACCAGGGACAGCGACCAGCGGAAGGGACTCCCAGCGGGGGATTGCAGGGTCAGTGATGCTCTTCTACCCTAGAAGGGTTGGGTTGGGGGGGGGGGGGGAGAGGGAGGAGTGCATGGGGGTGTCCACCCTCTGGGTGTGTGGAGGTATCCACCCTATCCCCAGATCCGGGATAGTCCTTCTCTTTGCTTTTAAAAGTGGACTGATGGTGGCCACACATGTGGCTGGGAAATAGTATCTGCCCCCTACCACGTGGGCAGCTTGATCTAGGGAAATTCAAGGGGTCTCTTGGATGGGGGGGTCTCCCACATCCTCCCCCCATCCATCCATCCTGCTCCTTCCAAGCTCTCTCAGCAGCTTCCTGGAGAAAGTTTTGGTGCCTGGTCTCTAGAGCTGCACAAAGCATTGATGTGGGATCGGTGGGGAGGCAGATCAGGCTCTGTCTCACTTGCCCCCCCCCCCCCCACCAGTGGCGTAGCTAGAGGAGGGAAAAGCAGCCAGTCTTGGGGATCCACCCCATAGGAGGCATTCCCCTCCTGGAATGACTTCAAAGGGGAGGAGTCCCTCTTATGCCTCCCTCCAGTGCCTACTCCTCCACCCCTTCTAGCTACGCCACTGCTACCCACTACTACAAGGCAGATTCTAGCTGGGTTTCCAAGTGGAATGGGAGACCCCCTCCATCTCCATGAAATGTCCTGGGACTGAAGTCACACCCTTGACTCCTAGACGTGGTTGCACCCTCCCTGCAAGACTCATTGCTTTGCACCCCCTCCAGCTATGCCACTGTTGGAAGGTGGTTCTTCTAGGGCATTCTGCACATGCTCCAATTCTGTGTTTCTCAGCTCCCAGCCCAGAGCTTCCAATCAGTCTCCTCACCTTTTCTTCGCCCCCAAAGGCTCTCTTAAGCCAGCAACAGGCTGGGTGTGGGTGTGGGTGTGGGTGTGGGTGGTGGGCAAGCACTTTTGATCCACCCAACAGTGGCATAGGTAGAGGGGGTGCCAAGGAACCTTTTCCGAGGAACCTCCCTCCCCTTAGGAAGCATATACAGTACTTGGAATGGCTGGGAAGGGGCTGATTGCAAGCCACAGTGAGTCTCCCTACAAGCCTTAATGCTTTGCACCCCCTCTAGCTATGCCACTGGACTGTTGTCCATAGCCAGGGTGACTATATATCCTCTTTTTTCAGGACACGTCCTCTTTTTTAGCCTTGTGTCCTGGGAAAGAAACTTCATTGTCCTCTTTTCCTTGTGATCAGGCAGCATGTAGCCTTCTTGTAATTAATAAATTAGATGCAACGACTTTAACTGCAAGAATAAGTAATATAGTGTTTCAGTTAACCACATAAAAGAAATATGTACATATTTATATACTTGTATATAAAATAGAATTGTATGTTTGTGTATATATATATATATATATATGTGTGTGTGTGTGTGTGTGTGTGTATGTACATGTATATGTATATGTATGTATATTTAAATTTTATTCTGTTATGTCCTACATTTTTCTTGAGTGTCCTGTATTTTTGTCCTTTTTGGGGTTTTAATATATGTCACCGTGCCCATAGCTGAAGAAGTCTGGGGGCAGCAAAAGTTAGATGGGGCGACCCCCATCTAGAAATGGGGGATCCACCAGGGTCCTGCTGCTGCTACTACTACTCTACTACTACTACTAGGACTGCAGATGGCTTAATTTCCTTATTCCAGCCACTTGCAGAGCACCAAACAGCCGGCAGATGGCGCTCTGGTAACAGGGACTGGAGCACTTCTCTCTATGGAGGTTTTTACCTGGAGGTTGCACAACTTTGGGGGTGTCTTGAAAAAAGGCATGGGAAGGACTTCTGGAAGGCAGAGCTGTGGCAGAAGCTGCAGATCCTTGCAGCACCCATGGGTGACTAGAGAGAAGCAGTCTAACCTGACAGCGTGGGGATTGCCAACAGGACCAGACCTTTTGGCACTGAGCTGCAGAGTCTCAGCTGCATGGCTATTTATTTAGGGCATGGCATACAATACATGGACTTATAGTAAATCAGATGTTAATGTTGGGTGCAATGCCATTCAAGGACAGAGTGGCCTACTAAAGGAAAAAACCCTGTAAGCTCTCAATTTACAGTTGGAGACAATGTGATGAGTAGTTTGTTGAGGAACAACATAGGCCATCACTGGATGACTGCAGCATCACATGCTCACCTTGGCAGACCACTGGGAGATATAGGAAGCTGGACAAGATGGGAATTTGTGGAAGAAAATTATGGCAACCATACTTTAAAAGGATCTAGTGTGTGGGTAACTAGAAGGGGTGCAAAGCACTAAGTTTTGCAGATACCTAAATGCACCATGCAAGCAGTGCCTCCCTTTATGGAGCTATTCCAGCAAAAGGGGGGGGGGGAAGTGGATGAACCCCTCCTATTTGGAATGGTTCTGAAGGAGAGGGGGACTGCTTGCATGGCATGTTTAGTTTGCCTGCAAAACGTAATTATTTGCAGCTTCTCTAGTTGTGCCACTGAGTGGGCAAATGCCTGGCAAGTATATTCAGGCTGTCCAGCCTTTGTGAGAGCATGATAAGGTTTTGGCTCATTATGTCACTGGTGCCTCCAGCTGACCAGCTCTCCATGTGAAACAATCTGGCATTAAAAGGATGGCTTTCAGAAAAAACAACAAAACACACACCACAACACAACACAGGGACTGTCTTCAAGAGAAAGCAGCAGCTGACTAGGCAATTAGTTCACTATGCTAATTAATCCAGCTGCCAGGTCAGGTTTCCTAAGCAGAAATTATTTCCATCAATTCATTGCTAAAAGGGATGCTTTGCTGGAAATGGGCAGACGATCTGAGATCACGTAGAGCAGGAGAGACACACATTTCAAGATAATGGAGTAGATAGATGGGGTGCAAAGCACCAAGGCTGCAATCCTAAACTCCAGTTAGGCTGACCTAAGCCCTGGCATAAGTCCGGTGCTGACCTGGGGGATGTCACAAAAGTGCCATAAGACACTTCTGTGCCATGCTTGGGGGATAGTCAGGCCAGAGCACAGACATGTGTTTGCCTCACTACATTGTTACAAGAATGGGAAGACTAATGAGTTGTGCCAGCCTTGGTTAAGACTGCACCCTAAGTTTTGCAAGAAACCTCTTCTCCTCCCCTTTGGAGCCATGCTGGGTGGAAGGAACAAAATTTCCCTCTGTTTTGTTCCCATTGCTTGGAAATGGCTCCAAAGTGCTTGCACAACTTAGTGCTCAGCATCCTGACTAGCTCGGCTACTGCTGCAGGACACACACTGCAAGAAGTATTCAAAGATACACATAGTTTAAAAGGAATCTCCCTGATGGTATTACAGCACTCTTGCTTCAAAGCTAAATCTGGTGCTTTGGAAGTAATATGGGATCTCCATGAAGGATTTGCTTCCTGGCGGTCTCTGCTTGACCTTGTGGTCTCTGCTCAAAACCAGTGAGGAGCAATGGCTATGTGCAACAAGGCTGGGGGAGTTTTTAAAATTTAGTCTTATAGGGTGCAATCCTAAGAAATTTAGGCTGGCCTAACTCACCTGGCCTATCTTTCCATGATGGAGTGGGAAGGTCAGTGTATGCCTGTGCAGTGGCCTAGCACCTCCCCAGGAGTGGGGCATAAGTGTCTTATTGCACTTTTGTGATACTCCCAGGTCAGCACAGGACTTAGGCCAGCCTAAGTGGAGCTTAGGATTGCTGTCTTAGTCTGGCAATGGGCACTTCTGCAGACAATGTGAAGGCAGTGCAGTGAGCAAGAGAAATCTGTCCTGAATGTTCACTTTACTACCCCAGTGATTTTCAACCAGTGTGTTGCAGATGATCTGCAGGTGTGCCGCAAGACTTTGGAAGGTTTGTCAATTGTGGGGTTTGAGCCCGCTACATGGTGCGCCTTGTCAAAGGTAAAGCAACTCTTGATGTGCTTTGACAATTTTAGCACTTTGTCAGTGTGCTGTGAGAAGAAAAATGTTGGATTAGCCAGATGGATGTCAAACATTTGTCTTTGTGGAATCCTTTACTGTTTGAGGAGTCCCATACATTGCTAGATTTGGGGAAATGTTACCATTTGTGTGACACATTGATGACACTCTTGTTGAGTCTCGTCATCATACATGCATGAACTGAACATGTGCTCGGGGACAACCTTCTTGCATACTTTGTCCACCATGACTGGGTTTCTCACAGAAGGATTCCTGATCAGATCCCCCAGGTTCCCTAATTTGAAAAAAAGTTTGTCTACACTATGGAACTATCAAAGAAAGGGCAGTCTAAGGCACTTCCTTTGATAGACAATGTGGTGTGATGGGTAGATTAGAGCTGCAATCCTATACCCTTTTCTGGAGAGTAAGCCCCACCTAACCCAACAGGACTTCTTTGTAGAAATGTATAGGATTGTGCTGAAGGAGTGGGAATCCCAATTTCATTCAACTCCTTGTTCAGCTGTGAAGCTCATTGCAAGAACCTGGGCAAAATTGTACAAATGCATACAATTTAAACCAAAGGAGTGCATGATGTAGGTCTTTATGAACAAGAAACAACTGTATTCACTCGAATCTAATGCTCACCGTTTCCCCCCCCAGCCAAATTTAGTCTTCAAAGTCAGTGTGAGCATTAGATTCAATAGTTAGATTTGAGTAAATGTGGGATTTTGATTGTAAGTACAGGTTGTGCATTAGATCCGAGTAAAAACAGTACAGTGGTACCTCACTTAACAAGTGCCTTGCTTAACAAGCATTTCACATAACAAGCAAAAATTTCCAAGAAATCTTGCTTCACATAACAAGTTCTGCTTCACTTAACGAACAAGTGCGCTATGGGCAAGCGTGCTATGAAGCCCTGATGCTCCGCATGGAGGCTCTTTAAAAGAAATGCCGGCCAGCGCTGTTGCCTCTAACTGCCCCCAACTTGGGGGCAGTTGCCTGGAGGTGCCAGAGGCAGCTGCCCCTAACTGCCCCCAAGTGCCCCCACCTACCACCTTGAACCTCCAGAAGCAGCCCAGGTAAGCCTCCCAGGAAAGTGTCTTTGATTTCAGTCTCCTAACTATGTCTACTCCTACTCTACTCCCAGGAAAGTGTCTGTAGGATTGCAGCCTACGTAGACTTCATAGGGTCATGCACACTGAATGCATGTTTTGAATTCAATGACAGTGTTTTGTCATCATTTTTACATCCAGTTAATATTTTTATATGAATATTTTGGGGGTTGTGGAACCAATCGTCTGAGTTTCTGTTATTTCCTATGGAAAAATATGCTTCACGTAAAGAACATTTCACTTAAAGAGCATGCCTCCAGAATGAATTATGCTCTTTATGTGAGGCACCGCTGTATATCTGATCAGTGGCATAGCTAGAGGGGGGAGGTTCAAAGCACTAGGTTTTGCAGGGAATTTCATGCAGCCCCCCTTCAGAGCTATTCCAGGCAGTGGGAGTAAATGGAGGGGAATGCTTAAATGGCTGTTGGCACACTGCGGTGAGGATCCCTGAAAAATATAGGGTGCAATCCTAACTTAGGCCAGCACAACCCCTCTGTCTTCCTGTACCCATGGTGTTGTATGGAGGCGAGCACATGTCTGTGCACTGGCCTAACTCTCCCCCAGGAGTGGTGCAGAAATAGTGCGTGGAACTGGCCTAAGGAACTGGGGCTTAGGCTGGCCTAAGTGGGGGGGGGGTTAGGCTATTTTGCTTCCCACACCTTGAATGGCTCTGAAGAGGTGAGGCTCCCTCTAAGAGTTGACAGTTCCAACCTCTCTAGCTACACCACTGATGGGAGGGCTTTTTCAAGTATGGAAAAGCATGCTTTGGAGTTCTGCTGAGCTTTGTCCGAACACTGTTGTGTTGGGGAGAAACAGGAAGTGATGTCATTTGACACAATGTTGCATGGCATTGTGACATCACTGCCCCAGGAGCTGTGTCAGCTTGCAGTGCCTCTGCACATATGAATTTAATACTGGATGACATGTATATAAAGAAACCTTGTAGCTAGAATTTAGTTTTGGGATTTGCAGCCATTCTGTGTTTTCCATCAAAGCTGGACACACAAAACACACACTCCTAAGGCCTGATCCTGAGCATTACTCACTGTGCAAAGGGAGTCCTTCTTTGTGGAGCCATATTAGGCCAGGGGGGTGGGTGGAAGGAGGCAAACTGGAGCCAAAGGGAAGATGGCGATCCCCCTTTCATTCTGCAAAACTTTGTGCTTCTCCCCCCAGCTATGCCACTTCCTTCAGGACATAGTGAAGCCTTCACAGGAGCCTGAGGCTGCAATCCTAAAGACACTTTCCTGGGAGTATGACCCATTGAACACAATGGGGCTTATTTTTGAGTAGACATGGTTAGGATTGTGCTCTTGGTAGCCCAATCCTATGCATGTCTATTCCAGAGTAACTCCCACCCTAGTCAAAGGGTGGCCTTCCCAAGTCAGGGTGACCATAAGTGCAATCCTAAGCATGTCTACTCAGAAGTAAGTCCCATTCTGTTCAATACTACTTGCTACCAGGAAAGTGTGGTTGGGATTGCAGCCCATGTGTCATAACCAAAAAGACCCCCAAAATATAGGACACCCAAGAAAAATATAGGATGTAACAAAATAAAAACTAAAAACACTCATATATTTTGCTTTCCTGTGGTTAATTTACACACTGTATCTTATTAAAGCATTTTATTATTATGGGTATGTAATTTATTACAAATAAAAGTATGTAAATTTATTAAATACAACAAGGCTACATGCTGCCTGCTCACAAGGGAAAAGGAGGACAGTGATGATGTATTTTCCAGGACACAAGGCTAAAAAAAGGACATATCCTGAAAAAAGAGGACACCTGGTTACCCTATTCCAAGTAAGTGTGGCTAAGCCTGAAAACTTTTCCCCAGAGCAGGGTGATCCTAAGTCCCCTTTTTCCAGGGCATGTCCTGGATTTTAGCGGTGTTGAGCCCAATCCTGTTGTGGGGGAAAGTTAAAGACTTATCCACAGTTACTTGGGACAGGGTAACCAGGTGTCCTCCTTTTCCAGGACATGTTCTTTTTCAGCTTTATGTCCTGAAAAAAAAATCTTAATTGTCCCTCTTTTCCCTTGTGAGCAGGCAGCATGTAAGCCTTCTTGGAATTTATAAATGTTTGAATTCGTAAATAATATATAATAGTTTTAAAATTAATAATAAGCAATATAGAGTTTAAATTAACCACATGAAATCTATCTATCTATCTATCTATCTATCTATCTATCCTTCCTTCCTTCCTTCCTTCCTTCCTTCCTTCCTTCCTTTTATATTGTGATGAGCAGACTCCTAACCATGTCTACTCAAAAGTGAGCTCCAATGTGTTCAATGGGTCTTATTCCTAGGAAAGTGTCTTTAGGATTGCAGCCATGATATTACTTTTTTCTTGGGTGTCCTATATTTTTTGGGGGACCTTGTCTTCTTTTCTGGTTATGATGGTCCCCCTGCTCCATAGGGATGGAGAACTTCTAGCAAAGTTGTACTAAAGGGGGAGGATCCCCCAAACTACTCCCCCCTCCCCAAGTCTTGCCTGGGATCTCCCTTTTTGGGGGTGGGGTGGGATTTGGGTGCCTCCTCCTCCTCCTCTCCATCTCCTCCCTCTCCTTTAACTTTGCAACCTCCACTTTTACAACATGGGAGGAAACATCACGTAGGAGCTCCAGGGGGGAGTAGCCACAATCTAGATACAACAGAGTGATCTCAGCTAGGACTTCTCCTCCTCCTCCTCCTCCTCCTCCTCTTGGGCTATGGGCAGGCTGGACAGCCTCTCTTTAGAGCACCCTCTCTGGGGAGCGCTGCGATCTTAAGACCATGCGGCTGTTGGGGGTAAGTGGGGAGGGGGGGTGGTGGCGTAGCTAGAGGGGGCAAAGCACTCAGGCTTGTAGGGATTTTTCTTGACAACATGCAGGGGATTCCTCCTCCTCCTCTTCCTCCCCCCTTTCGGTCCCATTCCGGGGGTGTGGGTGCAAAAAGGAACAGTACAGCAGACTCCCTGCAAAACTCAATGCTGTGCCCCCTTCTAGCTACGCCACTGGTTGGGGGGCTGGGGGTTTGCCTGGTTATGGGGAGATTCCCCCTTGCATTGTATAGGGAGAGTTTTTCTTAGCAGTGGACATAACTAGGGGTGTGTGCAATGCAGACTTTCTGCAAAACTCAGTGCTGTGCCCCCCTCTGGCTATGCCACTGGTTGGGGGGCTGCAGAAGGGGAGGGATTTTGTCTGGTTATGGGGAGATTCCCCCTTGCATTGCTTAAGATGAGGATTTTCTGGAAGTGGTGTTGCTAGAGGGGGCAATGCAGACTCCCTAAAGAACCCAGTGCTGTGTCCCCCTCTGGCTATGCCACTGGTTGGGGGGCTGCAAAAGGGTAGGGGTTTTCCTGGTTATGGGGAGATTTCCTCTTGCTTTGCATAGGGAGAAATTTCTTATCAATTGCATAGCTATGGGGGTGCAATGCAGACTCCCTGCAAAACTCAGTGCTGTGCCCCCTCTGGCTATGCCACTGGTTTGAGGTCCCTGCATGGGTGGCAGGAGATGGGTTTCCCCTTTGTCCTCTCTCCTGATTCTCTTTCCCCCTTGTTCTCTCCCAGGTGGCCGAGGGGAGTCCCCTGCAAGAGGTATCCACCAGGAAGAGGCTCCAGCACCAGCATCAAGCAGCCCCCGAGGACCACCACAGCAGCAGCACCACCAGCATCAGCCGCCCCCCTCCAGAGGGAGCTGGGGCTGCCTCTGGGGGCGAGCTGAGCCCCTTGGAGGGAGGATGGTGCCCGGGATGCCAAGCCAAGCTGGCTGAACTCAAGAGGCAGGCGCTGAAATTGGCTGCCCCCTGCCCCTCCAGGGGCCCACAGGTAGGTCTGGGATGGGGGATAGCCTGGGGGGTGGCCTCAGCACTTCTGTTGGGGACATACACCAAGAGGCTGAGGTTCCTGTGGACCCATCCTGACCCTCCTCACTGCAGTGTGCAAGGATTAGGGTGGCATGTCAGAAAAAAGGGGGACAAGGACCCCCCAAAATGTAGGACACCCATGACTAAATAAAAGCTAAAAACACTCGTGTCTGAAAACACGTCTGTCTGTCTGTCTCAGCATGATACAAAAATGTAAAAAAGGGGTTAAAAAATTAAGTGTCAATTTATGTTTTAAAACAGCTTTTCTTACTGATGTAGAGAGGCAGTCTGCAGTTAGAAATGCAAAGGACACCCTACCATTGCCTGGCTCAGTTGAAGAATAGAATGGTTGCTTCCAATAGGAAGAAAAGCAGTTTTTTTTATTCTTGACTACATTGAAATTTTTTTCCAGGACACAAAGCAAAAATCTAGGATACGTCCTGGAAAAAGATGACATATGATCAGCCTGGCAAGACTCCTTTTGAAGTCATTTCAGGCAGTGCAGAAAAACCAGAGGCCTATGGGGCCTGATCCTGAGCCTCACCGTAGTGTGCAAGGGGCCTCATATCTTCCCTATCAGAGGCACAGTAGATGGACAAAACAGAAATGTACACTCCTCAGGGCTGATGTACATTCTGGGGCCTGATCCTAAGTGTCAGCTAAGGGCCCCCATCCCCTTTGAAGCTGTTCCAGGCATGGAGAGCGTTCTGGATGCTGTGCATTCAGTGGTGAGGCTCCCTGCAAAATGTAGTGCTTTGCACCCCCTTTAGCTATGCCACTGGGTGCACCTTCCGGTATTCTGGTTGCAGTTTGCCCATTTTCTGTGGCCATATACAGTAATAGGTACTTGCGGTATAATATAGCTGGTTATATTGGCTTTCTTGCCCACATGGTACTGGATAGCTTGCATGGTGTTGCAACCATATATTCCTGCTGCCGCTCTTGCCAGCGCTGTCTAGGTAGCCTTAGGACCTGATTTCTCTGGAGCTGTGGGCATTGCCACACACTGTGTGAGATCTAACCAGCGCTGAGATCGAGGTTCATTGCTGCACATTGAATTGAATTTCAGCCACATCTATGTTCTTGCACCCAGTGCTATATTTTTTACCCATTGTATGTAACTGTTCACATCTTGGGAAGTGCTTGTGCACTGCGTGTAATGTGGTATCTGCCCTCAGTGCAGGCTACTTGGGGATGCTTTTGAGCATTGCGTGGTATATGCTGCTTTTTGCACCGCAGTAAATTCCTGCGTGCAGTAAGTTTTCAGTGTAATACCCTTTTGGAGCCATGGGGGGTGCAAAATGGATGCATATCCCAAAATGGCTCCAGGGAGTAGTGGGAAGCGCCACTTGCAAGCTGTGGTGAAGCTCCCCGCACAACTTAGTGCTTTTCCTCTCTCGCTACACCACTGTCTGCGTGGATTTGTGCATAATGTGCAGCATTCTCCCCACCCCACCCTACCCCTATTCTGATGAATAGTTGTGGATTGCTGGGAACTGCTTGGTGTCTGTGTGTGGCACATGACTACGCTGTTGCACATTGTAATCTGCTGGTGTGCTTGGCTTATCCTGCATAGTGATCAAGTATTTTATCCTGGAATGATAACCATGTGCATTCACTGCCTGGCATCTGATACATCTATATTCATAAAAGGCAAATTCCGTCCGTCCACCAACCAGATAACCCTCTAGCTCTGACCATGCCTGCTCTACATAGATATATTATACCTTTTTGGAATTGGGATGATCCCAGGATTAACCCCCACACAGAACACAACCTCACACTCCACACCCACAAACACACACAATACAACTCCACACTTGTCCTAAACCCCTCTAGCTCCACCCACACTTGCTCTACATAGACATATACCCTTTTGGAATTGGGATGATCCCAGAACTGACCCCCACATGCAACCCACACTCCACACACACACACACACACACAGCACAACTGCACACACACAACTGCACACACACAACTCCACACACGCACACACACATGCTAACCCACTCTCTCACACACACAATGTAGACCCCCCCCACACAATCCAACTCCACTCTCATCACCCCACAGACAGCTCCACACACACGCAACACCACACTCAACACACCCACACAACACAACTCCACACACACATGCCTACCCACTCTTTCACAAACACACAATGTAGGCCAACCCCTCACTCCCCCCCTCACACACACACTAATCCACTCTTTCACACACACACAATGTAGCCCAACCCTAACACACAATTGAGCCCCAAACTCACTCACCACACACACAATGTATCTTAATCCCCACAAACACACACAAATTTAAAGTTATTTCTTCAAAATTGCTGTTTTCTAAGCTGGACCAGACATCCTTTTAGTTTTGAGCCGAGTTTTGTTTTAGTTTTGCATGGAGTGCAGCTTTTAAGCTAGTTATATATATAATGCTGGTTATATATATATGCAGGACAGATCACAGCATGCTGTACGTTACATGTGTGTATCTCCAAACTGTGCTGTAAAACACTTTCATAATGTGCTTGATGTTCCCTGTTTTTGAGTACTTCTTAAATACAACAGATCTGTGCATGCACTAGAGAGGCTGTTGGACTTTCAGAGCATTGCACAGACATGTGTACACTTGTGCTTGGTACGGTGTTTCAGGCACACTGATGAGAACCTTTGTCTGGCAGTGAATGAAATTCAAGGAAGCTTTTGTATTCTGGAGTAGTTGTGTGTGACTCGGTTCATGTATGCTGGTGGTTGTGCATATATATATATGTGTGTGTGTGTGTGTGTATATGTATGTATATATATATATGTATATATATATATGTGTGTATATATATATATATAAAACAGCCTGTTGTGCTGCAACTACGAGTTAGGGAACATTCCTGAAATATGTTATATGATATCTCTGACTTTTCCTTATTTCCTGTTAGCGAGAGGCCTTTCATTAAGATGTGTGTGTAGGTGTTGAGATGTTTGTATCTTGTCTTAGGAGTTTCTGTGTGCAGAGATGCTTTGTGACACATTGGGATTCCCATAAGGATAGAAGTGGCCAGGCCATTCCAGTGTTTGAATGGTGGGCTGGTATTTCCCCTAACACATCCCCCAAACATATTTTTTCCTTTCAAGATCTATATAGGAATCAACGGTAGCCATTCACTTAGGAGAATGTAAAGAACTTTGTTGTGCTTGGATGTGATGTATAGTAAAACCTTGGATTGAGAGTGTTTTGCAAGACAAGCAATTTAACAATTTTAACAATTTTACAATTTAACAATCTAACAATTTTAACTTGATATACAAGCATTGTCTTGATAAACAAATATAAAAATTAGTCCTGAATCCAACCAGTTTCAGCACTCCATAGGCACCTGCTTGGCCTCTACTGATAGGCCAGGCTATGCATGTCTACTCTAAAGTAAGCCTATTACTTACTTTAGTAAAGTCAATGGGCCTCACTCCTATTTAAGGTGTCAATGGAAAGGAGCCTAAGAGACCTAACCTTGCATGTCTACTCTAAAGTAAGTCTTATTATAATCAGTGGGGCTCACTCCTGTATAAGGAGGCAAATGGCGTCACAGCTGTTCCTTGTTCAGTGTGATCTGAGGGGGGTCTCCTCGGGAGCAAGCCCTTCCCAGGTGTCACTGACTTGGTGCCTATGAGCATGCTCTGGAGCAGCGAGGGCAGCCCAGGCTTCCTGACTCTCTGGATCCAGCATAACTTTCTGCTCTCGATTCAGAATAGTTGAGGCAGCCCATCTAGGGCAATCCTCACTGCCCTCACTCTGAATTGTGCCCTAAATGCAGGTTAACTTGTTTTATTTTTTCTTTCTATTTTGTATTTTCTTTATTATTTTGTATTATTTGACAAAATTGTAAATCATTTTATAACAAATATTTTAAAATTGTAATCATTTTATAACAAATTGTTTGAGTTTCCATTTTTCTTATGGGAAAATTTGCTTTGATATACAAGTGTTTTGGATTACAAACATGTTTCTGGAACAAATTATGTTTACAAACCAAGACAACAATGTACTTTGTTGTGCTTGGATGGGATGAAACATTGGAATCGGTTTTAAATATGGCTGCAATCCTAAAAACACATTCTTGGGAGTAGGACTCATTGAACACAATGGGGCTTACATTTGAGTAGACATGGTTAGAATTGTGCTCTATATGTACTGAGCCAAGATCTGAACTTGGGCTCTCCAAGCATGAGCAGAATAAACTTGCGGACAAGGCAAGTGCGCTAAACAGATTTGCAGTAACTCCACAGCCTGATTCCATGCCTACTTACCTGCAAGTAAAAATCACTAAACACAATTGGGCTTACTCCCAAGTAAACAGGCTCTTCTAGCATCTTCAGTGGTGTGGCAATTGCTTCAGTGTGGTACATTCCCATGTGGCTGAGAAAATTGCAGAGGATGGTTGTCCTGTGGGAGGGAGTGATGCAACTTTCTTATCCCACCGGTTCCCAGGGAGGTGATGGGTATGGAAAGTTGGCCACACAACCACAAGCTTCCGGTGTTAACTACAGTTGTGTGGGTAGGAGACATACTGAAGTGGCTAGCACGGTCCTAATCTCAGGCCAAGTGGACGATTGTAGCAAACTGTGGTGGTATAATGAACTGTAATACTTCAGACAGCAGGTAGGAGAAGATACAGTTTTTGAATAAAAAGCAGGCCTCCGTCAGTCTTGGAAGACTATGGTGTCGTGCTCTGTGCTGCATACGCTGCATGCGAAGCACGAAAGCCTGGGTTGGATTGTTATGGAGGATAGGCTGTTACCCAAGCAGCAAATCCCCCCCTCTCCACGCCACTCAATTAGTCCAATGGAAAGGCAGAGCTGATACGATTGGATCCAGCTGGCGTCGCAGAGTTGGGCTAAGGACAGGAGCTCACCCTGTCTTGTGGGGCCGACCCGGGTCTCGAACCCTGGCCTGCTGGTTAACAGGCACAGCGTCTTTACCGCTTGCGCCATAGTATGTAAGCATTCCCTGCAAGTAGAAATCTAGCTCATCAAGAAGGGTTATTTGTAGTCTTATTGATATTTTAGTTTTCTGCTTACATAAAGTTTTTTTAATATAAGGGATTAAGGATGTCCTTAATTTTGTCCTCTTCTTATCAAGTCCACTTCCTATTGCAATGGAGATGTATATAATACTGTATAAATATGCAGTGATGACCCTAGCTCATGGAAGCCTCTCTAGCAAGAGTTTAGGGTGGAATATTGAAAATCTCCTGTGTTCCTTTTATGCTTTGGGGCCCTTTGGGTTAGAAAAGCAGGATAGAAATACAATATGTATGTATGAATGAATGGTGGCACCCTGGTGCTGTTTGATCATATATATATATATATATATATATATATATATATATATATATATATATATATATATATATATATATATATATATATATATATATATATATATATATATATATATATATATATATATATATATATATTTGTAATGTCTATAAGATTGCTTTAAACTGTAGCAGCTTTGATTATTGTTTACTTGTGGAGAGGTGGGACATAATTTATGATAATGGTTTATTAAAAACATAGATCTGATATGTATGTTACTTCTTATGCAAAGGCTTCAGCATGACAAACTATGTGAAGTGGGATAAAAATACAGATTAAAAGGCGGTACAATAGGATATTTCAAAAATCACACCTTGGTGGAATGTATATAAGGTTTATTGCAGAGTGCGAAGCCTGAGTACACATTTTGTGCTAGGGCCATAAGATGCTGGTCCTCTTCTTAAGAGCGAGGCAGTAACTGGTTGCTTGTCACTCTGAATCCCCATAAGAGGCTGGCGGATCAGGCATCCTGAAGCTTGGCTTTACATGATGTTCATTAGTTTGATGTCTGCTGTCAGTGGGCACAATGCTGTTTCTTTCATTGAAGCCATAAAATGCAGATGGAAATGAAACTCCATGCTCCTTCTGGACATACCTGTGCAACTTATCCTGATGATTAGGAAGGAAGACTGGACCATCTATATGCACCTGCCAAGTAGTGCCTGATAGCTGGGCCTTGTATTAATCAAAATTTGGGATGCTTTTCAGTGAATTATCCGAGTGTAAGTCATGTATTTTTTAAAGCAAATTCATAAAACAAAGATGAGTTTTGAAATCAGAACTAACAGCACCAGGTGAAGCAAATAGTATAGGACCAAGCTGGATGGTACACTTAGTGTTTGATGTACATAATGATGGTATAACAGTTACTGTATTTACTCAAACCTAACGCTCACCCTTTTCAGCCAAATTTAGTCTCCAAAATCAGGATGCGCATTAGATTCGATGGTTAATTGGATTAGAGTAAATTCAACATTTTTATTATAAGAATAGTATGCGCATAAGATCCGATGGTGTATTATATTCGAGTAAATACTGTATATTTCTTTCTCCTATATGAGTGTGCCTGGATGGATTGAGGACAATTCTTTGTCCCCACCGGGATCTGAATTTTGACCCTTTGGCTGTAACTGTAGTGGCCTGCACCCCTTTAGCAATGCCACAGATCAAGAGAAGCCAGGGTGACCAGATGCCAAACCCAAAATTCCTGAACCCCAAGAAAATTCCTACCCGCTGGAAAAAATTGCAAAAAAAAAATGTATTTTTTGTTTTTGTTTTTCCGTTCTTTGACCATAACTTTTGATAGGAAGGAGATATCTCCAAACTGATTTTTGCAGTGGATTCAGCTCTTCAATATGAATCCAACGACATATGGCATGATGGGGTACTGTGCACTATCACAAAGTTTCAAAATGAAGCCAAAATGCAGGACAATGATGCCAAAATGTAGGATACCCGGACAGGAGGCTAAAAATCCGGACAAATCCGGGTTTTTCTGGTCATCTGGTCACCCTGAGAGAAGCATGTCATTATGCTACTAGTACACTGGCACATCTTTTCTAGTGAGCTTCTGAGATTTGTCCATAAGTAAATAATCAAGAGTAAGAAGCTTCTGCAGATGCTATTCAAGATCTTTATTGTCAAGTTTAAGAGATGACCGGGCCAAACAGATGTGAAGATCTTAGGCAGGTTATTTCTGAGAACCAAATAAAAATGTGTGTGCGCATTTATTATAAGCTGGAAAGTGCCTTATTGTTTTTTGAACAATGCTTGTGTTGATTTTTGCAAGAATAGAGGAGAGAAAGGGGGCCTGCATAGGAAATTGGTCCCTCCCTGGCCTTCAATTTCATTCAAAGAGTTCCTGTATGATGGAGTGAAGTTCCCATAGACTCTAAATATAGTTGTCTTTTGGGGTGCAATTGTAGGATGGTGTCACACTGCGGGGATAGACTCTTTGTAATTTGGTGTTTGATCCTATTAATATTGGGGGTGGTTTATGGTAGCTTGAGAGGGGTTTTGGATCCGTCCTTTTTGTGCCTTTCATTCGAAATGAAAAATGTCAAAGGAAAGGCTGATAGACTTCCCGTTGTCCAGTTAGTGAATAGAAGGTTAATTTCCCATTGTTCGCATGTAGGGTATAATGGCATAGCAAGGAACACATGGTGCTTGTTCTTAACTGCAGGCAATGGAGCCCTTTCTATAAACCGGTCTTTTGTTATGAGGAATAAAACAAATAGTGCTTATGTTGAAAGTCAATGGTTCTTATTGAGGTGCTCAGGTGAGGGGACCTTTCCTCCCTCCCCAAAAGCCTATTTGTGTGGTCTCATTTGTGCCTGCCTTAGAGGAACTCCCTCTGATAAGTACTTGATGAAGAGGAAATGAATCTCTCCCTTTTCTTTTGGGTTTCAAAGCATGCTGAGTAAAGTAATAACTTAATAGCCACCACGATGTCAATAACCTTGACAAGCTTGTTTCCCAGATAAGATCGCAGACCCTTTACTTTGGGGTTGCTCTGAAACATTCCCAGAAAATTCAGTGAAACCACACAAAAGGAACATGCGCACATGAGAAGAGCCCTTCTGGATCCAACCGGAGGTTCATATAGGATCAGTAGCACTGGACTATTCCAGTTAAAGTTGGAAGAGACTTAGATTGCAATCCTCACCTCCAGTTAGGCCTGGCATAAGTTCTGTGCCAACCTAGTGTGCGACTAGTGTGCGACTAGTGTGCCACTCCTGTGGGAGGGCTAGGGCAGTGCACAGACATCCCGACATCATCATGGGAAGACCAATTAGTTGTGCCAGCCTAGGTTAGGATTGTAGCCTTAGAGGTCATCCAGTCCAACCACTTGCTCAGCACAGGGAACTGTCCCAACATCCTTAACCTCAACTTTCACATGAAGTTGAAAATGTCCAACTTCATGTGACAAACTATTCCAGTGCCATATAAAGAAGTTCTTCCTAAGGCCTATATCCTAAAGTGAAATTAAGCCCCTTGCTCCGGAGCAGTTAAGATGACTTTCCATAATATGACACTAGAGGATGATGTAACTGTATGGACCTGTAACTGCTATGGATTTTGCCCTATGCCTAGATCTAGGCTAGATTTTCCTGAAGTTTCAACCCAATTCAGAACCAAATTAGAATTGGTTTCAGTGGTGCCTTCTGAAGCCATAGAGATCAATGCTTCTTCTTCTATGTCATGACTCTTCAGTTGCTTAAAGTTGCTATTGTTTTTCAGTTGCTACTGTATTTCCCCTTTAATCAGAAGTTACTACTCAGAAGTAAAGTGACAGCAATAATTTGTGCCTTGAAAATTTTAGTGTGCTGTAAGATGAAAAAGATTGAAAATCTCTGCTTTAAAATTTTGATGCTGTTGCACCTAGTTGCATACCAGAGGGGTAAAATTTTTAAAAATCTGTTTTTCAATTAATTGGAGCAATTTTTTAAGCAGATTAGATATTTACCAGTCTATTTTCATTGATTAAATGTAGCTGCCTTAACCGCAGTGCACAGTTGTGCTGTTCCTGAGATTGCAGCCTTTATTTTACTGTTCTGTATTCTTTTTTTCCCTTTAAAAATATTTGAGTCAAGAAAAGCTCCTGCTTCTTGCCATTGGCATTGGCATCCTTCAGTCTCAAAAGACTATGATTGGAGATCCTAAAACAGCATCTGGTGTGGCCACAAACTGTGAAAGACATCAAGCGCCCAAAGTCAGGGTGGTCCTCCATACCTTGGCCAGACTTTCTGGTAGGCCAGGTCAACACAGAACGGCTACTGATTTGGTTTCTTTTTCTCAAAAGATTTGTGTCCTTTGCCAAAATAATTAAGGGATCTTTCATCATCGGTTCAGAAAGTTCTCTTCACGTGGTCCGGTGGGTGGGTAGGTGCAGCGTAGATGAAAGAAGGGGGAGTTCCTGCTGCTGTTGATCATAATTGATGAATGAAGGAGATTGTCTTTCCAGAGTCTCAGCTGCTGATACAGCTCTGAAGTCAAGGTAAGAATAATGGCACGATCATGTTCTCGTTTGCTGGGCAAAGATCAGTTTGTGGAGAGGACCAGCAGATGCCGAAATTTGTTTTAGAAACCTGTGCTTCATTAGAACATGCTATCCTTTTTGTAAAAATTCATATAGATTAAGATCATGTAGCACTGCCAGTTTCCAGTCCTTTGCCACTGAATACAAGCAAGTACTGAGTCATGAAGATGAGAGCCTGTATGGCTCTCAAAGGCTGCAATTACCAGGATCAGAGGGTAGGTTAAACACCCATCCAGGTCTCTCTCAGTGTGCCATTTACTTTCTCCTGAATGGCTTCAGTTCACTAATATGGAATAATTTAGACCAATGTTGCTGCTGTGTGAGTGACAGTGTTACAATTTGGGCATATCCTTCTTTGCACTCCAAACATGGAAAGTGGAAGCATGTCCAACCCTTGCTGATAGGAAACTCAGGGTGTAATCCTACCAATTTAGGCCAGTGCAATTCACCTATTTCCATGTTCCCATAGTGGTGTGGGGAGGCCGGTTCATGTCTGTGGACTCCCCCAGGAGTGGTGCAGAAGTATGATAACCAAGACCAGCATGGGTCTTGTGCCACCCTACCTGGGGGTACAATTCACCTATGTCACCTATATTCACTGTCAAATAAACTTCGCATATCATACCATATGAGATGGTATATACAACATCTATAGTACGATATATATGTGATATGATCATATATCATATGTATAATATATCATGTTATGTATAACATACATATATCAACTAGATATACAGTTAACCCATATATCAACTGATATACAGGTGTCCCTTGCTATCTACTAGGATTCTGTTCCAGAACCTCCCATGGATGGGAATGAATAAAAAAACAAAAACAGTATCAATGAATAAGAAAAAAAAAGTGGAAAAATAGATTTAAAGACTTATTTCCAGGTTTGTTGCTCCAAATGGAATAAAGTTGCCCCAATATATCTGTATGGTTTGATTCTGGATGTCCGTGCTGTTACCAGAAAATGAGTTGAACAAAAGCAGTTTAAAATAATGAAGTGTGTCACTTTACAATTGTTTAAAAACAGCTTTTCTAACTGTTGTAGAGGCAGTCAGCAATTAGACATGCAAAGGACCCTTTGCCTCTGCCTTGCTGAAGATGCTTACATGACTGCCTCTCTACAACTGTAGAAAAGCATTTTTTAAAACTGTGGCCATTTGTGTTGAGTCAAATCTGTGTGTAAAAAATCAGTGTATAACAAGGTTGGACCTGTATATCAACTAGATATATATATCCAGTTGATTCTGGGATGCCGAGGTCAACCGTTTTTTAACTGGCCCTGGCAAGTTATCTAGAGATTGTGATCAGCCACAGATTTTGGGAATCCTGCCTCATCCCTGAACCTGCATAGTGCCTTCATGTGAGGTTGGGTGAGTGAAGGAGAGAAGGATGGTACTTGTCTGTTCAGCCTTCTACTGCCAAGATCCACTACCCTTCCAGAGATGCCAAGCCTTCTACTGCCAAGCTCCAGAGATGTGGATGGGGGAAAGTTTGTTTGTTCATGCACACCTGAACCTCATTTCCCCTTGGCGAAGGAGATCCCCACCAGCTTTCCACGAGGTCATCAGTATTGGTAGCAGGTGCTGTAAGGAGATCCGAGGACTGATCATGATGATACATGACTGCCTATAAAAAAGGCACAGGAGGGCAACAATCTCTGCATGCAAGCTGGCTCGAAATGAATGGGAAATGTGTTGAGGATTTTTTGGATACGTGTGGATTTCAGGCCCTCCAAGTGGGATCATTATGCAGCATTGACCAGGAGGCCAGTGTGGATTCTTCCCAGTGGGGGATCCAGACTGGAGAAGGTAGGGGAGAAAATTGCAATTAATATAGGCCTCCTGGGCTGGCAGGAGGAAAGTAATTACTGTTGTTCTTTTTCTTTCTCTGGCTAATTTTTCCAGCACCCTGGCTTATTAGAGGGAGAGGAAGGAAACACACCAACCAGTTCAAAAGACCCGAGGGATGCAAAGGGAGGGGGGAGTGTGGAAGAGCATCTGCTCCTGACATCTGAGGTTACTTTGAACC
Organism: Cryptoblepharus egeriae; assembly: GCA_030015325.1. Taxonomy (NCBI): domain Eukaryota; kingdom Metazoa; phylum Chordata; class Lepidosauria; order Squamata; family Scincidae; genus Cryptoblepharus; species Cryptoblepharus egeriae. The sequence goes on from JAREYC010000001.1 coordinate 258,550,299, forward strand.
TGTTGAAATATGTAGTAGCTGCTTTCTTTAGTGCGCCTGCCAAGTGTTCAGCTATGGCGATTCAAACTTCTCAGACATGTTAATAGCCCAGCTGCAGGAGGCAGGGCTCACCCTGGGTGACTGCTGAGGATTCTCACTTCAGATCCACTCTTCTCATCCAGTGGAAACATAGGAATTTGTTACTACTTCTCCTTTGTCTTCAGACCTGCAAAAATTTTTTTTCCCATCTTGTTGGCAAGAGAAACCCACTGACATGTGCTTGCCCTTGTGCTATGAATTTCATGATGGCTACGTGGAGTTTCCATATACAGGAACAGTCTATCATTGTATACCCCGTTGCTTGGATGGAAGCAGTGGAAGGATCTGTCCTTTACTGTGGCAAAAGAAGTATTTGATGGGCCAGTGAGGTCTTTTTTTTGGATCCAGTAGAGGTTTTCTCAAATCTAACCACATATTATTTATACTACTTTATGCACAAATCAGATAATAGGCAATACTGCTCCATGATGAGCTTTTGGCTCAAATTCCTAACTGGTCTTGGCTGCTACTAGCCTTGTTTTTCCATTTAATAAAATAGGGATTTTAAAGAAAATTCAAGTTTGAAAAGTTAAAAGCTTCAACCTTTATCATCTTAGGGCACACTGATGAGACACTAAAATTGTCAAGGCACATCATCAGTTTTTTAACCATTGACAAAGGCACACCATGTATAACAGAAAAACCATTATCTTTCACTAAAACCCAAGGCATACCTGGAAACCATCTGCAACACAGTGGTTGAAAATAGATGAATTAAAGATTGGAGTGCCATTTGGTGGTTAATAAGGTATTGTTTCTTTGTTACTAGAGGTACTTTGTTGTGTAGCTTCCTGATATTTGGCTTGGTATGGCTTGGATATCATTGTGATATCCTGTCCTGAAGAAACCTCATACCCATTGGGACAATCAAACCATGTTCTCCCTCCCTGTTTTGAGCTTCTCATGGGACTTTTTAACCATCACCATTGCCTTCTTTCCAATTCAGGCCTTATATATTTTGTGTCTTTGTCTCTCCATGTGTAATATTCCGCCTGATTTTTCCATCTCAGCAGTGATGATCAACAACAAGAAGAGTTCATCAGTACAGTAATGTTGTTTTGGAAGCAAGCTGAAAGAAAACTGTATTGCTTGGCATCTGAATGCCATTAAGATGAAGCCTGGTGGATTTCCAGGGCAGAGAGTTTCCTGGTGCTCCATCAGGGAAGCCCCTTCTGACTGCTGCCCATCACACTTCTGATTCCAAAGAACATGGACATTGGCCTTGCCCAACCATCTTCACAGACAGGCAGAATTGTGCAGGATGATTCAGGATCAGGGTTAAACTAGGTCCTCCTTCTGATGGTACATGGTTGATCTCGACACCTTTATGTAGTATCTCCAGTGCTTCCAGTTCTCCAGGGCTTCTCCAGTGACTTCATGAGGACATCCAATCTGCCTAGAAGCTGCTCAAGATGGACCCCACTGCTGTTTCTGCCATAGCCTGGAACTGCACATCTGTTTTGGGCCACCTCAATTGGTTGTGCCACATGTTGGCTAATAGGTTTGAGTTCTGGCATGCGGAAGGTTCCCTGCTTTTGCAGCTGACCAGATGTACCATGCCAGAATTTATGCACGGTTGGCTGTAGGTGGACCAGCTAATGCTCCAGGAACTCAAAACAAAGGCAGGAACCTACGGAAACAATTCATTGGACTAGTTAAATTGATTTTAGCCTAAATATAGCCCTGGAATTTGACTGCAACTAGTGCCGTTGGGAGGTTTAGAAAGTTAGGAGGTGTTGTACAGAAAGGAGATGTTGAAAGCTGGTTCACAGAAGCTAAATACAGATTCTGCATGCACAAGAACAAACCTTGTCATGAGTGACACTTTGGTTCCAACAACTAATCATGAAATGATTCTAACAGGAAGGTGAACCATAAAAAGGGCTGCCTCTGCGAGAGTTAGTGTAATTGCATTAGGTATTTTTTGGTGTGTTTTAAAATGAATTGGTCGATTGAAGTCATAAACTTCTCCGCACTCACCCGCTGAACACAGCGGAACTTGCAGCACACTCCTAAGCATCTCCATTTAGACATAAGTGCCATTAAACTCATTGGGACTGACTCTTGGGTAAATGGGTATAGGATTTCTGAGTATATGGGTATAGGACTTCTAAGTAAGCATGCATAGGTGCTTACCAAACCCTAAGCAGCGGCTCACTGGAATGCTGCGGAATGTTGCAAGGGGAGCTGTGGAATCCTTGCAAAAAAAAAGTATAGGAATCCTATACATTCCTACTGTCATGTGGAATGTATAGGATTGTAGCTGTAATGGGGTTGGGTGACCCAAGGACATGAGAGCTGCCAGTTGAAAAGGTTTGGGAACCGCCAGGTTTACAACCATGCCTATAACCATGGAATTGTTTTAGAGGGGGCAAATCTACCCTTTGACCCTATTATATCAGACCTAATCTATTGAAATGGCTCATATTTATTTATTTATTTATTAGATTTGTACTCCACCTTTCTCCCAGAAGACCACCCAAGTCGACCAACAGTCACTACATAAAATACAATTAAAACATTACAATTAAAATATCAATACAATTAAAATATAAAATACTGTGGTGCCTCACGTAAAGTATGTTTCACGTAACAAACAAAAATTTAGGATTCTGCTTCACGTAACAAACTGTGCTTCATGTAAGGAACACATTTGTTGGCAGTTGGGACAGACGCGCTGGCTGGCAGCCTGTTTAAAAAGCATCAGGGCTGCCTAGTGCACCTGCCCATAGTGAAAGCAACACTTCCGCGCTGTTCCTCCTGTGGCTGGGTGTACGCTGGGCAGAGGGAGAGAAGAGCAGTGGAGAAGGGGGAAGCAGCTCAGGGCTAGCCAGAAGGGAGCAGGGGAGAGAGAGGCTCAGGATGGAGAGGAGAAAGTGGGGAGACACTTTGAAGGTGTCTTGGATTGCAGCCTCCTAACCATGTCTCTACCCAGAAGTAAGCCCCGTTTTGTTAAATGGGTCTTACTCCCAGGAAAGTGCCTTTAGGACTGCAGCCTAAGTAGTCTTCATAAGATCATGCACATTGAATGCATGTTTTGAATTCAGTCCCAGTGTTCTGTCATCATTTTTACATCCAGTTAATATTTTTATATGAATATTTTTGGGGTTGTGGAACCAATTGTCTGAGTTTCCATTATTTCCTATGGGAAAATCCGCTTCACGTAAAGAACATTTCACGTAACAAACATGCCTTCAGAACGAATTAAATTTGTTATGTGAGGCATCAAGCAGGCCTCTGTCGGTCTTGGAAGACTATGGTATTGTGCTCGGCGCTGCATACACTGTAATATTTATTTATTAAGGTATACAGTATGTGAAAATACTGTGCAGTCTTACACCAAGAGTAATTCTGCAAATTAACCCAAAATGCTTTTTAAAAGTTCATTATTTCCTACCCTGTGGTAAAAGTATTCTCTTATGTATGGTTCTGTTTTTTTCTCCAAGAGGTTTATCATTTGAAGGCACATTTTTTTGCCTTCCAACTTGCCCTTTTCCCTTGAATTCTGCCCAGATTTGCATTCACTCGCACTTTTCAAACCCGACGTCTTATAGGTGTTTTGAAATTTACTTCATGTACCCCAGCGTTACCATATGTCGGTATCCGTACGAAATTGATTAGACAGACGACCATGCACCAGGAGGCAAAAATGATCAATTTTCATTTTGCTCCTCGCACATCTTTCTGCTAACGTTGTTTGGAGGGATTTACGCCACTTTGCGGATATGATACAAAAACCATTTTGCACGAGTGTGGAACATGATACCTCTGTTGAGGTTCAGCGTTGGCTGCTGGGAAGTGCATAAGCTATGAATGCAAAAACATCGTTCAGGTGTCCAAAGGATTATGTTTAACTGGCTTTCCTGTTTTACCGCAATACTCAATTTGTTAGAATGCATCTTGTGCTGCTGCTAATGCAACGGGAAGATCCTCACAAACTGATGGAGGTTATATATTGATCGTAGCTCATCAAGTGGAGAGGAGAGCGTGGCTTTTAATTCTAGCCGAGCCAATTTAAATGTACAGCATGATCTTTGATGCACTTTATCTTCTCAAACAACATTGTGGTCAACTTGGGCTGGCCTTCCGTTCCTTACATTTTGAGTTAATATCATTTTGTGCTGCTTCTGAGAGAAGTAGGACATTTCAGAGCAGACCTTTACAGGGATTGGTTTTCTCGTGAGGAGAAGAATCTGGAGATTTATGATCTTGTTCAAAATCTACAGCGCAGTGTGAAGTTCCACGTAGATCTACGTTTCCTCATTCAGCACAAAGCAAAGGTTAGCATGAGAAAGAGGGCACATTATCCATAAGGAGATGAACGAGGGAACATGTTTAAGGCAAATTGTTTTCTTTCTAATGTATTACTTTTGAGGGATTTCCTTACTGGTTTGTCTGGTCTCCCAGTAACCTCTCCATTATGGTTAGGCAAGAATGGTTGAGCCATTGGTTGGGAATCAAGAATCAGTCTTGAGTCCTAAGAGAAAGGAAAGCTTCTGCAAGTGACATGTCTTCAGCTTGTGTGACTGAGTAGCAGCGAAATTTGTTGCCGAATTATTATATTGTGGATTTTTCTAAGGAGAGGCAATTTATAATACATCCAGGATCTCGGCAATCTGTCGGGAGAACCATTTCCTCCAGCAATTTACCTAGAAGATAAAGTAAAAACCATGCATTATTGATACCAGTGTTCTGCATATTACAGATATTTCTCCCAATGTTGTTAATTTTTTATCTGCCGCTCCAAAAGAGCGTAGGAAAAAAGGATGAATGGGAAGGTAGGGGTGTGTGGAGAGAGTAGGATATATGTGTATGAGTTCACGCATGAATTTTGCATAATTTTAGTGTGATGGATAATAAGGCTTTTTATTATATCTTGAAGGCTAATCTTTTGCACTTGGGGGAATGTTGCCCTTACTGCTGATAGAGTTCCATGCTTGTTCACCACAGCTCGGAAATGCTTTAACCTGTGACCTTAGCATAGTGATATGACCAGGTCACTGAACTCTGCCCGACCTTAGCTTTTATATTCCATAGTCTAAGATTTCAGAACAAGATAAAGAAGGGAGAAATTTGTGCCTTGACGGTTACAAAGATTATGTTCTAGGATAGTGTCTCACTGAACGATGTCCTCCAGTGGAGATCTGCGCAGTTTTTGACCACCATCATACTAGTCTTTAAGGTGGCCATGCAGGAGCAGATCAACTTCCATTTCAATCCAGAATTGCCATAATTCTCTTCCACAAAATTGGGACAGGACCCTCTGTCCCATTTGCCAATATGTGAACATGATCCCTAAAATCGGAATTGTCCCTGTTTTGGGGGGGTGCATGGCAACACTAGTGCAATTGTAGCTAGAACAGGAAGGTTGGCAAGCCTGTTGAACCGACCTGTACTGTCCCATCAGCTGCCAATCCCTGGTCAATCTGTCCCTTACCTTCCCTGGTTCTTCCCAATCTCCAATAGCCCCTCCTATAAGATTCTCATCCCAAGCAATTTCCCCTTCCCTTACAGAAGCCAGACTTGCTTTATTCTCTGGATCCCTAAACATTCTGAACTTCCACACTGACTCGGTTTCCCCTCCGGTCAAATTTGATGGCCAGCATAAAAGGCCAGTGTAGTTATGCTTACCCATTCACTGTTTTTAGTGTTTTTAGCTTCTGTGTTTTAAGTGTTTTTAATTGTATGTTTCTAGTTAATGTTTTAATTATGTTTGACTGTAAGCCGCTTTGAGTCGTGCTAATGGCCTGAGAAAGGCGGGATAAAAATTTTTAAAATAAATTTAAAATAAATAAATAAGCACTAGTGGCCAGTTTAATAGTTGCCATCAGCACCGTCTCATTTTTCCTGCAAAGTTCCATACTTAACTACTGAAAGTGACAAATTCTATTAGTATTAAAAGAGTACAACATTAAAACAAAAAAAAAATCTAGGGTTTGAATTGCTTTTGATTTTTTACCAACAAAATTGGCAAGGGAGGGTAATCCACAGATTGTATTCCATAGTGGTCCTCATGTGTGTGTTTTTGTGCCAGCCATATGCCTTATTCTGGCTGGCTGTTCTAAAATAATTTTCATAGTGCATTTTTTTTGCATTGGATAAAGATCATGGTAATTACGACTAACAATATGTGACTAGTAAACAATGACATACTGTAATGCTGAGTGGAGGGATTTAAAACAAGATGATCTAAGCTGGTGATTTAAGACTTGTTCACACATACCATGTATTGATAGTGAGACTGTATCTTTTGCTGCTTGTTTTCTTGCCTTCTGCATGCGATCTTGGGATTGATGGGTACACATTCAACATTATTTTGCAGTTAATAATAGTGGAAAACTCATTCCTGTGGCTCCTAGCAGACAAAATCTTTCATTATTTGTGTCGGAAGCACATAGACAGGCAAAAATTTTACTAGATGACCTACTAGGTCCCTTCCAACTCTATGATTCTATGATTCAATGATGCATAGTTCACCCTTTCCTGCGTAGTTTGGCTGTTGAGTAGTAGAAACGAGGTAACACTTTGAAGAACATAATAATGCAACCATTAGCATGATAAACCAATAAATGGTCTGAACAGTGATAAAACCATATGAATTGACATAATTCAAAAAAAGTAATGCGGATTTGATCAGTGTACCGATTTCCATTCCAAAACACAGTCTGGTTGTGTCCTGTGCCAGTTAGATTGTGCTGGGACACTGCCCCGAAATGCACATTAGATGACTTCCAGCCTGGAAGTGTTGCCCTGAGCATCCTGTGACCAGTGAGAAGCAGTCAGTAGATCTCTCCAGACAAAACAATTGTCAGACAGTATAACAGGGATTTTATTATTAGCAACAAATTCAGAAAACAATATCTCAATTGTTGATCGCCTGCACTGTGGCGCTGCTGTTGTATTCCTGATTTCCAGTGCTGGAGTTTGATGCTGTCTTTTTTTTTAAATAAAGCTTGTATGTTTTGTTATGTTTGTTTCGGGGCAAGATGAGTGACCCCTTGTTGGCTTTGGAAATTCGCCTAAGGCGTCTCCTTTATTTTTACACCAACTGCACTTCAGCTTCCTTTCTGTCCTGAATAGTGAGTGAGCGGGGAAAAGATAAGCTGTCTTAGTAAGTGTAACACAACAGGAGCAGCTGATCTATATCCAGGTGAAATCAGCTGGAAAATTTATTATACCTGCACTCGCTGAGGATGCCATAGCATAAAAGAATGGGCTACAGTTTTTGTAAATAAAAAGTCCATTTTCTTCACCTAGAAATTGATCAATGTACACTCTGAGAACAATAGTTTTGATTCTGATTGCACAATATGATATAGTATCTTGCAGTCATTTGTAGCACACCCTATCCCACAACCTCAGGGTGAGTAACAATGGATTTTTGTCTGTCCATCTTGCAATCTAATCTCAACTTAAAAAGTGATGTGCGCTGTAATCTAAAGGATGTTTGTTTTGGAGTAAGCCCCATTGTGATCTTTGCTTCCCAGCATAGGATTGCAATCTAATCTAACCGATCATTCCCCAGCTGCTAGGCTGCTTTGGATCAAGCTACATTGTGAAGTACAGACCTACGCAAGGCGGCCATAACTGTTTTAGTGCGCAGAGTAGGGTTGAAATGGGCTGAAATTGTTGCAGGGCATGGAGGGGTTTTTTAACATGTCCTGTGGCCGTTCTGATCCTAATTGATCATGATGACTAATTAATGGGCCTACAAACATTTTGTTGTCTAAAAATTAGACCAATACTTGGCTAGAATTGAGCTATGTTTGGGATAACAGTGTTCTGTGTGCCTAGCCGTATACTAATGCTGGCCATGTGACCACAGAGGTATCTGCATAACGCTGCCTTTTTGGCTTAGAAATAGATATATGCACTTCACCCCTACCCTACAGTGCACCATGCACCCCAAAATGTAGGAAATCCAAGAAAAATGCAGGAAAAGACAACTTAAAAGCTAAATACACTCATATCGATTGCTTTCATATGGTCAATTTATACACTATACTATCATTACATTTAAAACTACTACATATAATTTATTACAAGATATGTAATCTGCTAGCAGCTGCTTGCTCACAAGGAAAAGGAGGACAATGAAGATTTTTCTCCAGGACACAAGACTAAAAAAGAAGGCATGTCCTGGTAAAAGTGGACTTGTGGCCACCCTCCCTTCTCCAAATGGAGTTATTGATATAAGCCTGCACAACCTCTTCTTGCTGTCTTGAGGCTCTTAAGGCTGGAGAGGTTCCAACCTTACAGGGTTGTTGTGAAGACATGAAATGTAGGTGGAAAATGAGGCAGGGGAGAGGATTATATTAATGATTGAAAACATATATATTTGGTATGCGAGTCTGAGAATGTCCATGATGAGAACAAGTACCGGTAATATTTGCAGACGCAAAGTGCATGTGTGTATTTTCTTTCTTTCCCATGCCAAGGCAAATATTCAAGGTGGCTTGGTGGGGGGGGGGGTATGGTATATAAGGATATGCTGATACAAGCAGCTTCCTCATAAGGAAACCATGGTGTCACTCTCCCCAGCCTTTAGTTTTTGGACTAAAACTAGAGTTGACCTTTTAGGATTTCTGGAAGGTGGTCTCCTCTGGCTGCCATAAGGCCGTGGGAGGACTACATTCTGCGGTCCTAGCCTTGGACAGAACAGAGGCCAGGATAGCCAATGCATTAGTGGCAGCAGATACTATCAAGGTTCTCGGTCAATGAGATGAGATCTGAGATACATGTGAAGTAAAAGGTCTGTTTGGAAGGGAATTCCTTCTAAGTTGTTTTTCCCCATGACATGGTGCAGCTCTTTAGTCTTGATACTAGAGAAAGCAAATATACTTGTCTCCCTGCCGCTTTGAGTTGGAATCTAGCATTCCAGTCAGTTATATTTCTGTTGTGGGTTGTTTGTTGAACCTTCCTTTGATGGTAGGTTTTCAGAGTGGTACTTAATCGCTAATGACTACAGGGTAACTAGATACACAGGCCCGGAGGAAATCCTGACTTGACTTGCCCCTTATTCTGACAGAATCGTCGAAAAGATAACAATGACACCATTTCTGTTTACCTAATGAGGTCATGTGTAAATAGGGTTGCAATGAAAGCCTCTGCACAGCCCCACAACAAACCAGCCCTGCGTATTCCCTGTAGCAGGAGAAGGGGAATTTACAGACAATTGGGTTTTTGGCTTGTCTGCCTCGAAATAATCTGGCTTTTCATCTTTGCACAGTCTTGAATTCTTGCCATTTTGAGAAAATTTGAGTGTTTCGTGGTCAAAAAAGGTGTCACAGAAAAGCACAGTTAGAAAACGAGCCGCCACTTAGGAGGCCGGCGCATTCTCTGGGCATTCCTAGGGGGCTTAGGCCAGTGCACAGGCATGCGCTGGCCCCCCCCACACCACCACAGGAACACACCAGGTGTGTTATAAATTAATTTAGAATAAATTAGTTAGAATTGTGCCCTGTGAAGTCTATGATGGAGTCAGCAGCTTTTTCAAGACAGATAAGAACGTAAGAAGGCTGAAGGTAGGTGAGGTGTCTGACGGTAGGTGAGATGTTGTTCTAAATCAGCATTTCTCAAAGTGGGGGTCGGGACCCCTTTGGGGGTCGCCTAGAGCTTACCTGGGGGTCACCTAAAGACCTCTGGTGCAGGAGGCCAGGTCAGGCTTGCCAGACCTCCGGCTGTAGCTGCGCATGCACTGGGTCTGACTGACGGCCTCAGGGCCCAATCCTATGCATGTCTACTCTGAAATAAATCCCATTATAGTCAGGGGGCCTTTACTCCCATGCAAATGTGGATAGGATTGCAGCCTCAGGGCCCAATCCTATGCATGCCTACTCTGACATAAATCCCATTGCGTTCAGTGTGTGCTTAGAATGCACATTTCATCTGTAACAATGAAAATACATCCTGCATATCGGATATTTACATTATGATTCATAACAGTAGCAAAATTACAGTTATAAAGTTGCAATGAAAAAAATTTTATGGTTGGGGGTCCCCACAACATGAGGAACTTATAAAGGGGTCACAGTGTTAGGAAGATTGAGAATCACGGTTCTAAATGTTATGGAAGTGGAGACATAGACAAGCATTGTGTTTACTATCACATTTAGGGCCCAATCCAATGGGCCTGCTATGCCACAGGAACTCATGGAACTTGTATTCTGGTGCCTCAGAGTTTTTCACAAAAGGTGATCCTCCATTCTGTGAAGTTGGGCCACCATAGCAAGAGGTGAGCGGCTGCATACTGGAGCCTATGAGGAAGTTCTGGTGCTGGTACATTAGCCAGAGCTTGGAGGAAGGTGGGTGGAATGAATGTGGGGGAGGAACAGAAGTGGGGAGGAGACCAGGGGTGAGAGGGCTGTGGGTCAAGGCTGGGTAGGGGACGGTATTAGCCAACAATATGACCGATACCCTGTCCCTCATCCTCTGACTTGGACTTGCACCAAGCAAAATCCCTGATAGAAATCTGGGAAGAGTTTGTTTACTTACTTATTTTCTTACAGGACTGTGGGTGGCGCAAGCGGTTAAGGTGCGGTGCCTGTTAACCAGTAGGCCAGGGTTCGAGACCCGGGTCGGCCCCACAAGACAGGGTGAGCTCCTGTCCTTAGCCCAGCTCTGCGACGCAGCTGGATCCAATCGTATTGGCTCTGCCTTTCCATTGGACTAATTCAGTGGCGTGGAGAGGGGGATTTGCTGCTTGGGTAACAGCCTATCCTCCATAACAATCCATCCCAGGCTTTTGTGCTTCGCATGCAGCGTATGCAGCGTATGCAGCGCTGAGTACGATACCATAGTCTTTCAAGACTGACGGAGGCCTGCTATTTTCTTACATATATCCCTCCTTTCTGATGCCAACACAAAAGATCAATGTGGCTTACCAAAGTTTAGTTCCTTCCCTCCTGCTGTCCTCACAGCACTCCTGAGAATGACTGGCCCAATGTCACTCTGGAACTTCATGGCCTAGGGGGGATTTGAACCTGGATCTTCTAGGTCTCAGTCCAACTCCTTAACCACTAAAAACCTTGGCTCTCCAGGATCGTTCATGGTGTGAATGGAAAATATTCCCCACATTCCACAGTCTTGAGCCTGATTCTTCTCTACTATCACTGCAGCTGTTCCTTAACGATGAAAATACATTAAAATGTAGGGTCATTTTATGCACATAATAAAAACTTGGACTTTGTCTTGGAACCAATGAGGCTATTTTTGCTGTTTCTGCCACATGTGTGGTAAATTCTTCTAACCACATAAGTGGATGAAATATCTGTGGATGTCATATTTAGGGAGAATTCCATTTCATTAGCTGTTGTGCCTTTCTTTTCTTCCAAGAGCCAAGTCATTAGAGGAGGTTATGTAAAAGAAGGATACATTAAAAGAAAATAACCTATGAGAAATTTGATACTCTTTAGTCCAGACTTTTATTTTTGGAATTGTTTATCTGGTGCTAAAAGGACGCTTGCGATGAGTTTTCAATCATCGTTGCGATGAAATTGAAATGTGAGAGCGGTGATTAAATAGGATAATGGAAGTGTTTGCTGTTGGTTTCAAGATAGGTCTCCCCCCTTCGGTTGTGGTGATGATGTGAGAAAAGGTTGCCATCAGATCACATCAGTTACCTTGGGGAAGAATGTTCCAGAAATGCTTATCAGAGCTGAGGAAGGTGTGGCGGTTCTGAGGAGGAGTTTGAAGTCTCTATTCTGTTGGATGAGATAGTCCAGGAATGAGAATGCTTTAGAATGAATGACGGGCCACTGATGGATCAACAGAGCAGTTGTTAAGATTATGTGCTATCTTGATCCAAGGATATTCTCCCATCTGTGTTTGGTCAATATTAATAGACATCTCGATGCAACCCAGGGAGAGACCCCTGGGGAGCTAAGATCCAGGTGCATGATGGACATGCCTTAGCCTAGTGTGCATCTCCTGGTCAGAAAGAAATGTCGAGAAACTTATAAACTCATGATAGGTTTCTATGTTTAGCAGAGCTTTGGGATAGATCCTATTTCTGTTACGGTGCAACGTATGGACGAGTAAAAGACATTGATCGGGCTCAGCATTTTTGATATGAAGCAAATCTGTCCCTTGGGAGCAGTTTCTTGAAACCCCTTTGGAGCATCCCTTAATTGGATAACGCACCTTCGTGTGCGCTATGTTTGTTCCATGTTCTGCCATGCTGGAAATGTCAATTATGATTTTGTAATATTTTCATCAGCAACGTACTGACGCTATCCAGAATCTTTCATGAGATGAGAAGACATTTGAGGAAATTAGCGGTGAGTGCAAGCAGTGTGCAGACTCATCCATCTTCAGCTAGTTGGCTATTAAAAAAGAACGGAACCTCATACTGTGCTGTGAAGTGGGATAATGTATGTGGCACAATATATTTTAAATAGGAAAAGCTCATCCCTCAACAACAACAACAAAAAGTAAAACTACTACAATAGTGTTCAAGCAATTTACTTGGAGGTTTTGTTAATGAATGAAATCTAGCTTTGCACTGCGATCAAACCACTGGAGAGATTTATTTGTTTATCTAAGAGATTTATGCCCTGCCTATCAGTAGCATGATCCTCACTGGGGCTTACATTGGATTGCAGTGATACAACCAATGCACACGAGTGCACACATATGTTGGTTGATAGAGACCAGAGGGGCTTCTCTTTAAGTTTACCTTCACAGAGCAGCCAGAGTCGCTAAGAGCGATAGAGCTCATGATTACAGCACTGGCCTTAAAAGCCATAGACCTCACAATTTTTAGGATTTCCAGGATTCTTGGGAAGCCATAACAATTAAAGTGATAGATCACTGGTTTTGGTGTTTCTGGTGCAGCTACAGTCAGTGGAGCAGATACTAGAAACAACAGCTATGTTCTGCTTCATTGAAAAGCAGTTGTATATGTTTGGCAGATGCACATCATGTGTGCACAATGCATTTGGATTTAATGTGTTTAAATGGATTTGCAAAAATTGAGTTGGCATTAACTGACATTTATAGCACAATCCTAACTATGTCTACTCAAAAATAAACCCATTGTGTTCAATGGGTCTTACTTCCAGGAAAGTGTCTTTAGGATTGAAGCCTCTGTTTCTTAAGTCAAGGGTTCATTGTATACCTGCACCTCTTCCATGTACCCCTTCTTTTTTTTACTTCACATCAAATTTTTTTCTTCAACATTTCTGTTATTCCAGACTAAATTACTTCCTAGCATACCAGTCCCTTTCACATGAATGGTCTTTCCTGACAGCTGCCCTGGAGCCATACTGGAGAATACCACAGCATGTCACCATCTAACTGACCCCAGCTAACTAACCCCAACTCAATCTGATATGTCAGCTCAACAACACACTATGATTGTCAACTTTCCACTCTTTATTTCCTTTAAGAAAAGATTTTAATAATCATGGTTTTGTTTTGCATATTTGATTTTTTTAACCCTTTCATTTTCCCCCTTAGCTGGTGTGTCTTGTAGGGTGTGTACTTGCAACAGGCTACTGGTTTTGTGTCCAAACTATGGAAACCGGGAAGAGTAAATCAGGACATAGGAGAACCAGAGCAGCCTCCTGATGGAGGGAAAGCACCATCCCTGGATAGAAAGGCTACCTTTGAATCTGATCATTATTGTTGGTTGATTGATTGATTGAGGAGGTGGTAGACATCTGGGTAAATGTGGTTGTGGCTGGTGGTGGCTGTACCCCCTGCGCCTTTCCATTGAAGCTATTTTCCTTTGTTGTCTTGGGGAGAGCCGTGAGGCAGGAAGGGTCTTGAAAGGCCCATACTCTTCTCTATTCCTTTTATTTTTCCCCAGGAAGGGCAAAGTCTTCCTTTCCCCATCCTTCCCTTTTGTTCCTTGAGAGTGAGAACTTGTAAGCAGGAAGCTTTTAATGTATAGCATAAAACACATCTGAGGTACTTTGCAAATATTAAATGGTGCCCTGGATGTCCCTCTGTGTAGTATTTTTGTAAGGAAAGAGTAGCATATGAAGCATACCTCTACTGCATGCATTAGTGTGTATGCCTGGTTTGACCCTAAGACTGCTCCCCAATTTTTGCTTCTTGTCCAACATGTTGGACTGGTTTTTGGTTCAAAAAGATTCATATAGTCGATTTGATTCATAGAGTTGGAAGGTATCTAATAGATCATCTAGTCCAACCCCCTGCCTATAGCAGGAAATCCTCCTAGAGCATCTCCAGCAGGTGCTTGTTGAGCCTCTGCTGGAAGATCTCCAATGAGGGAGAATCCACCACCTTGCTTGGCAATCTGTTCCACTGTCGAACCGTGGACCATCAACTTGAAGAAAACAAACATTTGTTAGATGGTATGCAACAATAACTCTGTGTATACCATTTTCTCTCAAACAGTGTTGTCGCTAGGGTTTGTAACACCTGCTGCAGGAGATCAATGTGTCACTATTATGATGGACTTCCTCCCTTATAGTGAGTGAGGCAATGCCCCATGTGGTGGGCATGATGATGCACCATTGCTCTACCCAACTGGTCTTTTGACCGCAACTTTTGATAGAATAGAAATATTTCAGTATGGATTTTCCATGTGTTCTGCATAAAATTATGCATCAACGTATTTTATGGTATTATTGGAAAATATGAATATTTAAAAAAATTTGGCCGGCAGTGGCCTCTCCTATACACATCACCCAATGTGGCCTGCACCATCTCCATGCAACTCCAACAATGCCACTAGTCTCAAACCACTCCCAGTGTTTTCAGAAACACCTTTATGTGTCTAGTCTCCAAGGAAGGGTGGAAGTAAGAGGAGGTCATGGCAACTGCATAGTTAATTTTCCGTTTTCCTCCCCTCTCCAATGGAATGCTATTTTATGAGAAACATCTTAAATCTAGTGTCTGTTGTATAGTCTGAGCTCTTCATCCCCAATGGCCATTATAAAGTTGCCATATGCCTAAAAATATGCTCAGCACAACTGTGATGGTTCAGACTCTGCATTCATTTTTGGTTTTATTGTGTGCTCCTTGGGTGAAAATAAAATCCTTCTTCTGCTGTGGCTTGAAGGCTGTTTGGGTGCATCTGGCTTGTTATAAAATGAGGGTAACATCAAGTATTTTGAATATTACATGGAGTTTTATATGAGTTTTTAATTTTGGGTGGATTTTTTGTGTTTGATATTTTGTTTTCAGTATTGGACAATCAAATGTAACATGCTGTCCTTTTTCGTTATTCCCAATCCATAAAGTAGATTATATATCTCTTTGGTCCAACTTATGAACACATAAAACCAAACAGATGTCAGAGCAATAACCAGGTGTATGGTGTGTTGCTCTGCCTGCCTTTGTAATTGTAGGCTGAATGATGCATATTGAGATAACTTCTGTCACTTGTTCTGGCCAGGTTGCTGAATATTGCTGAAGTGTAGGTGCTTTAGTGTCCGTGTCCTAACCCGTTAGCGGACAGTACATGATTTGCATTCCTCCTACAGCCCAAAGGAGTTTCAGTCTATGGGATACGATGCAGAGCCTAATCAGACCTCTAGTTCAAGCAGTCACAGCATATGAAATGGCATTATAGATGTGAATATTAGAATTGATATCGGAAACGCTAGGTGTCCTGGAAGGGAAATCACACTAATGCAGTGTATTTCTATATTATCTGTACCTGTTCCTTTGAAAAGTTCTTTCTGCATTAAACTGCTGAACTGGAAGCACAGCTGTCACTCTGATTATCCTTCCAGATTCCCAGTTTACTCTGAAAACAAAGGCACTATCCTTGCAACTGTGAAGTAGTTAAAGCACTTCCCTATTGTGATGAGTGAGGTGCTTTTCAACCCCTGCAAATAGTAGTTTATGGTTTTGGCAGCCTTGCTCGTGGAATTCCAGTAGCAGCAAAATGTTGGGTCCATCCGAGTTCACTTCCGAGTATATTACAACCTATAGTATCATTAGCAGAATCCTACAAGCTTACATGAAAGATCTGTCTAGTCCAGCCTTCTCCTTCCCTCCTTGTCTTCCAGATGTACATGGGAAGCCTAAAAGCAGGGAGTGAAGGCAGTTACCCTCCCTGCTTCCCAGTGACTGGCATTCAGAAGTTTACTGACTTTGAGAATGGAGATTCCATACCACCATTATGATAGATCTACCACTAGGTTTTTCTTTCATGAATATGTCTGACCCCTGTATAAGCCATCTAAACTGCAGCTATGAGCATCCAGTTGTAATAAAATCCAGAGATGAATTGCATGTGCTTGAAGATGTACATTTGTTGTACATTGAAGGGCAGTGTGGCAGTGGAATAGATTGCCAAGGAAGGTGGTGGAGTCTTCTTTGCTGGAGATCTGCAAGCAGAGGCTTGACAAGAGCACCTCAAGGAAGATCTCCTGCTACAGGCAGGGGATTGGACTAGATGACCCTTTAGGTCCCTTCCAACCCTATTATTCTATTCTTTCTGTCCCAGGTTTAAAGTAAAGGTGTCTTATGCAGGTTGCCCTGCTAGTTGTGACCAACTCTAAGGGTGGTGCTCATTTTTTACAAGGCCAAAGAGCCAACATTTTTTGAAGACATTTAGGCCAGCACGACAAAATGCCAAAGACCATCATGGAACATTGTTATCTTCCCACCAAAGTGGTACCTATTTATCTACTTGCATTTACATGGTTTCAAAATGCTAGGCTGGCAGGAGCTAGGCAATTAATA
Source organism: Cryptoblepharus egeriae (assembly GCA_030015325.1). Lineage (NCBI taxonomy): Eukaryota > Metazoa > Chordata > Lepidosauria > Squamata > Scincidae > Cryptoblepharus > Cryptoblepharus egeriae. The sequence continues at coordinate 258,567,042 of JAREYC010000001.1, forward strand.
GAAGCTTACACCTTACACTTGGGTCTTAAACCACCAACCTGCTGACCTTCAGATTGATAAGCACAGCGTCTTTAACTATTGAGCCATTGCAGTCCTTGTCCTGAGTTTACTTTCAAGCAATTTTGTTATACCAAACCATAGGATTATACATATTCTCTTTTTTATTTGCTTTTGGGTGCTAAATATTATATATCTTTGCAGTATTTTGGGATACCTATCTACAGTCTATCTACAGTATTTATATACCGCTTTTCAACTGAAAAGTTCAGCCTCTTGCAGCTCTGAGTGCCTGGCACTGATTGGAGTGATCATTAAAAAGCAGTGACTTTTTAATATCAGATGCTTCAGGACAAAGAGGAGTCACTTTCATTAATGGCTTTGCTCTGGGAGGACAGAAGTGGATTAAAGCAGCACCTTCAAGGACAGTGAATTGGCTGGGGTGTCAGTGCATGAAAATATTTTGATCCCATTGTAGCTAGAAACTGCTTGTTCCTGTTGTTATTTCCGGATTGATTAAGTACCCAGCCTGTTCATTGCAGGAGTGGTGGGAGGATTGGGCGGGGAAAGGAAGTCACTCTCCAAAGTGCATCTCCCGGAGGAAGGCAAAAATGTGATTAGGGGAGTGTGCAATGGCGCAATGGGGAGTGTGTGTGTTTTTAAAAAATCCTTTTTCCCTTTTGGTTTGTAGAGTCTATCTGTGCTGTACAGTTTTCCACATGCTGTTTAATGGAATATCGGGTGGCCCCAAAGGAAGTCCTCCCTGTAAATCAAATTTGGAATCATTTTTTTTAAAACGGCAGTCACTTCTGGGTTAGTAATTGGTACGCAAGATCGGAATTTCCTATGTTGGATGATAAATTAGCCAGGCTTTATTGGCAGGGTGCTCAGCCAACAATTTAGCTAGCAGATATTCTTTCCTGGTTCTGTTGTTAACACAGGATAAAGCATCAGGTCACTTATAGTTACACCCAGTTTGCCATATGTTGTTAAATGGAAGGAAAGAAAGACATTCAAAAATATTTTGTGCCAAGCGGGGAGAGAGTCGATGTCATTGTAGTGGTAGTGGTGAAATGCTCCCAGCCTTGGAATAACAACTGAGACGGATGCGCAGCCACGCTTAAGCATCTTGCATATCCCATATTAATGTAAATATTTCAACAGCGGTGGAGACAGCATCTGGCTTGGGGGCAGGTTTGGCAGATAACAGTAGTTAAGTTGTTTTGCTGGCTCAAGAGATTCCTTCAGACAAATGTATAGTTAGGTAGTTTTGTGTTACTTGTCATTCTAGTTCTTTCCTTTTTGTGCCCAGTTCTTTCTTTCAGTGTGTCCGTCTTAGTGAAAACAAACCTTCAAAATGCTTATTTATCCAAGAATCATGCCTTTAGAGCCAGTAAAGGAAGCTGCTGGCCTCCCTGTAATATGAGTACTTGTATGCTAGTAAAGGCGTCCCCCACTTTCTGATGGTTCTGCTCTTTCAACACCTTTCAATTATACTCAGAAGTCATTCATTCAGCACATGCTTCACTGTTTCAGTCTCCCTCTGCTGATCTAAAGGCTAAAATTGTCTTTCCTGATGTTGATTTGCATGTGACATGGTAATCATACTGTTTTTGCCATTTCCTTATGACTTTATTGAGTACCGGTAAATAACCATTGTTCAACTGCATAAGATAGTCAATGCCTGCATATGCCTTTGCTCATTTTACCGTAATTTGTTCATAATACTGTTCATAATAATGCTCAGAATACTCTATTTTGGCTATGTGTTAATAAGTATGTGTTATTTAGGCTTTTCCAACTGATATTTATGTCTTTTTTGGTGGCCATTTTAAATTTGCAAGGCGAAAAAGACTGGGTTCCACTTTTCAACAGTTTTCACTTTTGGACAGTGCTCCGGTCCCTAACCCGTCCAATAAGCAGGAGATACCTGTATACAATGATAGGAAAACTGCTAGCGGAGAGTGTAGGGTGACGACCTCATAACATCAGGAAGACACTTCAAGAAGTGGATCTGAGAGTCATTTATTGTACCGTAGAGACAACAAAATCTAGTGCCCCAGAAATTCAGAGTGGGAGGAAATTTCTGTTTTAACTTGACACCTAAATTGCGTGCATATTTTATTGTGTGAAATCCCTTATATAAAATCAATAGAGAGTCCAAAAGAAAGCAGAAACCATTGCCACTAATCTGATGTTTCTAATCTGAAGGTGTTTGAACTTAAACTTTCCCATCTAATGGGTTTTCTACACTAATATACAGTATTTAATTATGTTAATCGTTCCATTGAGTGCCTGTGCAGCTCAAGTTGTTCATGGCTAAGGGTTAAAGTATGCGATATGCTATGCATGTCAGTAGGCCTGATATGCTTGTATTTTTTTATCTCTAAGTAGGAACTGTTAGCAAAATTGGTTCAAGCAGGTGTATTGAGTATTTGGGGGCCATCACTCAGTGGTCAAGCTCAACCATCATCTCCCAGGTTGAATCCTTGGCCTTTTAAGTTGAAAGAATCTCAGGTAGTGGCACATGGAAAGTTCCTGCTTTCTTAGGATCATGGAGAACAACAGCTAATATTTGACTAGCTGTACATATGGGAGGTGATGCTCTGTATGACAGAGGTGGTGGTCTTTAATTACTAGTGTATTTCCTGTTTTACTTTGGTTAAAAACAACTTAGCGCTGCAGATAGTAACTGTAATTAACAGAGCTGTCAAACTTAAAAGCAGAAATTGCAAGAAAAGCTCTGCCACAGCAACCCACAGATCAGATAATACCCCAGTTAAAAACACACTTTGTCAGAGATCAGCATTAACACCAGTGTTAATTTAGCCCAAAGGCTGTACGGAAGAGATATGCAACACTCTTTGACTCTTAAAAGGGTATTATCCATCTTTCTGACACAAATAAGAGCTTCATCGTGGCACTGAATTTAGTCCTGTAGGGATCTCTTCTCTTCCTATAGGAAAGGGCTAAATATATTTCAGGACATAGTGATATAGAAAGTCACAAATGTTTAAACCGCTTTGTCGCTCTTGGTGAGGCAATCCCATATGTTTGGCAAACCTCAATTGGAAAATTCCAAGCCTGCTATGCCTAAACTGGACACCTCAATGTTTTTGGCTCATGTCTCCTAAATAAAATCTTGAAAACGACAAGTGATGTTGAGATTTTCCCTTAACCCTGCATGTGACAGCCAATTCAGGGATTGGATAAACTGTCATCACACCTCGTTTTATATTAGCCATTACCAGAGAGTGTTATGGGCTGGTGATAGGCACAGATCCACCATAACAGCTGGTTTGGACCCTACATGTCATCAAGATGTGATTTATCCAAAACTTCATGACCTGGTTTGGCATTACTGGTTTGGATTACATTAAGCAGTGAGGAATTTGAAACCAGTGTCTTCCCTCCCTCTCCTCATTTTGTATGGCAGTGATCTGCCTCTGATCTTGGTCCAAGGCAAGCTGTAGTTTACTGTTTTGCCTGAACTGGAAAACTATGGTTTGTGTTTTATGGTTTGTGTATCCTGGTATTACAAACCAGGATCAGAAACCAGGGTTCAATTGTTGGTTTGGACTCTGGTTTGCAGAATTTGGTGTGCCAAAATTGGCAGAAATGGGAAGGGGGAAGGAGTGAACTCAGTGTCAGAACATCTGTCTTCCATGCAAGTGTTTTTAGGTTCAGTCTTTTGCATATAAGACCCATTTTTAGTAAATGAGTCTGCATCAACCTGGAGATCGGTTTCAAGTGGGGTACCCCAGGGCTCTGTCTTGGGCCCGGTTCTCTTTAACATTTTCATTAATGACTTGGAGGAAGGGGCACGGGGGAGCCTGATCAAATTTGCAGATGACACCAAGCTGGGAGGAGCAGCAAACACATCAGAAGACAGGAGAAACCTCCAGGAGGATCTGGATAAACTGGAATCCTGGGCTGTAACAAATAGAATGAATTTCAACAGGGAGAAGTGCAAGGTTCTGCACTTAGGAAATAAAAACCAAAAACACAGGTATAAAATGGGGGATACTTGGCTTGGCAGCACAACATGTGAGCGGGATCTTGGAGTCGCCATGGATCACAAGCTGAACATGAGTCAGCAGTGTGATGTGTCTGCAAAGAAGGCAAATGCCATTTTAGGCTGCATTAAGAGGTCTGTAGCTTCCAAGTCGCGAGAAGTTCTAGTTCCTCTTTATTCTGCATTGGTGAGACCTCACCTTGAGTACTGTGTTCAGTTCTGGGCACCTCACTTTAAGAAGGATGCAGCCAAACTGGAGCAAGTCCAGAGGAGAGCGACAAGAATGATCAGTGGGATGGAAGGGAAGCCCTACGAGGAAAGGTTGGGGGAACTTGGGATGTTCAGCCTGGAGAAGAGGAGGCTGAGGGGAGACATGATTGCCCTCTTCAGATACCTGAAGGGCTGTCATATGGAGGAAGGGGCCAATTTGTTCATAGCTGCTCCTGAAAGCAGAACTAGAACCAATGGGTACAAACTGCAAGAAAGGAGATTCCGGCTGGAAATCCGGAAAAAATTCCTGATGGTTCGGGCGGTTCGGCAGTGGAACAGATTGCCAAGGGAGGTGTGGACTCTCCCTCACTGGGGATCTTCAAGCAGAGGCTCGACGAGCACCTATCGGGTATGCTCTAGGGGGATTTCCTGCTGCAGGCAGGGGGTTGGACTAGATGACCTACTAGGTCCCTTCCAACTCTATGATTCTATATTTATTATTTATTTATTTACTTATTTACTTACCTACTTTGCATCCCACCTTTCTTTCTAAAACCTGGCAATCTCAAGATAGGTCTAGGAAAGAGATTCTGCGTTGCTGCTTCTAACCATATTAATAAATTAAATAAAACCTTACGTTTTATGGTACTGTGCAAGGTATAAGAGTTCTTTTTATAGCACAGATAGCACAAATACAAAATCACATCAGGCATTCTGTATTGCGCCACTTTCGGGGGAAGGAGTTGCCCCATATGACCAAATCAAGATAGCACCTTCCATGTGGAATTATAGAATTTTCTCTATAATATATTCTGCATTGTTGACTTCTGAAGTGAGAGAAAGAAGCTTGCAGGAAAATGCATATATTGTTTTACTTGGACACTGCTGACAGTTTGTTATGGCATATTTGTGTTCTGGTGGGTGAAAGATGTCTATTTGTATTCAGAAATAACCAAAGGATTTCAATTTTCAGTTTGTTTAGAAAGGCATTCTGAGTCCCCCCCCCCAGATTTTTAGAATATTATCTATAGACTATATGTATATATTTTAGCTGTTTTGATTCCTCTGTCCACCTGCTGTGTGTGTGATGGAAAATGTGCCGTCTTGGACATAGTATCTGTTCATCTTGCAAGCATCTACTGAAATATCTTGAGGTCGGCTGAGCTATGTATTTACTCGGCAAATTCTTTATGGAGATGCCACAAAGTCCAGGAATTGGAGTAGCGCTCCGGGGAGAAGATGCTGGATGGGCTCATGTTCTTCATTCCACTCTATGGTCGTCATGATTGGTACCTCCCAGTAAGTGACTTTCCATTTGTTTTGGAAACTGTTAGCAGCCAAATCCTTTCTAAGGTTTTCCTCATCATGTTCAAGCCTCTGCTTGCTGGATGAGTGTAAGTGTGGTAACCTGTCCAGGTCAGCATGAAGAAGACTTTCAGGATAGCAGCCAATATATGGGCATACTTGATACAACACCTTTTGCACGACTGGGACTGGTGTGCAGCAAAATGGGGATTAAATGAAGGATAGTTCTGATCTGTTTTCTCACAGATGTTGCTTTCAAACCTATTTTTTATGTTACATTGTGGCCTACAATGGATGCATGTGCTCAAAATGTCCCAGGAATAATATGGGCTTTTTGAAACCTTGTCCTTAGTTTGTCTTCCAAAACCATCATATGCAGCTTTGTAATGCATTTGACCCTATATTTGTATTGTATATATGTAAATTGCTTCAGTTTTTTTAAATACATGAAAGCTGTGGATGGCCCTGGAAAAAGTATATGCCACCTAAAATACTCTGGTTGTATTTTGGAGATGGGCAAGATACCCAAGAATGCCTTTTGATTTTTTTTGGGATATATTATTGATGAAAATGCCCGATAGAACAGGGTTGTCCAAACTTCAGGGCTCCTGGACCTTTAATGGAGGGAATTTCAGCAGGTACAGCTTCTCATCTCACAGATCACAAATGGAAATTCCCTCTTCTACATACTCGTTAAAGGTCCAGGAACCCTGAAGTTAAAAGTTTGCCTGCCCTAGAAGGTACTGTTAGGGGAAATGCCTCTAGATGGGCTTTTTTTGTTGGGGCTGCAGTGTGTAAGAAAGGGGTTAAATGATCCCTCCTTTCACACTAAGGTTTTGATGCTGATTCCCCAACATGCTTGTGTTATTTCAGTGTTTCCCATTATTTCTCCACTGTTGAACCACTTCACACCATCCTCCTATAGATAGGTCTAACCTGTCTATAGATAGGTCTAACCTGTCTGCAAATTAGGATTGAGCTGTCAGTTTCAGGTCTAAGTGACCCCAAGAGTTCAGGGAATAATGTTGAGAGCTCTAATATGGTTCTGCGATGGTTTTAATGTTGTCAGTATTCTTAGCCTGATGTTCAGCTCACCTGTTCCCAGCCCGTACCTGGATGAGAGGCTTCCACCAAATCCCGATGTGTACCACTCTGAGCTTGTCAAAGGAACGGAGAACAACACTTTCTGTAGATAAGGAAAGAGTTGTCAGTCCACTCTTCCAGGATCTGGTGGAAATGGTTCACAGTCTAAATTATCCATTGGGATGCTTTGCATGCCTGTGTGAACATGGCATAATGGCATTCCTGGTACAGCAGTTAACGCTGTCACTGTGACACTCTAATTAGCATGGAGGATAAATGTAAACTTACATTGTTCCCGGAGGTAGCACGAAGCTGCCAGGCTAACTGGCTTGCTCTTATGTGGCTGTTTTGTGGCTTATGGGAGGAGCAGAAAATGGGCAGCCACCTCTGTCTGAATGAGAATCTCTTCTTTGATTTCCTTTAAAGGCTCACTTACTAAAGGAAGTCATAAAACAGGCAAGTGAAAAAGATGTCAGTATATTTTGCCTTTTTAGGTGAATGTGGCTCATTTAGGAAATGAGCTCCACTTTTCTTTTGGTCTTTCTTGTTGGAGCCGGAATGTTTGAATCCCAAGCTATGCAAAGTAACAGCACATGCAGACCTTTGTAATGCGACCTTTGTGGCTTAGGTTTGACACCAATGTTGATAATGGCCCGGAGAGCTCTTCTAGGTTAAGTCCACCCCTTTCTGGTGGGTCCTGACTGATTGGCATTCTAAAAAGTGGGTCCCATTGCTAAAAGCTGTTGGAGAGCTACTGGATTATTTGTTTCCCTACTACTGACTCAGGTACGGAATGGCCAAAGTTCTTGCAGGATTCAGATCTTGTTTGAATCCTGGAGAGACCCGAAGGGGTATCTGATCAGGTATGGTGTCTTTGTATTGATTTACATCTTGCTTTTCTGCCATAATGGAACTGAAGGCTACATACATAGATTTTCTCAAGGTAGTCAACCTAGAGAAAATGGATAGGTAAGTAGTCAACTACCAACCTAGGTAGTTACATGTACATTTTTAGCAAGGAGGCCATTCCAAGTGTGCTCAGGTTTTGCATTGAGACAAATGACCCAACAGTTTTGAATACTGTGTGTATGCAGTGTTGTTTGCTGCAAAGTAGTCCATACAGTTGTACCACTGCAGTGATGTGGGGAATGGAAAGGCACAATTTTCTACCAACAGATTGCCAGATAAATCTTCCTGGTAGGAGATTCGTCTGTCCCTCCCTCCCCCCAAATGGGACCCAAATAATAGCTATTACTTGGAAGATGCTCTCCCAGTTTGCAACTGTCTCACCTGTTGTGACAAGGAGACCTATACAAAACCTCAGATAATGATCTAAATACTTGGATAGGCTGACACTGATGCCAGCCAAAAAGATAGAATCATAGTAAACTATAGATACAACAAATAGTAAAATTTCACCAGCCTTCTACCATCGGAACCAAGTGTGAAACTGGCTCTCTGTCTGTCTCCCAGGGCTTAAGCAGTGGACTTCAGTCTCCAAAACAATTTGCTAGCTCTTTCCTCAGCTGTTAAACCCCCATGGAAAAAAGTGAACACAAGTTGAACTATTGCAATCTTTTAATACCATCTGGGGTAGAATATGTGGTGTGGGTTACAGCACTGAAATCCAACTGAGCATTTCCCTTCCCCAGCCTTGCAGCAGTTTAAAATAGAAAATCTTGAGACTGATTTAAAATTCTGTCTTCTCCAAGGATTCTGTCTGAGCATTTTACTACAATGCAAATTTGGAGAGAAGCATTTGAAAACACAGCAGGTTAGCTTTAAAGATGGCAATGGCTTTATGATTATTTTTTTTTCCAAATCAGTGCGCTATAAATGACAGCACTTGTGATATAGATAAAGGAGTATAAATGCATATTGTGCGGAAGCTTGACAGTGTTTCTCTATGAACAGAGAGCTAGGGTGGTGGTATACAAAGTTACAGTAAGTCATGGAACTGGGGGGGGGGAATAATGCAAGGCTTAGTTAAAACCAACAATAAACGTACAAATTAAAAGTAATAAAATTACTGACTACTTTGGGTGTGTAGTTTATAGAATACGTGGAATGCTAAAATTGAATCAAATTAAGGGAAAGAAACATTTTGCAAATGCAAAGTAAAATATCTGTTTAATTAGATCGTAAAGAAAAGGAGATTAAAAGTAATATTTTGTAAGATGGTAATTACTATTTTTTCAAAGTAGTCTGGTTTCTGTGTTTTTGCTTTACACTTCAGTGTGATAACTGATCTCTTTGGGATTCTGGGTTTTGCTGATGTCTTTAATTACTTTAAAACCGCAGTCGCTCACTGCTTTTATTTTGTTTTCCTTCCCCTAAATAAACTTTTACAATGGCTTGCTGAAATTCCCTGCATCTTCACGGACTACTTGGAAAGATTGGCTCTCCTACCTCCACCCCTTCTGCACCCCCAGCATGGCTTGAGGTTATAAGGCAAGTCATTGGAAGGGGGACTCCCCAGAGCAAGATAAGAGAGGATGTAACAGCAATCAAGTTACTGACAGGCGTCTGAGATGTAAAGATACCAGATTGCTCTCATTTCCTGGCTCCCAGTGCAGTCCGCATTCCAATAGCAGGGCTCTTTTTTCCCCTTTTACAACCAACATGTATAACTTCAAAACTTTACAGGAGACCACCAAAGCACATGAAAGTGATCAAGAGGCTTTTGAGTAACTTAAACACATTGAAACAGTGCTGGGTTGCCAGATTGACGTTAAAAAAAAAACCCCAAAAGCTAACCTCAACCCTTCTCAAACACTCATGCACTGTGCTGAGCTATGAGAGGAGAAATTTACAATTTAGCTGGCTTAATTTCAGAAAAAAGAGGATACCCTATGATGCCGTCCTATTGAGAGATGGGCTAATCTAGGCAGCTTCTAATAGGCAGTTGCTCTCCAAAGCCTGGGGCAAGTGTTATTCCCAATTGTGCTAAGTAATGTTGGAGCTAGACATGATGGCGTCTAATTTGACCTTGAGATCCCTTTTAATTGGGAATTCTGGAAACTGTCATTGGATCTTCTGCAGGCAAAATGCAAGCTCTCTCTCTCTCTCTCTCTCTCTCTCTCTCTCTTTCTGTGCAGCGTGAAAATCACTTTGGAAGGCCCATGTCTTAATGCCAATAGTTCTTGAGTGAGGGCGGTCTCAAAGGTACCTCCATTGTCTGTCAACCACCCACATGAACTCTATATCATCCTTGACTGGGGATTGCTGGAGTTAGCTTTGCCTTTATCAAGCTGTACGAGTATTTCAATGAGGGGAGTAGGATAGTATTAACAATCGGGCCAATTTATAGTGGTTCAGATTGGTGGTGTAGCTAGAGGGGATGCAAACTAATAAGGGTGAAAAACCTAATCGAGGCCAGCACAACTCATCGGTCTTCCTGTTCATGTGGTGATGTAGGGAGGCAAGTGCATGTCTGTGCACTGGCCTAACCCTCACCCAGGCAAGTGGTTAAGAGACTGTGCCTGTTAACCAGCAGGCTAGGGTTCGAGACCCAGGTCCCCACAAGATGAGGATCTCCTGCTACAGGCAGTGGGTTGGACTAGATGATCCACTGGGTCCCTTCCAACTCTATAGCTGCAATCCTAAAGACACTTTCCTAGGAGTAAGACCCATTGAACACAATGGGATTTACTTTTGAGTAGACATGGTTAAGATTGTACTCTATGATTCTAAGTCATTAAGAGTGGTGCAGAAGTGTCTTATGGGACTTTTGTGAGGTCAGAATAGGACTTGTGCTGGGGCTTAGGCCAGCCTTAGTGGAGATTAGGATTGCAGCCTAGTACACAGTAGGTAGTACAAGTATAGAAGTATAGAAGTACACAGTATAGAAGTTGAAATTTTGACTTTCCTTGTCCTTAAAGAGAGTATGACGGTAGGGAAAAAAAGGTGACTGTATTTGGATGATATCATACCAAACCCATATGACTGTATATGGATGACATACCATCCCAAATTAATCTTTTTCTGTGTGATGGAATGCCATGAGGATAGAGTTTGCTAATGAAATTGGGTGGTGCTTTGCTGGCAGTCCTAGCCCTGCTGACCTTAAGTTTAGGGTCAGGAGCGATATACATAAGAACATATACTTTTAGAACTTATACTTTCAGAACGTAATGTTGAGCTGTTATGATGTGGTTTTGGATTGGTATTTAATAGAATTCCTCATTGTAGCCTCTGTGAACCTCCTTCCTTATTATCTCAGATCTTATTTGCAAGATTTTGGAAGTGTCTTTGATTTGGGATTAGAGTTATCGGGATTAGAGCAGGGGTTTCCAAACCAGATGCAGCCTGCAGCATGTCTCTAACTGGCCCACAGCCAGCGTCTGGTTCCCTAAGAGCCTCTGATCTAGCTGACCAAACACAACTGGAGATGTGATGGCGGGGTGGGAAAATGGGGGTCCATTTAAGTATATGCTTCTGTACTGTGTGCTGGTACTTGAAGAAATCCTAGAAATTTGAGCTCATTTATTAATTAACTTCCATCTCAAATGTATTTATTGAAATTTTATATTTCAATTTTTTCTGGCCCTCAACACTGAGCAGCCAAGTTGGGGACGACAAAAGGAATGAGATTTTTGCCTTCTCTGATAGAAAGGAACCAATGATAGTTGAACAAAGTATGGGCTGAGGGAAGGCAGGAGGAAGAACTAAGGGGGTTTTTGTCTTACAGTCAGCTATAGAAGTCCAGAGAGGAGAAGGTTTGTAGCAATCATGCTTTCCTCTGCATAGCTGTTGTGTGAGCTGTGTTAATAGTTGGGGAAGGAGCCGTCATTGAATGACCAGCCTCATAGTCCATCCCATCAATTTCGTCCTGTTTACAGATGGGGTGGGAAAGCAGGGGAGTGGTTAAAGTGAACACCGACACACACATGCGCACACATGCATGCATGCTCACACATGCATGCACACAAAGCCTGGCAGCATCTCATTTTTTTTACCCACGACAGGCTTTTTAAAGGGTGGGGGACTCAACTTGAGTCTGTTAGAGTCCCCAGTGGGTGAGCTGATGACTCAGAAAGTGTCCCGATTATGACTCTTTATCAAAGAGGAGGAGGACGGTGACTCTAGTCAAACTCTGGATTTTCCCGTCCCTGGTGAACACCAATAATGGTAGACACCCTGGTCCATTGGTAATAATCTTTTTTTGCAACATACAGCTTCAAAACATTTTTGGAGTATGTTCCATGCAGCTCATGTAGGGCAATGATTAGGTAAAAGGATCTGGAGCACAAACCTGACTGTGTCTACTCAAAAGTAAGTCCCATGGTGTTCAGTGGGACTTACTCTTAGGAAAGTGTCTTAAGGATTGCAGCCTTAGCCAGGGGTCTACATGAGCTAACTGTCTGCTCTAAAACACTTGCCAGAATTTTCATCTATATGCAGGATTCCATAAGAGACAGGCAGAAGTTTCACAGTCAAAAAGTCAATATGGAACAGTTTCTTTTCCAAAACTTGCACCTTCCTAGCGTATATTCCATGTAGGCACAGTGTCCTCTTTTCTACATGCCACTCTCCACTTATTTTGATCTAGGGCATCCATGGCAGTGACATTGGTAAATTTCATGTCCGCTTTGAGCTGATCTACCCTACAATCCAGAGTTACTATGGAAGCACATGACACGTTGACATAGTTACAGCGCCACTTAGTGAAAACCTATGGGAAATTCATATTGCAATCCAGAGTAAATTGTTCTTACGTCGGAGCAAGGACTCTCCGTAGTTACTCTGGATTGCATCCTTAATTTTTTATGCCATCCACATGGCCTTTTCTCCCTCTGCATTAAGGCTTAATGCAGTTCTAACAACTGAACTCTCATTACAGTGCATTATATATCAGGGAAGGCGGGCCTCTTGCATTTTATCTATTATTGCATTTTATCTCTAATTTTTTAGAAATTTGAAAACTCTTGCAATAGTAGGAAAGGATATCAAATTTTTTGAGTAGGTTTCAGGTTCCATCCTTTGCTTTTATGTGAACCATTGCAGTGTTTTGATTTCTCCTCTATGCATTTACTAGATCTTTTAAAGCAAGTGAGTGGCGTGAATTTACAGCATCGTTTACTTTTAGATACATAACTCATATTCTTGCTCTCTCGGGGAAATTGGCAAATGCCTTTTGATGCCACTTGTGTGATGCATTTGGTAATCTTTTTTTAAAAGCAACCCATTAATCCTCCTCTTTCTCTGATTGCCCTGAATTGCCTCTGGTTTTGCTGATCACTCTACTCTGTTTTCTGTCAAGGAACAGATAGCGGAGTGCAGCCCTCGCCCTTCAAAGTGTTTATCAATAGAGAGGATAATCGTGGATGCTGCAGCATGTCATGTTAGGTAAAAACTAATTTGCAAGCAGCTCGGCATAAAACTGAGAAGACAATTAAGTTAAAAAGTCATTAACATTGATTTTTTTCTGCAAAGGAAAAAGATATGCATAAGTATATGTATTTTTTTCTGAAGAATAGTCTTGTAGGGCCCCTAAGGCTTTTTTTGATAGATGTGAAATGATTTTAGTATCTTTGATGTTTTAACAAAATGTGATTTGAAAACTTAAGCAATTAGGTGAGTGTTTGCTAAGGGTATGCTAAGCCCACATGCCCCAATCCAGAGGAAATAAGTTCCTCCTTAAGTCCAGAGAAATCAAGAAGTTAACAACAACCAAACTGTCTCATTGATTATGCTCAGTTTTGGCCTTTAGACCAGCAGAGAGAGGTTGAAAGAGTGGAGCATGTGTTAAATGAACAAGTTTGTGGTATAACTGAAAGGTGTTGAAAGAGTGGAACCATCAGAAAACGAACTGTCAGAAAGTGAGGGATGCCTGTATAGGCTGCCTTGCCCTGAATTGGACCATTGGTCCATCTTGTTTAGTACTGTCTACTGACTGGCAACAGGTCTTCAAGGGTTCAGATGAGGATCTTTCCCCAGCCCTACCTGAGATGTAAAGATTGAACTCGGGGACTTTTATACAAAGCATGAGTTATATTACTGACCTCCAAACTGTGTTTGTAGTTGCATGTGTGGTGTTTGTAGTCACTCACAGCATAGTCCTAACCCCTAGTTCAGCCAGCACAAGCTCTGGACTGGTTTGGGATGTTGCAAAAGTGCCATAAAGCACTTTTGTGCCACTCCTGGGGAGTTAGGCCAGTGCACAGACATGTGCTGGTTTCCCCACACCACACGGACAGGGACAGGGAAATGGGTGAGTTGTGCTTGTGCTGGCCTAAATTGGTTAGGATTGCAACCAGAATTGTGTAAACTGCTGTCATACTTTCTTGTTCAGACCCTGATGGAGAGTTCAGTGCATTATGACTCTACCATTATGGAAAAAGTTTGAATATGGAAGTAGCCTCAGAGTCAGAAGCTCACGGCAAAATTGGCTGGAGAAAGTTGCACAACTAGTAGTCGGCAGTCAGTCATCACCCAACAGTTCAGACCATCTGCCACGTATTGTGCCTTCCAAGTTCTTGATACCTTCTCTAATTAATTATATTTTAAATAAACCATTTCCACAGTGAAGTTTTCACTTCTGATCAAAACTTGTCCTACCAAATATGCATAGGCATCAGAACTGCTGTTGGTGATATTCATTCTCCATCAGTTTTAGACTCAGACTGCTGGCACAGCTGCCACTGCAGTGGCACCTAGGAAAGGGCTATCCGTACAAATGGTTGGCATCTCTGGGCACATGCTAATGACTTCTGTGGTTGGATCAGATGAGATGGCAGGGGGGAGTTCCAGGACATTTCAGGGGAGGAATTGGGTTGTGCCAGAGGTACATCAGTGCCAGACTGAGGGCAGACATTGGTGGAAGAGTGGTGGTAAAATCCTTTGCCCTTAGCCCAGGCTTGACATCTCCCCTGCACCCACTCACATTAATGCCAGACAAAGACCTTGTGCTGGCCCAATGGAGATAAGGCAGCTACCCACAGCCATCTCAGGGCATGGCTAGCAGTGCATAGGCCATAGTATGGCCAGCCCCTAGCATGCATCAGCGTTGCAGCAATGCTACTGCCTGCTCTGAGTTGGCTTGTGAGTTGGCCTGAGAGAGGATTGGACTGTTAGTGTGCAAAAGTCGTAGTAGTATATTACTGAATCATTCATTTGTAGCTCATTCATTCTCAGATCTGCTCAGATCATTCTCAGATCTGCTATAGTAGATCTACCAATGTATGTAATAGTGGATTAAGTGAAACTTTGAAAAAGAATGAATTGTGTGTGGCCACTCAGTAACTCTTTCAAAATTAGAGGTAACACATCTAGTCTGATGTGTTAAGACACTCTAAACTTTACTTTCAGAACTGCTTGGACCGGAATGAGTACTGCTCTTAGGATCTGCCAATTTGCTACCTCTTGTTTGCCTAGCCTGGTGGTCCAGATGGCTTCATTAAGACCTTTTGGTATGTCTGTATACATATTGGCATTGTCAACTGATTAATGGGCTTCCTTGGGCAACCCTTGTCTTGCTCCTGAGTGATGAACGATTCCATTAAAATACATTCTCCATGCTGTCAGCACAAATGATACTTAATGATGAGAACCTTTCCTAATCTAGACTGGATACCACAGGTGGGTCATAGAAAAGCATATTGATGCATGCTCAGTGCAGTTAGCCTTCCAATCAAGTATTAGTTGGAAAAATATTATTGGGTTCTAGAGTCTGGACTGCACATATTGCTTGAATCAAAAGGGGCACACCAAGAGCAAAGCTTAATAACTAAACTTTAGATTATTTCAGTGGGGAATATTCAATCCCATATTTAAGTTTCTAGTGCCTTTGGGGGATGTCTCTAAGCTAGACCTTAGCACAGTGGTAGAGAGGCAGGCAAGGCCTGACTCAGCTGGAGGAGTCATCACTATTTTATATGAAAATGTGCCAGGTTCAGATCCTAATAGCATCTGGTTTCTCTCTGAAACACTAAAATGTCTCTATCCATTAGCATATGACTTTTTGGTATGAGACTTATGGCCAATCCTATGCAGCATTTTAAGGACTTTTTATTGCATTGTAAGTGCCAACCAGGAAGCAAATGTGCTTGTGCACTTTGGGGCCAACACTGCAGGAGGACCTTGCATGTGGTGGTGGTGAAGATGAGCCCCCTCTGATGCTGGTAATTTGGCACAATGGGTGGAACAGAGCAGGGGGCAACGGTGCTCATAGGGTACATATGACAAAGGGTAGCACATCTGGGGATTTAAACACTATGTGACTTACTATTAAATTTAAAACTATTACGTATAGGCAGAAATCCTAACCTCAGCTTGGGCTGGCCTAAGTTCCGGCTTAAGTCCTGTGCTGATTTGCGGGTGTCAGAAAAGTGCAGTAAGACACTTCTGCCCCACTCCAATGCACAGGCCAGCCTCCCCACACCATTATGGAAAGATAGGCCAGCCTAAATTTTTTATTATATGTAAATTTATTACATGTAATTTAAGGGCAATGAAGATTTTCTTTAGGACACATGGCAAAAAAGAGGACATGTCCTGGAAAAAGAGAACATCTGGTGATCATGAGTGTAGCTGCATGCCGTTTTGGGACAAAGGAGTGGATTTTCCAGCTCCTGTCCAGGTGTGGCGCAAATCCCTTCTCCTTGTCTTATTTAAGGCACCTGTGTCTGAATCTGTCCATCCATGTTGTAGTTTAAATCCGATTGAAATTAAGAGTTCTTTCTGTGAAGAAGATTCTCAGATAAATCATACGGGTGACCGAGTCTCTTTTCTTTTTATATAAAGAGACAAAAGGGAGAGACTGTAGCTCAGTGATAGGTTTATGGATCTCTGTGGGAAGCTCACATCCATCTGCAGTGCAGCTGGGCATGTGTTGAGCAGGGGTTGATTATGTTGGTTGGATGTGCATATCGATGTGCATCCAATCCTCAGATTTGGGATTGGGTGGAAATGCTATTAGACAATATGAAATCAGTAGACTGGAACCAGAATACAAGAGGAAAAACAAATTTATACCAGCCTTTGTCAGGCCAGATGTTGTCGGAGCACACCTTATGAGAATTTTCAGAAGTTCACTAAATTCAGTGATGTGCATCTTAGGTAAGTTGTGTCTGAGGCCAGATGTTTTTAGTTGCACGTGGTATTTGGGATTTGCTTGTTATTGTGTAGGATTGCAACCTTCTATCCCAGTCCCATGTTTACTCTGGAGTGAGTCCTGCTTACATTTGAGAAAAGTGTAATATGATTTTGCTTTTCCTGTGGCTTTAAACCTTGTGCTGTTTCCACCAATGTGCAGTGCTTGCACATGTCTGGTGGTTGCTTTTTTGTCTGGGATGTAGCCTGCCTGACCAGCTTTCCCAACCATGTGCTATTCAAAGCACATTTGGTGGGGGACTTTTAATGTCTTCCTTGTGTTAAACATGAGGGTGTAACTTCCATGAAAGGCTTTATTTGGAATGAAGGCTATGAAAGTGAAGATTCATATGTGGGGCAGGAGGTGTACTGGGGGTGGGATTGTCACAGGATGGTAAAATCCCTTTAACGGGGCTGGCTTAGGGTTTTAAGTAACATTTAATGTTTCTAACAGGGACTTGTGTTTCCTTCATGCCTGTCCATCAGCCAGGTGTTTTATTTGCAGTGGGGAAATGCGAGTAATTGTGTCACACAGATGGTGCCTGAAGGGGGAAAAGTAGGGGAATGGGCCTCTGCTATGGAGGAGTGATTATTAGTGGTACAAATTAACAGAATATTAATTAAAAATGAGGGAAGTGCAGAGAAGCTCTTGCAAGTAATTGAGAAAGCTCTAAAATACAATGATCAATGATGGAATATTTAAAGTCAACTGCAGTGGTGCAGTTGGAGAGGGGGCAAAGCAACAAATGTTGCAGAGAACCTAATCATGGCATCCAAGCGGCTTCTCTCCCTCGCCTTTGGAGGGGAGGACAAACCATTCTGGGTACTGGGAGCAAAATGGAGACATATTCCCTCTACATAACCTACTGGTCAACTACATAATGGTCAACTGCTAGAAACTGGGCAGAAAATAGCAGAAACTTTAGCTATCTGTGTGATGAGATTTGTGGTGAGAGAGATGATGGGGCATTTATTCATGTGAGCCCCCATTAAGTAGACCCCGTTATGTCTGGATTTGCCATGTCAGTGGAACTGTATTGTTATGTTTATGTCTCCCCTGCATCAATTGCTCAGGAGGAAATGGGACTGTATCTGCATGCTGTACTCCCTGTGCAGATGTTTCATTTTGCATCTGTGCATAAAAGTTGTTTACAAACACTGAACATGCGCATGCCCGGAAGGTCTGGCAGGTGGGCTGTATGCATGGAATCTGCATGTTTGTGGATGGAAAGAGTTGGCAGCCTGAAAAGGGATCTAGACTCAGAATCAGTCCTCTGATGGTAGCGTTTCGGTAATGAGAAGACGTTTTCATGCTTTGCGGGGAAAGCATGGAAATCATGTCATGGCCTTTTCTGTAGCTATAGACTTCTAATTCAGCTTTAAGCAAACGTTTCATGTACCATGAGATTGGGGATTCTGATTCAATCCCATCCCTGCCATCTCATCCTTGGTGCTTCCCTACATCTATTGATATATCAATGTGAGAGCTTCATGTTTGGCTGCATAATTCCTCCATATCTTATATCAGGATATTCTGCATGACTTTGAGCACAATCCTAACCATGTCTACTCAAAAGTAAGCCTCACTGTGTTCAATGGATCTTATTCCCATTAAAGTGTCTTTAGGGTTGGAGGAGGGTGGAGGAGGAGTTGGGAAGAGGAAAGTGATAGGGGTGAGGTCGGTATAGGGCTTCATGGCATCCAATTCCCTGTCAAAATAAAGGGGTGTGAATGCTCACTGGCTGCCAGATGGTGTTTGGGAGAAAGCCCCCCTGTGTTAACTCTCTCTGGGTGGCGCAAGCGGTTAAGACGCTGTGCCTGTTAACCAGCAGGCCAGGGTTTGAGACCCAGGTCGGCCCCACAAGACAGGGTGAGCTCCTGTCCTTAGCCCAGCTCTGCGACGCCAGCTGGATCAAATCGTATTGGCTCTGCCTTTCCATTGGACTAATTCAGTGGCGTGGAGAGGGGGGATTTGCTGGTTGGGTAACAGCCTATCCTCCATAACAACCTAACCCAGGCTTTCATGCTTTGCATGCAGCATATGCAGCACTGAGTATGATACTATAGTCTTTCAAGACTGACGGAGGCCTGCTTTTTATATAAAATCGATATACTAAAATAATTTTCTGGCTACTTTTTTGCACAGATTCATGATTCCTATGCATTGAGTCATCTATGCTGGAGGGGCTGTACTGGTACAGGACAGTATGGTGCTCTGTATCAGATCTGTTTCTGGGTTAGCCTGCTTTTTGGCATTAATAGCTGGGAACGTGCTAGCAAAAGCAGCAGTAACAAAAGGCATCTCAGGTATCAAACCAGAACAGGTGCAAATATGGTACGTGCCTGTGATGTTGCAAGATCAAGCTTATGCAGGCAGGTTGGCCCCACTCCAGCTCTTAGCACGGGTGTGACTAGTGGCCCCAGTTGGGAATATGCCTTCCCTTATCATAAGAATGTTGCTTATATTGTACTTTCTGAGTGCATAAAGTGCTTCCAGTGTATTTCCTTGATGTATTACATAACAGGCAGCAGTTTGCATAGTTTGCATAACCAAACAAAAATCATAATGGGCAAGTTTTGAACTGGGAAGTTTGCAGTTCAACGATGACACTATGAGCATGTGATGCATTCTCACATCTTTCTAGTTTGGCGCACCTTTAGACTCTTGGAGATCAATTTCCAGTGGTGATTTCCACAGGAGATGTTTTGCATCAAAAATTCCTCGTCTCAACATACAGTCCTGCCTTCTACTAAATCAGATCATGGCGCCATGTAGCTCAGTGTTAATGACTCCTACTGGCATTCGCTCCCCAAGAAAAACCAGAAGGGGATTTTTCTCTTCCCTACTCCGGGATGCTGGTTGGGATTGAATCCAGAACTTTCTCAGGTGAAACACATGCTCTGCCACTAAAAGGTGTTCCTCCTATACTAGTTTTAGGTTAAAATATCCCCTTCCATAGTTGTCTTAGATGAAAAATAGCACATGGGTTATCTATCTATCTACAGTATTTATATACCGCTTTTCAACTAACAAGTTCACAAAGCGGTTTACAAAGAAAATGGAAAAATAATAATAGCTAATTAAAAGCTAATGGGTCCCTGTCCCAAAAGGGCTCACAATCTAAAATGCAAAAAAGAACACCAGCAGAAGCCACTTGAACAGACACTGCTGGGGTGTGTAGGGCCAGTTACTCTCCCCCTGCTAAATAAAAGAGGAACACCAAGAATGCCTCTTGCTCAGTTAGCAGGGGTGATGTACAGTGGGAGCAAAATACTAATACCCCAATACACTGCACTGTGGTTTTAACATGTCTAGATGTCTATGTGCATCTGGTGGGCTGTTGTGAGATACAGGAAGCTGGACTATAAGGACCTTTGGCCTGATCCAGCTGAGGCTGTTCTTATGTTTCACAGCACTACTTCTCTATTTGAAAAAAGTGTCCTTTCCAATAATAAGAGATGTTGCACTTGTAGGTGCATATGTACTTTAGCTCTAAGCAGCAGCCCACTCATGGATCTCCTGTGTTTTTTGTTGCCTGGTGAATTTAATGCAGAATTTCCCATCCCTAGAGGAGGCTCTAACTCTCCCAAAGTTACAATGGACATTTCCATGGGTTTACTTTTTATAACTCATAGATGACTTTGTTTGGTTAAGGCACAGTAGCAGGTCCTTTGACACTCTGGGGTGCTCTGGTGCACAGTCGGGAATCTCAGCCTTGAAGCTTTGCATGCTTTTGTAGTGACCTCCATATGGTTCCCAGGTGGCCTTCCATTTATGGTGCTTAAAGGGCTAGTTCTGCTTGATTTCAGCAGAAGAGCATCATATGCTGTCTGATCTCCATGTCTTCATGTCTCCAGCAAAATCTTATTAACTGCTGTCCTTTTCCCTTGTAGATTCTAGCATAGATCCTGTATCACAGGCCTGTTTCGGGTCTTTACAAAGTTTATTTTTGATGTCTTGAGTTATTAAGAAGATGCTACTAACAACTCCTTGATCTGGGTTTAATTTTCTCTATATGGTTGGAGTTTCTCAGCAGGTTTTGGAGAGGAGGGGTTTCCTTTGCCCTGACCATTTGGAACTTCCTGTAAAACTTCAAAGCCAATTTTTTTTTAAATTAGGATCTCCAGCTTCTGAGAGAGTGGAAAGCCATGATTAAAATGCCTTTCAGTCAAAGTCATAAATCAGTTTGCTAACACAGTATACTGGGGGGAAGGGGGAATAATTGGCCAGCAAGTAGCAACAACAACTTCTGTTCCACCTTAATGGTGTTAGGCATTTGCAAGCGTTAGATGTATCTTTTTTAGATGTGGTGGATAATTTCGGTGCATAATGGGGAGAGTGTGCCATAGTTGGAAGTAATGGGTGATAACAGCATTTAATGTGCTCTCAGGAATTCCAATATGTTGGATCCAATATGCATCACTTGCATGTATCATTTATGGAAATGTTGGAAATGGGTTTATACAGATTTGTGGAGGAAGAGAGAGCTGTACTAGTGATGCGGAACTCAGTGGTGTAGCTCCATACGACAATACTGTATGGCTGTTTTGCTCCCCCGTCTTGAATGTAACCAAAGGTGTGAGATTCCCTTCGAGACTGGCTGTTCCACCCCTCTAGCTACACCACCAGTGGAACCACAAGCCTCAAATTATACCTGTTCATACAAGATGTGCATGAGCCATGGAGGAGAGGAAACTCTTACCTTCATGCCCTGCTTGTGAGTTTCCATTTGGCTGTTCAAAACAGGATTCAGGACTAGGTTGAATTCAGTCTGATGCAGTCGGAATATTCTTCTTTTTTATGTATACTTGCGGTAACGGAAACAGATAGTTGACAGTTATGCTAGGTGCACTTCATCACTTGGTTGCTTGCCTGCAAGTTCTCACCATTTGCCATTGGAAGGCAAGTGACTGACAAAGTGCACAAATATACACCTAAACTTAATTTCAGTGGGTTGATCATTACTAGGGTTGCATTCTTCATTTGTTGCAAGAAGCAATTCTCTGCTTAAAGAAGATCCAGTAATGAGTAATTTCAACTACTGGAAACTTTCTATGTATGTCCTAATTAAAAGTGGTTGAGAAGGTGTGTTTTTAATAGGATATTCCCTTCCTAGAAAGCATTCACAGTTCAGAATTAAAGCAGTGTATCTTTGGGGGAAGGTTGTGTGTGTGTGTGTGTGTGTGTGTGTGTGTGTGTGTGCATGTGGATGCTTGTGTATGAAAGTGCTGCTAATTTTGGAAGATACTTTCAAAGCAATTCTAATTCAGATTGGTTATTTGCTTTGTCTGCCTTCATTAACAATAAGTAAAATTAAAGCATCTGTCCTATCTCCCCCCTCCCCCCCCAACTTAGAATTAAACACACAAACCTTCTGCGGGGCTGTGATCTTTCATTTAAAACCCTAATTGTCTAAAGAGCTCAATGTGATCCCTTGATGTTGGCTGGGTCCATTGCAGGGTATTAGTGTTAGCTGCAGATTTACAACTGAGCTGGATTTAATCTCTTGTTTTAATCCCCGAGATAACCCCGTTCAGGGTAGCAGACCCTTGAGTGTTTTAGAAGATAGGCTGCTGTGTTTCCAAATGAGGAACGCAAAGGGGGTGGTGGGAAGGTTGCTTGCAGAACCTATATCACCATGTAGCAAATTAAAAGACAGATAGGCTCACTCAGTGGGAAGGGAATAGGTGAGGCTTTCAAATCTTCTCTTCCGTAAATGTATCATAACACCTTGTAAGGGGTTTGTAGATTTCAGTTGCCTTTCTCATTAAAGCAGTTATAGCATTAAGAGGTATGAGCAGAAGTTCCAAAAATGGTTAGAAATGCTGTTAAGGGATAGAGAAACCAAAGTAGTAGAAACATACTGTACTTTCATGAAATGTTTGAGATGGACCTGACTTTCTGTGATGTATTCAACTGTTCTTTGGTCCCACTTGGTACTGGCACCCATCAATCCCGAAAGACTATGGTATCCTGCTCAACGCTGTATGAGAAGCACAAAGGCCTGGGTAGATTAATATGGAGGGGATCGGCTCCAAAGCATTAGCATTAGCATTTGCTTCTCCCTCCCTGCTGTCCTCACAACAACCCTGTAAGGTAGGTGACTGAGTGACTGGCCCAATGTCACCCAGGAATATTCATGGCCAAGGAAGGATTTCAACCTTCTCCTGGGGAACTTCTCTTGAGGAGGTTAGGCCAGTGCAGAGACATGCACCTGCCTCCCCACACCACCACAGGAATGGGGAACCAGTGAGTTGTGCTGGCCTAAACTGGTTAGGTTGTGCCCTCGGTATGGGAAGTTTGGGGATTGCATTTGTTGTGATCTGGTTGACCTTTGATCCTTCTCATGTCCATCCTTGACTTGTGTTCTCTTCCACTTTTATTTCAGGATCCACGATTATCAGCTTTAATTTTTGACAAGCTTCAAGTGCCTGAATATTTACAGAAACCCAAGAGTGAAGGGGAAAGCAGATGTGATGTTTGTGCTGCCCACTTAAACCAGCTGAAACAAGAAGCCATTCAGGTCATCCAGAATCTCGACCAGGTCAGCTGCCAAGATGCAGTGGACCCCCCGCCAAGTGCTGTGACGATGGCTGCAGTGCTTCCGAGGCTGGCCTCCCAAAATATGGTTACTGTGACTTCTCAGAGGGACTTGTCTCTTGTGGCCGGGCAGGTGGGTAGACAGTCTGGCAAAACGGCAAGTTTTTTCACTGGAACAGAGAGGAAGAAGGGACTAGGATGGTCACAAAGTGCCAGTGGGTTCCCAAACCCCAGCGTTCAAGTGACTGTGGCTCCCAGTGGCCTTAGTGGGGCATTGAGCTCAGTAACTATCCAAGCTCAGCAGTATCTTGAGGGGATGTGGAGTATCTCCAGGGTGAACAGCTTTCTTCCTCAAGCATGCCTCGTAAGTAATTGATCAGTTGATTTTATATTTTCCAAAAGTTTATGATGCATCTTTTTCCCACTTGACATATTTTAGAAAACAAAGGCAGACTCAGTTTGTGAAATTTAACCAGCAACCTAGCCCTAAACTTACTTGAAATTAAGTCTATCTGCATACAAAGTGACTTACTCCCAGATGAATCTTCGTATACTCAGGATGCAAAACTAGCAAGTTTTCCAACTCTGGGGTAAGGACAATGTAATCCCAAGTTAAAGGAAAAACTTTGCTTTACCTTGGGAAGGTCTCCATGATTGCCCCCCAACTGCAGAATGTAACACGTACCCCACTGGGAGAGCTAAGCCAGTGTTGGAAAGTTAATTAGGTTGCACCCTGAGTCTCTACCCATCTTTACTGGGAAGAAATAGATTTCAGTGGCTTTCACTTTGAAGACTTGCTAAAGATCAGATGATTGTATAATATGGAGAAGGAGCAGGTATATGCCTCTTCCTTCCATTTGCTCTTCGTCTCCTGTGTGAATTGAGCACTCTATTCTATCTACAGTATTTATTTATCTATAGTATTTATACTATAGAAAAGGTCACAAAGCGGTTTACAAGAAAATGAAAAAATTAATAGCTAATTAATAGCTAATGGGTGCCTATCCCAAAAGGGCTCACAATCTAAAATGCAATAAGAACACCAGCAGAAGCCACTAGAGCAGACATTGCTGGGGTGTGTAGGGCCAGTTACTCTTCCCCTGCTAAATAAAATGCACTCTGTGCATAGGCTGACATAAGTGAAGGCTTGATTCATGTGGTTCTTAATTTTCTAAGCATATGTGCATGTATGCAGGAAGGTCATCCAGCCATCCATTTACATTTACACCCATTTAGCACATAGTCCGCATGATTGAGTTAGCTTCTGAACGTTCAGTACCAGTGGCAGTGATAGTGCTCAATGCACCATTAGGTGGTAGATAAATGCCATGGAGGAACCAATTCAGGACTTTACCAAGAGCCCCAAACAACCTCTGATTGTGTGTGACATATTAGACCAATTGTGTATTTATGATTCTATGGCGGGGTCTTCCTGACATGTTACTTTAGGTCATGCTTGTCCAACATGGGGCCCCGAGGGCCGCATCGATGGGCTTTCTAAGCCAAATGCTGCCCTCGAGCCTCATGTTGTACAAGCCTGCTTTAGGTGTATGATGAAGGCAAGGCTGGGCCTATTTCTTGGACCAAGTAATTGTGCTTAGAATTAGCCTGCATCAAATACTGCAGACTTAAGTTAGATTAGCCTGCATCAAATAAACATACCAACCTGAAAGTTAACAACCAAATCAATTTAATTTTAAGACACATCTTTGAAAGCTCCTCACTTATTTCAACTTGTAATTCTGTGAATTGTGACTATAGATTATGGTCACAATTAATTGTCCATCTGCTGTCTTTCTGCTGAAAATCACCCTTCCCAAAGCAGCTATTTGCCTCACAGCTATTTTTGGCTGGAAATGGTAGAAAAGGGATCATGGCCCAGATTCAGATTCCCCTTTGCCCATTGCTGATTTTGGGTTTACGTGGACTTGCAGGCTTAAGCATTTAAAGCCACTTTTCAATAAAAATGGCTAAGATTGGCCTATGCTTTTATTTAGCCTACAACTGTACCTTTGAAATATATATTTTGTTGACTCAGTTGGTTATTAATCTGTGGAACTCTTTGCCACAGGATGCTGTGATGGCACCCGACATCGATGCCTTTGAAAGGGGATTAGACAAATTTATGGAGAAAAAGTCCATCATTAAAATCATAATGGCTGAACACTGCATCCTTCCTTCCTCCCTCCCTTCCTTCCTTCCTTCCTTCCTTCCTTCCTTCCTTCCTTCCTTCTTCCTTCCTTCCTTCCTTCCTTCCTTCCTTCCTTCCTTCCTTCCTTCCATAAACAAACAAACAAATAAATAATCAACCCAATCTGGATCTTCCGGGTCTCAGTCCAGCTCCCTTATTAGTAAACCAACTTGGCTCATGGAATTTTACATGTAGTCTATCTCTGAATGCCAAAGAGTGCAAAATGAATGCAAATGCCAAAGAGTGCAAAATGAGTGCAAAATGAATGCATATCTCTGAATGCAAAAGAGTGGCAGTGGGATAAAAGGTCTTGAGTGCTCCCTAAAGCATTGGTGGACCATGTTCAAATATGGGAAACTAGACTAGATAGCCCTTGGCCTGGGCTCTTTTGTTCATATGTTTCATCAACAGCTGTGAATGGTGGTATTTAAATGAATGTTGTTGAAAGGAGGAGTTTTAAGCTGTCTTTTTGTTCCATTTTATTGCATTTGAGTGGTCACAGAGAATTACTAGGCAAAACATTTCCACTTTATGCAGTCAGCCTCTGAACTTGTCATAAAAGTAGCCCCGTAATCTCTTTTGACGCCTGTGTAAATACTGACTGTCTAGAACGACTGAATTTTCTTTGTCCACTGAAGAGTGTAATTATGATTACGACTTTTTCGTAATGGCTTTTTATTCACCCCAAAGTTAACAAACTGGAATACAAATTGTATGTGGTTTAGAGATAATCCTTGGATGAAATGTGACAGCTGTTCAAAACAGTACGGCTTCACTAAACTCTAGGAAAATATTGAATTAAAAGTGCAGAAATGTAACAAAAAATAATTACCTGTGTGGGATGTTAGGTGAGATTCTAATAAGTACCAATATTAATCTGTGAATCCATCAGAAATGTGCAAATAGATGGAAAATAAAAGTGCTTTTTTATTCCTAGGTAACTATGTGTATATACTACATTGAAATGGATAATGTGCTATCACAGGGACTATAAAAAATTCAGAGTAAATAGAGCATAGCCTACTCATTGCTTTTTATGCAATATATACCTTAACAAGTAATCCAATGTTATATGGAATTCAGATAAACACTGGCTTTATGGATTTCAGCCAAGAAGTTAAACCTTTGGAAAATGCTTTGGAAGCTCAATGAAAGGTGGCTCATGCTTTGCAGTCCAAAGCACTTGGATCAATCCCTTATATCTCCAGATAAAAGGTTTAGGTAACAGGTGTTGGAAAACACCTTTGCAGGTGTTGGGAGGACTACACTCAGTTAGAGTACAGAGTGGATCCCAAATTTTAGCCCTAAAGGCTGCTGCCTGACTTATGAATGCCAAAAGGTGCAGTTATAATGGTGATTGGGCAGCAGTGCTCCACCTTTCCCCAAAGTAGCAGCTTATTTAACCCTCGATTTTGTGCGTAGTCTAATAAGTCCTAACATAACCAAAAACTTGTAACAACTCACTGATGGGACCCGGATCTATATCTTGGGAGTTGCTGAAATAGATAACACTGGGCGAGATAAATGGTGATGTGAAAGTGGTTTATTCTATAACTGGATTGCTTCATAAAATTAATTGGTAGAGTAACTGGTGGACAATTTACCAATCATTATCAGCAGTTTCAAAGTACAGTGGCGCCTCACGTAACAAATTTAATTCGTTCCGGAGGCATGTTCTTTACGTGAAACATTCTTTACGTGTAGCGGATTTTCCCATAGGAAATAATGGAAACTCAGACAATTGGTTCCACAACCCAAAAAATATTCATATAAAAATATTAACTGGATGTAAAAATGATGACAGAACACCGGGATTGAATTCAAAACATGCATTCAATGTGCATGATCTTATGAAGTCTACTTAGGCTGCAGTCCTAAAGACGCTTTCCTGGGAGTAAGATCCATTTAACACAATGGGGCTTACTTCTGGGTAGACATGGTTAGGAGGCTGCAATCCAAGACACCTTCAAAGTGTCTCCCCACTTTCTCCTTCTCTCCATCCTGAGCCTCTCTCTCCCCTGCTCCCTTCTGGCTAGCCTTGAGCTGCTTCCTTCTTCTCCACTGCTCTTCTCTCCGTCTGCCCAGCAAATATCCGGCCACAGGAGGAACAGCATGGAAGTGTTGCTTTCACTATGGGCAGGTGCTAGGCAGCCCTGACGCTTTTTAAAAGGCTGCCCGCCAGCGCGTCTGCCCCAACTGCCAACAAATGTTTTCTTTACGTGAAGCACTTTCTTTACGTGAAGCAGAATCTTAGAGAAATTTGTTTGTTACGTGAAACTTACTTTACGTGAGGCGTTCTTTACATGAGGCACCACTGTAGTAGTTAAAACTTGTTTTCAGATGACCATAGCCCTTTTTCAATTTTTATTTCATTTTCTCCATAAACCACTTTGTGAACTTTTTGTTGAAAAGTGGTCTATAAATACTGTTGATTGATTGATATTCCACCCACTTTTTCAATCGAGCAACAACAGGCTGTATGGATTTTAATGGAGGATGAAGGAGATTGCAGCTGTTGGCCCAAACCTCACTTCCATAGGTCCAGTGGCCATTCCCCTCATCTCTGCACATTGAGTGGATGGTGAGAATGAGTTCTATATACAGTACATAAGGCCCATGTTCATCTTCTGTTGAATGTGTGGACTGTAGTGGTTTGCTTCTTTTCCATGTGTTGATTGAATATATGGTGGCCTTTATAAGTTTCCCTTGAATGACTGCTGGTAACATGTTGCTCAGAGGGGGGTGGGTGCTTCTGTTGGTGGCCTTGCTCTGACCAGCTTGACTATGACTGAGATGGGGGGGAAGACTATGGCTACAATCCAGAGTAACTACAGGACATTTTACACCAACAAAGTTATGGTGCCACCTACGGGAAACCTATGGGAAATGCACAGAGCAATCCAGAGTACCGGTAAGTGCCTCTTAACGTCTTCCTGTCGTTACTCTGGATTGTATGGTATGTTCCTGGAAGAGTGCTGACTGGGGTCCCTCAGCCATGCTATTAGGTCCAATGATTTGCTATGTTGGGTGAAACCTGGAAACCCTTACTGACCCCAAAGGCACTGAACATCACTTTCCCAGATGGAGTGATGTGTAGCATTCTGTTTTCCATAGTATCCAACCAGAAGCTTCTTGGAAGCCCCCACTGTTTTCCCCAGAGGCAGGTCGTCGAGGACATGCTCTAAATCTGGGGGTTTATATAATAACATGGTATGCTCTTGTCTTCCATAAAATGGCCAATTTAAATCCATCTTAGGTAGGGTGACCATATGTCATAATCACAAAAGAAGACAAGAACCCCCATGAAAAATGTAGGGCATGACAAAAGCTAAAAACAGACATAAATTGCTTTCATGTGCTTAATTTAAACACTATATAATTTTTTAAATTTAACACTTACATATAATAATTACATATCATTTATTAATTACAAGAAGGCTACAGGCTCCCCACTCACAAGGAATACGACATTGAAGTTTTTTTGTTCCAGGATACAAGGCTAAAATCTAGGACATGTCCTGGAAAAACAGGACATATGGTCTCCCTGTTCTAAGGTAAGTAGTTCCTTACAGGTGATTTGTTGAGGACAAGATGAGATGATAGTATTCTGAGAGAAAGGGTTTGGGAATCCTTAAAGCAAAACAAAACAAAACGTTGCTGAGCCTACAGCCAAAGATAGAGATGCAGAGATAAAACAGAAACTAGCATTTTATCAGGAGAGACCAGGCAAGATTGCTGGGTTGCTAAACTGGCATTTACCCAGTCAGCAGGTTAGCTAATAAGCCTTGCTGGTCGGATTCAGATTACAGAAAGTCCCTGCAGGAGTAAAAAAAAATAATGAATAAAAAATACATTACTGTATGGAAATGAAGTATCAAGGGTAAGACATGCCTGTATATCTAGTGCCATTAGTGTTTCACAGAGCAGGTAAGCCAAAGCATCATAGTTTTAATCACAAGCTGGTTTGGATAAACTTCACAGGATACTGAATATATATGTAGGCAGTGGTAGGAGGAAGATTGCGCTTTTTCATCCCCACCCCGTCGTTAATGCTTTTCTTGGGTCTGAAGAGCACATGGATGTAATGTTTAAATAAGGCCCATGCATATACAATCCAGTATGCCATTCCGGAGGTATCGATTGCAATCAATATTGATTGATTGGTTCACGCCTGGTTTCATTAACATTCATTTAACCTATTTCTTTAGTACCTTTTTTCCAGGGATACCAAGGCAGTCTGTGCATGAGAGAAACATAAACTACAAATCCAGTCAATGCACAGTAATAAAAAACACAGTAAATTAAACAGCAATAGTAAAAACTAAAAGAAAATGCACTGAATTGGATTACATTGAGTATGCTGTTGGTTTATAGACTTAGCTCCTACGCAAATGGTACAGTGATCTTGGAGTATCAGGCAGGTCCAGAGAAGTAGGCACACCTCATAGGTAGGAATATATCACCTTGTTCTTCTATTAGGTGTAAATGCCAGGAAATTCACTGGCCTGGTCCGTGATGTTAGCAAACCACCTGAGATTTAAAAGAATTCTGGGCTGCTTGCAAGATTCCTTTAGTGTGTGTCAGCATGAAAAAGAAAAGCCTGCACCACGTCTTTCCCAGTATGGTGAGGTTGTTGGTTGTCCTAAAAAGGCTTGAATCCAGGCATTCCGCCAGGGAAGAAATCCTCTCAAACAACCCCGTCCATTTCATCTTTTCCCACCTGCAGGCCAAGCTGTGATTATTACCGTCTCTCATAAAAGGACGTGCCCAAACTAGCTACAGCAGGCAGTGGAGCCAACAAGCAGGCGTAAGCATACCCTAAACAGCTGGCTTAGATTTCACCTGTTCCTATCAGGCTTTAACTCCAGGTGTGGATTAGAGATTATTCCCAGAGGAGCATGGAGTCCTTGTAGTAGGCAGAAGTAAGACAGAGGGCTCAGTACTATCCAAATTTCCAGTTCTGATGCAGCCCTGAGATAAAGGGACAAATATTCCCTCACCTTGAAGAAGCCTCTAAAACGGCTACCACCATCTCAGGATACATCCCTGTTGGCACAGGGCATCAGCACTGGAAATTTGGATGGGCTCGGACTATAGCACTTTGTCCAGTGTTTGTTCTCAGTGCCCATTTTGTATGGGGACCAGATGCTGAACCCAAAATTCTGCCTGAAGTTCCCCAAAATTCATTAAAAAAATGTAGGGCACCCCAAAAAGGACACCCTTCAGAGGCCTAGGGGAGTGATGGAGGGGTGGCAGGGACTGGTGGGCGGGTGGCGGGGACTGGCAGGGAGGGTGACACGGCGGCTGAAGAGGTCACGGGGGACTGTTGAGAGTCACCAATAGCCTCCCTGCCGTCCTGGATGGTGGGTGGCTAGATGGGCAGAAGGGGTGAGAGTTGTGCTGGTGGCTGCTGGTCAACCAGGAGATAGGAGAGGGACCTCGTCCTGAACCCACCCTGCAACGTCCTGCTACGGATGCCCCAGAGCCATACTCAGCACTAGCTGTATGCAAAATTCAAAATATTGACCAGGGAAATGCCTGGATCCTGGTGAAAGGCTGGGTTTTCCAGTTTGCCAGTAAGCCCCCGCCTTTTTCCGGTGACCTCCAGGCATTATCGATTCATCCAAATCTAGAGAATGCTGGAAAATCCAATAGGAAAAAGAGGCTGTGTTAATGCCACTTATATTTATATCTATTTGGACCAACTATAGAAGAGTTGGTTCAAAGGGAACTGTGGTGGGAAAAGATTGCAGGCCCCAAGAACATGATTATAAGAAGAGCATCACTGGATCAGGCCAAAGGGTCATCTAATTCAGCTTTCTGTATCTCACAATGACCTATCTGATGCTCGAGGAGCACACCCTGTAGCCATTCCCTTCCACATGGTATTGTGAGATATCCAACCTACTGCTAGAGAAGCTCTACTACTGGGGAAGATTCTGCCAGGGTTCTGAAATAGGTTGGTAGTAGAATAAGGTTGAAGTGTATTTTCCCTCTCACTTCTACTTTTAGCTGAGTTCTGAGTTTTTTTGTATAATTAGAATATAGTCACAGTAATCAGTGATGAGATTCTCAGAAATATAAATAGAACTTTTGAGACTAAGAGCACAATCCTAACCACGTCTACACAAAAGGAAGTCCCATTGCATTCCATTGGTCTTACTCCCAGGAAAGTGTCTTTCAGATTGCTGCATAAGATGAAATAATTTCTTGCTGTACCCATGGATTTGACAGGTTTTATGGATTTGACAGGTGGGCTTTTTCTGTTCTGTTTCTTCATGTGTTTACCTGATTCTGAAAACCCTGATGACAGAATCTGACAGGGGTGCGCAATTTACACTCGTGGACCTTCATAGACCTTTACAGCATTTTGTATTCTTGTATTTTAAAAGGAATTTATTGCAAATCTCACACCACTGTGCTAATTGAAAAAGATTTATGGCATTACTGCTAATGATGTGGCATTGTTTTGTGATAGAATGTGCATAAAATAGTGCATGGGGTTGCAATGCTATTCAGCATGGGCTTTTAGTTCCCAGTTTTCCCATTTATGTGTGCTATTGATTTTATTTCACTGTTCAGGCGGTAATGGATTTATAATTAGAATACAGTCACAGTAATCAATGATGAGATTATTAGGAATATAAATAGAACTTTTGAGACTAAGATGAGGTAATTTCCTGCTGTACCCAAGGATCAATTACTGGGGTTTTCTTGTGAATTTTTAACTAGCACTTGTAAGATTTAAGATTGAAGTGCCTTTAAAGAAGTAAATCCAGGCCTGTTTTGAGATGAATTGAAAGGATAACATAGAAAATTGCCTTGCTGGGACTTAGGCCATCAGTTCATCTAGGTCAATATTGTCTATTCAGAGTGGCAGGGGCTTCCCAGGTTTTTTGACAGGATCCTTTCCAGCCCTACTTGGGATTAAACCTGGTGCTTTCAATGAATGGCGTCACTAGGGTTTGCACCACCTATGTGGAGGGGGCGAGGAAGGCAAGCACATCATTCCCCTGCAATGATCTCCTGGCATGTAGTGGGATTTCACTGTGGTTTGTTTCCTTGCACTTTGCTTGAAATTATATGATTATAATTGATTATAATTGCACTTTGCTTGAAATTATATGTATATTTGATATATGATGATGATAGAATGATCATCATCATAATGATATTATTAGAAAAATCATGGTTTAAAAAATTTTGGTGACTAGTAGTATCATCCCCTTCCCATGTCCATCACCTGGTGTGGCCTGCTCCCTGCACAACCCATGGTAATAGAGCAGGCCTCCGTCAGTCTTGAAAGACTATGGTATCATGCTCGGCGCTGCATACGCTGCATGCAAAGCATGAAAGCCTGGGTTGGATTGTTATGGAGGATATGCTGTTACCCAAGCAGCAAATCCCCCCTCTCCACGCCACTGAATTAGTCCAATGGAAAGGCAGAGCCAATACGATTGGATCCAGCTGGCGTTACAGAGCTGGGCTAAGGACAGACGCTCACCCTGTCTTGTCTTGAACCCTGGCCTGCTGGTTAACAGGCACAGCGTCTTAACCTCTTCCACCACCCATAGCCCATGGAGATACCACTGCTTTCAAAATGCAAAACAGATGCCCTACCACTGGACAACTGCTTCATCCCTCAGTTTTTGATATTTTTGTATAAATCAAAATTCGGATTGTTGCTCATGACGTAAACACAGTCACATTTTTCTGGATTTCCCTTTCAGAAGGTACTTCCTGACTATTCCTTCAGCCCTTTGAGTTTAACAAAAAAGAGGGATGATACTACTATTCACCAAAAGGGTATGCAAGGTATGTTTTAAAAGTGGAAATATGTTGCCTTTTGGTTAGCTGGGTTCCATCAATTCTGGGTGCGGTCATTGAGGCTTGGTTGAACACTCCAATAAAATGGATGGATAGAGTGGGTAAGGAATGGATAGAGAGATACTCTTTCCCCTTTTCATAGGGGAATTTCACAAATTTGTAGATGAAAGAACCATCATGGGTTAAAAGCCGTGAGGGGTATGTGTAGATGTGGACAACCTCAAAATGCCAGATGCAAGGGGGGGGGGGGGCACCTGGATGCAGTATCATGTGTACTCCTTGAGGCATCTGGTGGGCTGTTCTGTGATACAGGAAGCTGGACCAGATGGGCCTTTGGCCTGATCCAGTGGAGGCACTTCTTATGCTCTAAGACTGGCAGATAGCAATTTGAGTGGCCAGTGATGGGTCAAAACATTAAAAGTCCAAACTATAGGTAACAAACCAAGGTGCATAGGGGCCTTTTGGCATAAAAAAACTTTTTCACAAGCAAGCACAAATTGTCTAGATCTGGGCGCCATGTGCATTTGGTGTGATCTGATAAGACAAGTTAACCAAACATTGAACAGCTGAAAGAATAGGGAAGCTGAAAGAAGAGCAAATCTAGCGGTAACGCAAATGCCTTTCCTTCCAATCATGCAAATGTTTGCATTGTCCTTTTTTCTGGCGTCTGCCTTTTGCTTGTAGATTTAGACGAGAAAACCGGTGGAAGCATTTTTTGTCTGCCTTGGATAAGTGGTTCATTTTGATCAAAGCGGCGATGTGATAGCATACTGAGCAGTGGATGAAGCTGTTCTGTTTCGGCTCCACGAAGCTGAGTATGCATTTCTAATGTGTCTCAGTAAATAGAGGTCAGGCAAGGTTCCTGTCCCAATTTTTTTTTTCCTGGCTAGTGATGAATCCTGGGCATTACAGCAATTCCTTTACTCCAGCGTAACTGCTTTGTATCCACCCAACATTCCTTGCCAAGTAGTGATGCTGAAAGGGGAATGTTCCAAGCAAGGCTGGTGTTATTCTTTTGTGGGTTGTAATTTGCCAGATCCATGTGTCAAGTTAACGGCAAGATGCGGCCAAGGCAGTCCCAAGGAGCAGAAAGTAAAAGTCTTATTTCTCAGACCAGAAACAGGCATGACCTGGAAACTTGGTGAAGTTCAGGGTGGCATGATTGGCTCTGGCCTAAAGGGATAAGGATTCTATAGATCCCTCTGTTGGTCATAGTTGAGTGGCAAGATGCAGATTGAACATAATAAACTTCTTTCTTATACTGGTTCAGTGCTCTGTTCCCAATCTTGGAACCTTGGTGAAGAGTTTGGCATTTCTACGGCTTAGTATGTAGACCCTTGTTATCTGGTGTGGATCCCTGCAGGATCCCCCACGGATTCAGAATTCAGTGGATAATGAAATCTATGGGAGGAGAGTTAGGACAGACCAAAGAAATTTACTTTACTCAGAGTGTAATTAGTCTGTGGAACTCCGTGCCCCAAGATGCCATGAGCATCTGGCCTAATGCCTCTGAAAGGGGATTGGACAAAGTCCATTGTGGTTTATGCATATCATGTGCAACCTCCTTGTTGTAGAAGTTGGCTACCTCAGAATGCCAGCTGCAAAGGAAGAATAGTACAAAAATGTAGGTAACTTGTGCTCTCTGTATCTCATGGGTCACTATGAGATACAGGAAGCTTAACTAGCTGCACAATTCAGAGTAATTATGGAGCTCTTATGTCGATGTAAGAAAAATTTACTCTAGATTGCTCTATGAATTTCTCATAGGTTTCCATTAGGTGGCGCCATAACTAAGTTGATGTAAGCGCTCTTAAGAGCTCTCATAGTTACTCTGGATTGTGCACTTGGCTTAATCCAGTGGGACTCTTACGTTCGTATGGGTGTATGTGCAACCTCAGTTGCTTTCCTGGGTTCTGCGTGGCCTGCTGGTGCCTTCACAAGCCTGCTGGACATGACTGGAAGGCACTTCTGGTTTGGTGGCAAAATGGAAGTTCCTTCCGGTTGTGTCTGGGAGGTCTTATGAGGCATGAGGAAGCTGCCAGATGTGACTGGAAGGCCCTCCAGTTGTGAGCTTGGCATTACAGATCTTCAAATCCATGGATGTATAGGCCCATTCTCAGTGTACTCTACGTCACTCAGTGACATAGACAGTGACAGTGTCACTCAAGCATACTGTCTTAATGCTCCTTTGGAAACAAGGTGATGTGAAAAATACAGGTGTCCATCTCATATCTGTAGATTTGGTATTCATACTTATCATGGATCTCTGCTTGTCCATTACCTAGGTTTGTCTTTAGTGGAGCTTGTGTTGAATGAATAAGTCCTGGATATAATTGAAAGATGTTGAAAGAATGGAACCATCAAAAAATGATCTGTCAGCAATTGGGGAAATGCCTTTATAGCTTTCTTTGCCTATTTCTGTGAGTGTTTCAGAATGTCCAATGTGCAGAATATTATTACTTATGCTTAGATGCAGGCAGATCTAAAGTGATATCACCATGTCACAGCCGTACTCTTTCCACCATCTATCTTCAGGGTAAGCAATGCTGCAGAGGCAGGAGACACGTGGTGGTGGTGGTGGTGGTGGTGGTGGTGGTGGTGATGATGATGATGATAGGCAGTATAGACAGAACAGTAAAATAATTCTCTGAGATTGAGATGGATGACTTCTCCTAGATAGTTCTGTAAGATTCACCTGGGGCACATAGTAGCCATAAAATTGGAGAGGTGCATGTTTAGACATAGACAGCAGAGCTCATGTTCCTCTTACTGGGCCACAGCTGCACATACTAAAACAACTACAGAAGTGAGTTTCAGTCATAAAGTGCCTCTTACACTATTTTATAACGAGCCCCTATGGAAACATTGTCAGAGAGCAGTAAAAAGTTTATGCTGAGAAATGTTTGCCTGCAAAACACATAGGCGGTGTGCTTGCTTTACTTTTTTTATGATGATCTAGTTGGCCTGCCAGGTAAGGCTGTTCTCTGTCCAAGTAGAGATGTGCACGCACGCACCTGTGTGAGTGTTATCCATGTTCACAGGGGAGAAGGTTTTACAGCCTTTGACTTAACCCACAGAATTTATGATTTACGTCACATTTGTTCCAGCTAATGGTGGTAGGTCATAGAGTCCTAAGGTAAAACACTTGGAGAGGAGGCTATTCATTATTATTTTATGCACGTTCTGTGGTTTTCCTGAGGATGCAAACTTGTTTCACCCAGATTTTTAGATCAAGAAGAAGACTTCTTGAAAACATCTTTAAAAACAAACCAGTAAATTAACTGTGTTCACGGTGGTATGATGTATATCACTCAAATAAAAAGGGTTATAAAAGAAAAACCACCTTCCTTCAGTCATGTATATCAGCATGCCAGTTATAACTGGGTTAGAGCAGGCCTCTGTCAGTCTTGGAAGACTATCGTATTGTGCTCAGCACTGCCTACACTGCATGTGAAGCACGAAAGCCTGGGTTAGATTGTTATGGAGGATAGGCTGTTACCCAAGCAGCAAATCCCCCCTCTCCATGCCACTGAATTAGTCCAATGGAAAGGCAGAGCCAATACGATTGGATCCAGTTGGCGTCGTAGAGTTGGGCTAAGGACAGGAGCTCACCCTGTCTTGTGGGGCCAACCTGGGTCTCGAACCCTGGCCTGCTGGTTAACAGGCAGAGCGTCTTAACCGCTTGCGCCACCCACAGCCTTAAAAAGTAAAACATTTCCCTTCTTGTTGCACAGCACCTTGTCCGTGATGAAAACGTTGTCTATCTGGCTGACTGGTTTCCAAAATGTACTGGGAAATTATGAAGCTTCCTCAGAAGCTTTATGTGGGTTCTTTGGTTAGAAAATATAATGACATTTGGCTAGGACAGACTCACCTGGAACCCTGGAGAGATGTTTCAAGTCAGTATTAATTGACAGTTAGATAATTGACAATAAGCTAGATGGATTAGTGATCCAAGTGAGTACAGTGAACTCTTGGCATCTTCATGGAATCCATTCCAGGACTCCTCCTGGATACAGAATTCAATTCAGTGCACAGTAAAATTGCCCGATTTAGTCTGTTTTTGTCCTGAAACTCATCATCACCTTCACATTTAATGGAAACACCTTCTAGGGGAATTTTTGGATCAGTACTGTACCACCTTGGTGGGAAGGTAACAGTGTTCCGTGCAGGCCACATGTCCATGGAGGCATTTTTTGATCCATGGCTGGATCTATGGGTTAAGAAATGGGGATGAGCCTTAGAGTCAGTCACGAGGAGACACCTTTACTGTAGCACCAACATTGGAGGGTCAAAGATCCATGCCTTGGTGAGAAGGCACCAGGCAGACTTGTAAGAGAGAGATGGTTTTCCTGACATCTATTTTTGTTGCCCTCCTTCATGCCAGCTAACAGTTGTCTGTCAATGGCTTCTGAACAACTGAAATATGAGTACGTGAGTAGATATTGCTTTAAGCCTGATTACTGTGAATGATTCTTGGATATTACAATGATTGACATGTAGTAAGTGCTGAAGACAGATAGGAATCCGAGCAGATACTTCATCCCACCTCACTTCTGTAGTTCCGCTGTAGTTGAAATGTGGGGTAGAACATGTCAGTCTTGGTTTTCCTCATTGGATCCAGGTTGTCAGTTCCTTCATTTCCCAAAGTTACCAGCTAGAGGCTTTCCATTCTCTGCACATCTTTTTGCATGCATTGAGGCTTATTATATTCCATGTTTCACGATTTGTTCTGATCTGTATAGTTGATGTGGCCTTCGATCTGATTTCTTCTGACCCATCACTCAGTGAAAATACAGTGCCCTTTGCATGTCCTAATGACTTGGAGGCCAAAGTATATGTGATGGTGAACGTATGGGTACTACTGAACTTTTCAGCCAAGTGCTTTGTTCCTCTCTTCCCCTTTGCAACATCTAGTATGACTTTGTGTCACATCATAAACTAGTAAGAACTCACAGCAATTGCAAGCAGAGGTACAGTATCAGTAAAAAAAACTCTCTTTCTCAGTATCTCAACTGTCCTTAACCACCTCTCTTTTCCATGGCTCTCTTCCACTGTTCCCCTCAACTGCCCATTTGCCACCTCTCTCCTCGAGTGTCTAGTTACCAGTTGATGGTTAGAATGTTGACAGTTGCATCGCCTCAGCCTGCTTGATAGACATGGAATGTTGGACACCCTTACACACAACGTTTATGTAGAAAGAATTCCACCATTTCTAAGTGGCATTTTCTTGGTGTGCAGATTGATTAAAAAACTTGTAAATTTACAGCAATTCATGGTTAAAACTGTTTTTCTTGTATTTTTTTTAAAGACAAAGGATGCACTACTACCCAACTTTCCAACACTGGCATAGCTGTGCCAATGGGCCATGTGCTGAATTCAACAGTTGGGGAAGGGTGCTTACAGAGGACTCCGCTAAGTAAGGCAATGTTTGTTTCCTTACCTTGGAGTTGCATTCCCCTTACCCCAGATTTGGAAAATTGGTTAGGATTGTGCCATTATAGGCTGTGTTTGGGTTCCATTTAATAGATCTCCAAGGTGTCTTTCAAGTAATTTTTAGACAACATCAATATCAAACTTAACAACAGATATCACAGATCAAATTACAAATCAGAGCCTATTTGTCATTTGTATAAAGGAGAAGTCAGAAAACCGAAGGCACAGTAGGAATTGAGAAGTCTTATGACCCCCAGCAGTGACTGGGACTTCTTGTGATAGGGAGTTTGGGGTCCTGGTACTCCTACTCTTGCACATCCAAGTTGATGATGATGATAGGGTTGCCATATGTCCCCCAAAACAGGAACAACCCCGATTTTTTGGGATTGTGTTCACATAATTTCAAATGGGACAGAGGGTCCTGTCCTGATTTTGTGGAAGGGAATTATGGCAACCCTAGATACAAGGTAATGCAAGGTGGTGATGCAGTGCGAGGTAAAGATGATGAGCCATGGAGTGGGGAGACACTTGCCGGGAGAAGGTGTTCCTTTAGAAATGGGCTCTTTAAACTTTTTGGCGAAAGGGCCACAACAAATATGTGGCACAATATTGAGAACCGGAAAAAATTAAAATATAAAGTTTAAATAAACAGAGTTAGAACTTAGATTAACGAATAAACGGGCTCACATATCAAGGATTTCGGCAAGCATCAAGACACAGCACAGAAATGAAGCACACATTTAAATGAACCCCCATTTTGCCCACCCCACTATCACAGGTCTAGTTGTGTTTGGTCAACTGGGTCAGAGGCTCTTCTTAGGGGACCAGAGGTTGGCCACAGGCTACATTTGACCCCTGTGCTTGGATGTGAAGACCCCTGCTTTAGGTATTCTGGTCCTAAGCCATTTCAGCCTCATTTTAGACATGAGCAGGGCAGACATGCATCAACAGGCATGGCTGTCATTACATGTCTGGCTTAGCCCTTGTAAATGGTACACCTACAGCAAGCGATTGTCTGTTTTTTTGTTTGTTTTGGTACTGTGCCTATGTAAGCAGCAGCCCTGCAGACGTCATGGGCAGCTGCGGTGGGACAGGGCTTCTGGGTATCTCGCTCTGCCATGATGTCATTGGGAGAGATGCTGAAGTCAACACAGTCAGTCAGCCTGAATGTCGGGGACAGGGATGGATGAGAAGGAGCTTTAAAAGTGGGAGGGAGTCTGGAGAGAAGGAATAGAAAGCAAGATGGAGAGAAAAGATGGCTAGAAGGGGAGTGGGAAGAGGCAGGAGAGAAGGTTGGGATCTCGAGGTGGAGAGGTGAAAGGTGAAGAGAGGTGGTGGTGGTTGGGTGAGGGAAGCATCAAGAAGAAGTGATCAGAAGCAAAAAGGTGGAGAAGTGTGGAAGAGAAGAGCAGAAAGTGAAAGGAGAAGTTTTTGGAAGAACCAAAGGAGGGAAGAAGAGACCAAGGAAGTTCAGGTTGTCCCTCGTGA
Source organism: Cryptoblepharus egeriae (assembly GCA_030015325.1). Classification (NCBI taxonomy): domain Eukaryota; kingdom Metazoa; phylum Chordata; class Lepidosauria; order Squamata; family Scincidae; genus Cryptoblepharus; species Cryptoblepharus egeriae. The sequence continues at coordinate 258,607,227 of JAREYC010000001.1, forward strand.
CCATGGGCTGCACTGATCTCCTGTGCCTATACCAGTTTTCACACTGGTTCAGAATAATCCCTTGGGGCCAATGACTGGTTTGTGAGTCCCTGCTGGAAATCAATGTGAGGCTGTGGAGACAACCAGATCTGTCAAGTCAACAAACCTGGATGCATCACTTCTACCCCTTAACTAAAACTCAAGACCCATTCAACACCTTCTTTTGAGTCGACATGGTTAGGATTGTGTTCTCAAAGGAACAGCATCCTTGCTTCCTCTTATCATCATCCATCATCAATCTCTGATCCCCATATTGTTTGCCTTTGATGTGGAGCTCTGACTCAGAAAGGGACACAGAGGGAAGGAGTCCCCACAACCTCAGAGATTTCATTCACTCTAAAAATAATTGTAGGGTCACATATGTTCTCCAAGAACAACCCTGTAGAGTAGGTCACTCACATTAGAACTGGAGTGCCAAAGCTAGGAACAGCAATGCATAGCATTTGTATGGTGGATTTTAGACTGTGCAAAGCACTTCACTTGTTTTATCTTGACAGCATCACTTAAGGTGAATAAGTATTATTGTCATCTCCATATTATACTGAGGTTGAAATGGAACATCTTGTCTAAGACCTATTTGTGAGAATTCATGTGGACTTCCAACTGGTGACTGCCTGATTTTTTTGCACAATCTATTTGGCCTTGATACTGCGTGCAGCGGCGTAGCTAGAGGGGGTGCAAAACACTAAGTTTTGGAGAGAGCCTCCCAATGGCATGGAGGCAGCCCTTTCCCCTTGTCTGTGGAGCCTTTCCAGGTGTGTTGGGCAAAACGGAAGTGTATGCAGCTGTTTTGCTCTCCCCATCTGGAGTGGGTTGGGAAGAGGAGGGGGGAGTGCTGTGGACTTGATCCTGGATGTGGATGGTGACCTGGCATGCATCACGACCTGGCTATGTCACTGACTACATGTGACAATCCTATATGTGACATCATGGATGTAGGATCTAGCTTAGCTTTGAGAACCCAGTAAATTGAAGATAAATCAATAGAGAGAAATTTTTTAGCAAAGTTCTGTACATTTTCCCCTCTTGGTTCTTTCTTTTAATGAAGACAATTCTGTGCGCTTCTGACACCTATGTGCCTGTCTCTCCTTCCCCTGCCACTTCATTCACACCACTGTCCCAAAATGACTCGGCTCTTGCTTTATCTCAAACTAGAGATCTGCTCTCTCATCAGATCATTAAAACACTGTTGGAGAGGATGCCACAACTCAGGGAAAAAAGTATTTAATTTTCCCTTCACTCTGTCAGTACATGGCAAAACTTGTCTAACCTCTGACTTTAAGGATGTTAACTGAGTAATTAAAGATTTAGTGGAGTGATATGGATCATCTGCAGATATGTTATTGTGCTAATTAATTTATCTTGGCAAGCTTGATTCCATTTTTCCCCTCTCTCCGACAATCAATGCGCCCTTGTGAAATTTTCCTCTGGTTGATACAAATCGCGTTTGTAGAGCAAGGTTTTGTTTTGTTTTTAAGCAACCCTTCAGCTTTAACAAAGAGAACACGGCGATAGTGGATAAACAGAGAGTCTCTGGAGAAGGCAATTATTGCTGTGAAAAACTCCCGGCTCTCTTTGAAAGCGGGATAAGCCAGAGGCGTTGGGACTAAGTAACATGAGATATTCTGTCCCGTGATCCTTTCTCCTAAGGATTTGTTTTTCATTCCTCCTGCATTGCCGGTGGAGACTCAACACATCACAGTAAAATGTGACAGTCCACATGTGGTCCTATATTTTCTCCCCTGTAGATGAGCAAGCAGCTGGGACTGTGATTTTTTGAGCTGACAAATTCAGAAAAGAACTTACATGCTGCCAGTTTCCCACTGCATGGTTCTTTTGAGAATCACATGAATGCCTGTTATACATAGCAGGGCTACCACAACACTTTGTGCCACTGAGGTGTTTCAACCTACTGACCCTCCTTGGTACAACGGAGCATTTGATCCCTTACCCAGAGCTGCGGCATACAGTGGTGGGGAGATCCATGGGTTCAAGTGATGCTGCACAGCGCTACTGTAACACTTGCTTTGTCACCCCATAAGCCATATGTGCCTGCTACTATCCTGTGGAGGTGTTCTGAGAGCTGGAGAGGCTATGTGCAGCCTCCCCAAATCTCCAGAGGGCCTTTAAACTCCACTTTTGGTTTTTGGCTGAAAACTGGAAGCAACACTTAAAGGCCCTCTGGAAGCAGAACATCCCAGGAGTTCTTCTGGGGTCCACAGAGGCCAGAACCATTACCAGACTGAGCTTGTGCTGAAACCAGGTCTAAATCTACGTGGATAGAAGATTAAGGCTGGGAAAAGAGTTAGGTTTTGCATATGTTACCAAAGCCAAAACTACTTCCTTCTGGTTCCAATCTGTCTCTCCCACTGCCCCCTTTGCTACATTATTCTGCACATCCCTGTCTCCCTCCCACCATCTATGTGGGACCATAGTGGCTATCTATGTGGCATCTGCTGGAATATGGAGCTGGCCACTCACTGTGTCCTCAGACCTATTGGCCTATCTAGATCAGTACTTGTGTGCATGCCCTAGTACTTGCAGGAGTTCCTGTCTGGACAGACACCCTCATGTATACCAGGACAACCAGAAAGAGAATGCATGGTAATGCATTCTGTGGGACAGTGGCGAAAAAGGCTGCCTGTAGCCCTAAAAATGCAGTGGTTGCACTGCAATAAGTTAAAGGAAGATATTTTTAATCTGCTCATATCTTTTAAAAAGGCATCCCTTTGGATCTGCAGATAACTGAAACATTGAATACCAGATCTGTAGATGCTGGAGCCTGCCTTTATTTTCCGTATAATCAGGCAGATTCTATGGTTGCAGACAGAAATTTTCTCCTTCCTCACCTGCAGATGCTGGGAATTAAAGCAGTGACATTCTGCATGCCTCTGACGCTCTCCTCTGAACTCCAACTCTTCCCTGCTAAGTGCACAAGATTCTGCGTGTATATATATATATATATATTTAGACGTGTAATAAACGCAAAGCAGCACATGTAACTAACTGTGGAAAAGCTCTCACATGTCGCCATAGGAGATGGTTGTAAAACATAATCTATGGCAGTGCAGAATTTGAAGTTTGGTAGCATCCTGGGGAGTATTTAATTGCATTTGTGCTTTATTACTATGCTGTCTCTTTTTGCCTAAATTTATTTTAACTAATTAGTTTGAAATGTCAAAGTAGTATTTCAGATGACAGAAACAACATATATTATCATTCACAAAACCGTTAACCCCACCGACAAAAATGTATTGTGGCATCTGATCTAATTAAGCATTTAAAAAGATTTCTTGGACGCCACTATTAGCAGGTCCAAATTTTTGTTTCGTTCACAGGATCAATTTCTACCTATATCTGAAAGTCTTATAGTAGGTGACAGGGAGATGTTGGCTCTAGTCCTTCCATTATGAATCACTTTGGGGCTGAATTCAAAGCATCCTTAGAATTAGAGGGAACAAAACCTTATTGTTTAAAAATAAATTCAAAATTCATTTCCAGATTTGAATTTGGATTTCTTTCAAATCTCAGGCTAGTAGGTCTCCTATGCCGTTACTGAGATTCAAATCAGGCATCCTCTTATATTGGGAACACCAAACCCAGAGTCCATCTCTCCCCTACTGTGCACTTTAGCTAAACTCCAGAGATGGTGCTGCATATTCTGCTTCTATCTAAGGTTTGTTGAATGCATGAATGGGCCTTTTCTGTTATCATACTTCAGTTCTTTGAATATTTATTTATTTATTTTAAAAATTTGTATCCCACCTTTCTCAGGTTGTAGACTGACTCAAGGCAATTAAGAATACCCTCTCCAAAGAATCTTGTCTTGCATAGAATCTTCCGTTTTCTTTTATATGGCCAAAATACAGTTTAGGGTGGTGTTGTGAAATGGGGGTTCATTTCAGTGACCGCATTTATTTGGGGACTTTTGACAGTTATATTTGCTGTCAGAATTGCTGGTGCAACTTGGAGCGGGGCTGTGTTTGGAATCAAACCTTTGAAATAGAGTAGGATATGGCATGAGCAGTCTCTGCTAATCCTACCCCATCCCAAGATCTGATCTGCCTATCTCTTGTTCCTACATTGCTTGGAACACCTCTTACCTGCTCCAGCATGCAGTCCTACTTGCACATATACTGTGGCTGGAATCCTAGACACTTTCCTTGAGAGTAAGCCCCATTTAACACCATGAGACTTTCTGAGTAGATGTGCATAGAATTGCAAGTTTAAAGTTTAAAGTTGTTTAAAGTGCAGCAAAGTTTATACTATGATATCTATTAGCTATGTTTATGCTATGTTTATACTATATCCATATAAAAAAGTTTATACTATGATATCTATATATATTACCCTTTATTAACTTAAATATCACAAGGCTTACCACACAAGGATATAACAGTGAATATCTTAAGAATAGTTCAGTAAAAATGTACTCAGAAATAAGGCCAAAGTACTTTGAGGCCCCAGTAGCTTCAAGGGAGGAGATTTTGAGGTAAATCTGACAGGAAAATGTTGAAATAAAAGATTAAACTCCCTCAAGCTGTGACCCTGACCCCTGTCAGGCTGGCACAGGTCCTGGCATAAGGCCCATGCTGGCCTGGTTGGTGTCGCAAAGTGCGCAAAGTCTGATATGCATTAGACTCCCCACACCATGTTCAGTGTTCATTCAGTGGCTGTATTAGAATATAATCAATGTCTGTGTAACATCATGTCTGGTTTGGTCCCATAGATGGTAATTCTTGTTAAGTGTCCCAACTCCCTCAAGAAAAATCCAATTGATTTAGTACAACACTATAGCAAATATTGCAGTGACGCACTGGATACTGAGGCGTCCATTTCACAAAACCTTAATGGGCAAACAAGGATCCTTTTCTCCAGCCATTTCTTTCAACAAATATCATGTGCAGGAGGTTAAAAAGTGTAGTAATCTCTGTCTGGAGAGAAAACCAAAGTAAACATTGGGAGAAATGTGAACAACATACAATGTCATATTTGAACATTTATGTCATAGTTGTCCGTATTTTAAAGAAATCAATATTTTTATTCGGTTCTTTCGGCTGCTCATGTGGAAAGACGCCACCAATGTGACTGCTTGGTTGGTTCCTCTTAAAACACAGTGCTTGCAGATGATATGGACCTGAGAAATAATTCCTGACAGTTATAACTGAAGCAGATAAACAGTCCTGCCACCCACCAAATAGTGCTGTAAAACAAAAAGGGTTCTGCTTATTGTTTTCCATGTTTTTATGCTTGTCAGGCAGTTAAACATTGCATTACGTATAACAAAGGGTCTCTGTGTTATTCCCATTGTCGGCCTCTGGTCATGGATTTAACCTTGTCCTTTGCAGGCTGTTTGCAGGCTTTCCCTCTATTACTTATTACTCTGGTTGTAAGAAAGATGAGACAGTGATTTGTGGGGGGAAATGGAACATCAGACAAGCAGACGTGATAGGTTTTGGAGATCTTGGAGAACAGTGAGTTAGATCTGTGCTTCTCAACCAGTGATACAGGTATCACCAGTGGTACTCAAGGTACAGGTGGTGGTACTCACAGTAGTGATATCAGGGACATGCCACTATAAACAGTGGTAGAAGGCAGGCAGAGCTCCAAAACATGCTTTTCCATGCTTAATAAAACCTTCTCACCCACCTTGTGCTTCTTACTGGTGGTTTGTTACTTCTTCCTCATATCACATCTGGCCACCCAGCCCAGAAATAACTGGCAATTATCATTGCCCATTACTGGATTAGAATATCTGATGAGGACACGCAAACCTTTTGCAGTTGTAGATCTTCTAAGATCTAATGATGATCACTTCCAAACCTTTTACCATATTTACTCAAATCTTTTTCTAACCAATTAACAATTCAAAGTAGGGGTGCACCTTAGATTCACAGGTGTATTAGATTTGAGTAAATGCAGTATATTTTCCTGCCGGTAGTGCAGAGGAGGAGGAAGCTGATGTTAGGAGAGGTTATGGGAGAATGGTGTTGAGGATACTGAGATTAGGGGAAGTTACATGAAGAAATCCTCCTGTCACCTTTCCCAACTTCAGCATTTGTTCCTCTGCTCAGTTGGTTGGGGGAAATTCCTATGATTCTCTGAGATGGCTGTTCAGAGGAGTAGGAACGCTCTTGAGGATGCTGAGATTGGGGAAAGTTACAGGAGATTCTCCCATATCCTCTTCTGACTTCAGCATCCCCCTCCACCTCCCGTGCAGCCAGCTGGGGAAAACACCTAATGCGCAAATCTAATGCTCACTCCAATTTTTAAAGAAGTGAGATAAAGCTGCACGTTACTATCACCAGTACACTTTTTTAATCTTATGGCTTTTAAAATAGGGGTGCACCATAGATACATTAGACTCAAATACGGTATATCTCTGTGTGTGTGTCTATAAATATATATGGTATATCCTCTTATATTCAGACCTACTTCTGTATGGGAGACTCCTGTATGGGAACAGCATCCTGAGAGATCTTCTGGTTCATTTGGATGCAGAAGTCCTGTTTGCCCCATTATTGTTTAATTGTTATTTTTTCAGATTAAAAACAAAGAATTTGGCTATAATCCACCTTAGTGAAGCCCTTCTGATTCCAAATAGCAGGAAAGTGAAGGTGCTGATGGAACTAATTCAATAGGCAAAACCTGCTTAATACTCAGATTGGGATCATACTTTCTGTATGGGATTAAAATCTGGAGTTTCCTAATCATAGTTCTTTGGTCTAACTTTGGGTTGCCATATGTCCTGAAAAACAGGGACAATCCTGATTTTGGGGATTTGTGTTTGTAAACTGGCAAATGAGAAAAGTAGTCCCTGCAAATATTCATTGCCACTTATGATTTCACTTCCAGTTTCTTAAAACTCTTTCAGGTTCTGTGGCTTACTGCACAGTCCAGAGTAGGAAAATTTACTCTGGATTGCACTATGAATTTCCCATAGGTTTCCACTCGGTGGCACTATATGTTGACGTTAATATCTCTTAAGAGCTCCTGTAGTTACTTTGGATTGTGTACTTAGTCCATGTGTTGGACTAAGACCAAGAAGATCCAGTGCAAATCCCTGCTCATCTGTGAAGCTTTTGGGATGACTTTGGACCATCACTGTCTCTTAGACTCATCTGCCTCACAGGGTTGTTGTGAGGACAAAAGGAGTGGAGGAACTGAGCTCCTTGAGGAAGGATAGCAAAAATGTGAAAAATATTCCCATTGCATACTACTTTCAGTTTGTCAATATTTCATTTTATTGCTTATTCTGGAAAGTCTCAAGGTGGTTTTCAGTTTAAATCTTAAACTCTACAGACTCATCTTCCTCCACGTTTTATCTTGCTTAAAGATTATCTGCATAATTTCTTCATGTATATTAATTTATTTGTAAATATTAATTTTGGTTTCTCCCTCAGGATGCAACGACAGCAGAGTGTGGATGGGAAGGTTCTAATACACAAGTCACCTCAGGACAGAACAACTGTGATCAACCTGGGCCTGGGAATTCACAGAGTTTGGTCACTCCTGTGGGCATCCCCGCAGGTACTTCAGCCGCAGCCTCCTTCTTCATCAGGTAGGTTTCACAGTTGCTGACAATTTGGTCTGCAGGGTTTGGCAAATACAGTACCTTTCTGAGTATGACCTGGCAAAAGAAGAAAGGTTTTACTTAAACAGTATTATTTAAAGTTAGATGCTGGGCCATGAAGGGGTAAAGGCGGTCCCATTTTTGGGGAGGCAGGAATGCACTTTAAGGAAAAAAGACCACTTTAAGGGCACTTTAAGGAAGAAAAGCAATGCTTGGGGGAATACGGTGTTTAACTTTCCTTCATCCTGTGGTCCAGATCTCGATTGGGTCCAAATGTGGCTGTTATTTCTTCTACAAAAAAGAACCAGAAGGGAGTGAGACTAGCAGAGACACACTTTGCCATATATTATCCTCTCTGTTGGATAGAGAAAAGCTTAACATGGATGTTCTCATGTCACAGCAAAATAGCCAGTGCATACTTGAGTAGCCCAATTACTGGTCTTAGGCTTTCCCTTAGGGCCAGAAGACATCTGGCGGCCTCTGTGGTGCCCCTGGATGCAGCTGTAGCTGTTTTGGTGCCACTGAACTGAGCAGTGCCAATGGGGATAAGATTGGGCTATAAATTATGCATACTGTATTTGCGGTTAAGACGCTGTGCCTGTTAACCAGCAGGCCAGGGTTCAAGACCCGGGTCGGCCCCACAAGACAGGGTGAGCTCCTGTCCTTAGCCCAGCTCTGCGACGCCAGCTAGATCCAATCGTATTGGCTCTGCCTTTCCATTGGACTAATTCAGTGGCATGGAGAGGGGGGATTTGCTGCTTGGGTAACAGCCTATCCTCCATAACAATCCAACCCAGGCTTTCATGCTTCACATGCAGCGTATGCAGCGCCAAGCACGATATCATAGTCTTTCAAGACTGATGGAGGCCTGCTTTAATTTTTAAAATACGAATGGAATGGTGTTGACAAAACACCTGCATTTACTCGAATCTAATGTGCTGCTGAATCTAATGCACACCCTGATTTTTAAAAAGCTTGAAATAAAAAAAATGTTAACTGGTGATTGTAGTGTGCCGCTGCAAAGCAGGTGCAAAATTTAATTTTATTGCATTAAACAATGAGTTATATCACAATAATAATATGACAATGGGTTCATGTTATGATTTTATGCACTATTTTATACAACAATGGGTAAATGTTACTTTTTTACTGCAATATAGTAAACTTTTAAACTAAATACTGACCTTAACTTATTGTCAAAAATACTGTATTTACTGGATTCTAATGCACCATTGAATCTAATGCACACCGCAATTTTGGAGACTAAATTGGGCTGGAAAAGATGAGTGTTATATTTGAGTAAATAGGGTATTATTAATGAGTTACTTGAACTTGCATCACTGAAACCAGTTTGTTGACCTGTTTGCTGAAAAAAGGAAAGCAAAATTGTGTTGCTCTGTATCTCTCAACTCTGAGTCCATCAGCAGCTTTGCACATTTTATGCGCCAAATGCCCAGATCTATCCTTCAATGTTTTCTGTCTTCAAAGGAAGCCTTTCATAAACTGTTCCTTGTGTCAGGACGCTCAGTCATATTTGCATGCCTCTGAGTTGTGGATTGAAGAATCTAATTATTCGCTAATGAGCAGTAATGGTACATATAAACTGAGGGTCAGTCTCTTATTACAGGCACCTGATGGTTTGCTGATAAGCATTTGGCCATTAGATTCAACATAAAATACAGTCAATAATTGAGGTGACAGGGAGAGCAGACACCTTATCAGCTGTAGGCCTGGCAGGACAGCTTGTCAGGACTTAGGATCCTGATTGAGTAGTGACTGAGCATATGATTAGGCTATTGGAGCGGTGCGCTTCTAATGAAATGGCAAGGCAAGCACTGCAATATTAGCACAACCACTAAATGACTAATGTCTGTTTCTTCTGAGGCTCAGATGCTTCAATTAGTTCCGATAAATTGTTCATTTGGCTATTTCCAGTGAACTGGGGGGAACACAGTTGGCAGGGGGGCTTATAATAACTTGTGTACCATTTAGGAATGGTGAGCTATGAGGGTCTTGGGGAGGAAGGGAAGGATGCCCTCTTTGGATTTCAAGGCACAAGTGATCAGCACTTTGATCTGTGGCCAGATCTCTGGTTTAATAAACAGAACAAAACTTAATTAATCGACTGTATTAAACTGATATTTAAAATAGTTTTTCTCCCTATTGCTTTTGGCTGCTTCTCTCTGTTTACCATCAATTTATTGTATTTTTTTGCTATCCTTGTTTTTTCCACAATTTTTGATTAGCCGCTGTGTATTATAAAACCAGAAAAGTGACATATAAAGGTAAAGGTGTCCCCTGCAGGTTATACTGCTAGTTGTGACCAACTCTAGGGTGCAGTGCTTATCCCTGTTTCTAGAGTCAAAGAGCCAGCATTGTCTGACATGTGGCCCACATGTGCACAGGACACTGTTACCTTCCCACCGAAGTGGTTACCTATTTATCTACTTGCATTTGCATGCTTTTGAGAGACGATATGAGAGGTCTGATCAGAGATCTCAAATTGTGGCTGTTTTGTCCCTCTGGATGACTAGTAATTGAGTGACTAGTCTATTTAACTACCCCCTTTCACCTGCAGCGAGACCCTAATTTGGATCATTCTCAGCTCCTGGTAGCTTCTGTCAGGGCTGGAGACCACGAAGAGATGTCAAAAAACTATGTCAATTTTTAACTTCAAGCAAGTTCTCTCCAGGTTCTTCTCCCGGGATTTACATTTGTAAATCCAGTTGTTATGAAGTTGGGACAGCATGTGTTCTGCCAGTGAATTATGGCCCTGTGTGTTGAAGATCAGGGTTACCTAAATGAGAAAAATACTCCTGCGATCTCTTGCTTTTGGACAAGGACAGTGGTTCACAAACTGAGCTGTGGTTTCCTGGGAAAAGCAGAAACCAGTCAGCGAAATCCTTTATGAAAAATGTAATCCCTATATAATGTATATTTGTACAATCCTTGTATTCATAAGATTGTGGCCCTACTGGGGAGCCATACAGGTCAAAAGAGCTTGGGAACACTAGACTACAGGAATTTTGTTTTCCGTCTAAATTACATTGATCAGTCTTACCCAGATATCTAATGAATGCAAAATCGGCAATCTTACTTATATGTCTTTAGAATTTGGCCACACTGAATACAACTGGATCTTGGAATATTTCTGTGGGGGGTTGTTTCCTGTAGCTGTTTTCCTTTCTTGCACTCATTCCATCACCCTGACACACTTCAAAATGATTTGCCTGCATGGATCAGAAGTCAGAATATATATTTGACGTTTATTTTGTGCCACAAAAAGTAGTCCAAAGCTCTTGTAAGGCATCGCTGTGCTTCCTCGAAGAAGCAGAAGCAGAAGACGGCTGGACTTAGGTGCGCCCTTCTCCCCACTTGAGTGCCTTAACATTCATACATTATTTAATACAGCAAAGGATGTGAACTGCCTTTTGTCTTTCTGAACTGTTTGCTGTCCAGGCTTCTGTGATGTGACCTTGGGTAGTAACCATAGAAACATGTTAAAAGCATCAGCGTAAAAAATCTGTAGTTTGGAATGACAGGGATTCAAATTCCAAGAAAGGAGGTTATGATGAATTAAGGATCCGAGACACGTCTATTACTTCTAACCTGTTAAACCTCATTATTCCATGATGAGCTGCACTTCTCAGAATTTTTGTGGAGGGGGGTGGCAAAGATGCCCAGAAACACGCCACTCGTTTTAAAAATAGCCCGCATTGAAATATTTTTGCAGCTTAAATCATTGAAAGCTGTCATTCCAAGTCTTGGTTTAGCTGTTAAATGCAGGCATTGTTCCCCTATTGAGTTGCCGATGTAGTTCTCCATTTTTCTATATTTAATAGCTAGGAACATTTACTCACCATGTCCCTCTGGGAATAACTGGCATTGCAGCTTTGTGTTGAGCTGGCATGATTTAAAACCCGTTTTGACAGATGGAGAGTGGATAACTGGGTTAGTAGTTAAGTAGGTCACTAGAAGCAAATGGATTCTGTGACTCATCAGATACCAAGTTAGCCCTTTAACGATGCTGTATAGGGAATTACCAGAGGCTATGAAGTGAGCTGTAGAAGTACAGAATTATAGGGAAAGTATATATGGAGGAGATCCTTGAGTTTTACTAAAAGTGACAATATGGAAGTCAATTTAAATAAGGGACAACTGTTAAAACAATTTGCTGGTGTTTTTTTTTTTGCCATACCCAGGGTGACCATATAGAATGGAGGACAGAGTGCGTTTACCTTTAATCATTGCATAGAAGAGGGAATTGAGGCAGGTTTAGGTCATCATAGAAGGGTTTAAACAGCAGCACCTGCCTCCTTTCCCTCTTCTTTGCAATAGTTAAAAGTAGAGGCACTCTGTCCTCCATTCTATATGGTCACCTGGCTATATCTGACTGCAGCCTGATGTGATGGGCGCTTTGTTTTATCCTGTGTTGAAAGAGGTGGTAAATCTCAATTCTTACTCAGTGGAGCTGCATTCAGAAAAAAACATGTGCCCTGTGAAAAAAACAAAAGATCAAAGTTCCTGAGATGAATGGGCCATAATTCAGTAGTCATGTGCATTCTTCATAGGCACATATGAAGTCCCCATCATTTCCAGTTGAAATGATGTTGACAGGATGTCAGGTAGCAAGGGTTGGAAAAGACCCTGGAGAGCAACCAAGGTGCTTTTGAAATGTGGTAATATTATCTCATGCGGATAAATGAACAGGTCTAACCCAGCAGAATTTCCTCACAAACTTCCCAGTGATTGTGACTGATGGGGATATTGTGACTGAGAGAAGGATGAGTAGAGCACATGCTTTCAATACACAGTAGATTCAATCTCTGATATCACCAGTTTAATAGGGAGCAGGACATCTTGGAGATCATTAAGTTCTTGGACATCCTCAAGCAGGACATCATCTAAGATCTTGCCAGAGTACACAATTTTGAGCTAGTAGGACCAGTGGTCAAACAGTGCAATGGTATGCATACTTAGGAAACATAAGGGCCCACTGTGTTACATGAGGTTTACTCCTAGGTAAATGCTTATAGGATTGTAGCTTTACACCATGTAAGTTGACTTTGTATGGGTGTTCTGACCAGGATTGGTCTACCTCTGTGATAATTTTGTCCCCGAACACATGTATCATGCAATCTAAGAGGTGCGCTTTTGTATAATTGCATGCAGGGTTGTGGATCTTCCTGTATCACAGTCTACTTCATTGAAGTCTCTAAAAACTGTATTATTTCAGGGGTGTCCAAACTTTTAACTTCAGGGCTCCTGGACCTTTAACAAGTGTGTAAAATAGGAAATTTCAGCAGAGACAGCTTATTTGTGAAAAGAGAAGTTGCACCTGTTGAAATTCTCTTCTTTTCACACTTGTTAGTGGTCCAGGAGCCCTGAAGCTAAAAGTTTGAACGCCCCTCTTCTAAGTTACCAGTAGGATTGCATGCAGTGCTGGAATTCAGTTCAAATGACTTGAATTCCAGTCGCAAATTCTTTTTTGCCAATTTGTCATTCATGGACATGGAAGACTTGGAAAAACACTTGAGTAAGGGCCCTCCGGACTCGATTCCTATATTTGAGTTGCATGACAAAGAAGAATATGGGCAGCACGGCATCCATCTCACCCACTAAAATTTATTCATACAACCATTTCACGTGTGCTGGGTTTGGGGTCACAGCATGGAGGAATGGGTTGCATTCTGCTTGGGCCTTGCCCTGCCATGCCCATGGAATGAAGGGGGGCTTCCTTCACTGTGGGCAGGGTGTGATTGGTCAGGGGATGGAAGAGAAGATTTCAAGTCAGAAGTATGTTTTGCGCTGCTGCCTATCAGATGGGATGGAAGGAGGATGGTGGGGATTGCAGAAAGAGAACCTCTAAGCATGCCAACCACTTCAGCAGCTCCGTTTCTGTGTGTGGCTCTAATGCACAGGTTTTTTTTTGGGGTGGTGTGGGGGTGACTCGATTCCTACAGAGGCATAAAGGGGTGATTCAAGGACTCAGAAAGTGCTCTTGTTATGACTAATTTTTGAGTTGAGTGGTAACTTTAGACTCAAGTTAAGCCCCGTGGAACTTTTCCTGTTGTATGTGCCATTATTAGGACTACTCAGTAGTATAGCAAGAGAAGAGGTGCACAGCACTAAGGCTGCAATTCTGAAGTGCACTTAGGCTAGCCCATCGAATACTGGGCTGGCCCTATTCCAAGATGGGCCTATTCCAAGATGGCCCTATTCCAAGATGGGCCAGCCCAGTTGCACCAGAAAGGCTTGGGCCAGTATAAATCAACATAGGTTGACCCAAGACATATGGACCGGAGCTAGCCTAGCTGTGCCTATCCTATGTGGTTCAGGAGAGGCATGTTGCGGGCATGTTCAGCATGACCTAGAACAGTGCAGTTAGTCTGTATTCAGAACCTGTTTCCATGGTTGAAATGCCCTCTTCCAGTTCCTCAAAGTTAGACCACCTCTGGAGTAGACCCATAGGGGTCCATGATAAGCCAGAGTAAAAATGAAAATGTTTGCAAAAATTTTGAGTCTTTGGCCAGCCTAACTTCATCCCCTGCCTCTCAACCTCAGGATACAATACAATTACACCGATTCAGTGAGCATACTGCCCTTTTCAGCAGCAGTTGGTCCAGCCAGAGGACTTCAGCCCTGTGGATTTGGCCTAACTTGTCAGCTCAGGATATGGCCTACTTAGGCCAGCTTAGTGGGGCCATTTTTCTGGCCTAAAGTTGGGATTGCAGCCCAGGTTTTGCAGGGAGCCTCACTGGGGCATGCAAGGTGCACATATACTTCCATTTTGTTCCCCTATACCTAAATGTCACAAAGGGAGGAGATCCTTGCACCCAGTGGTAAAACTAGTGTTTTGCACTCCCTCTAGCTATGCCACTGGGCCTATTTTTGCCTTGATTCTTCAGAAAGCAACATCTTTCATCCAGGTAGCACCATCATTAGGAAACTACTATTTTGCACTGCCTTGCGGCACGGCTCAAACTCTGTTTTTCTTTATTGCTGTGGCAGCAAAGTGGCATCTCTCTAGCGAACGGCAAACAAAATACAGTTTGCCTGGCTTGCATTTGGTTTTGTGTGAGCATTTGAGGGGAGGGAGAATCACCCTTAGCTGGAAATATGTGCTTAATCTGAATAAGCCTTTGCTCCTTACTTCAAGTCAGAAAATGATATTAACCTCTCTAATACAGCTTTGTGCATTTTCCACAGTATTTTGTGAGCCGAGGGGAGACAGGCTCCCTGCCATGAAGAGTTTACGTTCTGGGGTTGGCGAGGCAAATAAAGAGGATATGTAGAATAATAAACTAGCCGAAAGCACCACCATAGCAGAAGAGGGAAGGAAGATTGGGGGAGAGACCTGCAGCGTGCAGGTGGGGAGGGTGAGAGTTGAACGTGTGTTTGCAGATGGCAGCCAAGAGAAGGAGGGATAGTGAAGGCTGACAGCGGATGAGAAGTCAGGGAGGTTAATAGACTGAATATCAGGAGGGGGACTGAGTGATCAGACAGGAGAGAGGGTGGGAAAAAACAGGCAATTTCAGGCGGGAGCAAATGGTGATCAGCTCAGAAAAGCACAGCCGGGAGGGTGACCGGGAGAGTCAATCCAAACCTGGAGATGAGGGTTAACAAGGGGCACATGGAGCCAATGGGATCAGAAGGGGCATTGGCATAAAGAATGAAATCAATCTGGAGGTAGGAAGGTATGTCTGCCATTGTGTGTGCATGGTGGGGGGGAGTTGCATCAAGAAGCAGAGACAGGAAAGCAAAGCACCAAGTGCTAGAATGGTGGTTGCAAGTGGCCTGGTTCAAGAAGGAGAGGGGCATGGAACATAGGATGGTATGTGTGGTGGCCACAGAGAGAAGATGGATGCTCTGCTTCTTGGACCTTTGTGCATTTCTTATGTTTAAAACAGTACTCGCTATCCCAAGTAAGCAGTTAGAGCAGTTGTACAGGATGTGCAAGAGGTTGAAAGTCGAGGTTAAGGAACTGGATGCTTTGTTTTTTTAATGTCTGATTTAAGGTAAAAATACCCTGCTAGTCTTGACCAACTCTTGACCAGCTCATCCCCATTACAAAGCCAAAGAGATGTCTCTATGGTCATGTGGCTGGCATGTCTAAATGCCAAAGATGTATGGAAAGTTGTTACTCTCCCACTGAAGTGGTATATGTTTTCCTACTTACATTGGTATGTTTTCAAATTGATAGGCTGGGCAGGTGCTGGGCAAGTGAGAGGAGCTCACTCTGTCATGGTTTTGAACCGGCAACCCACCAACCTTCAGGTTGATAAGAACAGCATCTTTAACACTGAGCCACTGTCCTATTTAAACCAGTCAAATGAAAGCTAGTATTTGAGTACTTGTTCTGCATTCCAGAGTTAATTCCGTCACAATGCTCCTCATTGTCTGCTCTGTGTAGGAGAAGGGAACAGGTATGAGTAAATGTTTATGACAAAAACCTGTAATTTTTATGATTGAATTATATTTTTCTGAACTATTAGCATGTTAGTCCAGGCCTTGTTGCTGCATTGTTGTTGCCAGTTTCAAAGCAAATAGTTTTGGGGTGCAATCCTAACCACTTTAGGCTGACACAACTTACCCGCTCCCTGTTCTTATGGTGGTGTGAGGAGGCCGGCAGGTGTCTGTGCACTGACCTAACCCTGACCTATCTGTCAGTCTGTCCGAAGTTTTGTATGCTGTCCAAAAGACATTTTAGAGTAGTTCTGTTAAAAGGAAAGTAGTATCTGGGCAAAAAATGGAGTCAAAGATTGGAGTGTTTTGCAAGACAAGCAAACATTTCTAATAAATTTTAACCTGATATAAGTGATGTCTTGATAAACAAGCGAAAAAATAGTCCTGCCTGGGATATGGCCAGTTTCAGTGTTCTGCCAGCACCTCCTCAGCCTCTCCTGAGAGACCATGTATGTCTGAGAGACCTATGTCTAAGTACATAGGACTTACATAGGACTCACTCCTATGTAAGGGGGGGCAATGGAATGTATCCTGAGAGACCTAGCCTTGCATGTCTACTCTAAAGTAAGCCCTACTTTGGGGCTCACTCATGTGCAAGGGAGGCAAATTGTAGCCTAAGACATCTGGGAGACTAAGTGCAGGTTAATTTGTTTTATTTTTCTTTCAATTTTCTTTATTTTTCTTTCTATTTTTTCTTTATTATTTTGTATCATGTTACAGTATTCAATGCATCAGGCATTATTCGTGAGCCCTTTACTATCACCCAGCCCCTTACACTTCCAAGTAAGATTCAGATCCATAATGTTCATAGAGTATATGATGGAGTATATTATAAGAGTATATGATCCCCTGGAACCTACAGTAACCTCATTTTTTCCAGGGGCTTGGTGATTCAGTAGCCACTAACTAGATTTCCACTAGGAACCACCAGGAACCTAACCCTAGCAGGTAGTAAGAACCAACTGTATCTGGAATACTTATCTATTGATGTACATATACAATTTTTGGCTCTGGGAATGAAAATACTTGGCTTAATCTGGGTTTTGAGAACCCTTGACTGATTTAGGTACTTCTTTGCACTCAGTTTGTGAAGTCTTACAGGGAAAGCCAAACTTTGCAACCTAAAGGCCCTCCAGGTTTGTCAAAATGCCAGTCATCTGTGAAGGGTAGGGCTGGTTTTTTACCTCCTTGAACAAAAGATGGAAAACCTAATCTGTATGAGCCCCAAGGCGCTGCTGTTAGCGATGAGCAAAGTACTATTTCATTTTATTAAATGCCACTAGGATAGAAACCAAAAAGAGTATAATGGAAACTGGAGTGCCTAAGAGCAGTGACTACACATGGGACGGCCCTGGGACATCCCTCTCTGCCATGGGACAACCCTCAAGAGATGGATCCACTTTAGGACTGAATGTTTTAATTTAGATATTCCATGCCTGTGCAAAACTAGTCTAACAAAACTAGGGAAGAGGAATCCTAGGCTTATGCCTGAAATCACACTAAGGTTAGAGGCGATAAGCCACTATGTGGGAACTTTTATTATTAAGAAAATTGTGACCTTGTTTCAGCTCTTGATTTCTGACAGAAGATTCCTTTACCTGCTGTTTGTACTAAGTACTTGAGGTACAGGCTAACACTTGGGGTGCAAGTTATGGAACCTTTCAATTATATGTAGAACTCATTCGTTCAATGCACGATCCAATCTTTCAACTTCTCTCTGTTGTTCTAATCTAGGGGTTTCCAAACTTTTTGGCAGGAGGGCCACCTCATCTCTCTGACACGGTGCAGGAGCCAGAAAACTAATTAACATTTCAAATTTGAATACATTTACATAAATTTACTTATCAGAATGTATTGGATTAAAAGCCTTGCCCAAGGGCCTGATAGAGGGGTCTTGCTGGGGGCCACATTGAGGCTTGTCGAGGGCCACATGTGGCCAGTGGGATGGGGTTTGAAGACCCCTGTTCAGGTCCAAGATCCATTGGAATTTAAGGAGCTTATGGAGCACCAGGAAAAGTATTTTCCTTCACTGCACTCAAGCCTCCTGATTGTCTATTCTTCACCATAGCACGCAACATAGCCTGTTTTAGTGCAGCAGTAGGGATGATAGGACTTTTATATTACTTTTTAGTGAATTGTTGGGTAGAATACTATCCAAATGCTCATATCTTACAAATGAAAAAGTCCAGAGACTTAATTTTTGATAAGAAAGTTGAATGTTCAAGGAAGGACCAGAAGGGGGTTTCCTTCCCATGATGATAGCTCTTCAAAGATTGCTGGCTTAATTCAAGCTCCTTTTTAATTTTCAGGCAGCAAACTTTACTTCCTTTATATTTTATGTTGGTTGTATGTGTTTGTCTCCCCACAACACATTCCCAGGGTGTGTTCCTCTGCCTAGCAAACTTTGTGCAGCCAGTTTTGATTTTTTCCTGCACTTTGGTTTCATCTCATTTGTCTGATCTTAGAAAATGTGATTGGTGCCTTTAGTCACATTTTCTGTTTTTCTCATTTAACCTTCCCCCAACTTTGCCCTAATTCCTTCCTTAGGTTCTTCCATCTCCCCCCAAGTCTGAGAACAGCAGCTGTCGCATTCAGTCGCTGTGCTTCAGTGGGGATTGAAGCATTCCATAGTTAAAGCGGTAATCGTGACTTTCCAAGCAGGCAGTAATTTGACAGCGCACACCTGTTTCGTCTCCTTTTTATTGGTGACATTCCGACTCTTCACTGCTATTATATATTTAACTATTGTAATGCCTCTTTGGGGCTGACAGCCTTGATAGCCCAAGTGATAAAAATCCACCCACTGCTCAACTTAAATAATTTGGGTTTCTTGTTGCTGAATGATCGAAAGCAATTTGGTGCTTATAATATACGGTTGTGGAACCTGTGGGCTGCACCAGCTTTTCAGTGGCTCCAACTTTTCTTGCCCATGGGTGATGTTTGCAGGAAACATATTTTAATCTTGGTATCACAAATGATGCTCTAATAACATACCTTACCTGTATCTCACATCAAAGCTCATAATGCCACAAAAATTAGAAGGCAACATGCTTTTGGTGCTGCCGCAAACTTTCTCAGTGTTGGAATCTATCAGCTTTGCATCTTTCCATATTATTATTTGTTATCTTTACAACTGCTAATGCATCCACTACCTTATTAGACATTATGGCCAGAATCCAAATTCAGTGAGCACTTCAGAGAACACATTGGTTCTTTTTTTTTTTTTGGCTGTTTTCCCTTACATTTCATTCAGAATTGGCTGCTATGCAGAGCTGGGGCCAGCCTGTACATTTTGGTGTGTCATACTTTGAGACTCATGGAAAGAGTCTAGCACTATTACACATTTGTAGGACTGGGCCCTTTATTTCCTCTTGAGTGAGCCATTTGGCTGTTGCCCTTCCTCAAATTGCCAGTGTTATGAAAGAAATCTCCCAACCAAAGTTCAATAAATCTAGAGTTTTTCCACTGGCATCTTTTGTGTGTGTGATGTGTTCATGTCTCTAGCTCACTTAATGAACCAGAATGACAATATATGAAGTTGTCTGTCAATACTCCTATGTTGGGGGTTGGGTGGTGGAAAAACAAACTCATAAGGTGAAATGCTAACCTAGGTTGGCACAACTCACTGGTCTTCTCATTCCCATGGTGATGTAGGGAGGCAAGCACATTTCTGTGCACTGGCGTAACTCTTTCCCAGAAATGGCACAGAAGTGTCTCACAGCACTTTTTTTGACGCCCCAGGCTGCCACAGGACTTGTGCTGGGGCTTATGCCCGCCTAACTGGGCCGGCTTCATTAATTGATTTCAAAATATAGATGAGCCTTAAGACAAGAAGTCAGGAAAACTGCAACTGCAGTTGGAACCTGTTTATCTGTAGAGGCTCTGTTCCTGGATCTCCTGGAGATACAAAAAAAAA
Source organism: Cryptoblepharus egeriae (assembly GCA_030015325.1). NCBI lineage: Eukaryota > Metazoa > Chordata > Lepidosauria > Squamata > Scincidae > Cryptoblepharus > Cryptoblepharus egeriae. The sequence goes on from JAREYC010000001.1 coordinate 258,627,221, forward strand.
TGGATAACAAAACTTGTGGTTTTTCACCCTAAAGCCTCCAGAAGTGACTGGAGCATCGCACTTCTGAGACCTGTAGAGTGCATGCATGGCTTTTTTGTGCCTGAGGATGGCCTTCAGAGGTCCTAGAACAGTGGATTTCAGCCACTGTGCCATGGCACACTGGTGTTCCTCAGTCGATCTGCAGGTGTGCCATGGGACTTTTGTGATGGTCATTAGTAGAACAATTGAGGGAATTGAGCTCACCACCAGCAGACTGGTACACCTTGTCAATGGTAAAAAAAAACTGGTGTTCCTTGACAATTTTAGTGTCTTGTCAGTGGGCCATGAGATGAAAAGATTGAGAATCTCTGTCCTAGAAGGACAATTTTGGTTTTGTGGATTCAGGCTGGGCCAAATCAGGTATATTGTGGGTCCAAGGGACCCATACTGAGCCAAATACATGAATAAGTACGCTCAACTGGTAATGTTAGGTCTAATCAAAATAGAATATAGCAAACACCTTACAAGCTTTTAAACTAATAGCTGAATACATAATAGTTCCCCTCCTGGTTGATCAATATGCATCCTGTTGCACTGAAAAACTAGCTTGCTTCTTCTTCCAGCTCAAGGCAAAAGCAAGATTCAAACCAGGGGCTTCCTAATTCATTGCTTCATTTTGTCACCACTATGTCACATGGCCTCAAATCAACTTTAGCTCCTAATTATCTCAGACTGTCCTGCTTCATGTTGCATTAAGTATATGCATCTTGCATCGAAAGAACATTTGTTGTGCCCTCTCAGGACATCTTAGAGTGAAGATTACCATTTCATTTTAAGGGTTCTTTAGGATCAATTACTCTAAGTGTGGTAATTTGTATCTGCTAAAATGTGACACTTGGCCCCAAAAGTTCTACCATTGCTCTTATATTGTGTTGAATGTAGTGCTTGAGTTAGGGTTTCCATAAGTCTTTTCCACCAATCCGGGACAGTCTTGAGTATTCTTTGCACCTGTTGAGTAGGGGAGATGATATAATTTTGGATGAGCAACACAACTCCTCATGCACTGCTCAATCACTTTCCTCGCCATTTGGCTTTATTTATTTATTTTTAGTTGTCTGGTTGTTTAGGGAAGTGTATACCCAGACTGATTTCCTGCCTTCCTTGTGAGCACCCAGAAGCATCTGGCCAGCAGCTGTTGGGAACAGAATGCTGCAAATAGATGGAACTTTATCTGATTCAGCAAGATCACTCTTGTATTCCAAAGTTCTTACTATTCCTTTTAGAAACAGTAAGCAGTATATCCCTCTGCACCCACTAATCATATTAGCAATCTGTAAATCTACACAGTTATTATTAATGCACCCTTAATGGGAGGGTTCCAGAATGGGAAGAATGCAAAACCAAAAAGGTCTCTGGAAAGTCACCAAGTTGTATTCACAAATTGCTCTTCATTCCAATTTTTAAGTTAAAATTCCTGTTTTTGGATTGAAGAAAGATAATGGGTTTAGATTTATTAAGTGCTATTATAAAATCCCAAAATATGTCTTTCAAAAGACCCCTGATTTTCCTCTTCGCATCTAGGATAGGGTTGCCATGTGCCCCGAAAAACAGGGACAATCCAATTTGGGGGGATTATGTTCACATACTGGCAAATGGGACAGAGGTTCATGTTCTGATTTTGTGGAAGAGAATTATGGCAACCCTAATGCTTCTTATGTCACAATTTAAACACGTAGGATGATGTTCCTGTCTTTCAAAAAGCATGCAGATGTCTTGTGGAAGTTGGGTGGTGTGCACATCTGGCTCCCAGCCAGGTTCATGAATTGCCAAACCCTGATGGAGTTTTGAAGTTCATGGATCTGGCTCAGAGCCAAGTATATGTATCACTCAAATGAAATACTTTGCATGCCTTAAAAAAATGGGGGGGGGGGGTGAGCCCTTTGCCTTTGAAATGTGATGTGAGAAGGCCTGTCATGCTTTGTATGCCTTTCAGAAGCTGTAATATAAGGGAGGGACTTTGTACAACAAGCAATTGAAATGTCAGTAACTTTCGTTGGAAGTAGCTTGTCTCTATACACTTCAGCGCTGTATTTCAGGGCAAAATGTCAAGCGTTGTGTTGGCAGAGGGACTTCATTAGAGAAGGACCAGTAACACGATGGATGCTATTTCAGTACTTGGCTCGCTTCTTAAAAATAAATGCCAAGAGATTTGAAGCAAGAGAGAATCAACATAGAATAGACTTCAGTCTACCCCTTCTGGGCCATCGCTTGCCCAAATGCTCGTTCCAGTTCACTGGTTGATACTTTAGCATGAGTGGCTGAATTCTACTGTCCTGAATGTGTCACTCTAAGGCAGTAATTTCCAACCCCTGTGCCATGGTGGAGTGGTGTGCTGTAATTGGTCTACCAGTGTGTTCTGAGCATCTGTTATTAGGACAATGAGGGGATTTGAGCTCCCAACTGGCCATGTGGTGTGCCTTGTCAATTGCAAAAACTGACTGTGCTGCCTTGACAATTTTAGCACCTTCTTGGTGTGCCATGAGATGAAAAGGTTGAAAATAGCTGCTCCATGATTTCTGGCTGAACTTACTTGCTCCAGCATGATCTATTCCTGAAAGCACCAGTATAAAGAAAATATGGACTACCACACACCCACACCCACACATACACACACATATACATACATACATACACAATGTCTGGCTGGTTAGCCAGTACCTTCTTGTCTGACATTGTGGTGGTAGATAAGGCCCAGAAGACAGTGATAGATGTAGATGTAGCGATACCTAACGACAGCAACATCAGGAAAAAAGAGCATGAAAAGGTGGAAAAGTATCAGTGTTTGAAGGAGGAATTAGAAAGGTTGTGGCAAGTGAAGGTGAATGTGATCCCAATAGTGATCCAGATTCAATAGCTCCAACAGATTCCTAGCGCATTGCTAGGAACAGCTAAGATACTGCGCAGAACCTTCAAACTCCCAGGCCTTGGGTAGAGGACCCGAGACTGAGGATAACATACATACACTACCCATGGAGGGTGAGAAAACAATTTTTTACACACACACACACACACACACACACACACACAAAAGGGAGAGTCACAGCCCTATCCTATAGATGAGATACAGTGATGCACCTGGTGTTCTGCCATCACATTCCATAGGTTTCTGGTGTAATAGCAGCTCTAGAGGGATGGTTCCAACACTCATACTTGGAGGATAAGAGTGGAAGTCACCAGATGCTAAATTGTCCACTATATTGGTAAATTGTCATGGGGAGGATCAGGGATGAAACAAGGTGGGGTGTAGCCCAAAGTGGGGGCAGGAGGGGGAGGACATTGGCAGCAGTGCTATGACTCTGGCATGGGTGTGACATGATCCCTTGGATCTATCAGTTTTACACTAGAGGTCATGTACCCGGTTGGCATAGCACCTTAGGCAGATATCCCTCAGGCTTTGCCCTTGTGATGCCTCTGGTAGCAGAATGGAAGCATGGCAGTGTGCATGTATGTGGGGCTAGCTGGTGTGCTTTTATCTTGCTGTTATTTTAAGTTACATGGATATTCTCTTCCTGGAGAGAATCTAGGAAATTGCTCTCTCTGGGCAGATCAGAGGCAGGTCTATGAACGCAGCAAGACTTGGTACTGATCTCCAAAACAATGATCACAACTATTATAATGGCCAGAGAGGGATCACTTCTGTTGTGGAAGTAAAAAAGTGGCTGAAGTCCTGTGTTCTTATCAGCCTACTTGTATTAGGAAGAACAACTCCCACACTGGGAGAAAAAAGAACGGAAAAAAATGTCTTTTGAAAACATGCTTTGGTTAGTGCAGTTCTCTCTGTCTGCTTTAGCTTGGCTTGTTCATTCAATAGGCTGTGTAAACGTTGTTGACTTCATAGTAACTGCATTTTCAATAACCCATTAAATGCTCTGTATAAAGGCCAGAGACTGACATATACTTTTAGATTATGCATTGACAACCTTGCTTACCCAAAGATTAAACCACATGGGTTTTTCCTTTGGTGGTTTGTCTTGTGGAATGCAAACAACAACTTCGTTCAGCCCTGTTTTCAGCTTTGGATTTGATGTATGGACTTAAGAAATGGTAGAAAGCTGGTTATTGTGGTGTGTCCCTAGTTGATGGCTCAGATCTGGGAAGGCAGCCTTGATCTGCGAAAGCCCCAGATCTTGGAAGGCATCTCCCCTCCTCTGGAGAGAACCTAAGAATCTCCAGGAGGATTTCTTGCTATAGGCAGGGGGTTGGACTAGATGACCCACTGGGTCCCTTCCAAATCTAGGATTCAGTGATTCTAAGCCAATAGAAGACTTATCTCCAATAAATAAATTATTGGAAAGTTGTGGGGTGTTGTGTACTCATAGTCCAGTGCCACAAGGTTGATCACCCCAAAGAGGAGGAGGGTTATGATGAATATGGGAGGATGTTGTGATGGCTGGTCCTGTTCATGATCTTTAAGTTTCTACTGAGGCCATCTCCAGCCATCTGTATGTTGAGCACATCATACATGCATGTATGCCATCTGTATATTGAGCACTGGCCTACCACTGGCCTAAGCATGGGTACTGGACAAGTGTTCACATTTGGGAGCCAGGGTGTACTAGGTTTACTGGACTATAGATGTGCAACTATGTGCAACATTATGATCAGCTAGTCTGTCTGCATTAGCTTTTGCTGCAAAACTGTTCAAAACTGTTTTGCTGCAAAACATTTGTGTTTGTCCCCCCAAACTCAGTTCTGGAGAAGAAAACACACATTTGTATGAATGCTTTTTGGACTTGACTAGCTCCAGTATTCCATAAATGTTTCCATCACTTGCAGATGATTCTGAAGGAATACTTAGTGAAATAAAGCCAGAGGTTTAACATTTATTTGGTTAATTCCCAGAATTTAGGAATACAGTATGTATTTCATTTATACAATAGAATAGTCCACCACAGGTTGTCCTACTAGCCATAAGGGCTGTAGGGTGTGGTTCTCATCTCTGATATGGGGCCGAAGAGCCAGTGTTGTCCGAAGTTGCTTCCATGGTTATGAGTATATGCCAAGTCATATGGAATGCTGTATTTCATTAATACTCTGCCTTTCTTCCATCATGAAGGTAAACAGACTTGCTTGGGTGGTTATCCAACCAGGCACTGAGTAGACATGCTTAGCAAAGTGGTTGTATCATGTGCTCTCAGACCACACTCATGGGTTTTATCAAACTTGTGGGCTTATTGAACTTGCAGCAAAATGTTGAGTCATATGTCTCTGCTCAGTCCATTGCCTTCTCATCCCATTTAGCATTCCAGGTATATTAGGGGAACATTGGAGTATTGTTCATCTCTACTCATTTCACAAATCTCTGAATTTGCGGACCAGGAGGTGCCTCACAACCCAATTCTATGCCAGTTTACTCAGAAATAAACTCCATTGTGTTTAATGCAGTTTTGCCCAGGAAAGTATATATAGGATTGCAGCCTAGGGGATCAATCCTAACCAATTTAGGCCTGCACAATTCACCCCTCTCCCTGATCCTTTAGTGGCGTGGGGAGACCAGTGCAGGTCTGTGCACTGACTTAACCCCCTCCAAGGAGTGGCATAAAACACTTTTGCAACATCCCATGCCAGTATGGGACTTGTTATCTGGCTTATCACACACAATACTGTATTTAACAGAAAATATTATTTGACAATTGCAAAATAAACATATGTATCAGTGCCTCTTATTTCTTATTGTCCATAGATTCAATAAAGCCCCATAGCCAGGTCTTCCAACCTGAATATCCCTGATTAACAGCACAATCCAGAGCAACTAATCTGTCCACATAAGAGCCCTAAGGTTCCCCTATCTATCACTAGGGTGGAGCAACTGCAAGATGCTCCACCCCAGTTACTCTGGAAGAGGCTTAGGGCAGAGCAAGGCAACATAGGGTGCCCTAAGAGAGGTGGACCTGCTCTGCCCTAGCTGCTCTGCCCTAGGCAGTTCAAGAGAGGCATGTTGAGGGCATGTTTAGCATTGCCTAGGGCAGAGCAGTTACTCTGTATCCAAAGCCTGTTTCCAAGGCAGAAATGCCCTCTTCCAGTTCCTCAGAGATATACCACCTCGGGAGCAGGTATAGTAATGAGTAGACCCATAGGGGTCCATGATAAGGCCCGAGTAAGAATGTCAGTGTTGACCAAAAATCTGAGTTCTTGGCCAGCCTAGCTGCAACCCCTTCCTCTCAACCTCAGGATATGGAACAAACTATGGCTGCCCTCAAACCTCAGGATACAGCAGGCCACTCCAAGAAGCCCTTTGTATTCACTGTAGAATGTACTGGCATCTCATCAGGGACTCCTTATAAGGCAGGCACCCAGTGGCGTCACCAGACTGGTGGGCTCTTGTGGGCTGCATTGGGTGATGCGTTCCATATGGGGTGATGTGCCGGAGGAGTTTGACTATCCTTTGGCAGGCCCTGGGCATCAGTGAACCCGTTTAGGCCTGCTCCAAGGCCAGAAGTTGCCACTTGTCCTTGGAGCTGGCCTGAATGGCCAGCTGAGATGCAGTGCGCAGAAATACACTGAGCATGCTGAACAGCTTCAGAGGAGACTTCCTTAGAGTGGAGGAAGTCCATGCCTCTGCATGGCCATTTGGCCTCACTCAGGAGGCGGAGAGGCAGCCGAATGGCTTCAGAAAAAGTACTGCACAGGCACCAACTCTGATGCCTGCACAGTCTTCTCTGAAGCCGAAAGTCTTCAGAAAAGTACTGCGCAGGTGTCAGAGATAGTGCCTGTGCAGTACTCTTTCTGAAGCCAGTTGGCTTCAGAAACAACTGCGTAGGCGCCAACTTTGGCAATTGCACAGTCCAGGTAGGGGGATGCGCGCATCCCAGGGGTGACGCACAGACTTCCACACTGGGTGATGTGCAGAGTCGTGTCACCACTGTAGGCACCACAGTTGTTCCTTGTTCAGTGTGATCTGAGGGATGTCTCCTCAGGAGCAAGTCCTCCCCTGGTGTCAATTACTTAGCATGCTCTGGAGCAGTTAGGGCAGCCCAGGCTTCCTGACTCTCTGGATGCAGCATAACTTTCTGCTCTGGATACAGAATAGTTAGGAGAGAGCAGTTAGGGCAGAGCAGGCTCAACTTGCTCTGGATTGTGCCTTAAGAGTTCATAAATGTCCATAAATTTCAAATTTCAAAGTCTTCTTAAGGTACACAAAAATAAGTATTTCAATATTCCATCAAAGTTTCAATGTTCCAATCATAAATATTTCAGTATTCCATCAACGTTTCAATATTCCAATCCACGGTCAGTCCTGTACCAAATACTGTGTACCTATACAAACATTCACATATTGATGGTTTATACTGCTGTTCCCTCGTTTTGATTGAGTATGGGACTTGTGGCCGGACTTGTGCCAACCTAACCAGGGGTTAGGATTACACTGCCAGTTGCACATCTGTTTCATACTTGGTTTGAGATTTTCCTAGCTCTTATTTTCCCATTCCCCATCCCCAAATCTGGCATCCCTGGTGTCCTGGACCCGAATTTCTTTTATCGGAGAGAAGTTACCATCTGGTTTCACCTGGCATGCAACTCCTTGCACTATCCCTCCTTAACCAGGGTTGTAGATGGTAATTCCTGACATATGTTTTGGTGTGAAGTTTCTTTAAAGTGTTTGAATTTGATTTATCATATCATTTTGGATTTAGGGCACATGTTCATTGGCCTTCTACCTAGGGGCTTTTGGTGTCCTTTGCCTTTTTTCCATGTAACCACTGTGCCAATGTAGCAATCTAAATTGTACAGAGGAAAAAGCAGGTTAGAGACCCGTCCCCTGTCACTTGATATTTGAGTGCTCCTCCATGTGCCGTATATTAGTTTTTATTTTCTGCTGTGATGCCTGGCTACGAGCAAAGAACTCTCTAGAGCATCTTAAAAGACAACTTCCATTAAAGATGAAAAGAGTTAAGCAAAATGCAGACAGTAGATCTCACAGTCAGAGGGGAAAATAATATACATTTCAGAAGCTTTAATTGGAGAGGGAAAGAAGGCGAGCTGGCCGAATCTTTAGTTTGTTTTGCTGGAGTTCCTTTTAGAAGACAAGATAAAAACAAGGAAAAGAATCATCATTGTCTTGATGGTTTTTCATTTTCAGCAATAGGATTCCTCAGGGAAAAAGCAGTTTGCATGGACACAAAATGCACCTGGACAAAGCAATATTCTGCAGATTTTGTGTTCTGAAAAATGGACATTTTTGAAATTAGCACACAGAAAGTTTTCAGGGAGTCTTCTTTTGATTTGAATTTGATTGATTGATTGATTTTATTAAAGGATTTTTACCCCACCTTTCTCTGCCATGCAGACCCAACATGATAAAAAACAATGTAGCAATAAATAACATAATAAAAACCCAAGTTTTCATATCCAGTTTGGCCACCCCCGACATCAAGGGTGTTTCAAGGGAAGCAAAAAAGAGTGACTAGTGAAATTTCTCAGGGGCTTTTGCACTTTCCAGCTTCCCCACCATATGCCATGTCCCTCTCTTCACCATATGCCCGAGATGCTAAGAATGTTCTGGAATGGCTTGTTCTCTGTTGCTGTTCCAGGCACAGTAACATGGCAGTTTTTGTTACAGCTTAGCTTCATTAATTCCTTGAAAGAGAGCCACTAACCAAACAGCTGCTCCTTTTGCTGCAAGGAGCAATGTGGGTGGTACAGGCGGTGGATCTTCTTCCTTCAGAATGGCCCCCTAGTTCAGAAAATGTAAACACACACACACACACACAAGGTTGAGGGTGCAGCTGTTTTGTGTTTTGATGTATAAATAAGGTTTAAGCTTTCTTGTGGTCATCCAGATTTGATCGGTAACAGATAATCCTTGTATTCTGATCATTGCATTTCATTTTCCAAGACCTCCATCTTATTTCAGTAGGGAGGCCTTTCTTTTATGTTCTAAATCCACTGCTATTTTTGGCGCTGGGTGTTCTGAGTGCTCCTTCCCACGAAGTGGGTCCAGATCCCTTTAAGAGGACAGATATGCTCATTCAAATGCTTTTATGTACAAATATTTCGGGGTGTATGCCTCTAGAGATTTTGCTACAGTGTAATATTATCGTATCTTAAGGAATTTATATTCCACCTTTCCCATGCCACAGCAAATGCTGAAGACAGCTTACTAAGTTTTATAAAGTACAAAGTAACACAGCAAATAAAAACATCAAACAAGGGATTTGATCAATATTATTATGACATTCTTTGGATTTCAGTAAGGAAATAGGATGCTACCAAGAATAACTTTTATTTACTATTGAATGCTACATCAGCATCCTTCAGTCTGGAAAGACTATGGTATCGTGCTCTGATTGGAGGTCCTGAAACAACATCTAGTGTGGCTAAAAAGGCCAATTCGAGAGTGTCCATCCCTTCCACACTGAGGACAAATAAATTCCGTCCCCTGCCCAGGCCCAGGTTTCACTGCTTTCGGATCTGTCTTTTTGCTTCAGCCTGCTGAACAAGTGTCTCTTCCAGTTGGAGAAGGCCATGCTGGGTCTTTTGCCTCCAGGATGAACGATTGGAGGTCAAGGTTTCCCAGCTGTTGATGTCCATTCCCAAGGCCTTTAGATCCCTCCTGCAGATGTCTTTGTATCGCAGCTGTGGTCTCCCTCTAGGGCGCTTTCCCTGCACTAATTCTCCATATAGGAGATCTTTTGGAATCCGACCATCAGCCATTCTCACGACATGCCCAAGCCAGCATAGACGCCACTGCTTCAGAAGTGTGAACATGCTAGAGATTCCAGCACGTTCCAAGACTGTGTCATTTGAAACTTTGTCACGCCAGGTGATTCCAAGGATACGTCGGAGACAGCGCATATGGAAGGTGTTCAGCTTTCTCTCCTGCCATGCATAAAGGGTCCAGGACTCGCTGCAGTACAAGAGTGTGCTCAGGACGCAAGCTCTATAGACCTGGATCTTTGTATGTTCCGTCAGCTTCTTATTAAGCCATACTCTCTTTGTAAGCTTGGAGAACGTGGTAGCTGCTTTACCAATACATTTTTTCAGCTCGATATCTAAGGAGAGAGTGTCAGAGATAGTTGAGCCAAGGTACACAAACCTCCAGTTCATGTTCAGAGATTGTGATACAGGGAGGTGGATTCACACCCCGACCCATGACTTGTGTTTTCTTCAAGCTGATTGTTAGTCCAAAGTCTTGGCAGGCTTTGCTAAAACGGTCCATGAGTTGTTGAAGGTCTTCAGCAGAGTGAGCAGTAACAGCAGCATCATCGGCGAAGAGGAACTCCCGCAAGCATTTCAGCTGGACTGTGGACTTTGCTCTTAGTCTGGAAGGATTGTATAGTTTTCCGTCTGATCTGGTCCGGAGATAGATTCCCTCTGTTGCGTTTCCAAAAGCATGCTTCAGCATGACTGCAAAAAAGATTCCAAATAAAATTGGTGCGAGGATGCAGCCCTGCTTCACTCCACTTCGGATGTGAAAGGAGTCTGATGTTAGGCCATCAAAAACTACAGTGCCCTTCATGTCCTTGTGAAAGGACCTGATGATGTTGAGGAGCTGAGGTGGGCATCCAATCTTGGGGAGGATTTTAAAAAGGCCATCCCTACTAACCAAATCAAAAGCCTTTGTAAGGTCTATGAAGGCTACAAAGAGTGGCTGTCTTTGTTCCCTACATTTCTCTTGCAACTGTCGAAGGGAAAATACCATATCAGTGGTGGACCTGTTGGCTCGAAATCCACACTGTGATTCAGGATAGATTCTCCCTGCAAGCACCTGAAGCCTCTTCAGTATGACTCGGGCAAGCAGCTTCCCTACAACACTAAGAAGAGAGATGCCACGGTAGTTGTTGCAGTCACCCCTGTCGCCTTTGTTCTTGTACAGTGTGACAATATTAGCATCCTTCATGTCCTGTGGTACTCCACCTTCCCTCCAACAAAGGCAGAATATCTTGTACAGTTCAGTGGAGATGGTCCCTCTACAGCACCTCAGAACTTCAGCAGGGATGTTATCTTTCCCGGGTGCCTTGCCAAAAGCAAGGGAATCCAGGGCTTCGTTTAGTTCTTCTAAAGTTGGTTCACTGTCGAGCTCCTCCAAGACAGGCAGGCACTCAATGTTGTTTAATGCTTCTTCAGTTACTGCATTTTCTCTGGAGTATAGCTCAGAGTAGTGCTGCACCCAGCGTGCCATCTGTTGTGCTTGGTCCTGGATGACCTCACCTGTAGCAGATTTAAGCGGGGCAGATTTCCTCACTGTTGGACCTAGGGCCTGCTTAATGCCATCATACATCCCCTTGATGTTGCCTGTGTCAGCTGCTACCTGGATCTGAGAGCAAAGCTGCAGCCAATAATTATTAGCACATCTCCTGGCAATCTGTTGGACTTTGCTACGGGCGGCTTGCAGGGCTTGGAGGTTGCACTTACTAGAACAGGCTTTATATGCAGTTAGGGCTCTCCTCTTTTCCTCAAGGGCTGGTGTCAGCTCCTCCGAGTGGGCTTCAAACCAATCTGCTGTCTTTCTAACCTGCTTACCCAAAACTGACAAGGCGGTAGTATAAACAGCATTCTTGAAATGTTCCCATCGTTCAGAAGCGTTTGCCTCAGCCGGGCCTGGGAGAATTTCCTCAAGTGCTTGATCAAATTCCAACACTTTTTCCAGACTGTGGGTCTTGCTGATATTGATTCGTGGTCTTCCTTCCTTCTTTGAGAAGGTATATAAGAGAACCCAGTGTGCAAATATTGAGACATTGCACTACTGAAAATTGGGGTTTGCTACTGAGTATGTACTCAGCAGGGAGCCATGGCCAATCTGGGCTCTGTGATGAATGTATCTCTGTCGTAGATGTGTTTGTCATCACCTGTTGATAGCATCTGTTCCCTTCATTTTAGTCTATGCCGTTTTAGGAGATGAACACTGTCAAGAGGTCCTCATTTTGATTATGCCTTGTGAAAAAGTTACAGTTCATCAAGCTCATTTTATACATATATTTGATTTTGTAAATGATTCCATTCAATTTGTTTTTCTACGGGCACAATCCAGAGTAACTACGGGGAGTCCTTGCTCCGGTGTAAGAACAATTTGCTCTGGATTGCAATATGAATTTCCCATAGGTTTTCATTAGGTGGAGCCGTAACTATGGGTGCACGTAATGACTCGTGCGGGCTCCCATAGTTACTCTGGATTATACAGTTAGTGATTCAATTCCAATGCGTCAATGTGAAGATTCAAGGCAGCTAACAATAAAAGTTAAAAAGGCAAAGATAAAAAAGAGCATGTAATCAAAGAACAAGCTAGCAACTCTGCAAGGAGCAAGAGATAAAAGGAAAATAACCATCACAAGCAGTTGGGGAAGACTTGATGAAACAAATGTGTTTTTTACCTCCTGAAACATCAGAGGGAGGAAGCACAGCAAACCTCTTATGGGAAGGAAATGTACCTGCTGATTGCTTTCATTCACATTACATCTAATTCCAATGGACTGAGTAAATTCAGAATACATCTTTGTGGTGACTCTATGTGGTAACCATGGCTCGTTGGAGCACAAGACCCATAGGTCCACAAGGGGGTGACCAGATGCCAAATGCCAAATTCCTGATCCCCAAGGCCAATTTTCCTACCCTGAGGCCAATTTTCCTACCTCCCCAAGCCAAAATTACTACTTGCTTAAAAAAATTGTAGGACATGCCAAAAATGTAGGACAAATGTAGGAGATGTTAAAATAAACTAAAACACTTGTATTGCTTTCCTGTACTTAATGTCCACACTATATTGCTTCTTTTTAAATTGAAAACTGATGGAACTCTCTACTCGCCCCCTCCCAGTCTGGTTGACCATGTCTTTGTCAACTGAGGCATTCACTTCATGTGGGTTCTGTCCAGGTTTGAATGAATTAGGGGAGAATTGGCGCTTCTGTTTTGGCATTCTGGAAAATTAAACAGCAGATATTTATTTTTAATGACCAGACACTAAGGCTTTGGCACCAATTTTTGCAATCAGCCAGACACAGACATTTGCACTAGTCCAACCCCCAGGAAACATCTTTGCAAAGACCCACAGACTTTTGCACCAACCTTTGCAAGCAAAGGACCAGACACAGACATTTGCACTAGTCCAGCAGGAATGGCTCTGAATCCTGGATAGGGAGGGTTTTTCCCTTTTCGTACAAGGGGTGCAATTTCCGGATTTGTCCAGGTTTTTTCCCCCTTCTGGATAGCCTGACAAAGGATTACTGGGATTGAATGAATTGCATGAATAATATCTTTCCCCAGTAGAGGCACACCTTGATTGTCCTAATATAGATGGGTAAAACTTTTAGCATAATGCTATTATGGCATGCACTGGCAGAGCATGTGCTTCGCCAGTGCAGAATGTCAAAAATACCATAAATCATGTTTCTACAACGCACCTATTAGTAGTACTGACTGCAAGGCCAGAGCCTTCCCACTGGTGTTAATGGAAATAGCAATTCCTACTGAAGAACGTAAGCTTTACACTGAGGTCTTGAAGTTGGTGTAACATGGAAGAGTGGTTATGGGGGTAGGGACTGAGCAGAGCAGGCTTAGGAGGGGGACAGTAGGGTACAGTAATGTAATATGATTTTTGAAAATTGAAATGCTGATTTTTATCCCATATTGTGTACAAGTATACAATAAAAATGCCATCTATTACAAAACACAGTCAACAACTCAAAAAAGAGTTAGGTGCACGTGTAACCATTGATTTTAGATGCCTGAACTGTGCCTAATAGTGCTGGATTGTAACCTTGGTTTTTATGGCAGATCCCACACCTTTATTGTATACTTGACCTACATCATTCATTCCGAGATCCCCTTGTGTATGTTAAACGTATCTGGCTATTAACACTCCTGTCTGGGTGTCTGAATAAACATTGGATGTGTAAATTCTATCTTGGCATCCTTTCCTCCTTTATATATTTCTCCCAAGGGGACTCCAGCTGCAGACTGTATTGAAGCAACCATTAATCTATCAGGATTTCATGTATCCCTCCATAGAGCTTTGAAAATACACTCTTGAGCTATTTTTCCCTATTTGTTATTTCTGTGTTACAGCACATAATGGAAGCCAAAATATGCATAATATTCCCCATTAATCAAAAATATGAGAAGTGTCATTTATAGAGCGGGGAACATTTCAAGACTGACTATTTGGCCATAGAGAGTAATCTTGGGAATGAGGACCAAAAAATTCAGCAATAGAATCTCAGAATTGCAAGTTGCTCTCATGTCAGTTGTCAATCATGTTTATGTAAACATTATGTAAATTAAATGGCGCTACTAAAGTGGAGCTATTTGCTGTGGCCCTTGGTTCATGCTGCATTTCAGTGTCAGATCTACTGCTCACTTATTCCTGTGCTATAGATAGGCTGTTCTGAAGCAGAAACATCTTCTGTTTCCAATTTAAGACCTGCATTGGAATTCTTCCTTAGGGTGGCCTCACTTGATGTGCTTTGATGAATGGGTGAAGTTATGGGAGGAAGAGTCCACTGCTGGTTACAAGCCATGACATCTTTATCTAATCTCTGGCTTATAGAAGTAGTGTATCTCTGAATGCCAGATGCAAGGGTGCGACAACAGGATACCTTGTCTTGTGTGATCCATCTGGTGGGCCATTATGAGAAATGGGTCTAGATGGGCCCTTGGCCTGATCCAGCAGGGTTCTTCTTATTTTTTTATGTTCTTAATGATGACTAACCCCACAATCCAGAGTAACTATGGGAGCATGTAAGAGACATTAAGTGTACCCATAGTTACTGCATCACCTAATGAAAACCTATGGGAAATTCATATTGCAATCCAGAGCAAATTGTTCTTACACTGGAGCAAGGACTCCCCGTAGTTACTCTGGATTGCAGCCTAAGAGTCCTTTTTGGAAGGGCTGTTTTGTGGAACGCTTCCTGAAAAGTGACAGGATCTCTGGAGGTTTAGATACCTTTAAAAATTTATATTCCTGCAAGAAATTGCCAAACATGAAGCCATTTATACTGAACTGGGAGACTGGTCCATATGATTAAGTATAGTCTACACTTTCATTTCTCAAATGGTGGGTCCACGGCCATCACAACCAAATTTTTGCTGGTGCATGAAACTGAGTGGGTAGGTTAGGCTATATCTAGCAAAAGTCACACCATCAGCTATGCAGGGGTGGGGAAGAGCACTACTTCTCAATCGCAATTATAGCCATAGAGACTTGAGAAGCTTGTAATGTGAATTATTCCTGATTCATTTTCCTAAAACGTTTGGGAACTATTTATCTATACTGATTGGCAGTATCTCATCACAGTTTCATGCATGTTTCCACCCCATTAGCCCCACTTGGAGGTGCTGTGGATTGAACCTATCACCTCTCTGTGCAAGGCACATCTTCTTCCCACGAACTATGGTCTGTCCCCCTTGAAGCTGCCTGTACAGAATACCAAGTGTGTTTCAATGTGGAACTTACTACATGCAAAACATCTGAATCCCCACTTTATAGCTCACTCTCCTGTATTGCTTCTCCCAAAGGTTCTTCAAATGCATCATTCTAACCCTTTGGAAATATTGAGTTTTCAATGCGCAAAGTAGCATTGGTATCATTTGGTACAACCAAAAATGTTCATTGAATGAATTTTCTTTTTTGCAAGCCGGCACATCCTTAAGCTGCTTGGATGCAGCCCAGTCCTGCAGTGCCCATCACCACCACCAATTTACCAATTTAAAAATAGCTGCTGCTGCATCCTATGGGGAAGACAGTCACAGAGGTTTCTTCTGTGTAAGGAAACATTCATTCCTTTACTTTGGGGATTAAATCACTCATTCAGGTCTGTGTAGACTCAGGCTGTAGGATCAGGTCCAGGAAGGTTGTAAGCATTCAATGGCTGTCAAAAATGCTAGTTTGGGTCAGCTTCATCACCTGGTTGCTTGAGTCACAACCAAAGATAATTTCTCTACAATTCTTAGTTCAAAAATCTAGCTTCCATGTAAGCTAGTAAAGTAGTAAGAGTTAGTAAAGCTAGTTTTAGTAGTAAAGGCCAACTGGACCTGCAAATGACAAGGGGGTAATTTCAGCACTGTGAGATTTTGGCAACCTTGATTTCTTCATTTGAACTCTTGTCAGATAAGTTTAAAAAGAAAATAAAAGAGAAGTTAGAGTATAATTGAAACTGCTGGGGAAAAAAATTGCACATATAATTTGCCAACCATATTTTGGCCCCTGTTTCTTTTTATTAGTCTCCCGGTAGTATGTTCTTACAAAATCTGATTACAGAATGAAATGGCTTGATTTGTTAAACAGGCGGTGATGGCACTGAACATCTGTTTTACTGGCTTAAACAGCTTCTAATGCATAATAACGGTGTCCTTTCCCCCTCTCAATATTACTTTGTTCAGAGCCGCCCAGAAACTTAACCTGTCCTCAAAGAGAAAGAAGCATCACGCACCTTTGCTGCATTCCCACGACTTCTCCATCTACCCCACGAATTTTAGTGGCGTCCTGCAGATGTGTCCTCCCCCAGCACCACCATGCCTTTTGAGAGCTGTGTCAAAGATAAAGGACAACCCGGGAATTGGAAAGGTATTTGAATATCTTTCTTTCTTAAGTTTTGTCTTTAATAACTGTAAAAATCATGATGTTCTAAAATGTATTTGCTAATGAAACTAGATAGCAATGTTACTTATGGATGATGTTTTAAGCTGTTTTCATCTGATAACATCTATGTGAATAAGGTGGCAATGGTTCACATTGTGGCCACAATAGATGAGTTTTGGTTTGAAGTTGGTTCCTCAGCATCAGTCTTGCAGCTGAAAGCTGTGGAGCATCCATGGAGAATTTCCTTTGGAAACCTGCTCAGTAAGTGATACTAGATGCCTCTTTCATGGCCAAAAGGACCCAATTTAGACTGGAATCTCCAAGTCATTAGGCTTCCCCTTAATTATTTGCTGGAAACAGAGCTGGAGGCATAGCTGACAGTGGAGTTGAAACTGGGAAAAGACATGAAGTGCACCTGGCAGAAGGTATTGTGTTAACCAGTCCCAAGAATAAAGACAGGTTTATTGCAGTAACCTGATCAGTCCAGAGGCTTCATTCAAACTGCCTATTCCCTTTCCTGACAGATGATGGCACTGAGGCTGGGGCATAGAAAGTCTCAACTAGTTCACTTGGCTAAGTATTCCCAGTGTGGGAGTTCCTGATTTGAGTTCCTGACTACCAGAGAAATCTATGATCTTCAGGTTTTTTTGATCTAGCTAGATGTTAGATGCAAACATAACCACAGTCTGAGACCCGGAAAGATGTACACAATATTGGTGTGATGTCTATGCCATGAACAATAGAGACTGGATCCAGTGACCTAGTAGTGGATTCCCCGAGGTTTATGATGGTTAGTGTTTTAGGTGTCGGAGGGGTTTGCAGGTATACTCTTAGGTCCTACAAATACAGCTTGGAATGCATATATAGATTTGTATCTAAAAATACGCTTACAAAGTGACATTTCTTTCACATACTGTGCATTGCAGCTGACATGCTTGAGTATTTAATTCACAGCCCCAGCATTCAGAAAGCACACTGCGCAGCTTTAGAATGCTTAATTATACAGGTGACTGCCAATTTCCATTTCAGGAACGTACTAAAGTACCTAGGAGAGCTTCGAGCAAATCCCCACTGAGTGATCATACAAATTAATACTGAGGTCAAGAAGCTTATGTGTCATTGATATTCTACATCACATTCCATGTGTGATAAAATGGCTCCTGGAGAAAGAAGGAGTATGACCGGGGCCAAAGGAACAGTGCAGGCATGGACAGTTTTGTTCTCCCTTTGTGTTGACCAAGATTGCTTTGAGTATTCTGCTGTTAATGTCACACTTGTCTAAGGGTTTTGCTGTTGCAGTGTATTACCAGCACACTAGTGTTGCTTTGGATCCCATATTCTGTGCATGTCTTTGGGAGTCACAGCAGTAAGGCAGTAAGTAAGGTAGTGATGGGCAAGTCCTACCTCTCCACAACTGATGTCAGATCAGAAGTAAGCCCCAAAATTTGAGAAATTGTTCATCTGTATTAAATCTCTGTGCACTTTCATTTCTCTTGCTCTGCTTAGTCCTGTACTACTCACCTTGATCTCTCCCCCCAGCATTCTTCCTTTTAAAGCACTTATAACAACTAGGTAGTGGTAGTGTAGGCACTCCACTCCAGTACTCCAAAGAAGTACAGACACTCTTCTGGTACCCTGTATGCTCTAGAACACTTTGGTAAATATAGTTTTCCAAAGAGTGAGGGCTGGAGAAAGAAGAGAAGGAGCCAGAGTAGCACTGCTGCTGTCACTGCTCCATCAGTATGTGTGGTTTAAAGAAAACATGGCCTGATTCGTAGGTAGAGAGGTAGAGTAGGTAAATTAGTCTGTAATTTTTCCCCATATCAGATTTGGTGTTGAGCTAGAAAGGAATCTGGGACTCCTAATTTTTGTGACTTCTGTTAAGACAAGCAATACAAGGTCCAGAAGCTCATATCTGGTTCCAAACTGGCTTAACTCCAGCACAGGGGTAGCCAACTCATAGTCCGCATGCCACTAGTAGCATGCAGACACTTTATATGTGGACACTATGGAGCCCTCTGCCTCAGTATCTCTTGGTGGAAGCCAGGTCTGTCCTTTGTGTACTCAAGTCAGAGATGGCCACTTAAAGTGATGGTAGAAATGGTGCCCACCTCAAGGATTCAAAGGACTTTTAAGCCCAGGGACAACTGTCCTTATCCGGTAAGCTATTGGTGGAATGGCATATTCAAGATTATCTGTCTAAAAAATGGCACATAGTGTGCCAGCTGCAGGGTGACCACATGACCGGAAATTTCTAGGTTTGTCCTCTTTTTTAGCCTCCTGTCTGGATGGCCTCCAAAAGAGCTTCATTGTCCTCCTTTTTGGCTTCATTTTGGAACTTTGCAATGGTGTGCAGTACCCTATCATGTCATATGTTGTTCGATTCATACTGAAGAGCAGAATCCAATGCAAAAAATGGTTTTGAAATATCTCCTTCCTATCAAAAGTAATGGCCAAAAAACTAAAAATAAAAAAATATTCATTGAGCTCGATTGCAGTGGTTCTCAATCTTCCTAACACCGTGACCCCTTTATACGTTCCTCATGTTGTGGGGACCCCCAACAATAAAATTATTTTTGTTGCTACTTTATAACTGTAATTTTGCTATTGTTATGAATCATAATGTAAATATCCAATATGCAGGATGTATTTTCATTGTTACAAATGAAATGTGTGTTCTATACACACATTGAACACAATGGGATTTATTTCAGAGTAGGCATGCATAGGATTGGGCCCTGAGGCAGCAATCCTATCCACATTTACATGGGAGTAAAGGCCCCCCTGACTATAATGGGATTTATTTCAGAGTAGGCATGCATAGGATTGGGCCCTGAGGCTGTCAGTCAGCCCCAGTGCATGTGCAGCTACAGCCGGAGGTCTGGCAAGCCTGACCTGGCCCCCTGCACCCGGAGTCTTTAGGTGACCCCCAGGAAATTTCTAGGCGACCCACAAAGGGGTCCCGACCCCCACTTTAAGAAATGCTGCTCTATTGGAAAGTGAAAGTGCCCAATATCCTGGCTTTACTTATGAGTAGGCAAATGTGCCATTGTACCTGGAAAGGCCAGGCTGAGAAGAATCCAAGACCTTGTCTTCCTTTTGAGGTTTGGGCATCTGGTCACCCAGGCCATGTGGTAATTAGGAGCAATGTTTGCCCTGCCCATCAGACATAGTATTGCAGAAATAGTACTGCACATACTGTTTTCTGCTATTGCAGCTGTGGTTCTTCTTGATAGTACATTATACAAAACTTGGCGGTGTTTGAAGAGATTATTAATTACTTAAACATATATGCAAAAAGTCAATCTTGGAATGATGGTGGAATCTTTGGGTGGATTCTGGAATCTCAGTGTAAGTTATCCTTTAGCAAATTAGGCTCCCATAGAGTCTGTCACTCAATGGATTTTTTTCTGTCTTTTGAAATTGCCTTTTAAAAAATCTACTAAAGGAGCACAAGAACTAAAGCAACATATTACAATGTGCAAGAATTTCTCCCCAGTGTATGTATCTCTAAATTACCTTGTCAGATAAAACTTTGATCTATGATTGTGTTAAAGAAAAGGTTACCTTTTTAAACTTCAGAACTGTGTTTGGGGAAAGCCAAAAATGTCGCACTGGTCTTTGTTAGTATTTGAAGTACGGTGATGGAAAAATAAATTTATGGGATCATAGGGATGGATCTAATTTATTGCCCTTACCTGCTAGTAGGATGCCCGGGAAACCCCTTTGATGAGTTCCAAGGTCTTGATCCTCACTAGCTTTCAAAGGGACTTGCATACAATCACCATCACTGTTATAATTTTGTCTGCGTCCTTTGATAACTAGGTTGGCAACTTGGGAACTATGAGCATGATCCTAACCAATTTAAACCAGCACAAATAGTCTATCTCCTCATTTCTGCGGTGGTGTGTAGAGGCCTTTGTACTTCAGTGCTCTGGCCTAATCCCCTTCCCGGAGTGGCACGGGGGGGGGCACTTTGGTGACACCCTTTTGTGGCATGGCACTTTGTGACACCCCCAGGCCAGCACAGGATTTGTGCTGGAACTTGTGCTTGTTTAAGCAGGGGTTAAGACTGAACTGTGTTTTCTTGCTGTCTTTGGAGGGTGTTCCAAGGACTTCAGTAGAAGGTCACTTCTTGTTTTTGTTTAAGCCTTTATAAGATTTTCTGAGACCCAAAGAGTTAAAGATGCTGAGACTTGCAGATTTCATAATTTCACGTCCAGTTCTCATGCCATCACTCCTCCAACAGAAACATGGAGTGTATTTTGCAGTCTGATAGGAGAAAAGTAGCAAAAGCAGTTAGATAGTGAAGGGGAAAACAAAAGGGAAAACAAAAATGTTTTCAATGGAAAAAATTTTCAGTGGAGATTTTTTTAAGGGGCAGGGAAAATATGTTTGGGAATTGTTAAAGGGCTGGACTATGTCCTATGCACTAACCAGAGTTTTAATTTTAACTAGTCTGCAAACCCTGGTTAATATGCCTCTTTTATACAATGAATAAAGGTACTTTACAGGTGCACTGTTATCCATTGCATCTGGTCACCCTGCATATGCACTAACCAGAGTTTTAATTTCACTAGTCCGCAAACTCTGATTAATATTAATATTATAGTAATTATAATAATGAGAGATCCAAATATAACTGTGAGCCCCATGGTTAAAGCCTGCAACTGAAGGGAGAGGTGAATTCATTGTGTTTTCCCTGAACATCTTTCTCTTACACACACACACACACACACCCACACCATAGTCCTTGTGTTGTGATGTATGTAATGTTACTGACTACTGATCTGATGAACATTATGTAGCAAATTATTAATCGTGCTCCCTGAAAGTGCCACTAACCTTGAAGCCCAAATCATTCTGGCTGGGTCCATGGCAATATGATTCTTTTAACTGAAATCATTTTTTGTGGGTCTCATTGGGTGTTATTAAATTTAATGTCAGGATGGTAGGAAAGATGTTTGAAAGCCATTTAATAGTGCACCAAAAGAAGTGAGATTATGCTCAATTTCTGACATTAATGTGCTACTTAAGAAAATTTATCAGATTGTGGTATTAAAAAAAGACATCCTTTTTATAGAGGCTGCTATACTGCATTCTAATTTGTCTTTCTTTTCTTGTAGTTTTAGAGAGCTTCTTCTTTTTCACTTCCATATTAAATGTTATTTTTTCCCTAGGGTTTTATTCAACACATGCTATGTAATATAGAGTCGCTTACCAGAATAGCTATAAGTGCTTGCTTTATTCCAAAGCTCTTGTCAATTTTTTTAAACAATTGTTGGAATGACAAAATCCTTTTATGTTAGTCAGTTGAAGTCTCTCTCTCTCTCTCTCTCTGTGTGTGTGTGTGTGTGTGTGTGTGTGTGTGAGAGAGAGAGAGAGAGAGAGAGAGAGAACAAACCCAAATTATCCAATATTGATTTTGAAAAATCATGATTTGTCTTCTATAATTTCTTCCGATGACATTTATTATTTTTTTAAAAAATTGTTCCTCAAGTCCCACTAACATGATTTAATGATTCCCACTAACATGATTTAATGATTCCTTGTATGCCCCAATCACTTCTGTTTATGATAGTTGTTTGATCCATAATACATAGCCACTTAATTTTGCCACTTGTTTCCTAATGACTGACGTACTGCTTTCAGTATAAATCATTACACTGGTGGAGAAGAGTCCAGCCTATTTTTGAGGTTTCAAACCTCTCCTGCCTCTCCCCTTTCTGCTTTTCCCCTTTCTTTTGAATGCTGAAGGTCCTCAGTTGGCCTGCCTGTAAAATGAGAATAATAGTGATCTCCTCCATAGGATTGTTGTGATTTGAAAGAAACCTACCAATTTGTAACCAGCCTCCACATTTTGTGCATTCTGATGTATGAATGATTAATATACACCCCACACACAGTGTCTCCAGTTAATATACTTAGTGGATGAAAGCAAAAGGTGGGAAATTGCATAGAAATACATATTTTCTATTATTCCT
Source organism: Cryptoblepharus egeriae (assembly GCA_030015325.1). NCBI lineage: Eukaryota > Metazoa > Chordata > Lepidosauria > Squamata > Scincidae > Cryptoblepharus > Cryptoblepharus egeriae. Next base: position 258,649,760 of record JAREYC010000001.1, read on the forward strand.
TATCCACTTTGAAAAAATAAAATGGTTTTGTGCATGCCTTTGGGGAGACAGGGAATCAATTCTTGCTTAATAGAGGCCACTTTCTAAAAAGTACAATATAAAAATGCCTCTTTTAGGCTCTCCCTTGGGAGTTGGATAGTCTCTCCTAGCATAGCAATTGCTTTGCACATAAATTTGCCATATGCTATCAGAAGCAGTATATGGAGGGTGTCAAAGAACTACCCACAGTAAACCAATTTTGCAAGGGTTATACTCGTATATCTGTCAGTTGCAATTAAATCTGCAAAATACTTTGGCTCTGAACAAAGAATCTAAGTACAAGTTACTTTGGCACAAACTATTGTTCATAATGCTGGCTATGCTGTATTCCTTTATAGCAGGGTGTGAGAGGGTTAACCATTCTGCAACCCATAGTTTCTTTGATTCATAACTGTGGTTTCCTCTGGGAAGGCCCAACTGGTAGGAAACTGGCTGAGGACCAGGGCTTGGCCCATCTATGAACCTGAGTAAGCTGATGCTTTTAAAAAACTGAAAGGTGGTGGATACTGGTCTATACTTGCCCACTCACTTCCACTACTTCTCTTTCCCATCTCTGGACTAGAAAAGAGAGGATTATGTGGAAGAGAGGAGAGTAGCATGCTAGGATGAGGATCAGAGGAACGTAACCATTTGATATAACTCAGAATCTTAGTTCAACGGACTTTGTTGGGGACAAGTGGTTACCTGGAGGAAAAGGCAGGTGAAGCCCTCCTCTGTCCTAGGAACTGGGTTGGGTATGAGGAAAACCTACAGTATTTGAGGCTCTTCAGTCTAAAGGAGAAGTGACATGATTTAGACATGCAAAATTATGCAAGGGATGGTTAGGAAGATGCTCTTTTACCTTCTCACACAACACCAGAATTAGGGGACATCCACTAAAATTGGGAGAATTAAACAAAATTCATTTTCCCTGGTGAACTGGGTAACTCTTGTCACAGGAATGGCAATGGCATTGAGCCATTATATTAAGAGGGATAAATTTTTGGAGGGAAGGTTCATGGGTGACAAGCCATGTTGAGTATGTGTAACCTCCTGATTTTAGATGTAGGCAACAACAGAATACCAGGTATAGGGAATGGCACCATGATACAGTTGTCTTTGTTGGCTTGTGTGTTCCCTGACGCATCTGGTGAGTTCAAGACAGTTTGCCCTGGTCCAGCAGGCTCTTCTCGCATTTGTATGTAATTTGATGGCAGTCTGTACCTAATAAAGCTGCTAGCATCATAAGTTTGATCTCAAAATATGACTTAGGTTAAGGCCAGGGTAGGGGTGTCGTAATGCTCTTCCTCAAAACCAGGACAGGACCATTTGCCAATATGTGAACACAATCTCCAAAAATTGGGATTGTCCCTGTTTCGGGGGACATATGACAACCCTAAGCTAGGGGCACGGTCAGCAGCACCAGCCATATCAGATCCCACTTGGATGGCCATTTAGTTTCAATAGGAAGAGAGAGAGAAAAACCTTTCTCCTTCGAGTTTCCCCATGCATTTAATAATTCTATTAAGTAGCCTCTGTCATGCCTTCTGCCCCACATGCACATTAAAGCAGCAAGGCCTCTGTCAGTCTTGGAAGACTATGGTATCGTGCTTGGCGCTGCATACGCTGCATGCAAAACACGAAAGCCTGGGTTGGATTGTTATGGAGGATAGGCTGTTACCCAAGCAGCAAATCCCCCCTCTCCACGCCACTGAATTAGTCCAATGGAAAGGCAGAGCCAATATGACTGGATCCAGTTGCGTTGCAGAGCTGGGCTAAGGACAGGAGCTCACCCTGTCTTGTGGGGCCGACCCGGGTCTCGAACCCTGGCCTACTGGTTAACAGGCACAGTGTCTTAGCCACTTGCGCCACCCACAGCATGCACATAGGAGGACAAGAATAAGTTGCTGGATTGCAGTTCTCCCTTGCAAAGGCCCTCTGAATTTTGCATGCAGTGCAGTGCTTTTTTGAATGTATTCCTCCACTGGCTTAAATCCCCTGTGAAGGAAAGAATTATTAAATGGGAATTAGGGCATTTTGTCTTTCTTTTGTCTGTTTACTAGTCTCCATTAAACATTTTGCTACATATGCATAACTGAGTATGTGAAGGGAGGGGGAATACATTTTTTTCCTGCTCACTTCAGCATTCATTCATTTAATTTGCCCTTTAAAATGATAGTAATGGGAAAATTCCAAATGGAGTGTTTGTGTGTGTTTGCTTTTAACCTTTCTTTTCCCTGACTCCTACTATATGTTGACAACTAGATAAATGAGATTAAAAAATACCTTCCTGGGATAGCGGTGAGTCTTTCTGCCATCCACTTCATTGACATGTAGATGAACACTCATTCTTAACATGTACCAGATACACCCTGACCTCCTGCCTAGTCACTTCCAGGAACTTTCCAAATTATTTATTCACATGAAAGTACTGTATTTTCTCCTGAAGTATTTTCAGGATCTGCAGATATCTTCTTTCTGTCTTTCTCTCTCCTGGTTTTAAACCAAAATAGATCTTGATTTTAATAAGATTTCCCTTAGCAATTCTGCTGACCCCCCCCCCCCCAATTCCGACCGAAATATATAAATCTAAACAGTTCAGCGATTTAATGTTAACCTACAGTGTACAAAACCCACATGAATTACAGAGCCAGTTAATTAGCGAGATGGTTGTGTGATATGCATAATACAGATGGCTTCATGAATAAAGACAAGGATCCGTCCTTATGAGGATGCTTAGTAGGGCTGCATTTTCTGTGCACATTTGCAGAAGGATATTTATGGAAATTAGAACTTGGTCCTGGCAGGAACTGTCTAGCTTAATTTCTGAACATCCAGTTACAGTCTCCTAGCCAATGAAAAGAGCTACTTGAAAAGTGTGTCCATCATATATTGCTCTGTGTCTTGCAGCAGTACAGAAGAAAATAGCCATATTTATTGATTGCTAGAGTGCTATATATTAGTGTACATAGTATTTGACAATAAAGAATAGGATCATAGCCCCCAGGGTGGTGCAGCCAGAATGTTGCTGGATGCCACCTTGATTCATCTACCATTTTTTTTTAAAGAAGCAGCCACTTACCATGTTTCAGTAAGGGATGGGGACAGAGAGGTTAAGCTAAAGGCACATGCAGTTTTTTGTATTTTCTTAAAAATAAATCTCCCAAATTCAGACATTTGAGAATTACAGAAAATGTCACCATATGCTTCTCCTATGATTTTAAAGTTCATATAATGCACAGATGGCATGTTATATATATATCACTTAATATTTTTCTATATGTTCCAAGAGAGTTTTGATAACTGTCTTTGGTTTCTGTCTTGATTGCAATGGTAGAGTATGCAAATGATATAGTTCCTTCTGCCAAAAGTATTGCATCATCACAGCTAGCTGGCATGAGAAAGTTGACATCACGTATGTGGTTTCTCTATTTATATTGGTAATCGTGAAACCATGTGCCAAGTTACTTTCAAGTGGGAAGACACTAGGAATATAAGAAGAGCCTCCACTAGATCAGGCCAAAGGAGCATCTAGTCCAGCTTCCTGTTTCTTACAGTGGCCCACCAGATGTCTCAGGGAAGCACACAAGACACCGGCATCCTGGTGCCACTCCCTTTCTCCTGGCATTCTGAGATACAGATTTCTAAATGCAGGAGGTTGCACACACCCATCATGTCTTGTAACCTGTGATGGACTTTTTCTCCAGAAATTCCTCCAGTTTCTTAGTCCAATTCTATGCCAAATGTTGTAACCACATCCTGTGACAAGGAGTTACGCAGACTAATTACACTCTGGGTAAAGAAATATTTCCTTTTTTCTGTCCTAATTCTACTATCACTCCATCTTAGTGGGCAGCTGGACATCTATCTTCTAGTTTTGATGTTGTTTGAGAGGGAGAAGTACATCCCTCTGTGCAACCGGGGTACAGCCCATTCCAAGATGGCAACTCCTAGTGCAAAATTCCATGATGGTGGCATCCAGAGTTTTGTGACCTCCCCTGAAATGAAGTTGCTACACTCCAAGGGGGTGAGATACCCACTTTGAGAACCACTACCCTGGATCATTTTGTATGACTGCAATCCTAAACACACTTTCCTGGGAGTAGATCAGATTGAATACAATAGGATGTAATAAATCTAAATCATGGCCCTCCTCAGGCTCCCTTTATCTAGAGTCCCAAACGCTGTGGCCTTTCCTCATAAGGAAGGTATCCCCAGCCCAGTAATAATTTTGGTATCTTTCTTCTGCCCGGCGATGCCATAGGAAGCTTTGCCTGCTGCATGTTACTAATCCAGATATATTTCCCCTCTAGCTGTTGTTTGATCTGAAGAAAAAGTTCCCATTGCCACTAATGGTGGCTTTTCTGCAAGTAGCAACTGTGGGGAATGTGGTGGAATCTAGATCAAACCTTGGGTTTAAAGTCACTGTTTCCCAGGTCACAATTTCAATTTGGATTGAGACCTTATATAATTTATATATACATGCAGGACATGTTGTCCAGTTCTATCTATCCCTTCCCCTAGGGTTGCCATAATTCTCTTCTACAAAATCACAATGGGACCCTCTGTCCCATTTGCCAGTATGTGAACACCTGTCCCCCAAAATCAGGATTGTCTCTGTTTATCAGGGCATATGACAGCCCTCCTTCCCCCAACTGAAACAAACCTTAATATTATTAAGAAAATCAGTGCATTCAGTGCTTGGGACGTCTGTGTCTTTCTTCATTCATAGTATGAATAACTGAGATTGCGTGCTTGTGGGGAGAAAGTGTATGAATAATGAAAATTAGGGGGTTGCAGCACAATCCAGAGCAACTAATCTGTCCACATAAGAGCCCTTGGGTTGCCCTATCTATCACGAGGGTGGAGCAACTGCAAGATGCTCCACCCCAGTTACTCTGGAAGAGGCTTAGGGCAGAGCAAGGCAACATAGGGTGCCCTAAGAGAGGTGGACCTGCTCTGCCCTAACTGGGGCAGCCTAGGCAGCTCAGGAGAGGCATGTTGAGGGCATCTTTAGCATTGCCTAGAGCATAGCAGTTACTCTGTATCCAAAGCCTGTTTCCAAGGCAGAAATGCCCTCTTCCAGTTCCTCAGAGATATACCACCTCAGGAGCAGGTATAGTAATGAGTAGACCCATAGGGGTCCATGATAAGGCCCGAGTAAGAATGTCAGTGTTGACCAAAAATCTGAGTTCTTGGCCAGCCTAGCTACAAACACTGCCTCTCAACCTCAGGATATGGAACAAACTACGGCTGCCCACAAACCTCAGGATACAGCAGGCCACTCCAAGAAGCCCCTTGTATTCACTGTAGAATGTACTGGCATCTCATCAGGGACTCCTTATAAGGCAGGCATCCAGTGGCGTCACCAGACTGGTGTGGCTGGTGTGGGCTGCATTGGGTGATGCGTTACATATGGGGTGATGTGCCGGAGGATTTTTGGCAGGCCCCGGACGTCAGCGCGCCCATCCAGGCCTGCTCCAAGGTGGAGCAGCAGCCCAGAAGCTGCCACTTGTCCTCGGAGCTGGCCTAAATGGCCAGCTGAGGTGCACTGGGCAGAAACATACTGAGCATGCCGAACAGCTTCAGAGGAGACTTCCTAAGAGCAGAGGAAGTCTGCGCCTCTGCACAGCCATTTGGCCTCACTCAGGAGGCGGAGTGGCAGCCAAAAGGCTTCAGAAAAGTACTGTGCAGGCATCAGAGATGGTGCCTGCACAGTACTCTTTCTGAGGCCAGTTGGCTTCAGAAACAACTGCACAGGTGCCAACTTTGGCAACTGCGCAGTCCAGGTAGGTGGATGCTCGCATCCCAGGGGTGACCCATAGACTTCCGCACCAGGTGATGCGCAGTCGTGTCACCACTGTAGGCACCACAGCTATTCCTTGTTCAGTGTGATCTGAGGGGTGTCTCCTCAGGAGCAAGTCCTCCCCATGTGTCAATTACTTAGCATGCTATGGAGCAGTTATGGCAGCCCAGGCTTCCTGACTCTCTGGATACAGCATAACTTTCTGCTCTGGATACAGAATAGTTAGGAGAGAGCAGTTAGGGCAGAGCAGGCTGAACTTGCTCTGGATTGTGCCCTTGGTGTCAGAAAGATGCATTCTATTTTTGTACCTTGAAATTGTTAGGTTTGTGTTGCTGACTTTGCTACTGTAGCTTTTATTTTCTTTGCTTTACTTATGCGGGTGGTGATGCCTTAGGTGCTGAAATTTGGGCTTTTTCTCTAGTTCTTGTTGACCGGGCAGGTTGTGACCTCCAGGGAAGCACCTTTACCCCTAGGGCAATGAATTGTGATTGAGGGGCTTTCATTACCACCATAGTTATGGGTCTGTAGTGGTGTGTGTGTGTTTTTTATGTTTTCCCCCTGAGATGTCCTTTTGATCTCTGTCCTCCTCCTCCCAGCCTTGCCTGCTTTAATCCACCCTATCTCATGGTCTCACATCTCTCTCCAGAGAGCCAGAGGGCATCCCAGGAAAGAGAGACAATGTATTTCATCCACCAAACTATGGAATGTGCTACCTTTTGTACTAGTCTGGCTGCCTCAACACCACTTGTCTGAGACACAACAGTGAATTAAAATATTTTGCCGGAGACCAGCAGTTCTGAGTTATGGGTTAGAGCAGGGTATCTCAAGTCCCATTGTACTCAGTGGAGCTTACTCCCAGGAAAGTGCAGTTAAGATTGCAACCTTAGCGTCCAATCCAATGCCTGTCTACTCCGAAATAAGTCTCATTATAGTCAATGAGGCTTTGGATGCAATCCAGAGTAACTACGGGGAGTCCTTGCTCTGGTATAAGAACAATTTGTTCTGGATTGCAATATGAATTTCCTGTAGGTTTTCACTAGGTGGTGCAGTAACTACAGGTACATGTATTGTCTCTTATGTGCTCCTGTGGTTACTCTGGACTGTAGGGCTACTCTCCAATAAGAGTGACTAGGATGGCTCTGTGCATTTTCATTGTATCCTGCACTGGAAAAGGTTGAAAATCCCTGCACTGATTAGACATGCATTGAGACATTGGGCTCTCCCCTGCAATCCTATCCACAGTAACTTAGCAATAGCTCTATTTATTAATTTGTTATAATGGTTTTTACAGCTGGAGGCAGCTGTGCTGTGCTCTAGGTGGGGAAGCCCTCCCTCCAGGTCGCCAGAGGCAGGACTCTCCCTCCACCCCTGGGCTGGTCCCTGGAAAATTTCTTTTCCCTAGAACCAGTCCCTGGAGACAAAAAGGTTGAGGACCACTGGGTTAGAGTACATAGGTAGGAACCTGAGATCTTCTGCATGTAAATGTGTGCTTCTACTAAGCCGTGGTTCTATCTGTGATTAAAAATCTTTAAATATTGGACACTAGAATTTCAAACTGAAAATAAAATATCTCTCAAACACACACACACACACACACACACACACACACAGAGAGAGAGAGAGAGAGAGAGAGAGAGAGAGAGAGAGAGAGAGAGAGGCTGGCATACTTCAGTGTTTCTTTTGTTCTTTTTTCCACTATTTTAATTAATTTTAATTTATTTATTTGGATGCTTGATCTGTAAGGCTGAGATGTAAGAGGTTATAGCCATTTCCTTATTGCATGCATTCTCAAAATTAAGGGGGGGAATTGAATTTCAGTTGAATTTCTTAGAAGGGCACTTGAAAAGAGTTTTCCACACTCTAGTCCTGAATTACAGAGGGGGATAGAAAGAGCTATGACAAGAAAGGTGTACTTTGTACATGCTCCAGAGACTTTGTTGTCTATTGCATAATTAATGCACATGTTGCATCTGCCAAAGACTGCATATTATACCATGTAAGCATGGAGGTAAGCTGTAATAAAGATACTTCACTGGAGAAGTATATAAAGTGAAGAGTATATAAAGAATATATAAAGAGAATATAAACTAACACCACTTGGTTCCTAGCTGCAGAATCAGTCTTGGATAATAAGCTTTATTTCTTGGAGTCCAGGTTATTCTGTTGAAGCCCAGCGAGCAAAAGTTTGCAGCATTGTCCCTTCTAAGGACAGGATGACAAGACAATGGTGACTATAGGAGGATGGTGTATTAGGAGGACAGTATGTCCTAGCTGATTATCCTGTGCATTTTTAAAGTGGTGGCCAGTTCTTTGTATTGCTGCATAGAGAAGGTGGTTTCCTTGTCCCCTCGGTGATATGTCAAGGTCGGTGGAAACTCTCTCTCCGCTCACATTGGCAGTAGCTTCATGCAGCTTTAATGGGGAGGCAGCCTTGAAAGTGTCACCTACAATACAGGTTTTCCCTTTTGAAGCAACTGCTCCTTTTATTTTAAGGTTCGCTTATTTTCTAGGACTGTCTTTTCATATTCATATCAGCACAGGGGGTGGAAGGAGGTGGTGGAGGAAGAGGAGAATGGCAAGCACTGAAACAAGAAGGCCACATTCACAAGTGTGTCTGTTTGAAAGATGCTGTGTTCCAGGCAGGGAAGAGGTTCTTTTTCTAGCTGAGTGACTTGGTTGCTATTTAACCACTTTGTTCTTTGGTAAAAAGATGTGCGTTGCCATGTGCCAGGTAATATTTCCCCAAATGTATAGAATACACAGTTATATTTGGGCACTGGTCCCCCTTCCAAAAGGGCTGTGATGGTTTAGTGGTTAAAAAACATTGTGCTTGTTGACCTGAAAGTATTGGCAGTTTGGCGGTTCAAGATCTGAATACCGCAAGACAGAGTGAGCTCCCATCTCTTGCTATCCCTGCTAATCTAGCAGTTCAAAAGCATGTAAATGCAAGCAGATAAATAGGTAACATTTTGGTGGGAAAGTAACAGTGTTCCATGCACTTTGGCATTAAGTCCTGCCATGACCATGGAGACGTCTTTGATGGGTCTTCGGCCTTGCAGTGGGGATTCACAAAAAAATCTGTATTAAAAAACTATGGAAATTACTGTAAGTTTAAAGATCCACTTTCAGGTTTCTAGCTCCTCTCTTGCACTTAATGGAATAAGATATTGCCTCAATATCTGTAGGGGTTTGATTCTGGGACTGAAAAATTGAAGGATTGCTTGCATGGCTACCCATCTACAACAGTAAAAAAGCAGTTTTTTAAGCAGTGATTTGCAGTGGGCCATTCATGTTGAGTCAAATCTCTGTATAAAAAAATCTGTGTATAACAAGGTTGGACCTGTATCTCTCTACTCCTCAAACGCCCCCCCTTCCCTTTAAACAAGCAATTTATGTGCTCTGTCCACTGGATGGAGGTAAATCAGATCTTCTTATTCTTATTCTGGTATGTTGCATAGGATGAAGGACTAAGGGCAAAATCCAGAGTAACTAAGGGGAGTTCTTGCTCCAGTGTAAGAACAACTTACTCTGGATTCCAATATAAATTTCCCATAGGTTTTCACTAGGTGGTGCAGTAACTACAGGTGCACGTAAAGTCTCTTTCGTGCTCCCATTGTTACTCTGGATTTGGGGGTAAGTTTGCAAACCTAACTAATTTAGACCGACAAAACTCACTCACTTTCCATTCTGTGGATGCCAAGGCATGACTGTGCACTGGCCTAATCCCACCAGGGGTAGCACAGAAGTGTCATATGGCACTTTTGCAACACCTCTGGGCTTGACTTGTGTCAAGACTTATACTGGACTAACTGGGGGTTAGGTTTGCAGCCATTGCTTTCACTGCAGCCCAGCTTGCAACTCAATCGACATATCCCAGGTCATCATACCTAAACCCTATTTTGGCAGTTGTGGAGGGTCCAGTAACTGTCTGAAAACCCTTTTTGTTGCAAGAGAGCCAATTGCATGCAGTTTGGGGTGACGGAATGTGCAATCCAGAAGTTTGAATAGAGCAATTATTTCTTACTGGAGAAGTGATCAGAGGAGGATGTCAAAAGAGTTACAGGCTTTCCAGATATAGGTGCAAAATCTTGTTATATACAGATTTTCTAATATACAGATTTGACTCAACAAGAATGGCCACTGTAAACCACAGATTTAGAAACTGCTTTTCTACCACTTTTCTACTTTTTTAATCCATAGGAGTTTTTTGGGATGAAAGGGACACCTGTTCTAACAAGTTATTGGATTGGTTCAAACATATTGTTTCAAACTGAAAACATTGCATTTGAAATGATACACATGTATTGTTATACCTTTGATGGACTATTTGCAAGTGCAGGGGATCACATGAGTAGAACTTGTACATGTGGTAATTCCTTTGTGCACCTGTAAATGTACAATTATGAAATTATTAAGCAACGGAGGATAAATGGCAGATTGAAGATTTTTACTTGGGATTACAATATGTTCATTCTTGCAGGTGAAAGTGATGGTGAGAATTTGCCCCTCACAAGGAGTCCATGACACATCAGAATCCATGTCGTTTCTGAAAGTGGACCCCCGGAAAAAGCAGATCACTCTCTACGATCCATCTACTACCAGCCCTAACACAGGTCACCGAAGAGGAGCTGTGGCCGTCCCAAAGATTTTTGCTTTTGATGCAGTGTTTCCCCAGGATGCTGCCCAGGTACCGGAGCCAAATGTATAAAGCTAATAATTTGGGTTGCTGCCATGGCATTTTAATTCCAGCAAGAGAATTCTTTGCAGCTTTTAGGGTTTTTTTTTCTTTGAATTAGTTCGTTTAATTACTGGGAAAGCATGCTAATTAATAGTCAGTAGCGCAAGGTCTCACGCTGTTTTAATTTAGCCCAGATGTGAAATTAAGAAGCAATATCTGTAGAGATAATTCTGCACAGTGAATACTTTCTCCTGTACTCCTTTGTGTTATTTAAAGCAGAACACATACAGTTGGCAAGGCTGTCGTTCCAAACAATATATCCTGCTAAGGCTAAGTTTTGGCAGAACATTTATACACAGGTAGTTTACCTGTTTGACCTGTTCTTATTTTGGGAAGTATTTCATACTGAAGGTTATAACTGAAAAAAGGCACAATAGCTGTGGACTGAGTTCCAGGGAAGTTTAAGGTGCAATTCTTACCCATTTAGGCTGGCATAACTCATCTGGCATCTTCCCATGATGGTGTGAGGAAGTTGGTGAATGCCTATGCACCCCACCAGGAGTGGCGCAGAAGTTATGTCACTTTTATGACACACCCCGGCCAGCACAGGACTTATTCCGGGCTCTTGCTGGCCTAACTGGGAATTAGGATTGCAGCCACAAGTGTTTCTTTGCCATTTTTTGGCAATTTGCAGTGATGAGGTTCATAAATAAGTCCTATGATAATTCATTTAGGATTAAACTCAGACAGTGGGATCACAGTGGTTTATGTCACCTGGTATGGGTGGCCTTATGATGGATCTTCATGATGGAACTCCCTTCATGGGGGAGGGAGCAGTGCTCAAGTGGTGGGCTTGATTCATCATTGCCCAGACCCACTGGCTATTGCCTATAACTTTTGATAGAATAGAGATATTTCAACAAGGTTTGTTTTATTGAATTTGGCATGATGTTATTGATTCCAAGATTTAAAAATATTGCCCCTATTGTAATTATGCCGGCCTATTGGAGATTAGGATTGTAGCCAGACCATCCCATTTAGAATCCAGTATTGCAGCTAGAAGGGGTGCATATTGCTTAATTTTGCACAGTGCATCACCTAAACATACAAGCCCCTTTGGAGAAATTTCTGGCCACTACAGCATTTGGATTAGAGCATTTTCTCCAGCAGCCCAAGGCCTTGAAGTTGGATTCATGTACTCTTTCCTTTTTCCTTTTGTCCCCTCCTTTCCCCTCACCCACTGCAATTTCCTCCATCCCTTCCTGGTTACGGCAAACCATAGTTTGCCATGACATTCATACTGGGCAAACTATGGTTTGTGCAGAATTTTTATGTGGTCTGGCTCAGATGTCATAAAAACATAAGAGGGAGGCAGAGCCAGATTTTGATGTTATGTTGGATCCTGACTTTTCTTCCAAGCCAGGAGGGAGTGGTGCATCACCACTCTTCTCTGCTTGGACTTGTGCTGCCTCCAGTCTGAGTAGACCCTTAAAGGCTCCTGCAGCCTAACCTTGGGGGGACCAACCTCCCCTTTCCCAAGGTAGCACAGTAACAGCCTCTCTAACTTGCACTGCATATAGCACAGGCTTTTCTTGCCCACCTCAAGGCTTGGATTGGGCTATAAAAATGCTCCCTCGTATTTGAATTCTTATAGACTCTGAGAGTTTTTCTTGTAGGTATTTGGATAAATCCATACATCAGGTTCAAATGCATCAGAGAATTTTCCCTGGAGCTACCAGGAATAGGATTAGGCTGAAGATGGGATGCTCATACCTGAATGAACTCTAGTTGGTGCAAGTCCATTTTGACAAAGGGGACATGTTGGCTGGCAGTGGAGGAGATAGCATCTGGTACAGGTCATCCATGCTATGCCGGTTGCCATCCTCCCATACCCAACACACTAATGGTCCTTCCTCTATTCTGCTTCCCATCTTCCCTTTCTATCTATCCTGCTGACTGATCAGTATTGGTGGGCCTTCTTTTCCACCACTGTGTGTCTGGACCTCCTTGATTTTTCCAGTAGTGGCCCAGAAGTTCTTCCAGAGTGACCTCAGTAGCTGGATTGGATTGGGCCATCAATCCTTAATCACAGAGGGGGAAAAACATGAATGGTGTGTTTTCCTGCTTCCCATGCTTTCAGACCTTGTCTGAACGGGAGTGTATACCATATGTGTATTCCCCATGGAAATGCAAGTTCTAATCCCAGGTTGGTTGAATATGTCTCATCTCACCAGGGTTCAGAACTGTGTTTCCTCTCTTACCACTTGTGCTCATTTTGCATAAACTCCTCTCTCTAGTGGATGTGGTTTTCATTGCAAAGATGGTACATGGTACACAAATCTTTCAACCTTTTTCATTTGGAGCTCTTGGGTTCCTCCTCTTTCTCTCTCTCTCCCCCCACCACTTCCTCCAAGGCCAAAGCTGAGGGGCTCTCTTGCAGAGGAACTACAGCTATTACTGAGAAAAACATGGATGAGCTATTATATTGGCCCTACGCTTCGATGGATAGCATTTTCTTTGTTACCAAGGTCATAAAATTGATACTCTATGGGAGCCGGGATAATGGGATAGGAAACCATTGCCAGCGTAGATAGCAGCTTTTATTAGAAGGGGAAAAATGGAATGTAGATACTAAAATAAGTACTAATGCTATGAAGTGTGCAAAAATGTTGTGTTTGGAATTGCCTCTTTCCTTTCAAAGGCACAGTCCAGTGGCACGTATCCGGCGACATGCTCAGTGACTGGCTCCAATCTCTCTTTTAGGCTGAGGTGTGCTCAGGAACAGTAGCAGACGTGATCCAGTCTGTTGTGAACGGTGCAGATGGTTGCATCTTTTGCTTCGGTCATGTCAAGCTTGGTGAGCTCCCAAATTCATTACAGTTAATTACTATGTCAGCCTGGTAATTACATGCTGTCAGCTCCTGGAACAATAAACCTGGAATATATGAATAGATTAGAATTTCTTTTTAATTAGCTTTGCAAACTTCTCTTGTTTTATTTCTGTGCTGGGACCCTAAGTTTTTTTCTGTTTCTTTATCAATCCATTTGAAAAAGGTAAAACACACATGGACACGCACACAAGCGACTTCAGGAACAGGCTTTTGTAGGGACAGGTGTGACTGCAGTCAAAAGATCTAAGTGGCTTTGAGAAATTAATTAGCTTTGGGGAAAAAAGAGGTAGCCAAGATGGAGAAATTAATTGAGGAAATACCAAAGGATTAATAATGAAATATGAAAAAGCCACTTTTACATCTGTTCTTTCCCATTGTCTGGAAAGTATGAGGTGTTAACTATAATCTAAGGGCATGTTTGAACAGAGTGGGTTCCTTTTTTCCTTCCAGGTCCCTGATATGGATTCCTGAAAGCCAAATGGTATCTACTTAGAGTCCATTGCTTATCCCTCAACTGGGGAGAGCAATGTGGGGAATTCGCAGGGTTAGTCTGGCTGGTATATTCATGGGTATTGAAAGCTTTACTGGAAAAATTCTTTAAATTTTTAGTTCCCACTTCTGAGTATTTCTGGTGCACCCTATGGTGTTCCTTCAGACATCTAACAGAGAAGAGACGCTCCTTCACTTTCCTATCAGCATTTGGCACTGCTGAGAAGGCTGTCTGCAGTAAAGGCCAGCAGAAATCTTAAATCAAGTGCAATTTTATGGGACAGGGTGAAGAGAGGCAAGAAGCTCTCCCTCTCCCTTTTTCCTGTACTTTTTTCTTCCCCATTTCTGAGGAAGGACAGTAGCTAGTGAGGACATTTATTCCCTCCTTGCCAGTCAGCCTCAAGATGTTCCCTGATGCTGTTGCAGTTCGGGCAGGGTGAATTGGTTCCATCCTCCAATTTATTTATTTATTTGTTTGTTTGTTTGTTTGTTTGTTTATTCATTCATTCATTTACTCATTCATCCATCCATCCATCCATCCAAAGCAAATGCCCAAGAAGACCTGCAAAACTTGTATCCTTTGTCCTCACAACAACCCTGTGAAGTAGGCGAGGCTGAGAGTGAGTGACTAGCCCAAGGTCACACATGAAGCTTCATTGTTGAGGGGGGATTTGATTCAAGTATTTCTGATGAGTTTATTTTCTGCCTGTGCACAAATGTACAAAGTGGACCAGTTACACAATGGGACCAAAAAAGGGAAATAGAAGAAGAACGGGGAATAATGCTCACTGCTGTTGTGCTGAAGGGTTTGTGGGCACTGAGGCTGTCACTGTGTGCTTGATGGGCCACTTAAGCTTTCTTTTGCCTTCCCCTTCCAGGCAAATCCTATACCATGATTGGAAAAGATAACTCCACACAAAGCCTTGGGATCGTTCCTTGTGCTATATCTTGGCTCTTCAAACTCATCAATGAACGCAAGGAAAAGACTGGGACTCGCTTTTCGATTCGAGTGTCTGCTGTGGAGATCAGCGGCAAAGATGAAAACCTTCAGGATTTATTAGCCGAAGTAGCCACAGGCAGTCTTCAGGATGGACAGTCTCCTGGGGTTTATCTGCAAGAAGATCCGATATGTGGAACACAGGTATAAGATCTTGGGCCCGATTTGAATATCTGGCTTTCCTTTGTTTCCTGTCTTAATTTTTTAAAAATTCTTTTTTTTAATCTGACAATTATTTTAAAAGTTGATATTTTTAATTGCTTTTCCATTTTTAATCCCTAATCCCAGAGCGTACATATTTGTTTCTGTTAGCACCCTTGAGGTTTGCTCTGTTCAGAGAGAGAAGATCGTTCACCCCCATCTTAATTAGTTGTTTTCTTGTTGATATTCCAGCTTCAGAATCAAAGTGAATTAAGGGCTCCAACAGCAGAGAAAGCTGCTTTTTTCCTTGACGCAGCTTTGGCCGCCAGAAGCACTAGCAAACCAGACTGTGATGAAGAAGATAGAAGGAATTCACACATGCTCTTCACCCTCCACATATATCAGTATCGCATGGAGAAGAGTGGCAAAGGGGGAAGTACGTTGAAATCCACTATACATTCCTACACAGATTTGTAAATTTGACTGTCCATTCTTACTGTAGCACAGCATCGGTGCTAGCTTTTTATTTTACAATGTCCAGTGTTTACTGTCAAATGGCGTATAGATAATCAATTTCAGGTGTTCTAGAATAAAGTCCTATACAGCTGGAATTCAATCCTGTAAGATATATCTTTTGGTAAATTGCAAGGTGCTTGTTAGGATTAAATTGATAGCTGCACAAAAGCAGAGATTTCCACATAAAGTGTGTTAAAGAGCCTTTGGTGTATTAGCATCTCTAACCATTGGTCTCCAACCATTTGTGAAGCAACCTTAGAGGAATGTCTATCAAGATTTTGCTGGATGGAGTGTAATTTAAAATCTAGTGTAATGGACTTCAGTGCCACTTTCCCATGTTTTTATTAAATTCCAGTTTTCTGTCCCATTTTTAAAAATAAGCTGATTGATATTAGCAAAGAAAGGTCTGCATCAAGATTGGACGACTCACAGCATGAAGACTGTAGTCTTCCTTTTATAAACATCTTTATTTGTTCAAATCCTATTCAGCCGCAGGTGACATTCTTGTTTCATCAGCAGAGTACTTTTAATAGAATTTTTGATAGATTTGTAAGGCACCCATTTGGTTGCTGTTTATTTCAGAGATTCAGCCATCTAATTTTGTTCACCTTTTTGGCTTTGCTATTCCAAGTAGAGTTGGATCAGAGAGTAAGACTGGAATCCTAAGGACACTTTCCTGGGAGTAAGATCCATTGAACATAATAGGGCTTACTTTTGGGTAGACATGGTTAGGTTTGTGCTCTAATCCATGGTGTTGTCCTTGCTTTCTAGTGTCAGGTGGACGTAGCCGTTTACATCTCATTGACCTTGGAAGCTGTGAGAAAGTGCTAAGCAAGAGTCGAGACGGAGGTGGCTCCCTCTGCCTGTCGCTGTCTGCCTTGGGCAGTGTCATCCTGGCCTTAATCAATGGTGCCAAACATGTGCCATACAAGTAAGTGATGTTTAGACTGCCTTTCAGAGTTTTACCGCTTACCTCTTGGTATTATGAAGTGGTGACTCTGCTTACTGGGAAAGAGACACTCTTTCAAGTGGGTATTCCTCTTTTGTTTAGCAGGGGGAGAGTAACTGGCCCTACACACCCCAGCAATGTCTGTTCTAGTGGCTTCTGCTGGTGTTCTTTTTGCACTTTAGATTGTGAGCCTATTTGGGACAGGGACCCATTAGCTATTAATTAGCTATTAATTTTTTCATCTTCTTGTAAACCGCTTTGTGAACTTTTCAGTTGAAAAGCGGTATATAAATACTATAGATAGATAGATAGGTGACTTCAAAGCAATGCAGTGTCAGAGAAAATGCATGTTCCAACATTGCCTCCTTTCTCCTTGGAGCAGCTAAGCTGGAGGTTTTGCTTAGTCTGAAGGCTAAATGCCTTTAGTACTTCCAATAAGTACCACCAGTTTCCCCAGCAGGGCAGCCCAATAGATTGAGCTGAATAACTTGTGTCCTTATTCGTACGTCTTTTTGTTCCATAGGGACAACAAACTAACTATGTTGCTCAGAGAATCACTTGGGAACATCAACTGCAGAACAACCATGCTGGCTCACATATCGGATTCCCCAGCAAACTATGCAGAAAGTCTCACAACCATTCAGCTTGCCTCACGTATCCACAGGATGAGGAAGAAGAAGTCCAAGGTTGGTGTACAAGCGTAATGAAGTAATAGTTACTGGAAAAAGTATTCCCAGAGGTCACCAGCTACTCAGCAATGGAAAAGTTGCACCAAAACTGTTTCCTTCTGTTTATCTTACTACATTATAACACTATCATATCCTTGGTGGATCTTGTGACTATTATTATGGTTGTGACTTGTGGTTATGGTTGTGATAGTGGCTGTGATAGTGGTTATGAGAGTCTATATATATAAAACTGAAAAGTCACTGATTGACTCACTGACTGACTCATCAACGCCCAGCCAAAACTGCCAGGCTTAAAAGCGTGAAATTTGGGGAGGGTATTTCTTCTGTGATGGAGGCACCCACTAAGAACTGACTTTTTGGAAATTCCAACTGGAAGGGGGTGAAAAGTGGCACAACACATTTTCCTCCCTATGCTTTCTATTGAAGAATCCCTGACTGAGGGACACTCTGCCCCAGTCCCCGGACCTAAAAGCATGAAATGTGGGGAAGGTATTCCTTCTGTGACACCATCACCCACCAAGAACAAATGTTGAGAAATTTAAACCTTAAGGGGCTGAAAAGGGGTGCAACATCTTTTTTTCCTATATTTAACATTGAAGATAACATCCAGCAATTTGGTGCCTGATGCACTGGAAAGGAGGGTACACCGTGGGTGGATGGTGCGCATGGGGAATGGTGCACGTGGGAGGTTCTTGCACATGGGGCATGGTGCACATGAGGGTTGTTGTGCATGGGGAGGATGATGCACATGGCGGTTGTTGCGCGGTGGGAGAATGGTGTACGGGAGGAGTTTTACTCCTGAAACGCGGGTACGTTTTCGTTAGTTATGGTTATAATAGTGGTAGTGATGTAATGAAGTGAACTGGAGGAGACAGTTTTGGTGCAACTTTTACACTTCTGCCCTCTTCAGTTGCCATCTATGAGAATTTCTATCTCAGACCTTAATCAGTTGAGCTGAACTTGGTACGCTACTGATCATTGCACCATTTGATTAAATCATTACATGGGCTGACATCCAGATCAGCCACATGTCTTTTTACCCATACGCTGCATGAATGACACCTTTCACACTGTGCTGAAATGGATATGTGAATTTGCCCAAAGAGCATGTGGTTCTGTGCAACATTTTTCCATAAGTACTATGCCAACTTACTGATCACAAAGCTCTTCTCTCCTTTTTGGGATTTGTGGGTTTCAGCTCACATTATCATTTGTATGTGGCGTGAATGGGTCAAATACCTGTATGTGTTGCAAGAGCTAAACTCTTCCTTTTACTGCACTATAGCTTTGTCCCAAAGTATTACCCAAAAATTTAGATTAATTTTCTAAATGTTTCACATATCTCTTTTACACTGAAATTGTTTCTCTCATTGTTTCTCTAATTTCTCTAAATTGTTTCTCTGTGGGCTGTGGGTGGCGCAAGTGGCTAAGACACTGTGCTTGTTAACAAGCAGGCCAGGGTTCGAGACCCGGGTCGGCCCCACAAGACAGGGTGAGCTCCTGTCCTTAGCCCAGCTCTGCGACGCCAACTGGATCCAATTGTATTGGCTCTGCCTTTCCATTGGACTAATTCAGTGGCATGGAGAGGGGGGATTTCCTGCTTGGGAACCAGCCTATCCTCCATAACAATCTAACCCAGGCTTTTGTGCTTCGCATGCAGCGTATGCAGCGCAGAGCATGTTACCATAGTCTTTCAAAACTGACGGAGGCCTGCTTATTTCTCTAATTCATGACCAGTAACAGTTTCTCTTGTGCTATATTAAATTCTAAACATGCATTAATATTGTTTTTAAATAATTGACAGTACGCATCCAGCTCATCCGGAGGAGAAAGTTCTTGCGAAGAGGGCCATGCACGAAGACCTCCTCACCTGAGACCGTTTCATCCCAGAACTGTTGCTCTCGATCCTGACATTCCTGTGCTAAATCTTACCAGCGAGCCTGATTATTCCTCCAGTAGTGAGCAGTCCTGTGACACAGTCATCTACGTTGGCCCCAATGGTGCCGCTTTGTCAGACCGGGAGCTGACAGATAATGAAGGCCCTCCAGAGTTTGTTCCCATAATCCCTTCCCTAAACAAGAAAAGAAGCAAAGAAGCTGTTGCAAAAAGCTCTGACAAAGACCATTTCAAGTGCAACACATTTGCGGAGTTGCAGGAGAGGTTGGAATGCATTGATGGAAGTGAGGAACCTGCAAAGTTTCCTTGTGGGGAAATTCCTGTGACATCAACCAATGGCATTAACCCAGTTAGTGTTGAAAACGGACAGTCTAAACCAAAATCGCCTTCTCCTCCTGGAGGATTCAAGAAACCAGTTTTGCCAGAAACAGGGACTCCAAAAAAAGGACAGAACCTTTACTTACAGCGCAACGGTGGTTGCCCTGAAAAAAAACCTTCTCCTTTAAAAATGGAACCGGTCAAGCAGCAAAGCAAGCCAGAAAGCAAGAAAGGAGAATCAGATGGTGAGAAGGAGGCAGATTCCCACTTCTTACCGCTAAGTAATATTTCTAGGAATCAAGAACCAAGTCACGTTGCTGTCGAAACAGTTGTCAAAGAAAAGTCATCGTATATGAAGAGACCTTTGCCCAGCCCTGCACCACCACCACCACAGCAGCAGGAGTCCCCACTGAAGACCAAGCAGAGCTATCTGAAGTTTGACCACAGCAGTGTAGTTAGGACTCCACCCGTTGGAATGAGTAAGCAAGGGATGAGCAACTCTGAACCTGACCCTGAAGCAGGTAACAGTACCCAACAACACCAAGGAGATGGTATTGAAGTACATAGGTTCCAGTCCTCTTTCCGAGGCAAATGCTTTGATCGGGATATCCTAACAACTACAGTGACATTGCAGCAGCCTGTGGAACTCAATGGGGAAGATGAACTGGTGTTCACAGTGGTTGAGGAATTGTCCATCAGTGGCATACTGGATAACGGAAGGCCTGCCAGCATCATCAGCTTCAATAGTGACTGCTCTCTGCAGGCCCTTGCTTCTGGCTCCAGGCCAGTTAGTATCATTAGCAGCATAAATGATGAGTTTGACGCTTACACATCCCAAGCGAGCGCCACTGGGGTCAATATTGATATTGTTGTCCCCTTTGCCGAGGACCCGTTTTCTAGCAGTAGCCGACGGTCTTCCATCAGCTCATGGCTCAGTGAAGTAAGCATCTGTACAATCGAGAGTGATGGAGGCAGGTCAAGCGATGGTTTTCTTGCTGCTTCCTCTTACTGCTGTGGCAAGAGCGAGGAGCCTTTCAACTTGAGATCTCCAAATGCACCTGTTCCACTGAAAGCCACGCTGAACGACAGTGGGTTTTGCTTTTCAGAGCTGGAGAGTGAGAGCATAAGTTCGAGCAAAATGTCTTCAGGTGTCAATGTAAGCCCTCAAAACTCTGACTTAACCAAAGCATCTCCAACAAAAAGTGCTCTTTGTGTCACCGATCAGCCAGCTAAAGTTAGGGCTCCTAACTTTCAAAGCACACCGGTGATAGAAACAATACACTCCAGTCTTCCCCGGAGAACAAAAACTACCTCATCTTCAACCCATAACAATGCCACCCTCGGTTCTAAGGACTTGCAAAAGCAGCATGTGATATTTGAAGACCCTTGGCTGGTTCGTATGGAGGATCCTTTGGAAGGAAATACTGCAGATCCTTTGCTGTCTCCAAAGTCTCACACATCTGGTGCAGAAAAACAGCCAGCAAAGTCCTCCCAACGTTTTGGCAGCTTGACTAGGCCCTCCAAATCCCAGACGATGCTGGCATGCTCACAGAGGGTGGTAGATGGTTGTGAAATGTCCTGCAAGTCGTCCAGTGGTGTGGCTAAAAAATTGGAAGCCATCACAAAGATGCCCCAACTCAAAAGAGGAGCCACCACATTGGGGGTGGTATCTTCAACAGAAGCCATGAACAGGGGAAGTTCGGAAACTGGTTTTGCCACCAGCAGCCTGAAAAAGAAAAATGGAGCACAAAAAACTAGCATGTTACCTAGGCCAAGTGGGACGGTGCCTCCGGCACCTCCAGTGCGTAAATCGAGCCTTGAGCAGAAGAATGGTGGGATGCCAAATAGCGGAGGCAAAGCTGCAGCATCGGACCTTGTAAGGGGTGCTACAGCAAAGGTGGAAGATGATTTTGATTTGCGATTAAGAACTGGGTCTTCTGCTGAAAATGCCAGCAGCAGATGCAACCTAAAGGGGGAGCACTCTTTGCCTAAAGCAACCTCGAGTTTGAAGGCCAAGGCATCAAAAAGTGAAAGTGTCCATCGCTATGGGAGTCACATGTCCCTTGAAAGATGTGACAGTCTCACCTCTGTAGGATCCAAGTCCAACCTGATGCGGGAAAGTGGCAGCAGTAGCATTAACAATGGCAGGACCGGACGATTGGTCCCAAGGCTGGGAGTTCCTGCTGGCCTGACCTCGCCTCCTTCGTACACCACACCTGCACCCTGCAAAAACAGCCAGACAAAAGGTGCAGCAGGCCAGAAAACTCCAGCCAATGGGAATAAGAGCCGCAGCCTTTCAACCAGTGGCTCCAAATCTCTGAGCTCTTCTGTGAAATCGTTGGCTCAGTCCGTTGGGAAAACTAACATTCCTCTGAGTGGTAAAGCCGCTCCCCGGTCCATGCAGGGTGCCAGCAGCAAACCTGGCCGTGGAACCATTATGGGAACCAAGCAGGCAATTAGGGCAGCCAACAGTCGCGTGAATGAGCTGGCATCAGGCAGTTCAACCAAGATGAGCCATTTCCGAGGCTCAACAGACTCGGATAGCGGCAATGACAGTGGAATTAACTTGAGTGATGAGAAGTCACAGGTACTGGTTCTGCCATCTCCGTACAGCAAGATCACTGCCCCGAGAAGGCCACAACGCTATAGCAGCGGGCATGGCAGCGATAACAGCAGTGTTCTCAGTGGGGAGCTACCTCCAGCAATGGGCAGGACAGCTCTCTTTTACCATAGCGGTGGGAGTAGCGGCTACGAAAGTATGATCCGTGACAGCGAAGCCACTGGCAGTGCATCTTCAGCTCACGATTCCATGAGTGAAAGTGGGATGTCTTCACCAGGCCGAATGAGAAGCTTGAAATCCCCAAAGAAAAGATCAACAGGTAAAACAAAACGTCCACTTTTAACACGTTTTCTCATCCAGGGGGAATATATTATAAGAACATAGAATGAGGGATGATATTTTTAATGTCAGTTGAAATAGCCCCTACTAAATCAAAGGGTCTTGATGTCCAATCTTATTCAAATTTATTCAAATGAGGAACCCTCAGCCCACTACCAGCAGCTGCACTGGCCATCTCACGTCACCAAACTTTGAAACAACAAGACTTAATGCTTGCAATATTTTATTGCCGTAGGATACCTGATACTATGTGATCTAGATAGTCTTTCTGTAAATCAGTGATTGACAAATCTTGGCATGGAAATTAAAGGGATATAAAAGAATTTGTTCACAAAAACAATGCACTAAACTTTGTGATTAATGCTGCTAATTAACAGCAATCCTAAGGCTTTCATTAGTTTTATAGCACATTTAGACAATCAACTGAAATTAGAAATAGATTGCAGATTCACTTGTGTAATCAGTTCCAAGTGGCTACGTTTCACATGAGCATTTATTGACACACCACCCAACATTTGAAAGAGTTGAATCAGAGCTTATGTAGTTTTGTAACAAGCCATGTTGGAGCCCAGTCCTAAGGACTTTTGAGCACCAATGCTGAGCTCCAGCACAACTGCTGGGTGCCACAAACATGCTATAAAACACATAGGCACCCTCTGAATAACACCCAGCACCACTACTATTTTGGGCACTGATAATGTTTTTTTTAGGGTGTTGAATTTTTTTAAATTATAAAATGTTTTAAAATATGATTTGTGTTTTTTATTTTACTGTATTGACATGGTTGTTCACCGTTTTTGGTCCCCTTAGATGGGAGAAAGGCTGGGTAAAAAGAGGCATGCTTCAGCATTCTTACACAACTAAAAGAAACTCAGTGGGTTGGGGAAAAACAGATTTTGATTAGGACTATGGGGAAAGGAAATTTAGGGTGCAATCCAGAGTAACTACGGGGAGTTCTTGCTCCAGTGTAAGAACAATTTGCTCTGGATTGCAACATGAATTTCCCATAGGTTTTCACTAGGTGTTGCATTAACTATGTGTACACGTAATGTCTCTTACGTGCTCTCGTAGTTACTCTGGATTGTAGGGTTAGTCCTTATGTTTTGCAGTCACCCCTTCTGAAATGTGCTATATGCTCCAAAGTGGTTACAAGTATATGAAAACAAGAGAAGGTTAGGAAGACCCTGTCATACCTATGCATATCTATGAAGATATGACTCAAATTGAGTTTAGTGGGACTTTGGTCTTAGGCAAGCACATATTGAATTGGGTTTGTTTGGGCAGAAAGTAGGGTTGCCATAATTCTCTTTCACAAAATCAGGACAGGACCCTCTGTCCCATTTGCTAGCATGTGAACATAATCCCCCAAAATTGGGATTGTCCCTGTTTCTTGGGATATATGGCAACCCTAGGAAAAAGGCAAGTTAAAAATTGTGTAAATAAATAAGTAGAATTGTGGCCTGACATCCATGGCCAGTCGCCATTTTCTATCTTAACCTCGTTCACGTGTTTATTGGGATGCTTAAGTGGGAATTAAAGATGGAGTATAAATAAATAAAACTGTGTGTTTGTGCGCACTGTGGTATGCTTCCGGGTCACAGCAGCCAGTGGGCCTTGTTCTGCGACCAATCAGTAAAGAGACATGGTCACCTTCTTCGCAGCTGTTCCCTTTTTCAGAGCACATCAACCTTTTAAGTCTCTCCTGCAAATCAATATTAACAGCTGTGTAAAGTTGCACACATATTGAGAAGGTATTACCAGTTGATGGATTCGTATTTGGTTTTGCCCCAGGAAATGCTTTATAAGGCCTTTTCTAAGATGACAAACAGTTTCTTTTTCCAACTGAAATTGTCATCTGCTGATTAAATTATAGCTTACCTTTTGGAATGCTTAGTGCTTTGACAGCTTTAGTCCCCATTATATTCAGAACATGTTCTTGGTTTTAGTTTAACAATAAGGGGGATAAAATGTGGTGGATGTGATAGAGGTACAAAAAACAAAGGACCATGTGGAATTGATTCTCTATCTCGCTCTGTAAACACTAGCACGTGAGTCCCACAATGTGCTGATGGACACATATACTTTGTATGTGTATTTAAGTAGCCATGGCGGTAAAAAATAGAGCTTCTGAGTATAGGAGCACAGTAACTCTGATTAGTCCCTTTGGGGTGTGGATGCTATCATTATGCTGTCATTAGTGATGTTAGTCAAGGGAGTGCCAGGTGAGTGCAACAGTGTAGATTCTCCTGGACGTTTTGTGTGAGTTCAGATGTGATCTCAACCGTGCAGCCAAGCCATAGTTCAGCCAGATTCAGCCTCCTCATTGGAGTCTGGGTGACCTTACTAGAATAATACTCTCCTAACTTGTGGTGGCTACAATGGCTCAGTGGTTACAGATGCTGTGCTTTTCAACCTGAAGGTTGACTGGTTGGCAGTTTGAGACTTGGGAGCTCCGGTTGTTTGCCCAGCTCTTGCCAACCTAGCAATTTGAAAGTGTGTAAATGCATGTAGATAAATAGGTATGACTTGGCGTGAAGGAAACAGTGTTCCATGTGCAACCTGCACGGAATACCCTTAACTTTACCATAAGGTAGGATAGATGGGGTCCCCAAGGATCTCCCATTCAGGTCTTCCCCCAGACACAGAGTCATGTGCCCTCAACAAGGGGGTTGCATCGGGTGCCCTCTGACCAGTCCAGTTTATGGAAGATATGCACCACTCAAAGCAATGGCCCTACATTGCCTTTCTTCTCTCTCCTATACTGTTTGCATACTTAAATGATATGATCTCATAGCACTGCAGATTGATATGCTTTATTGTTGTATTATATTGACAACTTTACAGTGATAGTTGCACTGTCTGGATTGGATGTTTTATTGTTTCACAAAGCAAAGCACAAAAAATCATGTTACATTATTATTATTATTATTATTATTATTATTATTATTATTATTATTATTATTATTGCATCTCAGGGTTCCAGCGTCGTCGCCTGATCCCGGCTCCCCTGCCCGACTCTGCCTCCCTGGGGAGAAAACAGAATGTCACTGGCCAGTGGGTTGATCTACCACCCTTGCCGGGCACTTTGAAAGAGCCATTTGAAATTAAAGTTTATGAGATTGATGATGTGGAACGATTACAGCGACACAGACAAGAGGAAAGTGAGGTCAGCCCATACTTTACCGCAACACCAGACAATTTAAATCACCCAACATAAAATGCTGGAACATTGCTCAAATCCCCAACACATAGGACTGGAGGACAATAGATATCAATTTAAGTGCTATCATTAACCCCCCTTTTTTATTTCATATGTTGGGGTGCCTTGCCCATAGAAAATAATTGCTGCCTGTCATTAATAGTGTTTAACATAGCTGATGGAGTGAGTGGAGAATATCAATTAATATGTTACGATAAGGCTTTATCATCATTGCCTGCCTGATGAAACTTTATGGTCTTCCTTCACTGAAGGGTCATTAACTCTTTATGTAAATGGCACAGTGTATCCCAGTTAGAATTCTGTTAAATTCAAGATGTTGTGAATTTAATTTACTTGTAATTGGCAAAATATTCAGTTCATTCTGAGCTGTCGATAGCAAAGCAGTCATTGTTGTACCATTCCAACAATAAACAAACCTTTTTCCTTTTTCATTTCTTCTGCAACAGCCTTTCCAGGATGTGGAAAAGGTAAGTTAAACTGCTGAATTAACCAAATAATCTTTCTAATTGCTGGCCAGAACTAAATGCTTGGCAGAAAACATGGCATTTTCAGCCCATATTTGTGTAATGCACACAGCAATCCTAAACGCACTTTCCTGGGAGGAAGACCCATTGAACACAATGGGGCTTACTTCTGAGTAGACATGATTAGGATTGTGCTGACAGTGGGGTATGTGTTGATTTATGGGGACGAGGCTATGTTCCCCATGTTGTGAGGAAGAAGCCACAAAAAAATTATTTGAATTTTTCTCTGTAAATTGTTTTGTGAACGTTTAGTTGAAAATCAATATATAAATGCTGCTGTTGTTGTTATTATTATTATTATTATTATTATTAATAATAATAATAATAATAATAATAATAATAATAATAATAATAATAATAATAATAATAATAATAATAATAATATTGGGGTGCAGTGGAGTAGCATAAGTACCTCTATACTTTCTCTCCAAAATCCCCTCCCAAAGGCCCTTTTTCCCCCAACCACTGCCCAGTTCAGTCCTGAGCTTAGATTTCCTGGGGGGGGGGGGGGTGGTAGTGGTGGTGGGGAGAAGCACAGAGAATGAGTTGAAAAGGAAAAGCAGTTGGAGGAAATTTAAACACGTTCACCCCTTTAACAGCTTTTCTACCTGCAAATCCCCACTTCACCTCTGTTTTGTGTGACAGTGACAAACACAGGATCTAGTTTTAGAGAGTGATCCCATTTAAGCTTTCCTAACTAAACTATATTTATTCTTTGTGCTGGGGGAGAAAACCATTTCTGTACACATGGTTGTAATTTTAGTGTATTTTAGAAAAGTGCATTAGCTCAGAGAAAGGCAATAAATGCTATAAGTGCTCAGGGCATGTTACTTTTATGAGATTAGCATCCATGAAGGTCCACTTGCAATGTGGGGGAGGGTAGGAGAGCACCCTTCTGCATTTTAACTATCCATGTTGTGCACTCAGCAACAGTAGTTGAAGCTGAACACTGAAGGTTTAGGGGTGGAGATGGAGTGGGCAGATGGATGGCAAGAGTCACAGTATTCATTTGCCTTCCCAAAGGGCTTGATATATTTCAATACCAAACTGAAAATCCTGGAGAGGCGGCACCAACGAATTCGAGAGGTGAAAGCAAAGCACGAGATCTTAAAAGATGAGTTGGAAGAAACAAAGCACAGGTTGATGTTGGATCCAAACAAATGGAGAGGAGAGTGTGAGTATTTGTCTGATCAACACAAGATTCAGAAAATGTTATTTTGGGCTGAGGAGTGCAATAAACCGATGTTGGGCCTGGCAATTGAAGCCTGAGTTGGAGAAGAAGCCAGAGACTAAAATGAATGGATCTTCAAGTAATAACCTGTGTGTGGGGTGGGGGGGGGGAGTTTCCTTGTGATATCTGATTTGAGACTGATGTTGTGATAGAGACTCTAATTTGTGATTTGAGTCAGAAACTATTGGGTTTTAGGAAAAAAACTGCTAGCAAAAGTCATGATAGCCTGATGAGAGGATAGCAGCTTTTTTTTACCCAACCAGCTTTCATCTTCTTTTTTGGTAAAATGGGAGGACTTTTTTTTATAGGTTCGTCAAAGTTGAGCCCCTTTTTCCATAATTCATTTCACAACACAACAGATTTCAGTTTCAGCAGTTTAGGTCAAGAATGGTCAGGAGTTTGAATTTCCTAGGTAGAAGACAACAAAGGGATGTAGGAGAATTTTGTAGTCAAACTCTGGCTATGGAATCTTTACATTGTAATGTTTAAGTAGTGGAATTGGCAGTATATTTCAGGGTTCCTCGTAAGGAATATATCTGGATGTTCAAAGGAAATTAAATCTTTTTTTGTGAGACAAATGGAAGTTTTTCTGGGGGTTTCTGCACACAGGATTGGTACAAAAATATTACATAAAAAGAAGTTTGAAAATGCAGGGACTTTTCCACTGGAGAAGCATTTGAGGATTTTCAAGTTTCTGTAAGACAAGCCCTCTGAGGGTGGCTTAGATGTCCTTAGATCCTTAGGTGTGCAAACATTGCTGACGCTAAATATATACATAATCTTAACTATTTCAACTCCTTTGCTAGCCTGGTTATAATCTGTTCTCTGGAGTATGGAGCCACTTGAAGGGCTCCCCTTTGATCTCCTTCCTACTCTTCAAAGTGGCTCCAGGTTTTCTTTTCATCATCATAGCTCTTCCATGAGTTCATTGTGACTCAGAGCAATCAGCTGTTTTGCTTATTCCACTCTGCACCATGCTAGATCTTGACCTTATTTGAACAGATCACCAAAAACTATTTTGCTTTCAGTTCAGGGCCCTTCCTGGTGCTGTGCATGTCCCCTTACGCAGCAGGAAATCAGAGTTTTGGTTTCTACATGAAAATTAAATTATAGTAAAAGTCTTTCATAATTCATGCTGAGTTATATAGCTATATCATTCTATAATTCATGCCTATAATGCAAAGTCTATCTTGTATAAGGGCTGTGGGTGGCGCAAGCGGTTAAGACGCTGTGCCTGTTAACCAGCAGGCCAGGGTTTGAGATCCGGGTCAGCCCCACAAGACAGGGTGAGCTCCTGTCCTTAGCTCAGCTCTGCGATGCCAGCTGGATCCAATTGTATTGGCTCTGCCTTTCCATTGGACTAATTGAGTGGTGTGGAGAGGGGGGATTTGCTGCTTGGGTAACAGCCTATCCTCCATAACAATCCAACCCAGGCTTTCGTGCTTCACATGCAGCGTATGCAGTGCTGAGCACGATACCATAGTCTTTCAAGACTGATGGAGGACTGCTTCAAATCTCGTATAATTCATTACTCAGAAGTAAGTTCATGGAGCTTCCTGTTAAGAAAATGTAGATAGGATTGCAACCTTAATCTATGTTAGCAATTGTGTGCCAACAAAGGCTTCCCTGGTGTGCACAGTGCTTACCATTCCTACAAAGGAGCCTCTGCAAAGTGTCTCTGTCCACCCACATTCTTCTCTGCGTCCAGCCACTTCTGCCTGGAACTCTGAGTGCAATTCTAGGGCACCAGAAATGAAAATGGGACATGACAAAGACTGGGGATTCTTGGAGGCACTTTGCAGAGGCTCTTCACAGAATGGTAAGCATCTGAGATTTGGAGAGCTCTGCTCTGTATCATGGTGTCATCACAGTGGATTGTATCCAAAAAAAGTTATTCATGACTATGTATCACTGAAATGAATGATTCAGTTTGGTTGTGACTGCCTTGTCCTAGGCCAGCACAACACACATATCTACCATTCCTGCAATGGCGTGCGGAGGCTAGCACCGGCCCACCCCCAGGAGTTCTGCAGAAGTGCCTAATGGCACTTTTATAACACCCCCAGGGCCAGCACAGGACTTGTGCCAGCCTAACCAGGGGTTAGGATTGTGCTGTAATACATGTCTAGCTTTCTTTGGATACAAAGAAACTGCCTACAGTGCCTTTCCACGCTGCTGGCATGATTTGGAAATATGCATTTTGATAAAATTTCAGAGTGACTGACCCTCTACAGAAGTGGTCTGTAGAGGGGTCTGTAGAACCCCGGCTTGGGGGCCAGATGTGACCCTCAGCAAGCCTCAATTTGGCCCCCATCAAGACCCCTCTATCCATCCCGCAGCAATCACTTCAATACATTCTTACATGTAAATTTATTCAAATTTGAAATGTAAATTATTGTATTTACTCAAATATTACGCTTACCTTTTTTCAGCTGAATTCAGTCTCTAGAATCAGGGTATGCACTAGATTTGATGTTAATTAGAACTGAGTAAATACAGTATTTTGATTATGAGTATAGGGTGCACACTATATTTGATGGTGCATTATATTCGAGTAAATATGGTAGTTTTCCAGCCCATGATGCCATGTCAGAGAGATGATGTGGGTCTCCTGTCAAAAAGTTTGGAGAACCCCTGCTCCACAGTGTGGGGAGATCAGAAGCCATCAATATAAGGATGACATTTATACAGCATTCAGGGGTCATAACTAAAATACCAGCTGTAGCCTTCTTCTCAGTTTTGAAAATAGTCATTAGTTGGGTAGCTGTGTGTGAGTTGATGCTCAGTTTGAGATAGTGGTTGGCTCCCAACCCTATTGGAAATCCCACAAAATGTGGCGTACAGTGGTATAATGTGTATCTGATTATCTGCTTTCTATTGCTGGAGTGAAGCAGCAGCAATCACTGATTTAGGCATTCTGACTAGCCCCTTTGGTACTAGGAGCTGCTTGTTTCCTCCATAAATGGACCTCTTCCAAGAGCGGACTGCTCCTTCCGTTCATGACAGAAGCTTCAATTGTCCAGTGAGTTCTCAGTGATGAAAATAATAATTGGAATAGGATTCATTGTCCTTGAATTTGAGAGAATTTCCCAACTAGATTCTTCAAACAGTACTCTACAGCTAAGGACACATTCCAATAACATACTTTTACCTCTCTTGAGCAAATGGATATCCTATCTGCCTTGGGTTTCCTTCCTTTAGGAAGAAAGGCAGGATATAAATCAAATAAATAAATAATAGTAGTAGAGATAGTGGTCATAGTATCCCTGCCCACTCTGGACAGACACCTTGTTATGAAATTGCATCATTATATGGAAGCCCACCTCAAAAGACTTATGGAAGTCCTTCCATTATATGGAAGCCCACCTCAGAGGCAGCTGGCTTTCATCTGGACGGCCCTTCATGGAGCTAAACTTGAAGCTAATATGATGCAATCCCTATCATTCATCTGTGGAACTCAACTCCTTGCCACAAGATGGGGTAAAGGCATCTGGCCTAGTTGTTTTTGGGTCTAGCCAACCCATCCAAAGTGGGTTGGATAGATTTATGGAGGAAAGGTCCATCACAGGTGATGCTGGACCATGATGGGTATGTGCAATCAGGATGGGTCTGTGCAACCATAATGGATATGTGCAACCTCCCAGTTTTAGAATAGGCTACCTCAGAATGCCAGATCCAAGGGAGTGGCAACAGGATTTAGGTCTCGTGTTATCATGTGTTTTCATTGAAGCATCTGGTATGCCTCTGTGAGATCCAGGAAACCTTTGGCCAAACATTGCATCTTCTTATGTTCTTGTCAATAATGTGCAATGATTGAAGAGGGTTAACAGTTTTGATTTCTCATTAAAGGATCTCAGTTGCCTTATAAACAGTGTTTTCTCTTTTAACCCTGACAGTTGAGGTTGACCCTGATCTTGATAAGGAGTCACAAGATTACCTGGAGGCACTGGAACAAGTGACGGACGAACTGGAGCAGTGTGTGAATGTGTGCAAGTCGCACGTCATGATCGTCACCTGCTTTGATATCGGAGTGATCACTGACGCCCAGGATGGAGCACGGGAAGTAGAAGTTTGAAGGTGGTGTGCAAAGGAACTTGAGAAGGTGAAGCCAAACTTCATGGCGAGGCGGAAAAAAAATGTGTGTGTTGGAAAGCGAAGGTGAGAACGTGAAGACTTAACATGACAGAGAATGTTGTCAAAGCCTGAAACTGTCAAGGAATTAGAATGTTCTAAACCTTTATGGTGCCTCAGCAACCTATGAATTGTACAAAGATCAACCTGATTTCTCATACTGTAGAGGAAAGCAAAAAACAAAACAAAAACCTATCGAGAACCAACTCTGTTTGAAAAGTGGAAGTGCCTTTAATGTTCATTTGTGACTCATTTTCTTGTTTTTGTATTTGTTGCTCGAACTGAAACCAGCAAACCTAAACAGACCATAAAATGTATTCCTATGAAATATTTTATACTGTATAGTGTAATTTATGACTATATGTACAAACAAAAAAATTGTAGCAAAAGCAATAAGTAAATTATGTTTTCATACCTGAATTTGCCTCCTTGTTTCACGGAAAAGCTGGTTTATGTAGCAGAACAACAAAAAGGAAAAAAAATGTATTATAATTGCTTTTTCATGGTTTAGGATTTGAGATATTTTTATGAACATTTATCTATTTGGAAAGGTGTATTATGAAATTTCAGAATGCTTGGTTTGTATTAAGTTTTTGTACTCTTCCCTTTTCAGATCATGATATACATGTTTTTTCCATGTTTTCTATACAAATATTAGGGCTGAAATGTTTAGTCAATTGATCAATTTGATTAATTGAGTAAAAAACCTTATGACTGATTAAAAAAGGTGCCTCTTGGTTAATCGGAGAGCAGATTTTTAAAATGTTTAAAATTATTTTTTAATACAAATACAAACAAAAACCTAAGATTGCAGGCACTGGCAGAGAA
Organism: Cryptoblepharus egeriae; assembly: GCA_030015325.1. Taxonomy (NCBI): domain Eukaryota; kingdom Metazoa; phylum Chordata; class Lepidosauria; order Squamata; family Scincidae; genus Cryptoblepharus; species Cryptoblepharus egeriae. The sequence goes on from JAREYC010000001.1 coordinate 258,681,981, forward strand.
AAAGCTGTTCCCTGTTCACTCTCATACAAGCAGAAAAGTCCTTTTTAAATGGTAGCGACATACACATGTGTGATTTAAAACAAAGGTTTGCTTCAACCCTGTTGCTCATATGCTAACCTATGATTTTCAATCCATTAATTTATCAATTAATGGATTAAAACTCATTTAGTTAACTGAAATTAATTAAATTGGGTGACAGTCCTAATATATATAGTAATTTCTCTACATTGGGGGCCACATACTTTACATGGGTCACATTCCTACAACTGCTTACTAAAGAGTAACCCAGTTAAAATCAGTGGGATTATTCCAGAAGTTTAACCAAGTGTAAGCAATAAGAGCTATTATTGTGGAGCTCTGTGTTAAAATCCTTGTGGCTGCTTTGTCCAGTCAAAGGGACTTTGGATGTGAGTAATTTTCTGTCCAAAGGCAGTAAGTAACTAGTGATGGGGAACAGTTTAAAACCAGAGCACAGCTCCAAAACTTGCAAACTGTCCTTCTGCCTTGTTTTTGGGCCATTCAGAGGACTGAAAGCAAGGTGGAGGCATCTCCTATGGGTTGCTTTCAACCCTGGACAGACTCAAGAGTGAAAAAGAGGGGCAGCTTACACTGATTTTTGGAACCCTGCAAGACTTCAGCTCTACCCTCCCAGCTGCACTATTGATGGGGAGAGAGTGTTTAACCATTTCCTCACCTTCTACTTTTTATACTGCAACTTCCCTTCAGCTGGTAAGAATCTAAACATGTTTACGATTGCAAACTCAGGTCTGGGATCCCCCACATTGGGAAAAGTTTGCTAATGGACAGTGGTCCCCAAATGTTTTTGACTGGTGGCTCCTTTGACCTGCTGGGCCATTGGCTGTGACTCCCCTTTAGGGCTACAACCCTAGGGTTGTAGGGCAGCATTTTTTTCACAAGGATTCTGCAGGTCCACTGGCTGGTTCACAAGGATTCTGCAGATCCACAGTTCCTCACAGCTGTAAGGGAACCATTAGGGAATAGGGAACCATTGCTGTAAGGGATGTTGAAGAGAGAGAAAGCAGGTTTATGGTTAAACACCCTCATTCTGCCACTCCATTGAAAATGGCTCCTCTTAAAGGGACTTTAACTAGAACAAATGATTATCAGAACTGGAATGCACTTACTAGTGTGTAACATGCACAGGGTTGTCGTATGTCCTGGAAAACCAGGACTGTCCCCGTTTTCGGGGATTGCATTCACATACTAGGAAGTTTGACAGGGGGTCCTGTCCCAGTTTTGTGGAAGAGAATTATGGCAACCCTAAACATGTAGTTTGGCCCTAGCCCTTGTTAGCCACCCTCATTCATCACCAACTCCTTTTTCTAGCACTCCTTAATCCAGGGACTAGCCTAGTAAGGTATCCATGCCACCATGTCTATTCCAGGAAAGGTTCCTATTAGAAAAAAATTCCCTTCTCTCAAATGTGACCACACTGTGGCTACTTGGCTAGGACAGGAAGGGAAAGCTTTGTTTGGTTGGAGATGACATGCAGGTTTTTACAGTGTCAACCCCTGCCTTAACTGAACCTGAAGAAGTCTGTAAACAACACTGTGGCTTTTTTTTTTTCTATCTCTCTCTCTCTTGAGTGCAGGAATTAAGAATTACATTTATTGCCAAATCACAAGGAAATAGGATTTTTTAAAAGTGTTTCTTTCTTTTTTAGTAAATATTTCGTTGGGTCCATATTTTTGTATAGTTTTGAGGATAAATATAGCATTTGCATTTTAAGAACTTTTAAAGACAAATATATCTTTTTACAGTTTTTTCTAAGGAAGGCAAACTCTCAGGATCCTTTCTACACATGCTGCATGAATCTTGTGCTTTTTTTTTTTTTTTGAAGGAAACCGCTTTGAAGGTGAAGACTGTTGATAAATTGTTGCCAAACTTAAAAAAATAACTTTTGAAAAGGTTTGATAAGTGTATGTAATGATCGCATTTCATAAGGAACCATATTTTCTGATCATCTTGCTTTGGATGGGGTCGTTTTTCCCCTCCCAGATCCTTTGTATAAATGTATACTATAATGGCTTGCTTCAGCTTTTCCATGTGAATAAAAAGATGCATCTATTGTTACCCTTTCTCTTTCATTTCAATAACACTGGGTTATGTTATAGTCATGGGGAATGGGTGCAGTTGTGATTCTCTCCTTCAAAAGGGGGGGAGTAGAAAATGTGCCCCAGAATAGTTAAACTCCAAACCAACAACAAAGCTGCATTTGATATGCACATAGGAATAGTGGTGTCCATATGGCCCCGTATGGGGGGCCAGCACCATAAGCAAGCTGCCAGCCAGCCCCCCTGCTCACAGAAATCCTGGTCATAAGTCTGCCCCAGACACATAGTTGTTTGGTGTCATAATGCATCCTTGAGCACCATATATCCAAATGGACCTACGGATGGAAACTGGTGGGCTGACAGATGGATGGACGGTGTTAGATCCATGCAATTTCTGCCAAAAAATGATCACATACACTCTCTGCAGCTACTTCAGCAGCAAGAGGCTGGGTTCATTAGTGGTTCAAATAAAAGGGGAGACATTGGAACAAATAGGAGTTTACTTTTAAAATACTTCACTGCCATGTTACCTATAAACAAACATTCCAAAATAAATCTGAACCGGTTTAAGATTTATGTTCCAGTTTACAGTAACAGGTTACTACAAGCGCAATCAAAACAAATACTGCTTTCCAGTGCAACCACAGCTATTTACAAATGTACTCCAAGAAGGTGTTCCTATGCAACCAGGTAATTGCGACAACATCTATTTACAAAAATACTATGTGGCAAATATATGTGTTCACAGAGGGGGAATTTCATAGCCCTTGAGTTATGAGACCTCCTAGTGCTTCTCTGCCCTTCTGCTTGTGGAGGTTCATGTCTGGACATGCAAAACTCTATTAGAATAGTCTGCCTCCCTGTGAATAAATTCATCGCATATTGAATGCCCTCTATGGTCCCAACCATTATCCTTATATTGTAGGGTCTTTGCTACACCAGCGCCACAAGCTCATATTGTCCAGGTTTTTGCTGCTGGCTGGCCACTGCCCTCTCCAAGCATTCAGAGTGACTTTGATGCGACATTTGTATCCAAGATGTGGTTGAGAGCTTCTATGAGCTTCCTCTTCTACTTTTCCTGCAATAGCTCCCTGGAGCACCCAAGATGCTCCTCAGAAATTATCTTCCTGCCAGTCACCTTGAGGTCTCCACTGCGCAACTTCCGCCAAGGAGCAAATGGTTTAAAATAGTTGTCCTATCCTTATCCAATCTGCAGGAATTAACCAGTTCAAAATAAATCTGTTGGAATGTTTCCAACAGTAGCAAGCTGTCCGCATCATCTAGAGCTTGAGATGAGTTATCCAATACAGAAAGTCCTCAGGGAGGATGAATCTCTGGGTCAATGAGAACCGAGCTCAAGGCCACTTCTATCTTGCTATAAGTATCTTCTCCCATATCTCTTGATGTGGCAGCCCACCTCCTCTGCTCTGCCACATAGTCCTGAGCTACTCATGTGGGAATATGAGCATGCCATGTTCACAAACCGATCAAGAGCATTGATGATGACCATGTTTGCCCTAAAGCTTCCAGAATGGTTATTGCATCCTAGTGTGAAGCTCTCAAATGCTTACTTGATCATGGATGAAGGTGGTGTTGGAGCAATAAGGGACCTGAGTCATAAATTCCCTAATTAAATGGTATTGTATGTTGAACACCAGTCCCCCTTCTCCAGGTACATGCTCCTTCAGATAAGACATGGGTAAGATGCCATGGGTAAGATGGCAGAAGGGATAAGTGCCATCTCCATCACAGCAGAGCCCTCTTTTTTTGAATCCCTTCCCCAGAAGCATCAAATCTTATTGGTTTAAGGAAAACTCAGGATGCTATCCTGAGGTGCACTTGTGTGAATGCAAGTCCCTTCCACTGGCTCAGGTGCATCGCAAAAGTGCTGTAAAGCACTTTTTGGGCATTCTGGGATTGGGAAGAGTGAACGGCGGGCATTCGCACAGTGGGAGGGCAAGAATCTAGCGAGATGCTAGATCCTAACCAGTTTCCCTGCAGCACAAAGCAGCCTCTGACTGCTTGTATCTACCTGGTTCTGTACCAAATCCAGAGGTGGCACAAAACCAAGTAGATCAATTGGGGCAGTTTCAGTCCTACCTAGGGTGAAGTGGAAGACCTTCCTCTTGCTCTGCAGTAGGGCAGTAACAGCCCCAAATGTACACTGGACACAGAGCAGGCACATTGGACTGCCTGTTTCAGCACAGGTTTGGATTGCGCTGCCCTTAATTTAATTTGTTCAGTGTTTTTAATCTGTGATCATTTTATTATTTTTGTGTTTTTCATCATGAAACAATGTACAGTGGCGCCTCACGTAAAGAACGCCTCATGTAAAGTATGTTTCATGTAACAAACAAAAATTTCTCTAGGATTCTGCTTCACGTAACAAACTGTGCTTCATGTAAAGAACACATTCGTTAGCAGTTGGGGCATACGCTCTGGCCAGCAGCCTGTTTAAAGAGCATCAGGGCCGCCTAGCGCACCTGCCCATAGTGAAACAACACTTCCATGCTGTTCCTCCTGTGGCCGGGTGTCTGCTGGGCAGAGGGAGAGAAGAGCAGTGGAGAAGAGGGCAGCAGCTCAGAGCCAGCCAGAAGGAAGCAGGGAAGAGAGAGGCTCAGGATGGAGAGAAGGAAAAAGTGTGGAGACACTTTGAAGGTATCTTGGATTGCAGCCTCCTAAGCATGTCTACCCAGAAGTAAGCCCCATTGTGTTAAATGGGTCTTACTCCCAGGAAAGTGTCTTTAGGACTGCAGCCTAAGGAGATTTCATAAGAACATGCACATTGAATGCATGTTTTGAATTCAATCCCAGTGTTCTGTCATCATTTTTACATCCAGTTAATATTTTTATATGAATATTTTTGGGGTTGTGGAACCAATCGTCTGAGTTTCCATTATTTCCTATGGGAAAATCCGCTTCATGTAAAGAACGTTTCACGTAACAAACATGCCTGCAGAATGAATTAAATTTGTTACGTGAGGCATCAGTGTGTAGTACAAGCCACCCTAGGTTTTTTATTCTGACATTCAACATTTTAAACAAAAAGGAACAGAAGAGAATGAATGAAGAAGAACAGATCATCCTGCTACGTTGTCTTGAATCTTTTTGTTTTATTTATGTTAGGAGAGGGAGGCTGCAATCCTAAGCAAACCTACTTGGAAGAAAACACTATCAAATACATGACTTAGTTCTGAGCATACATGCATAGGATTGTGTAGTAAGACCAATTTTCCAATAACGTAACAAACATTCCGGTCTCCACTATCCGGTGACTGTTTCTTGAAAATGTACCAAACGCCTCTGGGTAGGCATGCATAATTAAATCACACATAGTGAATAATTAAAAAAATAGAATAAGAAGAAGATTAAATCCATTAAAAGTTAAAATTACATTGTTTTAATTTTCTAACGTTCTCTTGTGGCTGTTCCATCCACTTTGCTTCTGACAGCCTGTCTGTCCCGATTGGGCTCATTGCACAGGCGACAGTTCTGTCACGGACCGGGAAGAAAAAATAGCATCAACTATTAAGAAATAAGTTTTGTGATGGCTTTTGATTCTGATCCTGTTCTTTTGGCTTTGATGCAGCTTTTCTCCTGGTGTGAAAAACATGTCCTTAGAATCATAGAATCCTAGAGTTGGAAGGGACCTAGTAGGTCATCTAGTCCAGGAGGTCACTGATTAGAAAATCAAATTTATTTGTTCCTCCGTATCTTGACTAGGATTAAATAAAATTAGCAGAGGTCAGGAAGATGGCTAGCTATTGAAGATATTTTGAAGGACAGTTGTGTTTCAAGATAGTGGAAAGACCACTGAAGATCAGAGGTCAATAACAAACCTGTTGTAAGATTGAGGGAAAAGGTGTCAACATCATGTTTGGCCCTGCTTATTTAGGAAATAATTTTGGGACATTCCTGAGAAATATTCCAGCATTGGCTACCCTTGGGTAATATGGTATCCCCTGCAAGTTGCCCTGCTAGCTGTGACCACCTATAGAATGTGGTGCTCATTGCCACTTTAGTGCTGAAGATGCCTCTGTCGTCATGTGGTCAGCATTGCACACAGAATACTGTTATGAGCAATATGCCCGGGTAGTAATGAAAACCCTTGTTCTTCTTCCAGTGGAAGGGATTTGAGCAAAGAGAATTAGGGCACAATCCAGAGTAGATACAGGAGCATGTAAGGGACATTACGTGCACCCGTAGTTACTGCACCACCTAGTGAAAACCTATGGGAAATTAATATTGCAATCTGGAGTAACTTGTTCTTACTCCGGAGCAAGGACTCCCTATAGTTACTCTGGATTTCACCCTTAGTAGTAGAAATAGTAGGAGTAATTTGTCCTCACCTGGTTATGAAGGGAAACCTCTTGGGAACCACATCACTCTCTTCCTTGACTCAGGAAGCATACAATTTGTTATCTATAAGCTTGGACTGAAACAATGTAATTTATAAATACTTTATAAACACTGCGCCTTTGTTATCAGTGCTGTCAGTTCTGATTCTTGTTCAGTGCAACACATATCCTTTTTTGATACCCAGATAAACTAGTTTTTATAAAAAGAGGTTTTGTCTCTTGAATTCCCAGTATAAATCCATGGGCATGTTTTTTTTCTCAAACTGGAAACCCAGGGGATCTGTGAGAGGTCATAACCTAGCTAGTAAAGGTTATACCTCTGGTCACCTGAGCTGCTTACAGCTTTTACATCTGTCCCTGGCTGATTTTATCAGTCATTCACTTGTCTGCAACTCTCTGTCTGTGGAGCTGATATTTAAGGCAGCTTTACTTTCCTGCATTTCTCCCAAAACTAGTGTGTTATTGAGCACCGCAAATGCATATTCTGCCTCTGTTTGGAACCTGGAAAAGAGGAACCAGAATGATCATCTATGATTGGAAGTTGCTTCAAATTGAACGGTTACAATTCTTGTAGCTTTTCGTTTAGGAAAAGTGGGTAAGAGGGAACAATAGAGGTTTGGAAAATTTTGCTTGGTGCAGATTAGGTAGGAAGGGAATTTTTTTCTTCCTCTCCACAATGCTAGAATCAAGAGTCATCTGATGAACTGGAATAGTGGGGTATTAATGACAGTGTTACTTACCTTCATTGCCCCAATGGTTTAAGGGAGGGGTTGCTAACATGGTGAGTTATAGTATCTGCAGTATTTATGAGTATTTCCAATAAATGTTCTATGGGCAGCTCATAGAGCCCCTTCCCAGGGCGTCACTAGGGTTCAGTCAGCCGGTGCGGAAGGCTTCACTGGGTTTTTAGCCACACATTTTATTAAAATAAAGATATTTAAAAGTGGTGTGCTTCATTGCACTCTGCTGTAAATTACACATCCAATGGTATATAACATGATAGGCAGTGATGGGCTGGCCCCATCCCAAGATCCGGTACACCGGAAGTGGGAGGGGCCAGTCGGGGACAGGGGGTGTGGGCGGGGCAAGGGGCAGGACTGGGGAGGGGCAAGGGGCGGGGCGATGTTGGCGCCTGCACAGTGCCTGCTTAGAAGCCGGCCTGCCAGGCTGGCCTGGCAGGCTGGCTTCTAAGCAGGCTCTGCACAAGCACCAACACTGGCGCTCACGCAGAGCCTGCCTGGAAGCTGGCCGAGCAGGCCGCTTCTAGGCAGGCTCTGCGCGAGTGCCGACATCGGCGCTCGCACAGAGCCTGCCTAGAAGCGGGCAAGCCGCCTCTAGGCAGGATCTGCGCGAGCACCGATGTCGGCGCTTGTGCAGAGTCTGCCTAGAAGCGGCCTGCCCGCTTCTAAGCAGGCGGCGGTGGGCAGAAAACATGGCGGACAGTATCGGTCCGCCATGTTTTTCATTTCCCTGTCACTGGCGGTACGCTAGCGGCAGGGAAACGGGAAGAACCGGTACGGGCGCGTAGGCCCATACCGGTAAGTGCCCACCACTGATGATAGGATTATTTCTACAAACCATGATTTTAGCCATTTTGGTCACTAGAGGTGTCACCCCCTGCAAGGGTGACACTTTTCTAACACTCTAGTAAGATCCCTGATCAGGACCATTTTGAAAACCTTGCACTTCCCTGGACTGACCTTCCACAACAGCTAAGGTATGTTTGCTTACTCACTAGTAAACACAGATGTGCAGTTCAATTTCATTTTCTTTTGCTTTTCAATGCAATAATCAGGGCCCTCCTTCTGGGGTGATTTATGGGGCTGTGTTCATTGGATCAGGGCATCATGTCCTTGGATTCCTCTCAGCCTGCCCTTTCCAAAGGACTATGGCACATTTGTGAGTAAAGCTGCAATATGGGTCACTTTCACTTTTCATAGAGTTCAATGTATATTTTTGTTTTTTAAGTTTTTTTTGCCATAACATTTGATAGAAATGTGCTATTTCAAAATGGATTTTTTCATTGGATTCTGCTCTTCAATACGAATCTAACAATATATGACATGATGGAGTTTTCTGCACCATCGTGAAGGTGCATTTTTTGGGTTCCCCAATGTGCATCACCTCTCCAGGCACATCCCCTGGTGCAGACCACACACTCCGCACTCCTCTAAGTGATGCCCCTGGCCTCTTCTCTTTCAGATGGAAACCTTCATAGTGTGGATGTCACTTATATCCATAGTGTGGATATCTTATATCCAGGTATGATTTCTGAGCTCCTCCAGAAGCAATTTCAGGTTGACCAAATTTCAGGTTTTCTCCTCCTGGCTCTTTCTCTTGCCAGCTTTCTCAGCTTTCTGTCTCTCATCCAAAATTCTACAAGAACTACAATTTTTCAAGCATTTTACTCAATAACTACTGTGTTACACCATTACTGAGAAAAATAAATATTTGCTCGGCCTATCAGTGGTTATCTGGGTCTCCTGCAGCACTCTTTCTTTGCTCTGCTCCTTGGGACTTGCTTCATGCAAAGCACATAGTTTATGGCTGGTATATAATCCCCCTCTTTTATCACAGTCATCAAGATAGGGAGACTCAAAGCACAGGATGTCATGGCACTGGCATGATGTTCTTGAGAAATCCATTTGCTGTATCATTTGGGAACTCGCCTGAAGGTCAAGGGACAGAAAGTGTGCAGACAAAATGTGTTGGTATGTTCAGATTGATTGGCAGATTTACTGTGCCATCACTGCCTTCTAGTCCTTAAATCTTGTAGAATGATATAACAGAGTCATGCCATACAACAAAGTGATATATAATGATCCATGCACCTTCCTTCATAAAGATTTGTACTGTAAATAACCACTGATGAAACTGAGCTTGATCAAGCATGTCAGAAAGGCAGATGAATTGATCAGTTAAAGATCTGATTTTCAAAAAAAAAAAATGTACCTCTTTGAACCAAGGCAAACTTTTGGCAGTTTTCTGTGGAGTTAGCCTATCTTCAAAAATAAATTCTAATTATTTGTCCTTTTGTATTCATACACTTATTCCCAGAGATAGCAATTACTCAGAGGCTAAACAGCCTGAATTACAAAATCGTTATGCACAAGGCTATCAATTAAACCAGATCGATCCTCGTTGCAAGAAAGAACACCATAGAGACAGATAGATCAATTGGCAGATATCTGTGAGTGAGAGGTTGGGAGGGGCACTGTAGACTGGGAAGTTTAAAGGAGAGATTCAGGGATGTGAACAAGTAGATCAGGGGATGTTCAACAGTCAGAAGTGTCCCATGGGTGCTCAACAGTCAGGTGCACCCCTGCCACCCGTCTCCCGATGATGGAGGTGTACTATTGCATGTCTGCACACTCCAAACCTGCACCATTAATGGTGCATCACCATCATCTCTCTCATCTTCTGCCTAGTGGTCTTATTCCCTTCATGACTTCCCACTGAGCTTACTGTTTCTACCTTTGATGTTCAGTTCAGTGAACATTGTCATAAGTCAGTCTTCCCTGATGTGCTAGTGCATGGAAAAGAGTTGGGGCCAACTTGCATCATGCAGGCAGTTGACTAGGACATCTCCAAGAAGAACGAAATGTGTGTAGTTAGGCCCAGTGTCAGTGGCACAAGTGGCTAAGACACTGTGCCTGTTAACCAGCAGGCTAGGGTTCGAGACCCGGGTCGGCCTCACAAGACAGGGTGAGCTCCTGTCCTTAGCCCAGCTCTGTCGCCAGCTGGATCCAATTGTATTGGCTCTGCCTTTCCATAGGACTAATTCAGTGGCGTGGAGAGGGGGGATTTGCTGCTTGGGTTACAGCCTATCCTCCATAACAATCCAACCCAGGCTTTCGTGCTTCGCATGCAGCGTATGCAGCACAGAGCATGATACCATAGTCTCTCAAGACTGAAGGAGGCCTGTTACCAGCCCAATAAATACAGATAAAGGAATAAGCTCCATTGAATGGAGTTGGATATAGTTATCAGTAAATATACCTAGTACTGGGCTATTTGGATGTGATACTAAAGAAATGGAACATTTTTCATGCAACCCAAGTCCAGAATAGGTGATGTGGTCCAGAATGAATCTGCTGACATTATTCAGAGCAGCCACTGAAATATGGTTGTAGCATTAAATGCCTTTATGGTGAGCTCCATTCTAAATATCTCCATGCTAAGCAGCTCTGGATGGGGCAGATTGGGGAGCAAAGCACTGTTTTGACAATTACTCATTTATAAAGATGAACTAGAACTGGGCAAGAGACACTCTTGCTAACTGGGCAAGAGATACTCTTCAAGTGGGTGTTCCTCTTTTATTTAGCAGGGGAAGAGTAACTGGCCCTCCACACCCCAGCAATGTCTGTTCTAGTGGCTTCTGCTGGTGTTCTTTTTACATTTTAGATTGTGAGCCCTTTTGGGACAGGCACCCATTAGCTATTAATTAGCTATTAATTTTTTTCATTTTCTTGTAAACCGCTTTATGAACTTTTCAGTTGAAAAGCAGAATATAAATATTGTAGATAGATAGATAGATAGATAGATAGATAGATAGATAGATAGATAGATAGATAGCTAGCTAGAAAGAAGAAAAGCAGGAAGGATAAAAATTGCCCTGTAGCTTTTTTTTTGGCAGTGAGCAGACAAAACCCACAGAAAATAAAGTTAATGTATGCCAGGAGCTGATGTGTGCACACATTTATCCAACAACATGTGGTTTTGAGTCATTGGGGCTTATTTTGCTCCCTGCTGGATCGGCATAATCTTTCCACTGTCCCATGTTGCCAGGGCAATTGTGGGTTTGTTTTCCTGATTTCATCACTGTGTTGCTTTTCTGCTCCGACTTTGCCAGCTCCTTCTTGCTTCTGCTTGTGGGATGTTGTGAGTCCATGTTCAGCAGAGGAGGTTGGACAAACGGAGGGACGATGAAATGATCTGGGCAAGAGAAAGATGCAGGATACAGAGGGCCTTGACCTTGCATTGGCCTTCCTTGATCTCTGCAGCCCTGCAACAGCACAAAGTCCTACCGGCCAAAGGCACTTCTAGTCCAACATCTTATTTTTGATAGGTGCCGAAAGGAAGCCTGCAGATTGGAGATGGAAGCACACTGTTTTTCCATCATTACTCTCTGCAAGTGGTATTTGGAGACATGCTTCTGATGAACCTGGAAATAGCACATAACCAGCATGATGCACAGTCACTGATAGATTAGCCCTTCCTCCACTATGAATTTCTGCAATTCCCTTTAATGTCCATCACCAAAAAATGTGGCCTTGAATTTCATAGAATGCTGTGCGAAATTTTTGCCCATCCCACATTGAGAGAAAAACTTCTCTGCTCTTTTCATGCCATGTGTAATTTTAATTTCAGTTTCTCACACATACCACCAAATAATGCAGCAGCAGTCCTGATGAGTCCAATCAACCAAATGGAAGCAGCCACAGGGTGCTCCTCACTGCCAGGGGCACAGGGTTGGGAGCCACCATACCTGCAGGGTCGCAGAACTGCCCTGAGGTTGAAGGGAGAGAAGGTAGTTCACTGTGGGTTGGCGCACACGGAGAAGTTTCTGTACTCTCCCCTGGGTAATTTTTAACTAATTAAAACAGGTCTATCCATTTCATGAAAAAATTTTTTTCTGATGAACGTTGTTATATTGTACCTTTGTAAGTGACACCTGCATGTGAGTGTGTGCTCACCACTCTGTGCTCACCCGCATGTGACTGCTTTGGAAAAAAACCAAACAACTATTAAGCAAAGTGTTGGGATCACGGAAAACCAGCCTCTTTTTCTTGGCTTCTAAAGTTCAAGGAAGGGCTTGGTTCCTTCTAGTAATGTCCCCTCTGGAAAGAAACCGCAAAGAGAAAAACTATGAGTCAGCAAGCTCAGATTGAGTTCATTTTATGTTCTTGGAACACAGAAAACTGTAATGTGTCTTGGAAAGAACACACCATTTGCATGATGTGATTTTTATTTCTCATTTTTTGTTGTTGTGCTGTGTGATCTAAGCAGAAAAAAAGGACGAGGTTTTGCAATAAAAAGAAAATCAAAATCCCAGAGCCATTAGGAAACAACCTCCACCCAGGCACGATTGGTACAGCATGTGATACCGTTTTATAAATGTCCCCATAGCTTATTTTCTTTGTAGAAAATTACTCTGTCTTTCAATGAAATTAGCAGCAAGTGTTTGCACTAGTTTTGATCCAGCATTGCCAAGTCACAAGCAAAGATTCTGAGAGCCCAATTCTATGTACTACTACTTCTACTCAGAAGTAAGCCCCATTATAGACAATGGGGCTTACTCCCAGGTAACTGTGAATAGGATTGCATCCTGAGTCTCACTTTAACCATGTTGGAGTAACATCTCATTGCATTCCATTCCACCTGGCAAAAATTTGCTAGAGCAAATAGGATGCTTCTTCATTTATCTGTTGCATTTGGATGCTACCCTTCTGATAAAACCTAAACCACTATGCAGAAATCTACACATCAATGAGCATTTTTCTATAGAGTAAGTGTATGTTAGGCTGGCCATATGTGGCAGCAGACTGAACTCCAGTCACCACAGATAAGATCACGCAGGGGGTGGAAGGAAGGCAGAAGTGGGTAGGACAGAGCAGAGATGGGGACAAGAAGGAGGGTAGATTGGAGCAAAGAAGGGGATGATTTGGGGGACAGCCATACAAGCTGAAGTATGATGTTCTTCCTGAGTTTGATCCACCTTCATGGATCTTCATGGATCCATCTTCATGGATCATGGGGTTCCACGTGAACTTGCAGTGATATTGCTAGTTCAAATCAAAGTAGACCCATTAAGATGGCTGGGACTTACCCTGGGGCAAGGGAAAAAGTGTTTCCTTATCCCAAAGAGGCCTTCAGGGGCAAAGCAACCTTGTTGGGATACAGCAAGTGCCATGTTGGCTATGCTGTTGCTGTGTAGGGAGTTAGAATCGATTGGGTTAACCAAAAGGGCTTGTTCACAAATATATCTGTTCATAGTTACCATATGGAAGCCATTCATTTAAAAGTTGATGAAGTCTGAAGGTCTTTAATCCAAAGGAGACCCAATCCATTATCTCCAAACCCCGACCTGAGGGCCAGATTCAGCCTGGGGTGATCCTGAAACCAGCCCATGGACAGCCTTTGTTCTCCTAAGAGCCTCTGACTCAGTTGACCACACATGACTGGAGCAGTGATGGGGGGAAAGGAGGTTCATTTAAGGGTGTGCTTTATTTCTATGCTATGTGTTAGTACTTGCAGGAATCCTGGAAATTTGAACCCATTTATTCATTAAACAAGCGTCTTTAGGATTGCAGCCTATGTAGATTTCATAGGATCATGCAGATTGAATGCATGTTTTGAATTCAATTCATCCAGTTAATATTTTTATATGAATATTTTGGGGGTTGTGGAACCAATCGTCTTTGTTTCCATTATTTCCTATCGAAAAATCTGCTTCACTTAAAGAATGTTTCACATAAAGAGCATGCCTCCAGAATGAATTAAACTCTTTATGTGAGGAACCACTGCAGTGATGGGCCCAGCCTCCCTGAAGATCCGGTTCGCCGGAAGTCCGGGGGCTGGGCCAGGGTCAGGGGGCGGGGCTGGGGTCAGGGGGTGGGGTGGGGGTGGGCCCTAACCAGGCTTGGCACATGCGCAGTGCGTCTCCTGAAGCTGAGCTCCAGCAGACTTAGTGCGCATGTGCCAGGCTTGGCGCATGCGTGCTGAGTCTCCTAAAGCCGAGGACTGGGGCTCGGTGCCAGGACGCTTAGTGCGCGTGCGTCCAGCTGGACGCAGGCGTACTGAGAGTCCTGGGGCTCGGCACCAGGAGGCTTAGTGCACCTGTGTGCAGCTGGACGTAGGCGCACTAAGCTTCCTGGCGCAGAGCCCCAGGAGACGCGGCGCCAGCGGACGCTGGTGAACCGGTCCCCGTGGCTCTTGCAGCCGCGGCTCTAACCGGATTGCCAGCGTCAGCTGAGGGGGAAGATCCGGTTCGGGCGAGTAGTCCCAAACTGGCATCTGCCCACCTCTGCACCACTGTATATGGATGTCACAGTGTTACATTAATGCACTCTGTATTGCACACAGTCTGCAGAACCAACTGCTCCTGGCAGGCCCTGCTACAGAAGTCCCTCATTTGAGAACTTAGAGGTCTGAGATCCTTCTTCCCTTGTCCAGCATTTGCATGGTTGTTCTGGAGATAGCTCAGAGCAGGATCATTCTGAGTGTTCATGATAAATCCAAAAATACCCTTGTAGCTTCAGAGAGGTCCCAGTAGCAATTAAAGGGGGGAATAAAAACTTGTCCCACTGATTGTCCAGGCCATCTGCTGGGACCAAACTGCAAGGTATTGTCTTAAGTGGGCGTAATCCAATTTTGGTGTGTGAACACAGTCTTTAATCTCTGCAAGGCCCACAAAACAAGGCATCTGCCTCTGAATTTAAGTAGCTGAGACTAATCAGACTAATTTAACTTTTTTTCTGCAGCAGACTTAATTGATCAACCCATTTCTGCTGCAGAAAGGGCATAAATTGTTTATTTACGTTTTTCATTTTTTGGCAGCAAGCATGGAGGCAAATCCTTTAATCGTTTTATATGGACATACGCACTGGAAATCTGGTGCTTATGTTTCCTTTCTAAACCCCAGATAACCAATTCAGGCTTAGATTTCACACTCATCAGTCCAGAGCTTTTCTAACACCGGCTAGAAATATTATGGTTAGTGTGTCATTCATCCTAGGTGCATCATTTGACTCTTCCAGTAGATGCCATCTATCTTGATGAAACTGTGGATCCTTCCTATATCCATCATGATTCCTCCTTATGGTTGCCATATGTCCTGGAAAACCAGGACAGTCCTGTTTTTCGGGGATCATGTTCACATACTAGGAAGTTTGACAGGAGGTCCTGTCCTGGTTTTGTGGAAGAGAATTATGGCAACCCTATTCCACCTGAGTATAACTGAAATGTCATAGAATCATAGAATCATAGAGTTGGAAGGGACCTAGAAGGTCATCTAGTCCAACCCTCTGCCTGCAGGAGGAAATCCCCCTAGAGCATCCCCGACAGGTGCTCGTCGAGCCTCTGTCAATTTATCCTAAACTCTTTTTGCATGAGTGGCACTTCTCAGGGTCATAACTAGAGAGAGGAGACAGCAGTCAATCTTGGAGGGAGCTTGCAAGGGTTCTATGGAGCCATATGGAGAACTGTATGGAGAGAGGGGAAAGCAAAATGGAATAGTTCTGAAGGGAAGTGGATCCTTGCATGCTCCCTCCAACTATGCTCTGCCCCCTCTAACTATGTCACCAGCTCCTCTGTACAATGGAAGAAAAGGATGCGAGAATCTGTACATGAGAGCAATGGGTACATGAAAACAATAGCTATCATTTCTGGCTATCATCTGCTTAATGACATCACTACCTTCTTATTGTCGTCACTTTTTGATTAATGATGTCATTTCCAACCAAAAGCATCATAAATGCTATTTGGCCCTCTATATGTAATCAGTTTGGCCCCTCTGCAATAGACTTTTGTGGGTTGCAAAAGTTAGGGAAAGGAACTTCCTTCTATGCAGTATAGCTGTTTCATGAAATCATCAGTTATCAATTGATGATTGATAATGATTTACTATCATTGACCATTATCTGGGATAAAGGTAGGATAAAAATAGAAAAACACACACACATACAGGTATCTCTCACTTATCTGACAGGCTAGGGAGAAATGGTTGAAAAGCAAAACCAGGTCTTTTTTTAGTTTACACTTTACAATTCTGATGCTTTTTAGCTAACAGACTGCAAATGCACTTTTTATCTTGCAAATTCCTGCTGTCACACAAAAAAATGAAACTCCAGGATTTCTGACATGGGGAAAAAACCCTGTACACATTTAGTAGCACATTAATCCAAAATGGCAACATTTTTATAAGCCAAGGATGGTCATCTTAGACCTCACATGTTTTCAGTGGTGTTTTAGGGTAGCCATCCAAGGGCTAGCCCTGTAACTAGGGGTTCAGGAAGGAGATCAGAGCTGGAATTTGGGGCCTTTCGCATAAAAGGAATGTGCTTGAATATGGGAACTGTCTTGTAGAGCAGTGATCCTTAACCTTTTTTAGACTAAAAACTGGTTCTGTGGGGAAAATTTTTTTCCCAGACCAGTTGGGTTATGCATGCCCAGTTTGCTCCAGGCAGGAAGGAACTGGGTATGCATATTCAGCGACAAGGATGTGTGTGCCCAAATAGCTCCAGTCCAGCATGACTCGCTTGGCTGGAAGCAGCAAGACTCTGGCTTCTGATCCTGGCATGGCTCACCCACTAAGACACTGAGGACTAGCACAGGGCTGTGGGATGGGGGTTGAGGACCCTAGCTCTAGAGGTGAGTGGCATCACATTTAAAACTACATCCTCCAAAGGGAAAGTATTTCAGCCAGCCTGCATCAGCCTGACATAATGTGGCAACCAGCCATCAACAACCACAGTCCCCTCTGCATCTGCCATCAGGCTCTTTCATGCCTGACAGAAGCTGGCATCACAGCAACGCCTAAGAACGAAGAAGAGGTCTGCCCTCAGGCAGGGTTGGCACAGTCACACAGGCTCCTAATGGTGTTTGCTTTTCTTCTGTCACTTGCTGCTAAAGGGCGGTGGGGGGGGGGGGAGACAGTGCCAGGCGGCGGTACCAATTGTAGCATTTGCCAGCTTACTTGATGCCTGTTTCTTTCCTCCATCCTGCTAGCAGTGTCTTTCCAGGCCTGGCATCAAGTCTGCTAATGGAGCTATGGATGACTGACAGGCAAGCTGTAAACTTAAAAACCTTCAGACATCAGTTATTGATCTGTTGGCAATTCCAGACAGTGCCGGAAACTTCTGATTTAGAAAACATGAAGCTGCTGTCTACGGAGAGCCCAATCCTATGGATGTCTAGCACTGGTGCTGCACCGAGTGCCAGCTGTTGCCAGTCAGTACTGGCCATAGTGCCAGATGGATTCTGCTGTTTGGGAAGTGTTAAGAACTCTCTTTGGGGTGGAGGGAAGCATTCTGGGGTGGGAATGAAAGGTGGGGAGAGGAACCAGAGCAGGAGGTGGGTGGGACTGATGGACCCTTGCTCTGCCGTATCCTATTTTCCATATTGAGCTGAAAAGCTCAACATGGATATTCTCAGTTAAAGAGACTTCCAATGGTGCTTTCCAGTGGTGGACACTATTTTGGCACCACTGCGCCCAGCATTGACTGTAAAATTGGGCTGTCTATCAGATTATTCATGCATCCAGCAGATCCTACAGTGGCTCCCAACCCAATTGATTTATACAGTGGCATTATAAGGAGGATCCAATCCTATCCTCAATCAACTGTGGCAATGCTGGACTAAATGGGCTGTAGCCTGATCCAGCAGAGGCTCTTCTGATGTTCTTATGAGACAACTTCTGCTGTGTTCCTCAGGCTGGCCAAGGATCAGGTCAACAGGGATAAATAATATGGCCTATGTAGTGTCTGATTCATCCCCTTTGGAGCCGTTCCAGTTAGGCAGAACTGAGGTAGGATGCAATCCTGAAGCGTTTCTTGGAAGTAAGACCTAATGACTACAAGGGGACTTACTTTTTGAGTAGAAATGGTTAGGATTGTGCTCATATTCACCTTTCCTCTGGGTCTTCTCTGGCATTTGAATCCATTTTGCTCCCCCTGCCCAGAATGGATGCATTCTGTGATGAGGTTCCCTGGAAACGTAGTGCTTTGACCCCTCCAACTATTCCACTGAGCTCAGAGTTATCAGAGTTGGGGGTTTAATAATCTGTATTTGTACATCTGTATTCAATTAAAGTTGTATTATTCAAATAATGCCAATAAAGGTATTGTCTAACGCCTTCCTCACCATTAACGCAGTCCTCTTTAACCTGACACCCAACAGACAGATCCTTTTAATGTCCCCAGTATTTCCAGCCCCCCTGAGAATGCAGCAGAACTCCGTTTTGCTCAGCTCAGCAGTCTGCAAAACAGTCTGCAAGGTAAAGAGCGGTTTTTCACCCTGAATAAATTACAACATGCATTGGGACATTCAGAGTCCTAATTAAAATTGGCATTTGGGTGCTGCCGGCTGCCGAGCAGGACCCATCACTGCAAAGGACCATCATTTGTGACATGGGAAATATGTGCGCTGGGCTGAGGGAGCCTCTAATAAAGGCACTCCATTCCACTTTTAAGGTCGGTTCAATGATCTTCCAGACTGGCGCTGTAGACTTTTGATCTGCGATAGCCTTGCAGTGAACACTCGAGCAATTGGAGGCTTAGAAGAAGCTTTATGCTTAGTCCTCTGAACATGCCTTCCAGCTACAGAGACTCCTATGCTGGTCTTGAGGCAGTGGTAGCTCAACGGGGTGGCATAGCTTGAAGGGGTGCAAAGCATTAGGTTTTGCATTCTCACTGAAGCGTGCAAGCTTCACACTCCCCCTTAAGAGCCATTCCTAGCCTAGCAGTGGGAGCAAAATGGAGATGTATAGGCAGGGTGAACATATATCACAAACAAACAAACAAACAAACAAACAAATAAATAAATAAATAAATAAGAGGTAAAGCCCCTTCCCAGATGAAGGATACCCCAAAAAATGTAGGACACGACAAAAGAAAATGTAAAAACACATATATAATTTATTTCATGTTGTTAATTTAAACACTATGTCTGCAATCCTAAAGACACTTTCCTGGGATTAAGACTCATTGCACACCATGGGGCTTACTTCTAAGTAGATATGGTTAGGAATGTGCTCTTAATTACTTATTATTAAATTTAAAAATATTACTTATAATGTATTAATTACAAGAAGGCTACATGCTGCCTCCTCACAAAGGAGGTCAATGAAGAATTTTTCTAGGACACAAAGCTAAAAAAAAGGAAAGGTTGTGGAAAAAGAGTTTGTATGGCCTCCTTGCAAATAGGCCCCCTGAAAAACATATTGTTTTGCACCCTGTTTAGCTACCCCAACATCTCAATGTCCTTGCAATATAGATTAGTGGTTCCCAAACTTTTTAGCAATAGGACCCACTTTGTAAAGTGACACACTATCGGGACCCACCTCACTTTCCAAGATTAAAAAACAAAGTTTTACTTTACCAGCATTTCAGTGGCCTTTATTTTTTTTTAACTATGGTTGAGTGGGGGACAGCCTTCTGGAGAATATGTAGAGCTCCATGAAAATTAAATCAGAATCACTTTTGTGGCCTTGCCCTCCCCTTCCACTGGCCAAGAGGAGCTGAGGCATATATACCTACTCACGAGTAAATGCACACATGTGGCTCAATTTTGCTTTCTAGAACCAGTAGTGGATAAAAAAAATCAGTAGACAACAATTCATTCAAAAAGTATCTTTAAAGACTAATTTCCATGATTCTTGCTCCTTTGTTGTTGAATGAGAATGCATTGGTATCAACACTGTTGAATTCCAGACACTAGATGAGTTGAATAATGAATCTAAGGGTGCCATCCTAACCAACTTTCCAGCACCAAGATAAGGGAAATGCAACTCTGGTGTAGGGGAATAAACATTGTCTAAACTTTAGGAGGCCTCTATTACTTCCCCCCAGCTCTAAGGTGAAGCATGTGCCCCACTGGCATAGCTATCCCAATGCTGGAAAGCTGCTTAGTACTGCAGCCTTTAGGAATGAAATTATCATTATTTAATGGTGCAAAGTTAGAAAATTGAATTTTGGTGCTTTTTTCCTTGTTACGAGGCATTTAAAGGTGAACCTCAGTGTGAGAGTCTGTGATATGGGTGGAGGGGGAGAAATCTTGTCTGTGAGATGATTCTAATTGGATAGCCGCCGGTAAATAAGGCCACGGGGAAGACACCGGGATGTCCAACACAAAATCTTTACTTGCATCCATGGCTGGAACAATGGAGGTACTAACACACTTTGTTTCTTACAGGTTACAGAACACGTGGAATGCCCGGGGACCACCTCGAGATCTTGCCAGGTAAGCGCTTCTGCCCTTTCGCGCTCCCCCCCCGCCTATCTTCTCTCCTCCTCCGGTCTAATCTCCCTCTTTCTTTCAGGCGAGACTCAGTACCGGACTGGCGGGGCCAGCGGGGTGGTCCTCTCCTTCTTTAACAGGCAACTTACAACCAGGAACGATACAAACAGTTCAATAAAGTCGAACAGTTGTCTGAACCTCAGACTGGGCCTTCTCCTTCCCCTCGCTCGAGGGGGCTTCCTCCTCGCTCTCCTGCTTCCCGCCCAGCCAGCCTTCCCACCTGTTCCCAATCCTTTAATACTCCCCAGATGCCCCGCCCTCTCGGTGGGTTCCACCCCTCTGGATGCGGTGGGGGAGGCACATCCTGCCACCAAGCAGGCCCCCTATAGTATCGGGGGTATCCTGGCCGCCTTCCTTCCTTATCCTTGGCCCCCGGAGGCCAAGGCATCCCAGCTGCCACCTTTCTCTCCCAGCAAGTCATGGGCTTCCCGTGTTGATTCAGTGGCCTGACAGCCACTTGCGGGGCAGCCCCTCTAGCCGGCTCGCTTCTCCCAGGTCTCAAAGTGGACAGTCTCAGTCCTGAGGTATGGGAGCGGACGCAAAAACACGGCGGCTCATCGTCACTGTCAGAAGGTTCCATAAACAGGCTGTCCTCCTCCGCCTCCTCCTCAGGGTTCTTCTTCGGCCGCCCTCGACACTCAGTATCAGTGGTAAGTCAAATCAGTGAAGGCCAAATCAGTGGATGTTGAGGTCCCATCTGTTCCACACCAATTTACAAGACAGGAGTAACCTTAGGTCAGGGTAACCAGTTTCCTGAACCTCAAAAGGAGGACAAGGTCTTAGATTCCTCTCAGCCTGGCCTTTCCGATGGACAATGGCATGTTTGCCTTCTTGTGAGTAAAACCAGCACTTTCACTTTCCATAGAGTTCAATGCATATTTTTTATTTTTAGTTTTTTTGGCTGTAACTTGATAGGAAGGCGATATTTCAAAACCAATTTTTGCATTGGATTCTGCTCTTCAATATGAATACAACAACATATGACATGATGGGGTACTGCACACCATTTCAAAGTTCCAAAAAGAAGCCAAAATGGAGGACAATGAAGCCCTTTTGGAGGACACCCGGACAGGAGGCTAAAAAAGAGGACGAATCCTGAAAAATCCTGTCATATGGTTACCCTGCCTTAGGTCAACAATATACTCTACTAGAAAGCCTCTACTTTGCAAGAGGTTATGAAGAATTGTAATTCAGCTGAACACCTGCAGTGCACAGTATGCTACCCCCTCAACTGCCCTGAGTACTAGTTTGGGTTCAGTGATGGGATTCAAAGAAATTAACAACCGGTTCTATGCCCATCTGGCAACCACTTTTAAATGACTATTTTTAAACTTTATATGTCCTATCTCTCATTAACAACCAGTACTATAGAGTAGGTGCAAACCTGCTGGAGCCCACGACTGTTTGGGTTGAAATATAGTCCAATGTCCACCTGACAACTGATTGAGCATCAGAGTTGGAGTTTCATAGTTGATTTGAGATTGATTTGAAATCTCAAATCAACTAAGTACTGGAGTACTTGGTGACTTATACAAGGTGACTGGAGTATAAGTTCTCAAAACATATTCAGAATATGTGTTTTGTCCTGCATGTATGGCTCACCCCCCAAAAAACTGAGATCTGGTTTTGTGTTTCCAAGAAACTGACTGATCACAATGACCCTTCAGCAACATTCAGAAAATAAAATCATATTCCTGCTTTTAAAGATGTTAATAATTTTTTTTGAAGTCATATATTCTTCTAGCATTTGTCAAGGCTGGTATGAATGTACATAAAACATAAATTCAATTCAGCTGTTTCTGCATTCAGTGAAAATTACGAAGACTGTGTTTGGCTTAAAGCCTTCTTTGATGTTTGCAGGATCTGAAGGAGTCTATAATACGCTGGGTGTGATGGCACCTTGTTTGCAAAAGTCTGAGACGTGGCCAGGTGTTTCATTAGATGCTGGGGCTCTGAAAATTGGGCTCGCTTATATGTTCAGTGCTTTCATTCTGAGATAAATTTTAAAAATAACCTTGGAATGTGCATTAATTAAGGTATTTATTAAGAATCTGCTCAGATTCTATTGGTGTACCTGTCTGCCATGACAAATAAGGGCCTGCTTCAACTTATAGCGGCACCGACACATGAGGCAGGGCACACATTAGACCTGGTTTTCCTGCTGTCCATGAATGGTGATCTGGAGGAAGATTTGCAGTGGCTCAAACTGTACATGGGCTTAATTTCACTGAAAGGATTACTCTCTGGTGGTGATGATGGTGGTGAAGAAGATAAGAACATAAGTAGAGTCATCATTGGATCAGGCCAAAGGTCCATCTAGTCCAGCTTCCTGTATCTCACAGTGGCCACCTAACAGGTGGTGAAGATGGTGGTGGCACATCTACTGAGTGTAATCCAGCAAGGCTTTTCCATGTTGAACAAAGCTTGTTTGGCCCACCTCTGGAGGGGACTGACATGGATGGTGAGCCAGCTGTGAGGAATTTGCTAAACACATTGCACACATTGCACATTGAGAAATTTAGGTTGGCCTAACTCAACTGGCGTATTTTTCTGTGAAGGTGTGGAGAGATCAGCGTATGCTTGTGCATTGTCTTAACCCCTCCAGGAGTGGAGCAGAAGTGTCTTATGGCACTTTTGTGACATCCTCAGGTCAGCACAGGACTAATGCTAGGACTTAGTCTGGCCTAAGTGGAGATTAGGATTGTAGACAAAATTGGTCAGATCTGTAATAATGTGGACTCTGCCTCGGCAGTGTTGATCTCTGGGGCATCTCTGGATTCCATTCAGGTTCTACAAGGATAGAGTCCTTTGGAGTGTACAGCTTCCCAGGGGCCTCCGGATGGCCACTTTGGAAAATATTATTATAAATTTCAGTGATGGCCAAGTAACCCATCATATGGCCCTGAAAGAGATATGGCATCATGGAGCACATGGCATCATGTGTATACCCTCCATGTGTGAATGGTAGTGGATGCTGCAGCAAGGCAGCACATGTCTCTGGGATTTCTAATGGCAGATCTCTGCATCAAACAGAGTATAATTGTAAACAGGAACAGAGCTAGAATCTTAGCTAGTCCTCTCTCCAGTGGCGTAGCGAGAGGGGGGCAAAGCATTTTGTCTTACAGCGAACCTATCCTTTGTAGCCATTTCAGCAAGTATGGCTCTGTTTTGCTCCTCTGTCCCAGAATGGCACGAAAGGGGAGGCTCCCTGGAAGACTCAGCGCTTTGCCCCCTCTAGGTATGCCACTGCCTCTCTCCTTGCCTTGGGGAGACACAGTATGATATGAATTAGGAGGACGGCAACGGCCCAATTCCAATGGCAAGGCAAGGATAAAGCACTCCTGATCAGTTTCTGGTGATTAATATCAGAAAGCTCTCAGATTGGAGGCTGAGAATGGCTTGTCTGAGGACTTGAAGAGTCAGTTGGAGTAGATCACAGCAACAGAACCCTTGGTTTGTCTGGGTATAAGGCATCTCCGTAATCCCCTGCTTTAGTACTTCTCCTCTCAACCTCCCAAATTCCACAGACCTGACTAAGACAAGGTAATCAGAGATACTTGAAACTCTAAATGCTGGTGCTTAACAAGATTTTCTGTGCCATGAGGTCATCCTGATGACTGACTGATTTCTTTGATTGCTGTCCAAATGGGGAAAAAGTGAAGCCATGATTCATGTGCAGAATTATCAGCAATGGGGCCCTGGCTGTATTTTGGTTTCTCTGTATTTAGAGTTCAAATGGCATGCAATGAGGAGTGGTTGTTGACTTAAAATCAGAACAGAGGGGTTGACATAATCAGAGGGAGACATAGTTTCTGGAGAGGTTTCAGTCCTTAGGATTTAGAGACATTTGGGAAGCATGTAAAGAGTGTTGTCATAAAGAGAGGGGGAGTAAAATACACTTTTTATCCACTGATTTCTTTCTTGAAAATCCTGTGCATGTGTTACCATGCACCCACCCCCAAAGGAAGACGCCAGACACTGGTTATGGAATATAACTGGGCCACTTTTATTTGTTATCAAAACAACAGAAGCAACAGAAGCAACAGGGCAAAGTGGGGCCTTCTAACTGACCCACCTCCTTCCAGCATGTGGACATCTACAGGGGAAATGGGCCTAGCTGTCTGCCTCCCCTGGAATTCAGAGTAGGGCCAACCATCCGACTTGAGGCCGCCTTCATCCAACTGGCGAAGATGGCCTGTTCAACGTCACCCCATTTGGCTGGCAGGACGGACCTTGCCACACCTCACTCAACCAGCCCTGGGCCTAGACAGCCCAACCTCACCAGAGCCGGTCAAGCATCACGTGAGTGGACTGCCTTTAAAACCCCGAGGCCTTACTGCCTTGGATGGGCACCAGATATTCTTGCCTGCCCAACCTGCATACTCTTATGCTAAAGTGGCCAAGGACATCCTTAAACGCCCAGCCTAACCTCTTGTCCCACTAGGGTAGGTGAAAACAACTGCTGTTCAGAGCCAGTGTGAGCAATGGCAAAAAATTCCTACCCAGCCCCGGAACCGGCAACCAGCTAGTCTTCAGACTGTTCTAAGGGCGGGAGGGAGGGACGCCGCTTGCCGCCAGATTGGTGGGATTTGGTGCACACCAGAAGGGGGCCCATAAGCCTAACCCCCTTTATTTAAAGCAGCCAATGGCTGCCCTGCCCCAGCATGCCTGTCACCCTCCTAAAGGGTGGGGATGAGACAACTCAATGCTGTCGTGGCTGCGACAACGCCACTTCACATTGGACATTTGACATTGGACACATATTGGACATTATCTGTCTTGGGTATCCTTCCTTTAGGAAGAAAGGTGAGATATAAATTGAATAAATAAATAAATAAATAAATAAATAAATAAATAAATAAATAAATAAATAAATAATTTGTACATTTACATCTCACGTCTCCTTCTTGGAATGTAGGGCAACATATAGTGTTTTCCAATGGGTCTTATATTACAGGTAGTAACAGACCACAGCTATGTATGGTGGTACAATATAACAATATTCATCAGTATAAAACCATTCCCCTGTGAAGCATCTCATCTTCCTGTATTTTCAATGGTAGCTGGAATGTTGATAGTTCCCTCTCCTCAACCTACTTAATTGACATGGAATGTTGTCCTGAAGATGCAGATACCCTCACATACAGGTTGAAACCTTTACGTATATAGATAAGATCCAAACTGAAATCTGCTTTGCTTCATGGGTTGTCACCTGAAAACAGGGTTCGATGGGAGACGGAGGCCACTGGCATATTTGTGTAGGTGAGGAGTATGGAGATAACATCCAGATAACATCCTTAAAAAGTCTGTGTGAAGCTTGGTTGCAGCTGCCTGCAAGACAATGAAAAGTGCAAGAGCTGACAAACAGCATGATGACTGCACTATTAAGGGAAAATACATAGATAAATGGAGATTCTTTGACAACATCATCCAGCCAGTGGTACTTGTACCACTGGTGATATTTGAGGTGGTGTCTGGTGGTATGTGTGGGGTCCCCAAATGCCCACCATCTTGCAGCAAGACTGCAAAATAGGAGGCTTGAATTCTAGGATGTGCTTGAAAAAGCCCTCCTACCCACCCCGAGCCTTTTACCAGTGGTTGTTTCATCATGTCTGGCCTCCCAATCCAGAAGTAACTGGTGATGATGTCATCGACATCAGTGATACTTCAGATAGGTGGACCATACAGAGAGGTACGGCTGGGACAGACATTGAGAAAAACAATCCTATGAGTTTGTATCATCATGGAATAATGCTTGTAAAAAACCAATCGAAAAATTTGCATTCAGCCTATTTACGCTGCCTTGAGTCTCCCGAGAAAGGTGGTAAATAAATAAATTTGCAACTGATTTGCAGTTGGAAACACCCCTGGCACATTAAGTGATCACCCTACAGTTTTGATATTATCTTGTATATTGTCTTTTGATATTGTCTTGCTGTCAAAAGAGTAGCTCTTTTGCTTCATTTTGTCACATTTTTTTTCTCTCGCTACCTTTAAACCCAATCGGTCGTGCTGATCCACATTATTTTGTTGGAACCCATTTGGGCAAAATCCATAGCAGTTACGGGTCCACGCAGTTACGTCACCCTCTCGTGTTATCTTATGGAAGGTCCTCTTAACTGCTCCGGAGCAAGGGGCTTAATTTCACTTGAGGATAGAGGCCTATGTCATATTTAAAGTCATGACATCATTGTTACAAATCAATGGATTTGAAAGAAGAACAGCATCAAAACAACTTGTTAAAAATGGTCCAACATTGGAGGTCCTTTGTCATTGAAGACACTGGTCAAGCCATTTTGGTTCATCTCTAGTTCTCAATTGAACACTGGTAGTTTTTGTGTTTGGTTGTTGTTAGAAAATTCAGTAGTAGCTTATTATTTCTATAAGACTGTAAAAAAATAAAACTAAAAACGGTGTGGGTAAGCCTTCTGTCTCTTCCGCTTCTGCAGTTGCGGCTTGCAGGACTCTGAGCAGCATTGCCCGTGATAAATGCAGTCCCTTCCTCAAGAAATTTGCACCAGGGATGACAAAGGTGTTGGATTCTCAGAAGAGCTTTTTAAGAGACATTAGAAGAAGAGGATCAGTGTATTTTTACAGATGAGCTGTCAATGGGGAGGTTATTGTAGTCCAGCCGAGTGCATTATTTATAGTACTTGAGCCTTCTGAAAAAAAGAAAATATAAATCTCAAAGCCTCTCTTTTACCCTCTTTGTGTATATATCTCTTTTTCATTGGAATAATTCTTCATCTCCTCCTCACATATTGCCGTCTTTAAAAGTTCAAATCCACAAAGGTTCCAGCCACACAGGATAGCTTAAGGCTTCTGCTATATGACTGCTATATGCTATACGCATTCGACTGTAGCCCAGTTGCCAGGTACAGGGAGCAGTCATGTGTTGACCTATCCATCTGCCGGTTTTGCAGTCCGAAGAAAGGCCATGTGACTGTCATGTGACATGTCCATGTGATATGCCAATGGCCCTACAATCCAGAGTAACTACGGGAAGACGTAAGAGGCAGTTACTCTGGGTTGTTCTATGCATTTTCCATAGGTTCCCATAGGTGGCACCGTAACTATGGGCAAAATCCAGAGTAACTACAGGGAATCCTTGCTCTGGTGTAAGAACAACTTAGGGTGCAATCCAGAGTAACTACGGGGAATCCTTGCTCCAGTATAAGAACAATTTGCTCTGGATTGCAATATGAATTTCCCATAGGTTTTCACTAGGTGATACAGTAACTATGGGTGCACGTAATGTCTCTTACGTGCTCCCATAGTTACTCTGGATTGTAGGGTTACTCTGGATTCCAATATGAATTTCCCATGGGTTTTCACTAGGTGGTGCAGTAACTACAGGTGCATGTAAAGTCTCTTACGTGCTCCCGTAGTTACTCTGGATTTGGGGGTATGTCGGTGTAAAAGGTTACTCTGGATTGTAGCCACAGATTCAAATTATGCAGCCTTTTCCATCTTAACAGAAACACAATGGAAATGGCCCCATTCTGAGTATGCAGTCTTGCTTTAATTTGAAATATATTGATTGAAACACTGCAATCATTGAAAAAAGATCTACCTCTAACTATGGAATTCTAAAGGAAAAACTAATAAATCACATCAGGCTGATTTCAGGCTCTGGTCTCATAGCAGTGAAGAAGTCGAGACCAACAAATGCATAATCATTTGTCTTTCATTGTTTTAATATCTTGAGTTTTCTGTTCATATCTTATGGGTCTAATTTGAGCATCACTCAAAATTCATTTGCTGTCTCACTGCTGGTGACATAGCACATGTTGGTTCTGTGCACATGTTATGCCACTATGCCAAGGGATATCACTTTGACAGTGGAACCCTAAGTACGTCTACTCAAAAATAAGTCCATTGTGTTCAATAGTACATACTTCCAGAAAAGTGTGGGTAGGATTGCAGCCACCATCGTTCCATTTTTAACCTGTGTGGCTGAAAGACCACTTCCTTCTATAGGAATTGTCCTAAGTATTGAGAAATTTGATGTTCTTTTCTGAAAGCCCTTGTCTTCAAAGATAAGGCAAATAGTTATTTGGGGATAGGCTGATGGTAACATAAGTGGATCACCTGGGCCAACTATTACAAAATGGACCCATACTTCAAAATCGGAGCTATTATATTAATCTCTTTCACCTTTTGAAAAGCCTCGTTATGATGCTCAGTACATAAAGCAGTGATTTTCAACCTTTTCCATCTCATGGTACACTAACCAGGTACTAAAATTGTCAAGGCACACCATCAATATTTGGACAAGTGACAATGTACACCATGGAGGGTTCAACTCCTCAATAGCCCTATTAATAAATAATTTCAAATTAACATAAATAAATTGTTCAAACTTCAATGACACACCAGTGGACCCCTTGCAACAGAAAATCACTGACTTAGGGTGAAATCCAGAGTAACTACGGGGAGTCCTTGCTCTGGAGTAAGAACAAGTTACTCTGGATTGCAATATGAATTTCCCATAGGTTTTCACTAGGTGGTGCAGTAACTACGGGTGCACTTAATGTCTCTTATGTTTGGATTGTGCCCATAGAGTAAAAGAATGAAATGGCAGAATCTATTTTTAACACCACAGGGTGAAAAAGTCCCAATTTTGACTAATCTGTAAGGTAGAGGAAACCTTCTTTGCAATGCTTTATTTAAACCTTTGGATCTACATATGCCCTGAATTTCTCTGGCGGTTTTCTAATCACCACCATTCTCCTTCTCCAGTATGTTCTTTTCTGTAATGGTTGTCGGATTCTGTATCTCTGTAAAACTGCTCCTCTTCTCTCCACGTTTGCAGCATTTTCTTCTTAGGTAGCTTGACTGGCTTCACATTATTATCAATCTTGAGCTTATAAACTCCTTCCAACTGTTCATCTCCCTGAAAAAAGCATTGGAAAATTGTTTTTCAATCCTTTCTTGGTTCCAACTTCCATCCTTTATTGAGCCTTCAGAATCCGCCTTCAATGTAATCTCATATTGTACCTTGATCAGATTCATAGCTCAAGCTGCCTTACTACCCAACAACACTACTGAAAGATCATTTACAGCCCATGAAACCTAACCTCTTATTTTATTTTTGCTGTGGCATAGCTAGAGGGGGTGAAGCTGTTATTCACGGAGGGAGTTGTGCATGTAGCCCTTTTGCCTTCAGAGCCATTCCAGGTGAGATGAAGCCAAACACAGAGTTGTATGACTCCTTTTGGTTCCCCCTTTCAGAAATGGAGGCAGCCCCTTGCGTTCCTCCCTCCAAGACTGACTGTACCACCTCCTCTGGCTACGCCACCACTTCTTTGTCTATTTTGAGTGTGTGTTTCCCCACTGGCTTCATGGTAATAAGGTAAAAAGGTAAAGTTTCCTTGGAGTGTTGCCCTGTCACCTATAGGCACTCACAGTTTATGCCCAGGAAGGAGGATAGGCTAGAAAGGGGGATAGTGTGCCATTGCCATAAGGGAATGGGTTAATTAACTGCGCAAAATGAGGGATACTTCAAGTCAATGGCATCCCTGGGAGCTTGTGGTTCCCAGAGGTTTCCCATGGGACGGTAACTACGTTGGTGTAAAAGGTTGTAGTTACTCTGGATTGCAGCCTTAGTCTGTTGGAAAAGGCAGACTGAGAGGAATCCAACACCCCTAGAACGGTCCTGATTCAATGAATGCAGTCTCCCAAAATCAGTCCAGAAAGTGTCTGATAATTGCACTGAACCCTATTGGAAGCAGAATTGAGTTACACAGCCATGTTTACTTGTGGGTAAGCAAAGGTGTCTTGGCTCATGTTCAGGTCAGACTTGGGAGGAATGCAAGGTTGCAAATCTGGTGAATCTAATTAGCAAATTGCTAATTTAAGATGGTCGCAATTGCAAATGGTCGCAATCGAAATGGGAGCTTAACAACTGCTCCAGAAAGCAGTTTCATGCCCTCCCAAAAAAGAATAACACAGTGATTTTAATACAAAGGGTAAGGTGATTTTTTAAAATATGAAAATATTAATTGATTTTTAATTAATGCCATTATTTAATATTGATAATAATAAATTAAATAATTTTGATGTATGGGGGTGTAAGAAAATTTGTGGGCCCGGAATGCCAAATGACTCAGGTATGCCACTGCTTCAGGTGTGAGCAAATCTGGTCTGGGATGGGGGCAGGATTGGCAGCGATGGTGCATGCTGCAGCCGATACCCATTCCCGGGCAGGGCAATATCTAGACACAGGACAATGTGGGCTTATGCCAGTAATTTAGCAGATGTGGCTTGCAGTGTGGTTTGCAGCGGGGCAAAGAGATGGGGCAAGGATTCCCTGAAGGATACACTGGTGACCCTACATCAATGCAGGTTTCGGAATGGGATGTTACTCAATGTATATTTCAAGACTTGACCTCTCCTTCCATTGTGGCTGTAGGGTTGTGGATTGAGACAAAGTGCAAGGTACAAAATATGGGGATTGTAGTGTGTGTTGTTGGGTCTGGTCTCTGGGTATTTTTTGTGAATTTTGTTGTATGTATACACTGTGTATGTATGCACAATGACAATAAAGAATTTATTATTTAAACATTTACAGAATTCCCAAAAAAATTTCAAAAGTCTAAACAGGACAGCCTGTTTCATCTTTTAGCCGAGAGAGAGAGAGAGAGAGAGAGAGAGAGAGAGAGAGAGAGAGAGAGAATCAACCCAACTGTTTCAAACGCACCACTTTCAGATCACAGGCTGCATAAAATAGGTGAGCAAGCGGTCTTTGCAAGTCTATAGGAGGGGAGATATTTTTACGAGCATAGTTTTGTTAAGTCACCGCTGTGATCTTGCCTACTGAGTCTTGAAATTAAGGTGTGAAAGGGGGAAAAACATGCCTATAAGCAGCCGGAAGCTGAACTGATGATGATTAGGTGGATTGCTTCTGTTACTGTAGCAACAAGTTTGTATCTGTTTGGGGCACCTTTCCACATTTTGCAAGGAGTATAATGGGATTTAAATGCAGGAGAAATAATGTGTGTGGGGGTGGAGGAGGGACCTCTGAAACACAATGGGAAATAATCAGTCGCAATTGCAGGGAAGCAATGGTGCCACTATAGGGATGAGGAAGTTATGGGGTCACACTGGCTGATGTGCAAAGGGGTGATGCTACTTTGGGGCAAGATTTTTTCAATCTTGGTATTTTCGAATAACACCACAATGTTGTAGATCAATCAATGCATTATTTCGTGCAGAATGCAGTGAAACAAACCACACTGAAATATCTCTATTCTATCAAAAGTTATACCCCTAAACCATTTAAATATATAGTTATACCCAAAGATATACCGGAAAAACAGCAGGGCTTAGCAGTGGTAGATCACCATTCTAACTGCCTAGGATGATGCCTTGCCCAGGGCACCCACAGCATTGCCACAGTAGGAGCTCCATCATAGTTCTTATGTTCTTACTAGCAAAATTGACCCACTGTTGTGGGAGTAAAATCCCCTGTACTCTATCCCCCAACTGTGCACCTGAACTATCCCCCCTCTGTGCACCATCTCCCCACCCTGCATCATCTCCCCACTGTTCACCATCCCTCATGCACCATTCCTCATGCATCATTCCCCTGCACCATCCCCCACCATGTACCATTCCCTCTCTGTCCACTGTCCCCTGTGTATCATCCCCTGTGCATCATCCCCCTGTGCACCACCACCCCATGCACCTCCACCCTCTATTCACAACCCCTTTATGCACTACACCCATGCACCAAACCCCTTGTACAACCCCCTGCACACCATCCCTCCCACATGCACCATCCCACCCCTTGCACCATGCCTCCCGTGCACTATTCTCCTGTGCACTATCCCCCATGCACTTTGTAGATCACTCAGTCTTCAATGTTAGGGGTTCAACAGTCAATCCTTCAGGAGTTTATTTTCTCAAATTTGGTTCTTAGTTGGCCCTAACATCACAGAAGGAATACTCTCCCCAAATTTCATGCTTCTAGATCCAGGGGTTGGGGTAGGGTGTTGATCAGTCAGCGATTCTTCAATGTATGGGGAGGAAAACTCGTTGTACCTTTTTCACCCCCTTCTGGTTTGAAGGAACAGCCTCCCCAAATTTCATGTTTCATGGTCCAGCGGTTTTGGCTGGGCGATTATCTCTACAGTCCAAGCAGCGCGTAAGAGACATTTACGTCGACGTAGTTACGGCATCACCTAGTGAAAACCTATGGGAAATTCATATTGCAATCCAGAGTAAATTGTTCTTACAGCGAAGCAAGGACTCCCTGTTACTCTGGATTGTGCCCTATGAGTCAGTGAGTCAAGTCAGTTTATATTATAGAAGAAGATAGGTGTGACATGCTGGCCTTCTGCACCAGGTGATACAAATTCTAGTGACACTACACAATATAAGAAAAACAGTATAGTTTGTGATTGCCGGCAAATCGTGCTTCCATGTTTGCTGGGATGATTGTAGTATAGTGTCTACAGTTTGGGGCAGGGAACAAAATCCCTCTCCCTGTGTGGCTTGGGAATGTTCTTCAGGTAAACTCATCTCATGAGAATTCCTTACGGCTAAATTTCTCCTATAGTGTCAATATTTGGGGTGGCCTAAAATCGTTCTGAACTCAACAGTACCTCACTTTTGTTTCTTTATCCTATATCTTTATAGTAAACCTGTAAAGTCTTTTGAACTAAACATGTTGATATTTAAGAACATGTAACGACATGTTGACGTATAGACTGGGGGATTGAAACCCCGGTGCTGGTTCGAGACCCTGAATTCAACAACACACAGTTGCTAAGCTGTTTGGTTTTTGCTTTACTGTAAATACTATGCATTTGATTTTGTTACTCTTGTGAGAATGGGATCTATGCTTTCAATTACTGGGTCCAAGCACAGACCATGGAAGATGACAGATTTCCCAAATTAGGTTTGCTGGAACAGTCAATGGAGGAAAAAGGCTATCTTAAAGGATTCCTGGCTTGCATCAGCGATTAAGTCCATTTATCACTACTGGTTATCAGAGCTGTCTGTGGTAGACAATGACTCCTATGTCTACAAAGTCACAAAGGCCACAAGATACCATGAATTGCTGGGTGGCATAGCTAGAGGGGGTGCAAAGCGACATGCAAGCAGACTTTTCCTCTTCCCTTTCTGAGACGTTCCAAGCCGGGGAGCAAAAGGGAGGTGAATGCAGATACTCCTCATGGTTTTAGACCACTTAAACATGACTGTTGAGAGCTGCTTAATAAATTGGCTTAGGGCACAATCCAGAGCAACTACGGGAGCACAGACGAGACATTACGGGCACCCATAGGTACTGCACCACCTAGTGGAAACCTATGGGAAATTCATAT
The DNA here is from genome assembly GCA_030015325.1 of Cryptoblepharus egeriae. NCBI lineage: Eukaryota > Metazoa > Chordata > Lepidosauria > Squamata > Scincidae > Cryptoblepharus > Cryptoblepharus egeriae. Next base: position 258,715,761 of record JAREYC010000001.1, read on the forward strand.
TGGAATCCAGAGTAACTTGTTCTTACTCCGGAGCAAGGACTCCCCATAGTTACTCTGGATTTCACCCTTAAAAAATTAAACAGGAAATATATAACTATCTCAGGTAAGTATGAACTGATCCAATAATGTTCATTATCCTTTTTGGGATTTTTAAAAATTTATTAATGAAGTGTTGCAACTCAAACACCTTTTGAGACTATTACCTACTTACATGGAACCCCCTGAACCCAGGGTGACCATATAGAATGGAGGTGCCTTTACCTTAACTAATGCATATAAGAGGGAATTGAGGCATGTTTAACTCAACATAGAAGGGTTTACAAAGCAGCACCTGCCAAAATTTCCTCTTCTATACAGTGCTTAAAGGTAGAGGCACTCTGTCCTCCATTCTGTATGGTCGCCCTGCCTGAACCTTTGTTTCACTCATGTGTAAGGCTTCAAGCCATATACACTCTTACCCATCATTATTGAATAGGATTGAATAGGCCTCATTGAAAAGAATTTAATAGGGTTGTGCTGTAGTATTTTAAGGAAATGGGCAACCTGATCCTCAATGCTGCTTGTTCCCTGGGAGAAGTCATTGTGATAGTGCCATAAGGCACTTTGCCACTTCTGAAGACCTCATGACATGGGTGGAGAAGCCAGCACAGTTCAGCCCTGACCCACTGAGCAGCCCAGTGATGAGTGCATACATGTCACCAGCACATGCTCAGGAAGACCTCATGAGCTCATCAGAAAGACCTCATGACCTGACTCACAGAAAGACCTCATGAGCTCATCTCACATGGTGCAAATAGAGTTTAATCCTTTTTTAACCCTAAATGTCCACATAGCTTCAGTTTGCTAATGTCTTCCTTTCCCTTTGTCTCCCTGGATTGCTAATCTGCCTCACCTTCTATTACAAATCTGCATTTTCAACAACATAATAATCTGATCAGTTAACAAGAACATAATAAGAGGCCCTTTGAATCAGGCCAAAGACCTGTCCAGTCCAGCTTCCTATATTTCCACAGTGGCCCATCACATACCTCAAGGAGAACCCAAGACAGCTAGGGACCTGTATCTGGGCACCTTCCCTTGCACAGTCTGTTTCTAAAACCAAGATGTTGCAAATTCCCATTATGGTTTGTAACCTGTGATGGATTTTTCCTCCAATCTCCTTTTAAAGGCTTCTAGACCAGTTTCCATGACCATAACCTGTGGCAAGACGTTCCACAGACTAATTACATGTTGAATAAAGAAATATTATGCCTCTTTTCTAAAGAATCCCAATAGTTGCACCTTTTTCTCACAAAGGTGGTGCCCTGGCTGAGTAATCATTTGATCTTTCTTTTCTGTACCTTTTCCAGTTCCACAAAATCCATTTTTGAAATGTGGTGATCGGAACTGGACGCAATACTCCAGGTGTGGCCTAACCTTTGATCAGTACAATGGCTTTATAATTGTTGGAAAGAAAGGGTGATATCACACCTATAACACGTAAGGATGATATCACACCGATATCACGCCTGGGAGAGGTCATCTGGAGGTTTGGAGTGAGGTGTCATCAGTACACTGATGACATCCAGCTCTATCCCTCCTTTCCTCCTGAGTCCGAGGAGACAGTTGAGGTCATGAATTGCTTTCTGGAGACAGTGGGGGACTGGATGAAGGTGAACAAGAGATTAAATCCTGATAAGTCAGAGGTGTTCCTGGTCTGGAAGCAATCGACTCACGTAATAGAATATCATCCTGCTCTGGATGGGGTTGCACTCCCTCTGGTCCGCAACTTGGGGGTTCTCCTGGATTCAGAGCTGCTCCTGGAGTCCCAGGTGGCGGCTGTGGCCAGGGGAGCCTTTGCTCAGCTTCTGCTGATTCGCCTGTTGCAACCATACCTGAGTCACTCAGATCTGTCCACGGTGACCCATGCCCTCGTGACATCGAGACTGGATTATTGTAATGTGCTCTATATGGGGCTGCCTCTGAAGACAGTCTGGAAGCTTCAGCTAGTCCAGAATGTGGCGGCCCGTGTGATTGCTGGGGCTTGTCGGTTTGACTCTGTTGGGCCACTGCTTCAGCGACTACACTGGCTGCCCATTCATTTCCGGGCTGAATTCAAAGTGCTGGTCTTGACCTTTAAAGCCCTAAATGGCTCAGGTCCAGGGTACCTGAGGGACAGCCTTCTTCTTTACACCCCCAGCCAGAGATAGGGCTTTCTCAGTGGTGGCACCCAAGCTTTGGAACTCCCTCCCCTTAGAACTGACGAAGGCTCCCTCAATACAGAGCTTCAGGCGGAGCCTTAAAACCTTTTATTTTTAAAAAGCATTTTAATGGGGCAGGGGTTGGGGGGCTGTTGTTTGTATTGTTTTTAGCTTATATGTTTTTAGCTTATATGTTTTAATTGCTTTTAATTGAATGTTCTATTTATGTTTTTAATTATGTTTTAATGTGAGCCGCCTTGAGTTGGTCTATGACCCAAGAAAGGCGGGACACAAATTTTTAAAATAATAAAATAATAATATTCTTATTTTTGCAAGTTCCAAGAACCTGATTAAAAATGCACCATAAAATGTGGTTCATCTAAAGCAGGGGTCTTCAAACCCAGGGGCCAGATGTGGCCCTTGGCAAGTGACATTGTGGCCACAGCAAAGACCCTTCTATCCAGCCCTTGGGCAAGCCTTGAAATCCACTCCAATACAGTCTTATATGTAAATATATGTAAATGTATTCAAATTCGAAATTTAAATTAGTGTCAGAGAGAGATCAGAAATCTAAATAAGTAACACAGTGTCAAAGAGATGATATGGCCCTTCTGCCAAAAACTTTAGAGCCCCCTGATCTTAAGAAAAAGAGACAGACGATGAAATGCCACTGAAAGCCACCTGAAGCATTTGTTCCTTTAACCCAGGGGTCCTCAAAGTATGGCCCGAGGGCCGGATTCAGCCCGCCAGGGCCCTCTATCTGGCCCATGGCCTCCCCACAGCCTGGCAGGGATGCCCTCAGCTGTGTGGGAGGCTGAAACCAGGGCGCGCGGTGTCTTTGCACACCCAGAGGCTGTGATGGCTGCAGGAGCCTGTTCCTGTCCCGCCCTGTTCCTGTGTTTGCCCAGAGGCTCCTGCTCGTTGGGGGGGCTGAGGGGCGCCCACGCGGCACCACCACACTGCAGCAGCCTCTCCCCAGCCAGTGGGGGGGGGGGGTTAAAGCCACCTGCGCTGGTCCTCCGTGCCTCTGCAGCCCGCTGGGGGGGGGGGTTTAGAGACACCAGAGGCTCCAACAGACCCTAAAGGTAAGCACCCAGGGAGTGTTCTAAAATGTAGGGCAAAATGTAGGATATCCTACATTTTGTCCTACATTTTAAAAATGTTGGACAATGTCCTCCAAAAGTCCGGATTATAGTCCAGCTCCCGACAGTGTCTGAGGGACAGTAAACCGGCCCCCTGTTTAAAATGTTTGAGGACCCCTACTTTAACCTGAAATCTTTCTTCATGGACTATGCAGATCTAACGTCTGTGTTAATTTCCAATCGTATTTGTTTAATCCTGGAGGTCCATATATTTTCACGAGGCTGCACACCAGCAAACGTTCAGAGCATAAAAAATAAACAATCACATTTTTAATGATGAATAAGCTTCGTTTGCAAAAAAAGAAATAAAAATCACCACCCTCCCAGCATTTTATGTCCAGGAGGTTTGGATTTCCAGGAGCTCTCAGAGCATTAATTTAAATAAGATTTTCATTTGTGTTGCATTAAAGTTGACAGAGAGGAAAAGTATGAACGACCATCTGCTAATCAGTTTATTCTTTTATAATGAAAACAAAACTGCAGCCTCATTTGTTCGTAGGGCACAAGCTGATTTGAAAAGGTAGGAAGTTAGGCTAGGAGAGAGCAAAGGTTCATAAACCAGATCGTATGGAATTGGGTTTTGGGGATTGTACATGATGGAACTGAGTAGTATTGTTCATCAGGGGCAGCGTTAGCCAAATTTCAGTGATTCAGTGATTGTTTATTATAATGATTTGTGGGTTGTTGATATTGTTGTTGTCTGTGGCTTCAGCCATCCATTTTCCACCCTTTCTGGTGGTCCATGGGGGAGTCCTTGCCCTGTCAGACACTGAAAGTGATTTTTCTTTTCCTGAGATCCCATGTGCAGCTTTTCAGGGTCTTTCATTGCCCATGTACCACAGTTGGGAACTAGTATTCTATAGCATGAGTGTCCAAAACCTGGCCCAGGAATCAGATGTGGTCCATGGTGACCATCCATGTGGCCTGTGGCAAGCCCACTTCATCTCGCCCACAGGCAAGCCATGTAATCCTCCAGAGGTGAGGTGAGGCAACCTCTTGCCTATGAAAGGGGTTCAGTGCAGTGGTGGGCTCCAGCAGGTTTGCACCTACTCTATAGAACCGGCTGTTAACAAGAGATAGGACATATAAAGTTTAAAAATAGTCATTTAAAAGTGGCTGCCAGATGGGCAGAGAACCGGTTCTTAATTTCTTTGAATCTCATCACTGGTTCAGTGACTGCCAGTGCAATCCTAAGCATGTCTATTCAAAAGCAAGTCCCACTGTGTTCAATAGTACTTACTATAGTACTAGTACTATACTATTACTAACTGTGCAATCCTATTTGTGGCTACTGAGAACTATGTTCCATTGAAAAATGCTTTTAGGATTGCAGCCTAAGTATTATTACTGGTACTTACTACTGTATTACCACAGGAAAGCCTGCATGCTCCTCCTCTCCCTCTGGGTGAAAGACTTTATGGGCACAATCCAGAGTAACTACGGGGAGACCTTGCTCTGGGGTAAGAACTATTTACTCTGGATTGCAATATGAATTTCCCATAGGTTTTCACTAGGTGGTGCAGTAACTACGGGTGCACATAATGTCTCTTACATGCTCCCGTTGTTACTCTGGATTGTAGGGTATGAACTTGGTTGAAGTTCACCCCCTCTCCCTGGCTTAGAAAGTGATTATGAACTTATTTGAATTCATTCATTCATTCATTCATTCATTCATTCATTCATTCATTCATTCATTTATATAGTCATAAGTTCCACCTCTAATATAGTCATTTATGTAAATTTATTCAAATTTGAAATGTAAATTCATTCTTTTTTCTGGCAATCCTATGCAGTGTCAGAGAGCTCATCATCACCATAATACTTTATTTGTACCCCACCTTTCTCCTGGGGGACCCAAGGCAGCTCTCCTGCTAAACTATTTGAACACCCCTGTTTTATAGGGACTCCTGTGAAACATTTGTACTGGATCAATACCAGTCAGAACAATGGAAAATATCCTACTCTGGAGTAAGTAAATTGTAAGTTAGTAAATTGCTTGGAGTACATTTCTACAGTTCCTGACATATCAGTAACTGGATATTCCAGCATATCAAATGTTCTTTGCCAAGAGTTTGAGAATAACATGCCGTTTCTCATTCCAGGCTACTGGTGCAGAGAGCCACCTTCTGTTTTTGACATTTTCCTTGCATGCACTGTCTTGACTGCTGCAAATGTGCATTGGCTGCACTATACCCTGTGTATATAAGTCCAGGTTGCTGGTCTGAAGGTCTTAGAAGAGGCAGTTGTCTTTAGAGATCTTACTTTTTAAAATTATTGAACATAAGACCTTGAACCTGAACATAAGACCTGAACATAAGACCATAAGTTGAACCGTCACATGATTTTGGGTAGGAATTTGTTGCCGACTGATGGCTGGTTTCCAAAAATCACATGATCTGGAGCAGATGGGAGGGAGTGTGGCCTGTGGCCCCCACACCTACTTTGGACCTGGGAGGCTCATGGCAGCTGGAGAGGGAGGGAGCACAATTCAGTCCATAAAGCCTGGGGTGCGACTGCTATTAGATGTGCGTGGAAAATTGTGCCGTTTCATAAAGCATCAAGTACGGCGGGGGAATCGGTTGCAATAGAAATAAATCAGGACATGCAGATTTTATGCTTCCATGTGACAGTTTGAATGATGGATGTGCACTATACCCAAGCACATAAACATTTTATTTGGGAAGGGCAGCATAACGTTTTTTCATGACTGGAATATCATCTACCACGTTTTCATTTTGGCAGGCGGTGATTAACACCCGTCCTGCCCTCCTCTTCCTCCACTCTCCAAAATCACATTTCCTGTTTAAAACACAAAAGCTACACATGTATGTATGTGGTCTGTTGGCTTTAGGCTTCAAACAGGTGTTGATATCTAATTAAAGTATTTATTTAGAAGCTCCAGCTCCATATTTAGACTCAGATCCAGTCCACATGCTGGGGTTGGAGTTGGACACACATGGTAGTAATTGGTCTAATTTGAGAATTTCATGGCTCAAAAAGGATTGCTGAATTCCTTTCTCCATTCCTCGTATATTCACCAACCTAACATCATAGAATCATAGAGTTGGAAGGGACCCAGTGGATCATCTAGTCCAACCTCCTGCCTATAGCAGGAAACGCTCGTCTTGTGAGGACCCGGGTCTTAAACCCTAACCTGCTGGTTAACAGGCACAGTGTCTTAACCACTTGCACCACCAGAGGATCCATGATAATGTAGCAAGAAAACTCTGTATGCAGCTCAACCTACATCTCCATAGGCTTTGCTTTACTTGGGGATGAAGACTCTCATGAGGACTAGAGCATTAGGCCTACAGATAATTCAAAATATGGTCATCAGCTAGCTATGCCATTAGTGATGATGACCCCATTGTATCAACCACCCTTCCTATTCTTCTGCAACATAACCTGTGTGTGTGTGTGTATGTGTGTGTTTGTGTGTGTTTGTGTGTGTGTGTGCGCGCGATGGCTATAAATTGATCTGTACAATTTTATTTGGAAGTTGTGCAGTTTCCCACTTAAGACCACAGGGAGTTTTCAAAAAGTGAACTGCCGTCACTGCAAAAACTGTCAAGCGAGGCCTCCCCTGCAGTTCTTTTAACACTAACACATCTCTGCAACGAGCAGGTACGAAGGGTGGATTCTCACTAATGTCATGGAGGTACTTGTTAAAGGAAAATTTTTGCTACTAAGCAGAAAAGTGAAAGCTTTGGAGAAAACTATTAGAAGCAGCAATCTTTGGACCCTGAGCACCGCAGAAATTGCTGACTCCATAGAGCAGCCTGGTGGGATTTATTAGAAGTTTTGCTCAAAATTCTATGTATCGCTGTCAGTTTCATTGAGAACTTCCCCTGATGCTTAAAATTTACATGCACTGACCCTTCAATGATAGGATGTGATCTTTACTTCCCCCCTTCCCTCAAGGCTTATTCTTTTGGTTCCTTTATTATCTAACCATCACATTCTGTTCACATTCATGCTGTTCAAAGGGAATTGGGGACAGGGAAACCATATGCCCTCTTTTTCCAGGACAGGTCCTCTTTTTTAGTTTGTGTCCTTGAAAAAAACTTCAATGTTCTCCTTTTCCCTGCAAGCAGGCAGCACGTAGCCATCTTGTTATTAATAAAGTAGATGCAATAAATTATATGTAATGGTTTTAGAATTAATAATAAGTAATGTGTTTAAATGAACCACATGAAAGCAATATAAATGAGTGTTTATTTTGTCATGTCCTATATTTTCCTGGAGTGTCCCACTTTTTTTGGGTGGGAGGGATGACAAATGAAACAAATGAGTGTGTTATGAATTCTTGGTATGAAGCACACTCTATTCGCACCTTTGCAGAGCGACAAGATCAAAAGGGTATAGCTAAGAGGTATAATTTTCTTCTCTTTTGTCAGATCCCAAATGTTAAATACACGTCCTTCCCCAGCCGCTTTCTTACAAAAGAATAAAACTGATCAGCAACGAACTTCAATCTGTGAAATGTCACCCACCCCAAAATATGTAATTATCACATGCATATTAAACCGAGACAGTCCTTTCCTTGCGGGGTGCCATTTTTACAAGCTAAAGTATTTCAGAATTTTAATTGGCGAGGTAGCAAAAACCCATGGTGCTATAAATCGGAAAAGACTCCCAAAGTTTTACAAATCACACAAATATGCACCTCCACCTTCCTCCTGTTTTGTGCAGCACTGAACATTTCTTCAGGCATGTGGGGAATCCATTTGTAATCCACATTTGGATAGCGTAGATGTTCTTTTTGGAACCACCAGTGCAACAGTGAGGCTCCATCATGAGATGAAGAAGAACATCAGAAGAGCTTACATCAGGCCCATGCCCATCTAGTCCAGCTACTTTTATCTCACAGTGACCCACCTGAAGTCTCAGGGAGTGCACAGGACTAGAAGATACTTGCACCTCACTGCCATTCCCCTGCACCTGGCATTATATGTACCCTTTAACCCACCCGCGCTACACCACGGTGAAGACACCAGAATGCACTTAACTTGGGCCACTTGATTAAACACATGTGACCAATTTTATTGAACATACCTTCCCTCCCTCACCAGTCTGGGGTACACAAAAGAAATGCCATCAATTTTTGCCACTGATTTGGAGAAAATAACTTGGCCCTCGTTAGTGAATATTTCACTATATCAATATTGAATGTCAGCACTTAGCCTTGAAGCTCACTGGGTATCTTGGAATAAACTGTAATTTAGTAGATTCACCAACCACAGCGTTCCTAATGAAAAACGGAGGTTAATAATGATGTAATAATATTAAGAGAAGTAGCCCAAACATGTCTCTCCCCCCAAATGGGCACTCTATATTAGGGGAATGGAGTTTGTAGGTACCTCCTTATGCCTCCTGCTCTGAAATGGATCTCCTCTGATCTGCATTATTTCACTAGCCAAATTCAAAGATAGAAGAGGGGGAAGGCTACAAAAATGGGAATTGAAATAAGCATGCTCATTACTGTTCGATCCACTCCTGCAGCTTTGTCCGTCCATCCCATGAAACGGATTACTAAACTTGACAATGGTTTCTGCTCAGGCCCTTTTATGAACTCTGAAACTCTTCTGTGTTCTGAACACAACTGCTGTTGCTCAAAATAACAGCAAATAAAGTCACAACAAATGAAGACCTATAAACTCCCTTCCTTCCAGACCCCTGAAAAAGCCTTAAAATGGCCGTAATGTCATAAAGCTGCCCCTGATCCACACAGAATAATTGGCAAAAAGAGGCAAGCCACGTCTGGGTACTGCAACTTTGAATTATATTCATGCACGCAAGACAGTGTAGTTCAGACAGTGTAGCAAGACAATGTAGACCAGATCACAGAAGCAGATAGAGGGAAAAGGACTCCAGTGTAATAGTAGCAGATGTTGTCACTATAGCATTGGTCAATTCTATCGTTATGGAGTCTTTTCAATGGCTATAACCTCAGAATGTGGATAAGTTCCTCTGTAGTTTGAGATCATCTTCATGTCTGCTTGATCCTTGCCCAGCATGGCCAATGTGATCTGCTAGGCCTGTTCTGGCCAGTTGGGTGGTATATATTGTAAATTCATCTTTGCCAGAGGAGATAATGCCTCACATTCTGAAGACTGCAGTTGTGCAGCCCCTTCAACATAACCTGTGTGTGTAACATAACCTGTTAATCTCATGATACCGCCAATCTAACTACCAATCAGTAGTTAGATCAGTAACTCTAATCTACCTTTCTTGGATAAGGTTATTGAGTGCCTGGTGGCATCTCAGCTCCTGGGGTCCTACATGAGACGGATCATCTGGACGCCTTACAATCTGGCTCCAGGATAAGCTTTGGGACAGAAACAACCTTGGACCTTTGGAACAGAGACAGCCTTGGACAGTTCTTCTGGACCTCTCAGTGGCTTTTGATACCACTGACCATGGTATCTTTCTGGGCCAACTGGCCAAGTTGGGGATTGGAGGCACTGCTTTGCAGTTGTTCAACCCCTTGGCTGACAAGATCATGATTCTGGGCAGGGTGACCAAACCTCAAAAGGAGGAAAGGTCTTAGATTCTTCTCAGCATGGCCTTTGTGGCAGACAATGGCATGTTTGCCTGCTCTTGAGTAAAGCTGTGATATTGGGCACTTTCACTTTCCTATAGAGCTCAATGCATATTTTTTATTTTTATTTTTTTGGCCATAACTTTTGATAGGAAGGAGATATTTCAAAACTGATTTCTGCACTGGATTCTGCTCTTTAATACAAATCTAACAACATATGACATGATGGGATGCTGCTCACCATTGCAAAGTTCCAAAATGAAGCCCAAATAGAGGACAACGAGGCCTCCATTTTGGAGGATACCAGGACAGGAGGCTTAAAAAGAGGACAAATCCCAAAAAATCTGGTCATATGGACACCCTCATTCTGGTGGGACTCTGGATTGGCACCATTCAAAAGAGCACCCGTTCTGAAAGCTGCCGTGTGTCCCTAAATAGCATGGTCATGACCTGTTCTTATTAAAGGGCACTTTTTCAAAGGGTTTGCATCCAAGCCAAAGGGACACAGAACAAAATGCTGGATTCTTATTCAGCTCCATGGGTTTGCGGTCATTTACAGGTGGAAACTTTTGCTGAGTCAGCTGCACCTGGTCTCAGATGATCATCCTGTGGAGGAGGAAAGATCAAACAGTTTTTTCCTCAAACCAGCAAGGAACATGGTTATTAAAAGGTTTCTTGAGTGTAACTTGTCCCTGTCAGAAATCGAAGGTCATAAAAAGAAGGAGCCAGGCTTTATTTACTTCCATCCTGCTGCTCTAATTGAAGGGTCAGACTCAGCCCGAGAGCTCCAGCCCCATTTGGTTCTCTCTATAAACCTTCACAATTTATGCTGAAAGTGAACGAAATGGCCACAGCATCCTTTAGCTGGTGATCAAAGACTTTGAAAGATCAGCAGATTTGCCCACTGTTGTATTTTTTTTCCTCCTCTCTGCTTCTCTAGGGAAAGAGTGGTCTACAATTTAAGTAACAGCATTTAAATAATCGCCAAAAACCTGACCTAAATGGAGAGGAAGGGAAGAAAGAAATCCTTTTGCCATTGATGTGAGATACAGTGACTGATTGTTCTTTTATTTTTTTAGTTTAATGTCATTTTAGGCTGCAATCCTAACCTCCACTTAGGCCAGCCTAAGCCACGACATGAGTTCTGTGCTGATCTGGGGGTGTCACAAAAATGCCATAAGACACTTCTCTACCACTCCTTGGGAAGGGTTAGGCCAGTGTACAGATATGCGCTTTCCTCCGTACATCACCACAGGAATGGGAAGATCGATGAGTTGTGCTGGCCTAAGTTAGGATTGCATCGTTGGTGTCAACAGCAATAAGAAAAACAGTCATATATAAGACTGAATAAAGTCATTAATGAAAGTCATCATGGCTTGTAACCTGTGATGGTCCTTTCTACCAGAAATTTGTCCAATCCCCTCTTAAAGGCATCTGGGTGAGATACCATCACCACATCCTATATTTGGCCTTCTTCACCACTGACACACCTTGGGTTGCCACTAACATCGAGTTGTCCAAGATTGTTCTTCCAGTATGGAGATATCCATCTGGAGCTCTTCACAGAGATTTTCACATTAGAAAAGGGATTGAGAGTACATGGCAAATATTATAATGCTATTGTACAAATCGACAGTGAGACCACATTTGGAGTACTGTGTCCAGTTCTGGTCTCCACATCTCAAAAAGGATATAGAGGAAATGGAGAAGGTTCAGAGGACAGCAACCAAAATGATTGATGGTCTGGGACACTTCCCATATCAGGAAAGGCTACAGAATTTGGGGCTCTTCAGTCTAAAAAGGTGCTTCAGGGGAGAGTTGATTGAGACGTACAAAATTATGGAAGGGATGGATAGTGAGATTCTCTTTTTCCTTTCTCATAACACCAGAACTAGGAGACATCCATTCAAATTGAACATTGAGAGAGTTAAAACAGACAAAAGGAAACATTTCTTTATCTGGCATGTAGCTGTTCTGTGGAACTCCATGCTACAGGATGTAGTGATGTCATATAGCTTCAAAGCCTTTAAGAAGAGAGTGGACAAATTGGCAGCATTGCTGTCTTCAATCTATACCACACCTTCCTTTCCATTCCATTCTACTCTTTCCATTCTACTCCTCCATTCTACAATTCCCATTCTACCCCTCCCTTTCTCTTCAATAGTAGCAACCAGGCTGCTCTCCATGATATGTTAACTTTTGCCATGGCCATATATTGGGAATCTCAGAACCTTTGATCAAGGCTCATTCCATCCACAGTATGTGCTGAGCTCAGGTGCATCGTGCTCAGATCAAATGCATCTTGGAGGCGCAGACTCATCTAAGCAACCCTCCTGAAAACCTGGTTAAATCGTTGACGTTGTGTCCTTTTAATTAAAAACAAGCTGGCATTTACGACCACACGCAATCAAGAAATGGAAGATTTTATAACCCTTTTTATCTCCTGATAAGTGGGGGAGGAAGAGATGGCTTGCGCTGTATTGCCCGGGAAGATCATCACCTAGAAGGAGGGCAAGCGCAGCTCAATGTGAACTTTAGGGGGAAAAAAGCTTTTCGTCGCCTCCCTAGTTTTGCATGAACTCCTGTAGCCTCTGACCACAGGCATGTTTGAAGCACAGCTAATCATACATTACTGGCCGATGAGTACCAGTCTCCTGCATGCATCCTAATTGCACATTACAGGTCATTCGGTTGTGTGTCTTCATCTTCAGGCTGCTTTCCTAGCATGTATCAGCTTGACAATGAATCACCCCTTTCACCATGACCCCTTCAGAATGCCAGACCCCAAAGCTGGGATGAAATGAAGGGTCTGTCTTGCTTTTATGCTTCCAGCTTCGTTGCTGTAAACAGCATGTTGTGCTCTATGGCACGTAGGTTTTTGAAGCTAGTTTTCACTCTCAAATTTGGCACAGTATTTTATTTGCACAGTATTATTTAATGTCTGCGTGTTCCCTGTTCCAGATAGTTTTCAAGAGAAGGTCACAAAATTATATTATCTAATCACAAAATTATGAGATGTGTGCTGATTGATTGATTCATCTGTCTGCTTACATAAGCATCACAGTGATAGGGATCTTTCCACATTGCATGCATTGGAAAGCTGAGATTTGGTATTCATTAGCAGTTCCCAAATTGTATGCCACGGTACGGCAGGCTGCAAACTCATGGAGGGGATGGGCATGGAATATTTTTTTTTCTGGAACAGTAATTTCTAAGACCAGAGATTCCCAAAATACGTGCTGCATAACTCACATGTCATGTCACATAATGTCACATGGCCTCTTTTTCTTGGCCCACCAGGCCAACATAGCATGAAATTTTGTATGAATAGTTCAAGATCATTTGCTGTCCTTGCAAGACCTAATGTGGCCCAATAAACAAGGCGGAAGAGGCTGTATGGTGTTGTGCAGGCTCATGTGAGTTCACAGGAAGCCACAACCCCAATAGTAGTGAATCACTCCTATAGGCTGTACAGAAACAGCAGGTCTCCGTCAGTCTTGAAAGACTATGGTATCATGCTCGGCGCTGCATACACTGCATGCGAAGCACAAAAGCCTGGGCTGGATTATTATGGAGGATAGGCTGTTACCCAAGCAGCAAATACCCCCTCTCCACGCCACTGAATTAGTCCAATGAAAAGACAAAGCCGATACGATTGGATCCAGCTGGTGTCGCAGAGCTGGGCTAAGGACAGGAGCTCACCCTGTCTTGTGGGGCTGATATGGGTCTCGAACCCTGGTGTCTTAACTGCTTGCGCCACCCACAGCCACAGTACAGAAACAGAATTGTATGGATACTATGAAAGAAATGCTCCACCACTAAAGACACCACAAACAGATTATGTTTCTGGTTTACATAAAAAATATTTTAATAGCACTTGTACAGTATGAGTATCTCCTTCTAAACAGACAGTTTTGTCAAATATTTCAAATATTCCTCCCACCCTAGAAAGTTGAAATTTGATACATTCATGATCGACACCCTGAATGTGCATTAAATATACAACACAAAATCATAAAAAACAACACTGTTTTTGGCAGATGTCACAAATGTCACAAATGTCACAAAGCTACACAACACAAATATAAAACAAACAGTATCCTGATACAAGGCCTATATAAATAATGTCTTGAAAGGGGCAAGATCCTAGATCCATTGTAGTTTGGCATTGGGCTTGTTCCAGATCTAAGGGGCAGCTATTAAAGAGAGCATTTCATCAGCGGCTCCTAGTCTAGTAGATGGTGGTACCTCCAAATGATTCTCATTGCCAGATCTTGATAAGGCATATATGAAAGGAGGTAATCCCTTAAATATAAATATCCCTGACCCATGCAATGCTTCTTTGGATAAGTCTATGTGGTATAGCCTCCCAGCCAAGGTAGATAATATATTTTATAATGCTTAGTATAATTATGGATAGTTTTCAGAGCAATAACCAGTCTGGACAACTTGAGCCTGGTGGTTACAGATGTGTATTTGTTTTGGCAGAGCGTTTCAATCTTTGCCTCTTTAACCCTGGCATTCAAACAGAGGAGATCTCAAAACCTCATCTGGTGCTGATCATGGGTTCATTGACAGTCACAATCTGGCCTCAGTGATTCCACAGCCGGGAAAGGAAGCCAGCAACTAGTCTCCACTCACACCGAAACCTAATTTTCCAAGAGAAGGATGTCAGCTGCTGCTCTGCCAAGCATTCACAGCTGATGGTTGGCTCTTCATGTCTTAGTAAATGATATTGGCTGGGAAGGTGGTTCCTTGGCTAGCAAAGAAGTAATGCTGGCTGGGAAATAGGGGGGCTATTAAAAGAGCAAATACTACTAAGTGGTTATTGTCTAAGGTCACAGTACAATTTAAATAGCAACATATTGTCTTTTTGAGTGTGTCTCAACTTTGTTTTGTATCAGTAGCATAGCTAGAGGGGGTCAAAGCACTACATTTGGCAGGCAAGCTGCCCTTCCTATTCCCCTTCAGTCTACCCACACCACCAGGAGCTGCAGGTAGAAAAACTGCACTATGAAATGGTAATCTGGTGAAATGAAGTGTTCTCGGCCAGTGTTCTCAACCAGTGATATGAGTACCTCCAGTGGTTCTTGAAGTGGTGTCTGTTAATACTCACGGGACCCCGTATTGAGATCAGGAACCAAGCACAAAAAACAGCAGGAGGAGGCTCGGCTTGACATACAGAGCATCAAAGCATGCACTCTGGTGCTTGAAAAAGCCATCCCATCCACCCTGATGACATCAGTAAGATGTCATCACCAGTTACTGCTGCTGTTACTTCAAATAGGTGGACCATGTAAAATGAAACACAATGCTAGGGATTCTATCACTGAATAATGCTTGTAAAAATCCCATTGGAAAAATGGGGTTTGAAAGCTGCCAGCCTATGTAAATTGCCTTGAGTCTATTGGGAAATTGTGCTTGCTTTATAATATAGCCAAGAATTACAAGATGGTTAGGTTCATATTTGAAACCAGGTAAGGAATGTTGGTGGTAACCTCTGTGTGAATGAGCTGTAACACCGAAACATTTGGTAAAGGCAATGAACCTCTTGAAACTCTTCCTGCTGAACTAATTAGTGTCTTGTTGGGGAGAAAAAAATGTTTCTTTTTGTTACACTGAGACAAAAATGAGGCTCGCGTTCCTGAAAAGTCTTGTTAGTTTGTCATTGGACACAATTGTTCTTAGAGGCCTGTGGTTGTGCATGGATGGGGGAGCTATGGATGTGACAAGGCTTCATGTTCTTCATCCCTACCTCCAGCCGCTACCACCAGGGGTTACAATTCCACCAGGTCTGTGGCCGAACAGATGGTCCGAACTAATGAAAAGGGCCCTTTTAATTAGTTTGTTCGAAGATGCTCGTTCACATTGGAGCTCCCAATAAAGTTTCAATGACCAGGACCTGTGATGCTGGCTTCCAGCAGTTGCCATCTGCTTGGTGGTAGAAAGTGGCGAAGGGAAGGCTGCTTATATTTCCCACTTCACTGAGCTGGAAATAGGTTTAAAGGGTGTAGCTACAGAAAGGGGGGGATTTGTTGGAAAATCTCTTGGTTACTACTAGAAGCAATTCCAAAACTGTCAAATCCCGCCTTCCAGAACTAGGATTACAACAGTTTAAAAACTGCTTTTTCTAACAAGGGTTTTGGAAAGGAGTTTTATATCAGCAATGCCTCTTAACATTTTTGAATATTTTAGGATTTTTTTTGACCAAGCTATCACTGACAAAAGATAAAGGCAAATGCAGTTTTCTCTGCTACTTGTAAGTGAAATAAAGATAGTAACTAAACACCAAAGTGCACAGAATGTTATTTTTCCAGTGAAGTGGTACATATTTACCTACTTGTATTTATACGTTTTTGAACTGCTATGTTGGCAGGAGCTGGGCAAATTTCAGGAGCTCACTCCACTCAGGTCTCGAACCACTGACCTGCCAACCTTCAAGTTGACAAATACAGTCTCTTTAACTGCTGAGCCACTGCAGCCCAATTTGCTACTAACTAATTTACCTGAAAGTGTGTGTGTGCTGCATGTGTCTATGTACATGTGTAGTGATGTCACTAAGTTTTGTGTTATCTTGTGTAGAAGGCCAGCACATCACCCTCATGTAGGACCTCCTCCGATATACGCCTTCAGCATGTGCATGATGACGTACCATCGCTCCACCCATTCTTTTTTTGCTATATAACTTTAGATACATTTTTTCTGCTATATACCTTTGCAGTATGTTCTTCCTTTGCTGAAAATTGCAATCCCTTCTTATATTCCTCATTGGATTCAGCTCTGAGCAAATACTTTTCAGGTGGCAACTAAAACACCAAATCTCATATGGCCTTCGACATTTCACCAATGGAAATAGGGACATACATGCTTATAATATCACTGCTCCTAAACCAAAAACCATTTTGCAAACCAACCCTACATCTCCTGTCACATATCAAATACCCTTCTGGCTGTTTATTAAACCTGCAATTGTATGACCTCCACTTGATTTAACCTCCAAGGCAAATTATTCTGTTGCTTGGAGAAATATTAGAAAAACATCACTGTCCTATCAAGAATATGTTATCAACAGTTCAAAAATATGCTACTATACCCGTTGCAGGGTGTGAAAGAGCAGAATGTGCTCTGCATGGAGCCTCGCAATTCACATGCCTGCATTTTATCTGCAAGCGCGCTAGACAGGGGTATACGTTCCCTAATCAGGCCATCATTCACTGCACACTTGGGAGTAAATCATATTGTAATCTATTTTTGAGTAAACATGCATAGGATTGCGTTTTCAGAGATTTTTCAGAGACTAAGGTTAGGAACTGAGCCCTATACAGTTGATAGCCCTATATGAACTCTTTATATGAGCTTATATATGTGGGACCCTATTTATGAGTTTTTTATATGAGCCACTGAGAGCGGCTCTGATGGAAGCTGACTGAGCTCTCACGCAACACCAAAACAAAATGTTATCAAGACATCTTCATGTGGGAAGAATAGGAACAAAAGAGGGACAGTGGATTTCCAGGAACAGAAACTAAAAACGATGGTTTAGCTAAGGGGGAGGGGAGAAGGGAAATACATTGCCCATCTGGCAGAGGCATCACTAGGGTGGTGCAGACTGCACCAGGTGACATGGGGGTGTTGTGCACTGGGGGACCCCCAAAATGCAACTTCACAATGGTGCATCACACCCCATTGTGTCCTACATTGTGCTCTGCATGTGTCCTACATTGTGTCCTATGAATGGGAGTTGTCCTCTAAAGATCCTCTCTACATCCTCCTCCTCCTCTAAAGATCCTCCTCCTCTAGAGGAGTTGACCTCTAAAGATCCCTGCAGAAAGCTGGACCTATAAGTGGAGCTAGATAATATGAGAGAAATCAAGTTTATGCAGGGCTGGTTTCATTGCAAAAAAGTACTGCAGGACATGACATGTGAGCTGGTAATGCTCACATTAAGACTTTAAATATGAGAAGGCTGCTCACTCAAATGTGATTTATCATATGGGTGGCATGACAAATCAGGTTTCAGGGACTGATATGTTCATCAATGTGCTGGCAATCACATCCTTGCCTGTGATTCGTGTGCTTGTGCTTTTCTATGCCCTGGTTTTTTATATCCGTGTCCCTTCCCTATGATTAAGGTTTAGTATCTTTAAATGGGAATTGCGAGGCACTGGACGCTGCTGGCTTTTATGCGCTCATAAATTAAGCACTTGTGGCTTTGAAGGCAGGCTGAATAAAGAACAGCAGTTGATCTGTACCATTCACCTCTGTCTGGCCGTGTTGACTCTGGCTCTGTATCTCAAACAACATATACAATAAAAAATGCCAGCTCCCCCTTTGCCTATAATGGGGCTATGACAAAATATGTGGCTTGAGGCTTGAAACCCTTTATCACTGCAGCCATGATTTTTGGGAATCTGGCTGATATAAAACTTATTGGTGAGTTGCCTGGATCCTTGGTGGAGCTTCTCCAGCTGGGACTTTTCTGAATGGATTGTGCTAAATGTTGTGTAGGGCTGTGAACTCAGGGAAGGAATATATAAGATGAGAGATTAATGCACTAAGGCCAGATCATTTGTACTTAGCCTAGGCAAATTCATGGAGGATGAGTTCATCATCGCTCTTAGCCATGGTGCTCATAATAATATTAAACATAGTGCTACCTGGGTGTGCGAACAGCTTCACTATCTTTTTTTGACATTGTTTTTATTATCGCCATATTGCAGATGAGGCTTAGCAGCTTGCTTAAGGCCACCAAGTTCGAAGCCAGAATGGAGGTGAGATTCTTACTGAAGAAGTTCTCATGAACTTCAGTTCAGACTCTTAGGATGCAGTCCTTACCTAGGCCAGCATAGCTCATTGGTCTTCCCACTCCTGTGGTGATGTAGGGATGCAAGCGCATGTGCATGCATTGGCCTTTCCCTAGGAGTGGCGCAGAATTGTGTTACAGCAATTTTGTGACACTCCAAGGCCAGCACAGGCTTGTGCCAGGGCTTATGCCAGCCTAACTGGAGATTAGGATTGCAGCCTTTGCCACTATTCTACACCAGTATTGCACCATCTCATTTAAGGACAGCGTGTAAATCAATACTAACTGTGCAGGGGAGGGCTACAATTCCATATGGCCCAATCCTATGGGCCTTTTAACAGCAGTTGGATTCATTAGCACCCCATTCTCTGATCTCTTTTGTTACTATGAATCTTGCAACAAATTTCCCCTCCTGTAGCTCATCTGAGAATCTCAAAGTGGTCACAAGATTATTTATACTTTCTTTTTACCCTCACAACAACCTTATAAGGTAGGTTAGGCGGAGAGATCACGGTATGTCTGGCTCAAGATCACCCAGTGAACTTTGTGGATGAGGAGATATTTGCAACTGGTCACCCCTACTACTAAAACAGTGCAATCCTATGCATTTCTATTCAGAAGTAAACCACATTGTGTTCAGTGAGGTCTGCTCCTCACTGTATAGGTTTTCAACCTAATAGCCTAAACCTATCAATTTCTGTCACAGTTGGAACTAGCATGTTGATGGTGGTTGACACTTCATGGTGTTGTGAGAGGTCTTCTGGAAGTGCACAGATCTTCAGGCTTCTAAACCATCACATGGACGTGGCTCCCCATAGCATGCTGCACAGCTGCAAGTACTATAGTACTGTATGTTGTTTTTGCAGTCCTGTCCATACATTCTGTTGCTGGGTATACAAAATGCCTAAAGAAGGTGGCAGGAATATGGACACATAGCAATCCCAATCCCATGGAGAAACTCTTCCCAGTTCAGTGCTTGCCTCTGCTAACAGGCAAGCCAACCCTCTATGGCCAGGGACTAACTCTGTGTGTGTGTGTGTGTGTGTATGTGTGTTTTGAGGGACAATATGCTGCCACAGCCCCAAATTTTATTCAAATCCATCTGCAATTTTGGAGATTAAAAAACTTCTGTGTAGTCCTGGTT
Organism: Cryptoblepharus egeriae; assembly: GCA_030015325.1. Taxonomy (NCBI): domain Eukaryota; kingdom Metazoa; phylum Chordata; class Lepidosauria; order Squamata; family Scincidae; genus Cryptoblepharus; species Cryptoblepharus egeriae. The sequence continues at coordinate 258,735,571 of JAREYC010000001.1, forward strand.
ATGACGGATTTGGGGCATCCATTCTTGCTTTCTTTGCAGACCAACCTGTTTCAAGAAGAGAAAAAAATTCTCAGCACCGCAAGCAGCCATCGCCATCCCTTTTATGAATATTGGAAGGATTAAATCCTGCTTGACCCTTGGAAGTCTGAAAACAGTTTTACATGCATTGGTAACATCCCAATTGGATTAGTCTAATTCCTTGTTTGTAGCTCTGCCAGCATCCATTATTGCAGAGAACCTCCGGCTTCAGAATGCAGCATTAAAAGAATGATCTCTGGCTCCGCCAAAATGAGCAAATTAAAAAATCCAGATGTCTTATCAGTGGCTCCCTGTTTTAACTCAATTGACGGCAATATCTGCTTTTTGTCGGATGGATGTCTGCGAGGATTTGGTATTTAAGCGTCTGATTGAATGCTGCAGTGTCAGCTCCAAACACAAACAGCACAATGTATTTGGGAACTCTTTCCCTGGGGAGATTGGTCAGCCCACCCCCCACCCCACTCCGTCCCACCCTCTGCCTCTATGGAGTTTTCAGATGGCCAGTAAAATATGATTTATTCCCCCAGGCTTGCTGAGCTTCTCATTTCCTGGAGTTGCCGTTTTAGTCATCAGAGTCTGTTTTATGGTGGCTAATTCATGGCGTGATATTTTTATCTGAAGTTTTTATGGTGTGGTTGCTCTGCTTTAGTTCTTGTAAGCCGCTTTGAGGGTCTTCGGGTGGGAAAGCAGCCTATACATTTTAAGAGGGGCAATAAAGAAAGAATGGAAGGTGCCTGGCACGGGGAGAGGAGCTAATGCTACAATTCTACCTGCTTGACCTCTTGCTCATATTTCTAGAACTGAGACTGCTTAGCTACAAAAAATCGAGAGATGCTCTTTTCCCTTTCACATAATACCAGAACTTGGGGATATCCATGAAAATTGAGTGTTGGGAGGATTAGGACAGGCAAAAGAAAATATTTCTTTACCAATCTAGAGTTGGTCTGTGGAACTCCCTGCCACAGGATGTGGTGATGGCATCTAAGCTCAGTGCCTTTAAGAAGGGAGTGGACAAATTCCTGGAGGAAAGGACCATCACAGATTCTTATGTTCACAGGAGAAGCATCATAGGGGGCCATGCTCATGCCCAGCCAGCTACTGCTTGCACTATTAGTGTGATGGAGGAGCAGTAGCATCCCACTTTTCTGTGTGTCAGATGAAGGAGCAGTGTTATGTTTGGGACATCTGGGAATTTTGGCAAGAAGGAGGACAATCACAGATTGCTGTGGCTGCTGCTTCCCACATTGGCTGGTAAGTTCCAGACAGTGGCATAGCTAGAGGAGGCTCATTTATTTATTTATTTATTTATTTATTTATTTATTTATTCATTCATTCATTCATTCATTCATTCATTCATTCATCCATTTACTGACTGAGTCCAGAGTTTTCTGGTGGTGGAAGGATTGTCACTGGTCGAGTTTCCAGTATTGCCAGATTCCAGTGTTCCACTGGAATTTCCAATGTTCCATTCCTGACTGCTGGGAATATCATTTCCACAGTAGTCTTTTGAGGTTCCTTCCATGTACCCTTCTTTTTTTGTCCCCACAACAACCCTGTGAGTTAGGTAGTTGTTCTATAGGCAGCTGTGTTGACAGAAATAGAAATGTATGAGGTTAAAAAAAAATTAGTAAAAGGGGGCTGACACTTAGGCAGCACCCTCATGTTACTAGATAGTACTGAGAATCCACTAGTGGCGCATAAGAAGAACATAACAAGAGCCCCACTGAATCACGCCAAAGGTCCATGACTTAGTGAGCGCATAAGACAAAAAGATGTGCACTCGGATACTCAGAATATGGAACCGACAGTCCAATCTTATGGTCATTTAGACAACCAGATCAAGTTCTCTAGCACTGTAAACAGTTTGCAGTTGTTACAAGCATGACCTGCACTTTGCCTCAAGCAGTGAGTGGCTGGACCTGTGCAAAGATGGATGCTGGTTATGTGCTCCCAATAGAATGAACATGTAGGGGTTGGGAATGAAGCAGGGAGGGGATGGAACGGTGTGGGGTGGATAAAAATGGGAGGTGATGGGGCAGAGGAGAGGGTGGATTGACTTACCACTACATTGCTGCATAGGGACTTATAGGCTATGTAGGATTATAGGCTATGTAGGATTGGGCTGAAATGCCCATGCTAAGGTCTTATAGGTCAGGGAAGCAGAGATTGGCTGAGGAAGGATTGGCACTGCGACCAAGATGGCACTTATCCTCAAGCCATGAAGCTTAATCTGCCAGGCTTCCAGTGACACTGCATTGGGGGTATTGCAGTATATAAGATGGAGTATGTATACTGTATGGAGTATAAGATGCTGGATTGAGAAGAGGCTTGTGAGACCCTTCTGGTGCTTGTGCTGGAAGAGAAGAGGCTTGTGCTGGATTGTGAGACCCTTCTGGTGCTGCGCCCAGGAGCTTCAAAATTCTATTTCGATTTCTCCACTTTTGCTCTGCACATGTTGCAGTTATTGGAGTGTTTATAAGTGGACAGTTTTAATTGCAGAAAGCTTTTTGTTGAAGAAAAAAGAAAAAAAAAGAAAAAAGAAAGCACCCCAGGCTTACAATCCCAGGAGGAGGAAGGATGTAGGTCCAGGAAATGCATACATATTCATACATTATGAAGGCCATAATGTACTAAAACCTAATGAGATGCACACACCGGCACAGTCTCTTGAAATCTCTTTTTGAAAATGCTGAAATAAAATATATAGCCTCTTTTTGGCTTTCTGGAGAAGCAGAGAAAGGTACTTATCTATTGTTTCCAACAATTTGTCCTCTGGTTTCTCACCAGCTATTTCAAGAGAGAAAATTGCTGCTGATTTAATGAACAAAGCATTAAAAAACAACACCCAATTTTCAGTGTTATTTTTCTAAAAGGGATTACAGCGCAAATGTAAATGTTAACAATGAGGTGATGTTTCAGACAGATGATGAGTTTGGCGATCCGATCGTGCTCGCCAGCGTTCACACTCCCGGAAAAAACGCTTGATTGAAATTAGTCCACCCTTCCTGCGCCCTGGCTTCTTCCCTCAATTTGTCATGCTGTTGGGATTGTCGAATAGAAATTTCATTGGATTTTAACTGACTTAACCCCTTTCACAGTCTTTGAATGGTTCCCTGGCAGAGATTTGCCATGCACCCCTTGCTTAGAAGGTGGGGGGGGGGAAGAGTGAAAGCCTTGTTAAAGCCCTAAACGGACAGCGAGAAAAATATCACAATTTGAGATGGACAGAGAATAGCACAGCTTTTATGTCTTGCAACAAAAGAGCTTGTGATTCAAAAGCATTTCTGCTAGACTTGCGGATTGCAAGATGGCCTGTATACTAATCTCATGTCTGGGCAAGAGGCAGATGCGAGGAGGAGTAGTTTGTCCTGATGGGTTTTTATTTTGATGTCAGGTCTTCTGAAAAAGCAGACACCAAATAAGATCCTGATGGTCAGGACTGAGCTCGAGCAAAAAGCCTCTATTCCCTTCCAAAGAGAAGTAATTTGTCATTGCATTGTAGAGAATGGAACAGGTTTTTTTGAGATTGAAAGCTGCCACGTGTTCTAGTCACAGGCCTAAGGGCTGAACTAATTCTGCACATCTTATGTGCATGCCTTAAATGCAATTTGCAATTGTGTGGTAGAATCTGCAGATTTGCTAGCTCCTTTTTCTTTTTTTCTTTTCAACAATTTTTCTCTGTATTGCTTAAGGCTGATTCTTAGCTACTTTTTCAAGCCATCAGATCTGTATGTTCTGGAATTCATGTTATTATACATAACACACCACATGACGCATCACACACTGCCATGTGTGACAACAGATGCGATCTGCCCATGTATCCACGTCCATTCCCAGATCTGCAGAAGTGCAAGAGACTCCATCAACACACACATGCCACCAAGGAACTTGAGGAATGGCTTTCCCTGGTGTGCAGGTCACAACGTCGTGTTGCTCACAATGAGAGTCATCCAATTTTCGCTTCCATTTTCAAATTGGTCCCAGGTCGAGGCTTTCCGTGAGGGATGGTGAGGAAGGAGCCTCAGACGGCCAATTTTTTGCACCATTAAGGTGTGGCAAATTGTCAGTTACTCTAGTTTATCATTATATTTCATTGGCTGTCATTCAGAAGCCACACAGTTCCTCGCTACCACCATCAAACTTCAATATGTGGGCCACAGTCAAGCACTTTTATTTAAGGATTATGATGTTATGGAACTCAGATAGAATTGAATCACTTCCTTTTATACTGCAAATGTGTCAGGAAATAATTCAGATGTTTGACAAGAGAACTGCTTACAGAAGTATACCAAATAGGTAAGAATTGGACAAATGTATCCAGTTCCACATTGCTTGGATGCCAAACAACATATTTATCCAGAATAAAACAATGTAGAATTTGTCACACACTATACTGTTCTACATTGGCATAGCTCAAGCAGATGCAAAGCACTAAGGGCACCATTCTAAGTAACTTTCTGAGTTAGGATGGCATAGCTGTGCCAGGGGGGCATGTACTGCATCTAGCAGTTGGGGAGCAGTCGTGGAGGCCTCCTGAAGGTAAAGGAATCTTTGTTCCCTTATCTCAGAGTTGCTTTGCCCTTACCTGGAAAATTAAGATTGTGCCCTAAGTTTTGTAAGGAGTTGTACACTGTTATGTACAATGAGTCCCTCCCCTTCCCTTCAGAGCCACTCCGGTTGGGAAAACAAAAATGGAGCATTACAACACCTTACAAAATTTATGTTCCATTTTGCAAATGCTCCATTTTGTTCCCTTTCCCGGAATGGCTACAAAAGGATGGGGAGGGCCACTTGCACACTGCAGTGATGCTAAGGGCAAAATCCAGAGCAGTTATGGGTTCACGCAGTTACGTCACCCTCTAGTGTTATCTTATGGAAAGTCACCTTAACCGCTCCATCGCAAAGGGCTTAATTTGACTTTAGGATATGGGCCTAACTTCCAGGTCTTGGCACAAGTTCTGTGCTGGCCTGGAGGTGTCACAAAAGTGCTGTGAGGCACATCTGCGCCATATCTGGAGGGGCGTGGTGGTTAGGCCAGTGCAGAGACATGCAGCATCACCACAGGAACAGGGAGATAGCTGAGTTATGCCAACCTAAATTAGTTGGTATTGTGCCCTATATTCCTTCCATCAAACAAACTTTATGTGCTTTACGCATACAGGGCCCCTTCTTACCCATGGCGAACACATAAGTGATAGAACCCTCTCATGTGCTCCCTGAAAATGTCCTGTAACAAAGGGACAATTTTCCATTTTTTTCTGGCACTCAGCTGCGAGATAGCAGCACGATCCTAGCAGGGAGGGAAGTGTCTCCATGTTGTTTAGGCAACATGAGGACATCCTCCCTTCCCCTTGTTCCCAGGATAATCTTGACCCAACTTTGTAGTTCCTCACAAAAAATCGATGAAATGGGTGTGGGGTGTCACCAGTTTGATAGGCAATGAACGAGTCTATGAAGTTGGGGCTTCTGTTTCCCTTTAGCCTTACGAGGCCATATGGAACATTTTTTCTCCCTCACAAATTTCAGTTTGATATGAAATAGGCGAAAATTGCCACTGGTATTTTGTCATGGAATATCGCTCATTTGTGAATGGTGAAATGCTGCTAATGCAGCAATCAGCGGGACACTTTGTGGAGCTAACCATCCAGGAAAATGAATACGTATTTGGTTGTGAGAGCGGCAAGAGATGCCTTCAGGATACACAAATGGTAGATCTCTGAAGGAAAAAATGTCCTGTGGTTGACGGCAGAGGTTTATTTGGAATACTCTGCAACAAAACATGTGAAAGTGATTATTATAGATCTCTTCTGCTGTCAGGGAAAACAAAATTTTGTGAAATGTTGGCCTTGAAATAGTCTGGACATTGAGCACGGTGGTTTTTAAATTATACCTCCATTGATTGGGAAGATAGCCACGTGAAAGCTAAATGAGGCACTCAAGGGCTGGATTGAGCATTTGTACGAACACAATTTGCAAAGTGCTCAGTGTCACCAGAGGCCATTTTGGACCTAATCCATGGCAGTGAATCAACTATCTCACAATTAAGAACGAAGGCACGCAGGACGGCTGAAGAGCCTCAAGCCATCCTCTTGGTAAGACTGTCCAATTAGACATGTCTTGTTAGCCATGAGCACAAAAAGCAGGGCTAGACTATTTGTGGAGGACTGTGAAATTCTTCTCCTAGAGTAACTTAATTAGAATTTAGCAATCTATTCCATGTGACTGAGGGTTGTATCACTAACATTTATACTCATCATGTATCTGCACTAGTGAGTGAAGTTATGATGTCGTTTGTGCTGTTTTGATGTAGATTCCCTTCTACAAATTTGTGGACCAACAGTTAAATTCTTATCACTGTTTTCTCTTTTCATTCCAGGGCATGACGATCCTTGTACATGTTGGTGTGCATCTCCCTGCAGGTTCCCCGAAGATTCAAAATTCAGTGGATAATGAAATCTATGGGAGGACAGTTAGGACAGACAAAATAAATTTACTTTACCCATTGTGTAATTAATCTGTGGAACTCCTTGTCACAAGATGTGGTGATGGCATCTAGCCTCAAGGCCTTTAGGAAGGAATTGGACAAATTTCTAGAGGAAATTGGACAAATTGGACAAATTTCTAGAGGAAAAGTCCATCATGAGTTACAAGACATGATGGGTATGTGCAACATCTGTATGTAGGCTACATCATTAATGCCAGATGCGGGGAGGGGGGGGGGGGCACCTGGATGTATGTCTGTTGTTTTATGTGCTCCTTGAGGCACTTGGTGGGCCACTATGAAATACTGGAAGCTGGACTAGATGGGCTGCTGGCATGATCAATAGGACTCTTATGTTCTTATGAGATAGCAAAACAGAAAATGTGAGGCAGCAGTCCCAGATGCCTCTACTGTACATATCTGCAATTGTGATTTATGCTTTCTTCCGCCCCATCCATGCCTCACATGGCATCCCCTTCTGGCCTGGAACCTGGGGAGGACCACTTCCTGCTCCCACAAATTATATGTCACTGTATCTCCAACACAGCTACTAGTCATTGACGGACCTTTCCTCTATGGAAAAAAATGTTAAAGGAAGACATAGATGACCCTCATTTTATTTATGCTGAGAATTCTTCTATGAACAGTGAAGTTTCCACTTTATTCTCACCACCCATAAGTGGTAGGGTTGGTAGTAATCAGTGGCATAGCTAAGTCATCTGGCACCTGGGACTCATAAAGCTTTTTACACCCCAAAATTATTTATTTATTATCAGTATAAATTACTTAATAAAATATTAATATTTTCATATTTTTATCCCACCCATTTATACCACCACTTGGGGTGCTGTATGTAGTTCCTCCTCTTTTTTGTCCTTACAACAACCGTGTGAGATAAATGGAGCTGAGAGAGAGTAAAGATATACATTAAATTAATAATAATAATGACCAAAAATATTTGCAGTGATTATTTCTTCACAAGCACTGGGTGAATGTCAGTACCCTCCCCTGATACCACTCCTGTGCACATAGACCCAGCATCTGGAGCCCAGGTCTTCTTGCCTGGAAGAGGAAATGGAGGACAATCTAGATTTTTTTAAAGCTCACAAGGTTAAAAAAGAGGCCATATCAAAGGAAAAAAGGACACATGGTCACCTTCCACCAAATGGATTTTATCTTATAGCCTGGCTAATTTTTATCTTATAGCCTGATTTAATTTAATCAAATACAAAAAAATCAATAAGCATTTCAACCCTCCCATTACCAGCTCTCTGACTACCACTTTTTTCTGGAAGGGCAGATGTGAGGTTACCTTCTGGAATATTGGCTGAGCTCCACTTTTGCTGAATCAGGACCATCCTGGGGGACTTGCATTCCTCTGAACCTCACTTGAACTGGAGGCCAGGCACAGCTGTTACTTCCATGTAAACATGGCTGTACAATTTACTTCTACTTTCCATAGAGCTCATTGCAGTGGAGCCTGGAGCAGGGACTTCCTTCTTGGGTGAATGATGGGGCTGCATTCATTGCATCAGAACCTGTTTCCTCTTAGCCCGATCTAAGGCAAATTGGCCTATTCATAAGTAAAGGCATTGTATGGCTTCGTTTCAACTTCTATAGGGTCAATGCAATTAAAAGGGATATGTTCTGGGGTGATTTAGGGGGCTGTGTTCATTGAATCAGGACCATTCAGGCATTCTTGGATTCCTCTCAGCTTGCCCTTTCTGATATACTATGGCAGATACGTGTAGGTAAAGCAGTGATGTGGGGCACTTTCATTTTCCAATAGAGCTCAATGCATTTTTTTTTTGTTTTTTTGGCAAAAACCTTTGTTAGGTTATTGAAGGGGATATTCAAAAAAATGAATTTTTGCATTGGATTCTGCTCATCAATACAAATCCAACGGTATATGACATGATTGGGTTGCTCCATTCCTTCATGTCATTATGATGTTTGTCACCCCCAGAGCGTCACCCCCTATGTTGGTACCTGAGGTGGAGCACCCCCTCTGCCCTTCTCTAGTTATGCCACTCTTGTAATGACTCTATTTCCCCTTCCACATTCTATGCATACTCTATATGCATAGAAGGGAATGTAAACTTAGGGTGCAATCCAGAGTAACTACGTGGAGTCCTTGCTCCGGTGTAAGAACAAATTGCTCTGGATTGCAATATGAATTTCCCATAGGTTTTCACTAAGCAGTACAGCAACAGCCCGTAAAGTCTCTTACGGGCTCCCGTAGTTACTCTGGATTGTAGGGTATATTGACTATCCTCCCAGAACTTCAAGGGGGATGCCATCCAGGACAGGCATCAATTGAGATTTTTCCCACGTTAAACCCCATAGCATTTCTGCATCTGATATAACACCCCCCTTTCACAGTCTGCAACATCTAGACTTTTTATTAAGAGCTGTTCCAGTCCACTGTTCCTTCAAATATCTTTAGTTCTGCCTGCCCCAAGCCTTTAAAATTTTATGTATATATTAGGGATGCTATATCTTTTATTTGTGGAACATAAAAAGCTGGTCATGTTGAAGTGTATTTTTTGAGTAAATTTCATGCCTCCGACCCAATTTTATGTTTCTGAGGCTAGTGGAAAGAATGTGGTTTATTGGGGTAATGGACCAAATTAGGGAGTATGTATTAGCTGAGAGTGTTGTGATAAGCAGTCGGGGAAAAACTGGGAGTGTGACATAGAGGAGGGCATGGAAGGTTGTTATCAGAAACTCCCTGAAACAATTTGACTCATTTATTACAGCAGCTGAAAAGAAAAAGGCAAAACAGAGATGTGCAAAGGGTCAGATGAGTAGAAAAATTTATTATTATTATTATTGGCATCCTTCAGTCTGGAAAGACTATGGTATCGTGCTCTGATTGGAGGTCCTGAAACAACATCTAGTGTGACTAAAGAGGCCAATTGGAGAGTGTCCATCCCTTCCACACTGAGGACAAATAAATTCCATCCCCTGCCCAGGCCCAGGTTTCGCTGCTTTCGGGTCTGTCTCTTTGCTTCAGCCTGCCGAACAAGTGTCTCTTCCAGTTGGAGAAGGCCATGCTGGGTCTTTTGCCTCCACGCTGAACAGTCAGAGGTCAAGGTTTCCCAGCTGTTGATGTCCATTCCCAAGGCCTTTAGATCCTTCTTGCAGATGTCCTTGTATCGCAGCTGTGGTCTCCTTCTTGGGCGCTTTCCCTGCACTAATTCTCCATATAAGAGATCTTTTGGAATCCGACCATCAGCCATTCTCACAACATGCCCAAGCCAGCGTAGACGCCGCTGTTTCAGAAGTGTGAACATGCTAGAGATTCCAGCACGTTCCAATACTTTGTCATTTGAGACTTTGTCATGCCAGGTGATTCCAAGAATACGTCGGAGACAGCGCATATGGAAGGTGTTCAGCTTCCTCTCCTGCCATGCATAAAGGGTCCAAGACTCACTGCAGTACAAGAGTGTGCTCAGGACGCAAGCTCTATAGACCTGGATCTTTGTATGTTCCGTCAGCTTCTTATTAAGCCATACTCTCTTTGTAAGCCTGGAGAATGTAGTAGCCGCTTTACCAATGCGTTTATTCAGCTCAGAGTCTAAGGAGAGAGTGTCAGAGATAGTTGAGCCAAGGTACACAAAGTCATGGACAACCTCCAGTTCATGTTCAGAGATTGTGATACAGGGAGGTGAATCCACACCCTGACCCATGACTTGTGTTTTCTTCAGGCTGATTGTTAGTCCAAAGTCTTGGCAGGCTTTGCTAAAACGGTCCATAAGTAATGAGATTGTGCAAATCTTTGCTTTCTTCATGTACAGTGTACCAGGAGTTTTCTATAGTATGAGTTCGGCACATTGATTGTCCCATAGAAGTCTGCTAGCCTGCCCCCTGCATTCACTATCAGATGCTCTGATGAGAGATGCTGAATATGGTCATACTGTATAATAGTGATACCTGTCCTATACCCCCAAGGGTATTTGCCAGGATATTTAGGGGTATAAAAATTGAATAATGACATAAAAAGGTACATATTTCAACAGCGCAAAACATGATATAGGTCAAAAGTTGTGAAATTAATTCAACGTTAAGTCGGGTGGTGATATGAGTTTCCTTTGTTATTGAACCTCAAAAAAGCCTATGTTCTCTTGCTTTTGATGAACCGTGGAGGGTTCCTACAAAAACATTGTACTGTGAACATGCCTTTGCCTTGTGCGTGCTTGGTGATGTGCATGTACAGATTCAGCTCTCACTCTTCTCTCCTTCACAAACACTTGAGCGCTGTCACACCAATACTTGGGTATATACAAGTGGGGATCTCAATTCAGTGTTCAATACATGAGTTCTCTATCTGTTCAGTAGTTTTTTCATAGTTTTAATTTTTTTAAATCTGTGTATTATTAGATATGGAGCAGTTGTTAAAAACCATCTTTTAAATTCAATTAAAAGGTAAAGGTGTCCCCTGCAGGTTGCTCTGCTCATCATGACTGACCCCAGGGAGTGGTGCTCATCCTTGTTTCTAGAGCCAGCATTGTCCAAAGACGCCTCCATGGACATGTGTTCTGCATGCACATGGAACGCTGTTACCTTCCCACTGAAGGAAGAGAAATGGTACCTATTTCTCAGTGTTTGTCTCCTGCCGTACCAAGTGGTACGGCTTATTGGTATGGCATGATCCACTTATTGGAAGTACCATCTGATGTAACTGGAAATGAGGCTAATGTCAGTTATGTCAGTAATGTCAGTTACTAAGAGCACAATCCTAATCATAGCTACTCGAACGTAAGTCCCATTGTGTTCAGTGGGTCTTACTCACTGGAAAGTGTCTTTAGGATTGCAGCCTAAATTAGCAAGGCAGCTGGATTGGAAGGCCAGATGCAATGTGGCAAACACCAGTAAGAGGCTCAGGTTGGATGGGAGGGCTTTTCTAATGTTTAAAAAGCATACATTGTAGCTTTGTTCACTGAGCTGCCCACTGTTGCTTGTGCACTGTCTTGCTGGAATTGCTGGTAGGCAGTGGAGGTTCTCCATGTACCACCAAACAAAACCTCAAGAACAACCAGTGATATTCATGCCACAGTTGTGGAAACACTGCTCTAGCATCTGTGTTGTGGTTTAGTTGATTTGAAAATGCATTTACAGCACAATCTTAGGCATAACTGCTTAGAAATGCATCACCACCAAAACTTTGTTGCTATTCCATGCATGCTTATCTGGGGAGGAAATTTCATTGAATTCAGTGTTGTTGACTTCTGACTAGACATGCATAGGATCACACTGCAGATCAATTAATTTTGCAAGCTGCCTTTGAAATATAGGATTGAATTAATTTTTTTTAATTGGCACATTAAAACAGTTTTCATATACAGGACTTTCATTTTTTGGTTTTACTGTTTGATATGTATGGTTTTTAACCCATTACGGTGTACGTGAGCTTTACAGTGAACAACCTTGAGGACCTGCCAAAAGGATAGAAAAGGGTGAATTTTTTTAAAAAAGAAAAGCACAATCAAAAGCAAGAGTAGCTTAGTGGTGTTCAAACTCGGACATGACAGACACGTTAGGGCAAGCAATTTCTTAACTATCCCAATTAGTCACCCATTTATCATGGGTTGTGGAAATGCCTGCTACCATCAATAGCCAAACAAGTTTCCCTGACTTCATCACAAAATGGGCTCCTTTAATTAGGTGTCTCTGAGAGTTCGAGACAACTGTATAAATACCGGGGCAGTGCGCAAGAGAGATAGGTAGCAACTTTCCCGGGGAAACAATCGCAATTGTCTGCCGACAAGATGAACAGCAAATTAGCAAGGCTAAAAAGTGAAATAGATCAGGAAGGGCTGTCTGTTTTGTAATTACTTGCTTTGCTGCGAAGAGGAGATACCCAAGAATAAAGGACTGTTCATCAACATTGCTTGTAACCAGATGTTGTTACATAATATGGGCAAGTGAGATGTTTTACCACCTTTCTGTGAGCAGAATGGATGGTTCACAGCTTGGTAACCTGAGAACAAAACCCATTCCTTCTTTTTCCATTGTGAGAACTCAGGGATTGTGTAGGTCCTTTCTGTATCTCACTCTCCCCCCCCCTCTCTTATGGTTATCCTTTGCACCATCCAAAGAACTTGATCAAAACCTGTTAAATAAAAGCAGTGATAAAATAGTGTAGCAGAAAAGAAAGACCTCTGTCAAGATGATCCTGATATGGGTCAGGTTAACAAATACAAATAACACATGGAACCACAATTCTGGGTATATTCTGATGTGGATGCCAACCTGCATCATAAATGAGCCATCTGTGGCACACCTGCCTGCACCCAGACATTCCACTGTCTAATGCCTATACTAATGCCTGAGTCCAGGGGATGGCATTCTAGGAACCACACAAGCAGGGATGACCTTGCTACAAGCAGAGACCTTCACTTTAAGTGGCAGCCTGGGGAAGGCAGAAAACTGGCATGGAATGCCTATACTTTGTGTCCACCCATCTTTTTCTCTGAACTACTGCCTGCCTGGACATTTCCCCATCCAGTCAGAAGCAATGGAGGAACAGGCAGAAGCAAGAAACTCTTTTTAAGAAGCATTTAGGTAAAGGGCTTCTTCCTGCACCTCTTTTGCTGCTGCTTGTGAACTACTTTGGTGCCTATAAAGAGGTTCAGCAGAGAGGTTCTGCTCCTAGCCGATGTGCTCCTACCAGTGGTGTTGGCAGTCTCAGAGTCAGAGAGCTGGAAGGAAAGATCTGGATATCATGGAAAGGTTTTCAGGAGGAGGATTGCAGGGGCAATGAACTTGTTCCCCCCCTATGTCCATCCATCCAACTACACCAATCCCAGTTGGTGGTGTGATACACAAGAGAGCTTCCATAGCTATGGTAATTTCAGAAGTTGGGAAGAAAAATATGAGAAGAATTAGTCCACAAGGCATCCCAATTCCAAGCGATTTAGTGGTTTAAAACACATTGTCCCAGAATTTAAGTGTTCTTGGGACAAGGATCTGCCCTCTCATTCTTTGTAAAGTGTTATGCACAAAGATTGAACCACCACCACCACCCCCAGAGTGACCATATAGGGTTGTGGACAGAGTGTCCAGAGTTGTGGACAGAGAGATTAAAATGTGTTTTAATCTCTATTTATTACCGTATCTAATTTTAATGGTGTTTTATTGTTTTTTAATTGTTGTTTGGCCACCTTGAGTTCCCCCTTGTGGGGGAAGAAAGGCGGGATACAAATTGCTTAAATAAATAAAATAAATAAATAGTGTCTGTATCTTTAACCACTGCATAGAAGAGGGAATTTAGGCAGGTTTAGCTCCTCATAGAAGGGTTTAAAAAGTAGCACCTCCCTAAATTCTTTTTTCTACGCAATGGTTAAAGGTACATTGCAATGGTTAATGGTAAAGGCACTCTGTTCTCCATTCTATATGGTAACCCTGCCCTGCTTCCCCAACAACAAAGATGATGATGATGATGACGACAATAATACAGAACAGACCAGGCTGAGTTTTTCTAGGTTAGAAACATCCTAGATGTTCATTAACATCCTTATTAACAGAGATTTTAGACAGATGGAAACTCCGTCTAAAATCCTATATTGGTTTGGTTTAAAAAATTTATCACAATCAACCTAGTATACTTCCAAAACCAAGCACTTACAAGCTCCCTGAGCTTTCCATAAACTGATTTCAGCTGGCTTGTTGCAAGGAAACATGGTCACATTGTGAACACAGGATTTTAAAAAAGGCCAAGAAGTTATTTTAGAGTGCTAAAAAATGATGATCACATTAATTAATCTCATTATTCATTCACCCTTTGCATGGTTTCAGTGCACTTTACATAAATAAGGATGTTAATGAACGTGTTCCCAGAATAAGACAAATGCACCTGCATTAATGGACGCTGTTTAAATATGCATCCAGTACCTGACTCAGGTCACCTGAGTTACATTGTTGTGTATAAATGCATCATTACAGTGAAAGTGAATATTAATCTGACTACAGTGGTACATAGTAAGCTGAGGACCAATACCTTAAAAGATGCCTCCACTCATTTTTCTTGTTATAATAATTTCTGAATCCACTACAGGTGTTGTTCTTAATGATGTCACTTATGGATCAAATTCACCCCGCAAGGCCAGGTATTCTTAGTCACTGTCCCCCAGTTATTGAATGTCTCTTTGAAACTTAAATTCCAAGCTTGTTCATAATACGTTTTCTATTTATTATGGGTAGAGCTTCCAAATAGAATAATTAGTCATGTCTATAGTGCTTTCTGATAGGGATACTCACAAGCCACAAAATGGATCAGAAAGGGTTCAGACCAGTGTGGGGAACTGGGTGCAGAGGTATGGCAGAACTGGGGTATTCTGGGGCTAGGCTAGGGGATCATGTGCAGGTCCCTTGGCAGGTCAGTCCTGGGAGAGCCAGGAACTGGCATTTGAGCTAGATCCTAATCTTTTTTTCGGATGACCCAGTCTTTAGCCTTTTGGTCCTACTTCACCTCTAGGTGGTACAGAAACAGGTAGCCTCATTGGGACTGCTGTAATGTTAAATGGGGTAAATAGAATTAATTCCTATGCTCTGGGCTGAGCCAGTCAGTCCCAACTCTGCACTGAATTCGGTGCAGGCCTATTAACTGGCCTGTTCTAGTGCCGGTTTGGATTGGGATGCCCATATTATTGACACTGACTGGCAGAAACTCTAGAAGGTCTCAGGAAGGAAGGTCTACCTTCCATGAAGATTGAAGCCAGGGCTTTCTGGAGGCAAACCAGACGCTCTTCCATGGAGCGATAGCTGCTGGCCACAAATGTATGGAGAAAAAGAGGGTGATCAATAGGCCTGTTTTAAACGATGCTTTGAGATGTTTCTTCTCAAATGACATTTATGCATGTCATTTAATATTTGGTCATGCAATGGGGGAAACTGAGTTGTACTGATGTTGCTTTTTCCTTGTCCAAGAGGTGCCTCAGCCCAGTAATCATTTTGGTCACTCTCTTCTGCACCTTTTCCATTTCCAATATGTCCTATTTGAGATGTGGTGTCTAGAAGTGGACATGATACAGTGTGCCTTATCATCAGTTTGTACAATGGTATTAAAATCTTAAAAGTTTTATTCTCCATACCTTTTCTAATGATCCCAAGTATGGAATTAGCCTGCTTCACTGCACCTGCACTTTGGGTCAACATATCATTAAGTTGTTTACCAGCACCTAAGATCTCTCTTCCAAGCTGTCATGGTTAGCTCAGAACCCATTGGACAATATACAGTCTATGAAGTATTTTATTTTCTGTATATGAGGTTTAGACTTTTTGCCCCATTGTGTAATAATTACTTGACACATTGAAATTCACCTGCCATTTTGTTGCCCATCTTCTCAGTTTGGAGAGATCCTCCTGGTGTTCCTCACAGTCATGAGAACAAAGAACATAAGAAGAGCTCCACCGGATGAGGCCAAAGGCCCATCTAGTCTGGCTTCCTGTATCACACAACAGCCCACCAGATGTCTTAAGGAGTACACATGAAACCTGCATCCAGGTGCCCTCCCCTGCATCTGGCATTTTAAGATTGTCCACATCTACACACACACCCATCATGGCTTGTAACCTGTCATAGTTCTTTCCTCCAGGAAATTGTCCAAACCCTTCTTAAAGGCATTGAGGCTAGATGCTTTCACCACATCATGTGGCAGGGAGTTCTACAGACCAACCATGCACTGGGCAAATAAATATTTTCTCTCGTCCGTCCCAACTCTTCTAACATTCAGTTTTAGTGGATGTCCCCATTCAGCAAAGTTTAGTGTTTTCTGCAAACATGGCTACTTTAACCCTTGCTTAACCCTGTCCACAGAAATTGTGGGAGGAAGTAAAGTATATATAGGATGAATGTGATTATAGCTTAATGGGGAGGTCTGGTGAGGCAGGACTTAGATTTTTCAAACTCTGGTTTGGAAGCCAAAATTTTAGGAGTGAAAAGGAAATGAAGAACTTCCAGAATTTGTTTTTGAACCAAGCCCCAGAGATCCTTTGCAACACATTCAGGCTACAATCCAGAGTAAATATGGGACCTTTTGCACCGATGTAGTTATGGTGCCACTTGTCTGAAACCTATGGGAAATGCATTGAGCAATCCAGAGTGAGTGCCTCTTACGTCTTTCCGTAGTTACTCTGGATTGTAGGGTCAGCCTAGATTTGGAAGGATGGTATTCATTCTTATAGTTCAAATGTCAGTGATACAAGCCATTGGCCTTGAGAACTCAAACCATTTCCAGCCCCTCCAAGCAGGGAAATACCTACTGGGCCATACTGAGTACTGCAAGGGCCTATAGAACACTGTGTAAGTGTCCCCTAGCTCTCATGGCCTCCATACAGTACCACTGTGTCCTTGAATGGTTCTGATGGCAAATGATAGGGGCTGCCTATACAGTCCATTCCAGCACTTCCAGTACTTACTGTTCAGCCCCTGTAACTAAGCCACTGTCTCCAAGCTTTAAGCATGTTAAAGACGATATTACTGATTTTTTAAACATTTGTATTCTTTTAATGTAACGGCTTGCTTTGGCCGTTGAGTTTCATTATCCCTGTGAGCCTTTTTGAATATTGAAATGTGGGAAACTAATGTAGATCGTTTTTCAAATGATAAATTCCAGCCAACCCTGGAGAGAAGAGATCAGACTGGAAGGTTTTTTGAACATATCCATCATGATGCCAGCCAGTAAGCATATTAGGAAGGGATGAATGGCGGCACAAGTATAGTACAAAGTCCAGCATCCGGGGACCAGATTTTACTAATCGTGTTTGTAGCAGAGAATATGTTCATGGTTTAAAAAAAAAAATACAAATCCAAAAGGGAAGGGGAGAAAAAATAATATGAAGATTCATAATCCTCAGCGTGCACTGATTAAACAATCAAATACACAGTTCATAAAATTGTCCTTCAGTTATTTAAAACTGGCCATTCTCATTGATCATCAAATACCCTGATACTTTTTCACGGATGGAGCTGGTGAATTATTCATGAATTCCAATTTAATAGAGTAATTGTTCTTGCTGGCGATCGGTATCTAATGCGAAATCATCTAAACATGAGTCGCTTTTATCTTTCCGTGATTGCACATCAATGCTGTCTCACAAATTCTGCTGTTTGCTTGGAAGGGATCTATCATCTTTACAAGCAAAATGGGAAGTTGTATCAAAAGAAGGCAAAATGTAGGCTGTAGCCTAAGCTTATGCCAAAGAAAGTCCTGTTTTGTTCTATGGGGCTTACTCACAAGTAGGGATGGACACACTTAAAAACTTGTCTTGAAATCTTTCCCTCCCTCACACAAATTAAGAAAGCTGGGATCCACTTCCTTGGTCTTATTGGCAAATTGGCAACAGAAGTGTCACAGCACTATCCTATACTGTGTTGGTGTGAGCACCTGGATCATGTTACTGTGGAGGTGCGTAGGGGATTTCTGACACTCACCACCAGCTGTAGCAGCTTTCTGTGGGTTTGGGGAGCCTGGTGCCAGACTCCATAGTGCTCGCCACACTGTATAGATTCTCAACATTGCAATTGTAACCACTTCAGTTTTGCAACCAGAACCCCTGGGAGACTGATGTTGGGTCTCAGCATGTCCTAATGCCCCCCTCTCCCTGCACAGTGGTGCAATTCTGCCAATTGTGTCTCTGCCTCCCCACAATTCCCCTTAACGGGGACAGAGATCAGAGCCCTCAGACTGGGTAGTCATGACACCCCAGTTTGAGAACCACTGGCCTATAACATTCCATTGGTGCCGGTGCAGGAAATGGGCAGATCAGGTTCCAAAAGGGGGCAGAATTAATACATACTGTATACTTTCATTCTTCTTAGGCCAGAATCAGCGAACACATATCCACTTTGACATCTGCTGATGATTTCATATTTAGCCCCCTTATCTCCAAGACCTCCAGATTGCTAAAATCTCCTGCAGGATACACAGCATGCCTCACTGGCTGTACTGCATCAGTGCAAGGAAATTTAAATGTAATTGGGCTACTCAGTTGGGGTACTATTTGAGGAAGCCTTTTGGAAGACTTCCTTTGGAAGGAAGAGTTGGTGGGATGAATAATGCTGGTTTCCCACTTCATGCCAAGGGAGGTGGTGGACTCTCCCTTACTGGGAATCTTCAAGCAGAGGCTTGTGTCAGAGATGCTCTAGGACAGCGTTTCTCAAAGTGGGGGACGAGACCCCTTTGGGGGCCGCCTAGAGCTTTCCTGGGGGTCGCCTGAAGACCCCTGGTGCAGGGGGCCAGGTCAGGCTTGCCAGACCTCCGGCTGTAGCTGCACGCGCACTAGGGCTGACTGACAGCCTCAGGGCCGAATCCTATGCATGCCTACTCTGAAATAAATCCCATTATAGTTAGGGAGACTTTACTCCCATGTAAATGTGGATAGGATTGCAGCATCAGGGCCGAATCCTATGCATGCCTACTCTGAAATAAATCCCATTATAGTCAGGGAGACTTTACTCCCATGTAAATGTGGATAGGATTGCAGCCCCAGGGCCCAATACTATGCATGCCTACTCTGAAGTAAATCCCATTATAGTCAGGGGGGCCTTTACTCCCATGCAAATGTGGATAGGATTGCAGTCTCAGGGCTGAATCCTATGCATGCCTACTCTGAAATAAATCCCATTGTGTTTAGTGTGTGCATTGAACACATATTTCATTTGTAACAATGAAAATACATCCTACATATCGGATATTTACATTACGATTCATAACAGTAGCAAAATTACAGTTATAAAGTAGCAACGAAAATAATTTTATGGTTGGGGGTCCCCACAACATGAGGAACTTATAAAGGGGGTCACAGCATTAGGAAGATTGAGGACCACTGCTCTAGGAGGATTTCCTGAATTGGACTAGATGACTTACTGGGTCCCTTTCAAGGATCCTTTGATTCTAAGATTGCCCCTTCTTTCTTTTGACAGAGGTGCAATTTCAAAGCTTGCCATGGAAAACATTTTCCATAGATACACCACTAATCCCAGTACATGGGTCTCTCCACACTTTTCATAATGTTTAGTCACAGCTATCTTCCTTAATCATATGTTCTTTCTAACCAAAAATTTCCTCAATTTTTAGGCCCCCCCCCCCCTTGTAGGAAAAGGACTCCTTTCCTTTGGCACTTCCACCTATGGATTCTTAGTAGGAGAAGTGAACAGAGGACTGTTTGGGAAAAAATTACAACCCTTTTACCTTAGAAGTGAATCCATTCTGCAAAGGGATGACCAGAACTGCATAATGCTCCAGCTGTGACCGTACCATGAATATCAACACTGCTGTATAGTTTATTGTCATCTTAGATTTGTTTTGGGGGATATATAATTTTGTGAGCTAAGTTAGCGTTCCATTTTTGCATTACGCTAATCCATACTGTGGGACAACTGAATCCAGTTAACAGCATGGCTGAACAAATCCACTTTAATGGCTTTCCACTAAGAATTTTTAAAAATCAACCAAAAATACAGCCCTCAGTGGGTGTATAAAATTTATTACCTCTGCTTCACTTGCACAGTACTTTCGGAAGCAATATGGTCTCTCCAACTATCTGGTAACAAATCCTGCATATGGCCATTTCCAAGAGCCTGAAATTTAAAGGTCTCTCTTGCTCTTTCTTTGCGGCCGTTGTTTGGTTTTCTCTGGCAGCCCCTTTCCCATTTAAACTAGCATATGTGAAGCCACGTGAGCCCAGAGGTGGAATGAGTCCTTTGCCGAATGGCCAAACCAACAACAGCAGCTCCCAGCAATTATCTGGGACAGTTTAAGGTTATTTATGTCTTTCTTTTGTATAGTGTTACTGGGTATTTAAAAAATACTCTCTGCCTAGAGTTGCCTTAATTCTCTTCCAAAAAATCAAGACAGGACCCTGTCCCATTTGTCATTATGTGAACACAGTCCCCCAAAATCAGGATTGTCACTGTTTTTCAGGACATATGGCAACCTTATCTCTGCCCAGGCTATGCATGCAAATAAGTAGGATATAACTAACTTACAGGAAATTGGGGAAAAATACAGGTGGAGTGAGGGATTTTCCAAGAATTATCTCTAAATTGTGCTTAAATGAAAGCACAGGAAAAATGGAAAACTTCCACCTATGGTTTCTTAGTAGGAGAAATAAACGTGAGGGACTCTTTGGGAGAAATTGGGAAGAATCCTATCTTGATTCCTACCTGAAGCCTATCTAAATCCTAGAGGAAAGGACCATCACAGGCTACAAATCATGAGAAGTGTGTACAGGCGGACAACTTCAAAATGCCAAGTGCAGGGGAGGCCACCTGGATGCGATGCAGATGCCATGTGTACTCCCTGAAGCATCTGGTGGGCCACTGTGTGATAAGGAAGCTGGACTACTTGGGCCTTGGGCCTGATCCAGCGGAGGCTCTTCTTATGTTCTTATGAATGCTTTTTCTTCTAGCTCCACAAGGGTAAGGAGTGTTTGCTTAATTTTTAAATTCAGTATTCTGGGCCTGGAATGACCCCATCAGCCCCCTACAGCTCTTCCTCTGTGTCTTTGATCCAAGAGGTTGTATTTAACAATGTAAAAATATACTCCTTCAAAGCATACAGAGGAAATTGGTGCTTTATGTGCCCCAACGAATGGATCTCAGATGTCGATTGACACTTGTCTGCCACTATTATTTGGTCCACAACTGGCATTGAGGTTTTGGCTGGAGAAGACATATGGGTTTGTCAAAGTGCAAAAGGTAACAGAGACATGTCATGAACCAGGGGGTATATTTATGGCAACCATAAAACTGCAAAACAATTGACACTTCTCAAAAGTGTATCTGCAAGTCTTTTGCCCTTGGTAGACATGCTGTACAATCCTAAGCATGTCTACTTAGAAGTAAGTCCCACTGCGTTCAATACTACTTACTCCCAGGAATGTGTGATTAGGATTGCAGCCTTACTCTTGTTACTATTTTATATTTTGTCCCAATGGACTACACATAGTCGAGCTGTCTAAAAAAGGGATACTTGTTTTCCAGCAAGTTGTTGTCCTCTTTTTATTCCCACATTGTCTTGTGGAAGGGCTTCCTTATAAAAAAACTGAATGTCCTCCAGGTTTGCTGCCTTCTGGAATAGCTCCAAGGGGGAGAGGCCACTTGCATACGATAGTGAGTCTCTGTGCCAAACACATTGAGTTGCACCTCCTCTAGCTATGCTCTAGGCTGAAATCATTTCATAACTGTATGCAGACACATGTGCTCACAAGGATGCAAAGCACCACTTACCCAGATAACACGTGGTGCTGAAAGTGCTTCACTGAAGCTATTATATTAAAATGCAGCCAGATCTATTGTGAGATGAAATTGTCCATTACATATTTCTAAGTTTTTTTTTAAGTAAACAGTTAAGGTTAATGCAACTAGGCAGGCAATATCAGAATGGGTAAAGGGTGCTCTGAAAAGCACTTTTAAAATTGGGCGATCATGACAGTGAGGGGGCTGAGAATATGATGCTGGCTCTACAACATTAGAAGATCATTGTTCTATCTAGCTTATTGTTGTTGACTGACAGCAGTTTCCCAAAGTTTCAACAGGAGCATTTGCAGCTAGATGGCTTGCTTGACATCCATTGACAACAGATGCTGAAAACTGCAACTGGGTATCTTTGCAACTTTTGCAAGCAGGACAAGGGGTGCAGGAAGAGGGGACAAGAGGAGCAGGGAGGCTATTCACTTCCACTGTCCTTTGTAAAGCAATTCATGAGAGCCTGTCAATTCAGACTAGATTTTCCAAAGCCACTTTCCCAATCCATACATTCTTGTAAAAACAAAAATATACGGTAGTTTGTGGAGATAGGATACATCCTGCCCCTGCCCTGCACTCTTCTGCTCGGCAGAGCTGGGTTGCACTTTGCCATGCCATGCCCATGGGGTGAAGGGGCAGTTTCCTTCGCTGTGGGTAGAATCATGGGTAGAATCAGGTAGAATCTTTTGCGGGGAGGAAGGAAGGAAAAGGGTCAGTGAGTTCTGTGCTCCTTGGGGTGGATGTGGGCATTGGGTTGGAAGTGGACAGTGGGGAGAGATTAAAGGGAACCTCCGAGCTTGCTTATCTATCTATCTATCTATCTATCTATCTATCTATCTATCTATCTATCTATCTATCTATCTATCTATCTATCTATTTATTTATTTATTTATGGGGGCTCAAACTGAGTCCTACTGTGCCACTGCTATGAATAATTTTTGAGTTGATTCACTGGGGGGGGGGGGGGGTTATTTCTAGAAGATTCAAGCCCCATGAATCTTCCCATCAAAGGACAGCAAATGGCACAAGAACAGCAAGGAACACGTACATCATTTATGTTTCATTTATATATGTACAGTGATGCCTCACGTAACAAATTTAATTCATTCTGGAGGCATGTTTGTTACGTGAAATGTTCTTTACGTGAAGTGGATTTTCCCATAGGAAATAATGGAAACTCTGACGATTGGTTACACAACCCCAAAACTATTCATATAAAAATATTAACTGGATGTAAAAATGATGACAGAACACTGGAATTAAATTCAAAACATGCATGATCCTATGAAGTCTACTTAGGCTGCAATCCTAAAGACACTTTCCTGGGAGTAAGCCCCATTTCACACAATGGGGCTTACTTCTGGGTAGACATGGGTAGGAGGCTGCAATCCAAGACACCTTCAAAGTGTCTCCCCACTTTCTCCTTCTCTCCATCCTGAGCCTCTCTCCCCCCTCCTCCCTTCTGGCTAGTCCTGAGCTGCTTCCCTCTTCTCCACTGCTCTTCTCTCCCTCTGCCCAGCGGACACCCGGCCACAGGAGGAACAGCGCGGAAGTGTTGCTTTCACTATGGGGAGGTGCACTAGGCAGCCCTGATGCTTTTTAAACAGGCTGCTGGCCAGCGCTTCTGCCCCAACTGCCAACGAATGTGTCCTTTCAGTGAAGCACAGTTTGTTACGTGAAGCGGAATCCTAGAGAAACCAGTTTGTTACGTGAAGCAGAATCCTTGTTTGTTATGTGAAACATACTTTACGTGAGGCGTTCTTTACGTGAGGCACCACTGTATTTATCTCTGTATGTCTGTGTAAATATCTAGGTAGCCAGCTGAGATACTTCAGGAAAAATTCCATCTTGAATGTAATGAGATGTTGGTGTGATATGCCATGCTCATATGTAACTGGAGAACACACACCTTGTAATTCCAACAATCTGATAACTGCTTGCATATTTGTTGGATTGCTTTTTAAATAACAGCATAGCTTTTTAAGATTCTCTTTGTGATTAGCCTGGGTTTTGCCTGCAAGCCAGGATTTAGCTAATCTGGTTTAACTTGATCTCAGTGTTTTTCAGAATCATAGAATAGCAAAACCTGTTTATCACTTTTTGGTCATTTGAGATTTTTTTTTTCTTATTTTAAGTAGTAAAAACTTTTGTGTGGTGTTCTTGCCTGTCCAAAAGAGCTTCTAAAAATGAATATTTCAGATGACCTCATGATGTTAGAAGGTGGCAGAACTTATTGTAATTAGGGAGCTCCTCACCCCAGCTCTTCGTTAGATCCTCATTAGAATGAAAAGGGTTTAAGCACACTTATAAGTTGGTTTGCAACTCACTGTTGTGGTAATATGTGGTAAAAAAATAACTTAATAAATAGCTATTTATTAAGTCACAAGTGAGGCTGTCTTGCAATATAAAGACAGAGAGAAAGAGAAGCATTGTTAATACAGCTTTTAGCAGTAACTGTCAATCACTGTGCTGAAATCTACTTAATCTGCCCCTACCTGGCTCTTACTGCCTTGTACATTAATGCCAACCCCTCCCTGCAAGTCCTCTAGGAGTTGGAACCCAGCATTAGGTGAGTGGCTAGACATCAACATTACTTTGATGCCTTCAGAGTTATGTAATTAGGAAACATGAGACTCTGAAAGAACGAGACAGCTACATGTTTCTGAGGGCATCAAAGACATTTTCTTCTCCAATGTCAATTTGAGCAGAGCTCTTGGCTACTCAGTTAACAGTAATCGGCTTAGTGAAATTTGTTTTGCATTTCTGATGGCTTTTGGGGTATTATGATTCTTTCAAAGGGAAAGCTATTGCATTGGCACAAAATGGAAGATTGAGGCATATGTCTCCTTAATCCAGGTGCTAAATGCAGGAACTGTTCAATGACAATTTTAACAAGAGAATCCCTTTCAGGACCAATAATATGGCATGTAGATAAAATTACATAAAGTAAAGGTAATGGTGTCCCTGGTAGGTTGCCTTGCTAGTTTTGACCAGCTCTAGGGAGTTGTTTTCTTAAGAGCCAGCATTGTCTGAAGAAGCCTCTGTGATCTTGTGGCCCACATGCGCACTGAACGCTGTTATCTTCCCACCAAGCTGGTACTTATTTACCTACTTGCATTTACATGCTTTCAAACTGCTAGGTTCTCAGGAACTGGTTTACGGACAGGAGCTCATTCCGTCTTGCAGTTCTCAAACCACTGACCTGCCAATCTTCAATTGACAGGCACAGCAACTTTAAACACTGAGCCACTCCAGCCCAAATTCTCAATCCAGGTGCTGGTTGTAGGAGCTGATCTCTCCGGATCAATAATATGGTATGTGAATAAAATAACATAAGTAGAAATAGTCTAAAATGGATTTGTTTTTTATAGGAATGTTGGTTTTTATTCAAAAATTAAGTTTTCATCAAGTTTTTAAATAATATTTATAACTAGTGAAAAGCGTACCCGCTTTGTGGGAGTAAAATTCCCCCGTATGCCATCCCCCATATGCATCAACCCCCGATGCACAACTTCCCCCATGCGCATCAACCCCCATGCACCACTTCCCCATGCACATGAAACCCAATGCACAACTTCCCCCATCCGCATTAACCCCCCATGCACAACTTCCCCCATCCGCATTAACCCCCATGTGCAACTTCCCCATGCGCATCAACCCCCATGCAGAACATCCCCCATGCGCAACTCCCCCATGCGCAACTTCCCCCACGTGCAACTTCCCCCACGTGCAACTTCCCCCACGTGCATCAACCCCCCACGCGCATCAACCCCCCACGCGCATCAACCCCCCACGCGCATCAACCCCCCACGCGCATCAACTCCCCATGCGCAACACCCCCATGCGCAACTTTCCCATGCACATCACCCCCATGCGCAACTTCCCCCCATGCGCATCAACCCCATGCACAAATTCCTCCATGCGCAAGTTCCCCCCATGCACATCAACCCCAATGCACAACTTCCCCATGCGCATCAACCCCCCATGCACAACTTCCTCCATGCACATCAACCCCCATGCACAACTTTCCCCATGTGCAACTTCCCCATGAGCATCAACCCCCCATGCGCATCAAACCCCGATGCACATCAACCCCCCTTGTGCAACTTCCCCCTTGTGCAACTTCCCCCTTGTGCAACTTCCCCCATGCGCATCAACCCCCTATGCGCATCAACCCCCCATGTGCATCAACCCCCCATGTGCATCAACCCCCCATGCGCATCAACCCCCCATGTGCATCAACTCCCCATGCACATCAACTCCCATGCGCAACTTCCCCCATGCACAACTTCTCCCCATGTGCAACTTCCCCATGCACATCAACCCCCATGCGCAACTTCCCCCATGCACAACTTCTCCCCATGTGCACCAACTGCCCATGCGTACCAAACCCCATGCACAGCATCCTCCACAGTGCAACCTATTCCTCCTAACAACGTCCCCCCAGTGCACCAGGTACTGAGCACCAAATTGGCTGGATGTTATTCAGTCTTTCATGTTAAGTATAGGACAAAAACACATTGCCCCCTTTTCAGCCCCTGAAGGGTTAAATTTCTCCACCTGGGTTCTTGGTGGGAGTTCAGGTGACAGAAGGAACTCCCAGAATTCCATGCTTCAGGCCCAGCAGTTGGGGCGGAATGTTGCTGAGTCAGCATTTCTCAGTGCAAAGTATAGAGAGGAAAACGCGTTTCACCCCTTTTCACCCCCTTCCGGTTGGAATTTCTGAAAACCAGTTCTTAGTGCACCCTTCCGTAACGGAAGGAACACCCACCCCAAATTTCATGCTTCTAGGCCCAGCGGTTTTGGCAGGGAGGTGATGAGTCAGTCAGTCAGTGACTTTTCTCTTTTATATATATAGATAAATACATAAGAGATCCCTTCTGGCTGACTGAAAGGCCCACCTAGTCCAGTTTCCTGTATCCAACAGTGGACAACTAAGAGCCTCAGGAAGACAATAAGAGACCTGCATCCTAATGCCATGGCTTTGTAATGTACATGGCATTCTGAAGCAGCCTATGAGTAAAATCATAAAGTTTCACGTAACCATCATGGCTTGCAACCTGTGATGAATTTTTCCTCCAAAAATTGGTCCAATTCCCTTTTAGAAGCATTGAGGCCAGACACCATCACCATATCGTGTAGCAAGGAGTTCCACAGACTAATTACATGCTAGGAAAAGATACAGGCTTCAATCCCAAAGACATTTTCCTGGAAGTAAGATCCATTGAACACAATGGGACTTATTTTTGAGTAGCCATGGCTAGGATTGTGTTCATAGTGTTGTATGCTGTAGTATAGATTGTATGCACCCACTCCTCAAGGATAATCATACAAGACAGATGTATAGTAACTTGAGGATCAGAAAGTAGTATAGCAGTGAATTGACAGGGAAACCCAGATCCAAATTGTAGGGAAACAAGTTTTCCATAGCATAAAAAGCATAGTAACTTCAGGAAACACCCAGAGTAACCATTATTAAAAATGTTCACAAATACAACTTTGTTCACAAATACAACTAGCTCACTTTCAACTTTCAAAAATAAGAAACCAGCCTTAAGGTAAAGCAGCTTAACCAGCTATTGTAACCTCAAAGGAGGACAAGACCCTCCTCAAAATGTAGGATACCTATGGAAAATGTAGGACATGACAAAATAAAAGATAAAAATTCTCATGTATCTTGCTTTAATATGATTAGTTTAAACACAATATTACTTACTATTAAATTTTAAACTGTTACATAAGATGCTGTGCCTATTGACTGGCAGCCCCAGGTTCGAGACCTGGGTGCTGCAAGATGTTGTGAGCTCCCATCCTACCCTAGCTCCAGACAGCCTAGCATGTGAATGCAAGTACATAAATTGGTGGAGGGTAACAGTGTTCCATGCACTTTGGTGTTTGGTCATGCTGGCCACATGAACATGAGGGCACCTTTGGAAAACACTGGATTAGAAATGGGGATGAACATCACTCCCCACTTATCCCTAGCTAATAAACTTGGTCATGATTAGCAGGGTAACATCTTTACCTTTAATTTATTAATTACAAGAAGGATATCTGCTGCCTGCTCATATGGAAGACGTTGAAATTATTCTCCAGGATAAAGGCTAAAAAGAGGACATGTCCTGAAAAAGAGGACATATTGTCACTCTGAAGGTAAGGGAACATTACCTTGAGGAGGACACTGTCACTGCCCTCCCAACCACAGGATGCAGCGCATGTCCCATTGCATCAATGCTGAAAAATTGGTTATGATTGGTCTATATTTCAGAAATCAGAGAGGTGAACAGGATGAACTTAAGTGAATTATACATTATTATAAGATGATGGCGGAACAAAGAACAATTTGGCAATCACTTTTGTAACTTTTGTGAGCATCAGAATACTTGCATTTTGTGAATACTTGCCTCACTTAAAGAGCTTAATTCGTTCTGGAGGCATGGTCTTTAAGTGAAATGCTCTTTAAGTGAAGCAGATTTTCCCATAGGAAATAATGGAAACTCAGGCGATTGGTTCCACAACCCCAAAATATTCATATAAAAATATTAACTGTTTATAAAAATGATTACAAAACACTGCAATATAACACTGTACAAAGCACTGTAATATACAGTAACACACAACACTGCAATAAAGAAAATACTGTACAGTACTGAACTATACTATACCTTTGAAAACCTTCATGGCTGGTGTGAGGGTTATAGAGAGGGGATGACTTTCACAATCACTAACGGAGTCACTGCTATCCATTGGCTCAGTGGAATCTATTGTCTTTTTGTGCAACTTTAACATTCCCAAGCTGCTGACAGGGAGCAGCACTAGAATATTGATAAGGCACACCTTCCACGCTGCCACACACGGATCCCACATACAGACCTGACTCAGGCTGCTTCCCCCGGATGTCCCATGAGTTCCCTGGCAATGGAAGCCTATTCCAAACTTTGCCCAGGGCCCCACTGTAGCTCAAGCTAGTCCCCTCGTCCCACCTGTGAGTTCCCTTGCAATGGAAGCCTGTTCCAAACTTCCTCAGAAGTGCTCTTTATTCAAGACAGTGCTCGTTAAGCAAGTCAAAATTTCTGAGAAAATTTTACTCTTTATACAAAACGCTCTTTATTCAAGATGCTCTTTATGCAAGGTACCACTACAGTCAGATGGACCGCTGTTAGTGACTTCTGGTTTAGATAGACTTTGGTCTGATCAAAAGTTGGCACTGAAACATTTAGAAAGAGAAATTTGAAAGGAATTGCAGGTATATTTCTAAGATGAATCAACTGAGATTTTTCAAAGGAAGTCATACTAATTACAACTGAGGATTCTGGTACATCCACAGCTTTCATCCTGAAAGACTGTTCTTATCTTGATTAACCTTCTTTCACCCCCCCCCCTTTCTGGGTTACTGGAACAGGACAAAGGCTTGAGGCAGATCCAGACACAGTCATTGGTATGGCATGATTCAGCAGCCATGATGGGTGAGAGGTCAGCAGTTTATTGCTTGAACGAGGGTGAACTGTTGTCTCTGGCTTTAAACGGGAAATCCAAAAGGGGAATGGCTGGAAAGTCACAGGAGGTGTGATCTGAGTTGGGACACCTATGGAAAGCTTCTTTCTATGAACATCCCTTCTTCTATACATTAGGCCTATTTAATCCTGAAGGTGGCAAGGGAATGAGAATCCACTTAAAGCCTGCCTGGCCATCACTAATGAGGCCTGACCTTTGCAGCTACGTAGACCCTCAGTTTATTAAGCAGGGGCTGAACTATCTCCAGGCTTCTGGTCAATCGGTGTTGCTCAGGGCTGAGGAATTTCCATTTAAAATCTCTTTTCAGGTGATAAAGACAGATTCAATAGAGATCTGCCTCATAAAGACAGTGCTGGGAGCCACTATTAAATTCTAGCTTCTGTCAGTTTAACAGCAAAAACTTTTAATGAGCAAACCATTAAAGTTGACCTAATGAATCAGAAATGCTTTCCCTTACTGGATAATTATAGAGTGCCTGGAATATCTCCCGACATATGTAATTTAGACAATGCTGAGCTATTGAGCCCCCACATCCCTGAAGAGAACCTGTTGCATGGCAGTGAGGGTAAAAATGCACATTTAAGTGCCAATAGAGGATGTGGCCTGGACCACAGTTCTTGGGGGGATCTATGGATATGGGCTGCATATACCAGGTGTATTGCTAGCATTCACAAAGAAGGTGTTAGAAAGGCCGGCTGGCGGGCCAGTGAATTATTTCAGCCACAGGAAGATAATCAGGACATATGTGCATTCATTGAAATGAATTGGATTTAAAGCACTTTGCAGTGTGCCGAAGTTGTGTTGAATTCAGTGGAGCTGAGATGCACCTAACCTTTGCTAGCTTGCACTCAGTGATGGTGTGGTTACTATCTGTTTATGGCCTCTTTCCAGTGCCTCCAGTACTAGCACAACATGAGGACATAAGGTAGCCTTGTGAAGACTACCAAAATTTGGAAGTCAGTAAAAGTAGTAGTTGGAGCTGAACTAGAAAAGAAGAAACTTGGGCTGAGAATTCCCACTCAGCCATGAAACTGTTGCTATTATCCCATTTTCCAGAATGTGTACAGTCTCTCCAACTGTTTTATGCAACTAAAAAATACATTACCATGCCCACTTTCCAAGTTGTTGCCCTGCATACTGCTTGGGTGAAGGTTCATGGTGGGGGTGATATGCTGGCCTCTTGCACCAAATGATGCATATGCTAGTGATGCAACTGCATCCAGAAGATATTCCAGGTACCTGGGCAGTGGGTTATAGCTCTGGATCACATTAAACGGGCAACATCTCAGTTCTCCCCACATTATCAGGTGAAGCTCTCCCACACCTTTCTACCTGAGTTCCTACTGATATTAAGCCAAGCTTTCTGCATGCAAATCCTGTGCTTTATCACTACATGGCAGCCCCTCCTCTCAGGGTCCAGACTATTTGTTATGTGGACAGTACAAGGGGACTGTGTTTTGAGCTGCTGTAGCCCATTGACTGAACAATCATCCATTTGCAGGACATGGATATAATGGAACCAAGGGAAGCCTTCTATGGCACTCATTAGCACCAGTCAGGAGCAGTTACATCTGGGAGTGGCTGTGATGAAAAGGCCTTATAGATCTGTAACTGGTGATGAACTGGTGGCTGTGTTTGCAGACAGCACGTTCTCTATAGCTAAAGAAAGCATAAAAGCCCATTGATAGCTGCAGACTTAGAAGAGTTGGGTTGGGACAAGGAATGGATCACTGCCTGTTCAAAGACATGGGCCCAATTCAATACCCAGACCTAATTAATATCCTTAACTTCTTCAGCCATTTGTGTTATTGTGCATCCCTTGTGAGTTGAGACTTGCTTAGATTGGGAGTAAAAACCCAATTTGTGTCTTTTACATTGCACAATGGCTAGTCCAGTGATTTTCAACCATTTTCACCTGCGGCACATTTACAAGGTTCTGAAATTGCCAAGGCACATCATTAGGTTTTGTTTTTTAAAAACCACTGACGAGGAACACCAGGCTGCAGGAAAGGGGACTGTATCCCCTATTGCCCTAAGAGGGTTCATATCCCCTTTTGCAATTAATTACTCTTGCCAAAGATCCTTGGCACACTTGCAGTCCATCCACTGCACACCAGTGTCCCATGGCACAGTGGGAGAAAATCACTGGCCTGGTCTATATAGGCATCCTATGAAATCAATTAATCATAGAATCATTGAGTTGAAAGGGACCTAGTAGGTCATCTAGTCCAACCCCCTGCCTGCAGCAGGAAATCCTCCTAGATCATCCCCAACAGGTGCGTGTCAAGCCTCTGCTTGAAGACCCCCAGTGAGGTAGAGTCTACCACCTCCCTTGGCAATCTGTTCCACTGCCAAACTGCCAGAACCATCAGGAATTAATAAAGAAAGCATGTAAAACTTCCGTTGGCTACACTTGGCCCTGAAAATGGCTAATTGAAGCTGGACTGATGGCTTTCTAGAAACATGGGAGGTGGAAAGTTGAAGCCTGGTTAACTATGTCCCTTTAACAGGTAACTCAGTAGGCCTGTTTTATTGATGGGGAAAAACATCTGCTTTCAATGGCATAAGTATTTTTTTACATCAGTGTTAGAAATACATTCTGTTCACCATAGATGGTGCTGAAGACGCAGTGTTAGGCACAACAAGTAGTATAAATGACATTAATGAAAGCTAATAATCACACTTAGAAGGAAAAGCAATAGCACTGGATGACTATTGCAATCTTGTCCAGTTCCAGCGAGCCAGTCTATAAATCATGCAATGAAGATGGCCGAGCATCATCACCGAAAATGCTGTGCTGTGTGATTATAAATGAAATAAATGCACATAATAAAGTCTGTTAATTTGTTAAAACTGGGAGGGGGAGGAAAGGGGGATGTGCAGAAAAAAGAAATCAATAACCACCTATCCAGTATTTATATTGCATGGTGCTCCTTCCACACCCCCTGCCCCATATTTAGTAGTTTGCTTCACCCCCTTTCCCAAATGATTAACTAAGTATGTCTGAAAACCTGATCAAGCTTTCTTGTAAATCAGCAGTAACTCTTGTAAAATTTGCTGCTGTCCTTTTGTGAGGGAGATTTCAAGGAAGGAGTCAAAACAATATTTCTAGGTTGTAACCCAATCCACACTTACCTGGGAGTAAGCCCCAATGACTTGCTTACTTGGGACTCACTTAATGGGACTTATTTCTGCGTAGACATGCATAGGATTGGGCTGTAAGATGGGCTTTTGTTGATGGGGCATGTGCTCCATGCTCTGGAGAAAGAATGGCCTCCACTGTTTCCTCCACATAGGCCACCAGGGCTCCTTGGACTTATACCAGCTATTTAGTTCAAGGAGATTGGAGGTGGGGAAAGGGGGTTTGGATATTGATATGTGCTTACCCCTTTTCTGCTGCCCCCATCCAGCCTGCTCTCTACCTTAAACTTCACTGATCCTCCCCCAAACCACCCCTAATGCTAATCTACTTGCTTCAGCAGGACATCTGCGAGCCACTGTCTTGTGTGTGTGCTGGTAGCCTGGTGCACACAGCAGTAGTAGCATGTCTTTTTTGCGCTCGTATGGCTGGATATTAATGGAGGGATTCCCATAGGTTCCCAAACTGGGATTTTGAGACAGACTAGCCAGGATGGCTGTACTGCTGCCGCCTTAAAGGGCAGGTTGACATCTATGGTGACAACTCAATTGCCATGATTGTGCCATTGTTGGGGAAAATAGTATTTTTTCCCCAGTAAAAGTAGGGTTTTTTTAGTTTTTTTTCACTAAAAAGTAGGGGGTCCTGACAGTTCCTGACAATTCCTGAGAGTTCGGTTGGTTCGGCAGTGGAACAGATTTCTAAGGGAGGTGGTGGATTCTCCCTCACTAGGGATCTTCAAGCAGAGGCTCGACGAGCACCTGTCGGGGATGCTCTAGGGGGATTTCCTGCTGCAGGCAGGGGGTTGGATTAGATGACCTACTAGGTCCCTTCCAACTCTATGATTCTATGATTCTTGTATATGATAATTAGGCTGTGGAATTCATCACCACAAGATGTTGTGAAGACCATCAGCCTGCATGGCATTAAAAGGGGCTAGACAAATTCATTGTAGTAGGGCAAGTCTATCAGCGGCTAGTAGTCATCATGGCTGTGGGATGCCTCCAACTCCACCACCACCATGCCTCTGAATACCAGTTGCGGGGAAGCAATGTGGGACAGTAGAATGCTTTTCTTTCTAGTGATTTTCAACATTTTCCCCCTTAAAACACACTAACAAGGCAGTGAAATTGTCAACGCACACTGTCAGTTGTTTACCATTGACACACACAATGCTGTTGGTAAAAGGCTCAAATTCCCCAATTGTCCTACTAATAATCAACCTCCCCAAATTTCTGCTTGGACCATCCATGGCACACCTGTGGACCATCCATGGCAAAGTAGGGTGCCACAACACACTGGTTGAAAATTACTGCTCCAGAGTGTGGGCTTCCTAGTGGCTTCTGGTGGACCACTGTGGGAAACACTATGGGCTTGAAGACTTCGGCCTGATCCAGTAGAGCTTTCTGTCTGCTCACGAATTGGTTGTGTTCCTTTTATTTCTTTGACAAAGCCTTTTTAAAAAGAGTCTATTAGGTGAATCACTTGAAATGATTCTTAAGAGGAAATTCTCTCCAGTCTGGTACCTCAACATCAGAGTGGACCTGCCTCTTCTACGGACTTGGTGGGCTGATGAAACCAAATGGCTTGGGTGGGATTAATTTCTATGCAAGTCTCAGCAGAAATCCAATTGAGAAGGGTTACAAAAGAATACACTGAGACGTTGATGCGCCTTTACAGAGATTCTTTTCAGATGGCAACAATGAGCTGAAATGAGAAAGGCATTTTGATTTCTGCAGCAGACTGCCAGGATTCAAACCCGAAACTATTGTGAGATGAGCTCACAAACCTCCAAATACAGGGTGAGATGAGCTCACCCATAACCTCCAAATGCAAGCTCTCATTAGACTGGGGATCATGCTGAATTTGTAACAAATAAATGCTGAATATTCCTTCCTTCCCCACCAGTTATATTTATGTTGATGGGCACTGTAGTCTCTGACATAAGATTGATTGACAGGGCCCTTCCAACTCCATGATTCTATGGTTCTTTATGCATGTTACATCACCTACAGCCCAATCCTAAAAGGACTTTACACAGATTTGCTGTTCTTATATCTGTGTCAGATAATGTTATGATTAGTGGGATGTGTACGTGCCCTCACAAGATAATTAGATTGCATGAGCAATGGAAAGATGGAAGATAATCACAGAAGAAACAGCATTTAGAAACAGCTGGCCACATCTTATAGTTGGTCATTGATAAAATGCTGGACATGGACTGGACATGTGGGCCTGATCACCCACTGATCCATTAAATGAGAGGTCGAAACATAGGCATGAGTCCAAAGTACTCTGCAACTTCATGGTGACCATATGGAATGGAGGACAGAGTGTATCTGTCTTTAAGCATTGCATACAAGAGGGAATTTAGGCTGGTTTAGCTCATTTCTCATTCCATACTGCAGGCCAAACCAGTATCAGGTTAATCATATCTTAATTACTGTTTTATAAATGACTTGATGGCACAACATCAGGGCACAATCTGAACCTGTGCTGGAACAAGTAAGCATACCGTCCTGCAAAGTATCCAGGAGAGTTTGGTGTAGGCTGTGATGCAACTCATCGTAAAGGGATTTCTTTCTCCTTATCCTGAATAACACCCTAGACATCATTTGGGGTTCCTCAGATTTGTGATTTTGTGAGTGCTAATCTGAGTGGCCCATGAATGCCACTCAGGTTGGGGCCATCTGGTCTGTGCTCCTGTGGCTGGTTCCTCTTCCTCCTGGGATAAATCTGCCTGTACGAGGTGTACAGTACGAGGTGCCTCCATGGATTCAGTCCCTGAATATTCAGCTTCCCTCCAGATCAGTTCTTTTGATTCAGCTTCAAACCAGCTGCCATGTTGCCATCTTTGAAAGGGGTGCCGAAGCCTACTTATCAAAGGCAGTTTTGCCTGTGTTTGCAGGATAGATGTAAACATGAATCTCAGCACCGCATGCGCACCTCTGTGGCACAAATAGCTCAAATTGCACTGACAGCGAGCACAGCAATAAAATATTCATATCCTGCTTGGCTATGCCATGATGAGAACCCGCGTACGTCGTTCTTCCACAAAGCCTGTCAAGTGTGTCACACTCCTGGTTTGTACTCTTGCCATCCATGCACAAGCAAGTAAAGGGTGTGCCATGTATTCTAATGACGGCTCATTTAATCCTCAAAGTTCTACCTCATAGATAGTGGTTGTAGCAGGAGTTCTGTGGAAAGGGGGTGAAGAGCCTTGTCTTCCCTGTGGTGATGTTTGTGACAATTCAAATGAACAGCAGTGCAAGTCTTTGATCTTGATTTAGAGTAGACCTTGGAAAGATTTTTATGGGGAGTTTGAGTGAAAGGGGATGAATAGCTTCTTTTGGATAGACAGAGGTCCTTTGACTTTTTAAAAAGATATCAATCCATCTTTTCTTCAGTCCTACAGCCTTACAGTGTATGCGTGGGGTTGCCATATGTTAAAACCGAAAAAGATAACAAGGCCCATTCAAATTGTAGGACACACAAGAAAAACATAGGAAATGACAAAATATTACCCAAAAAACACTCATATGGTTTTCATGTTGTGTCATGTGATTTCCATGTGATTTTTATGTGGTTAATGAAACTTTCATATAGTTAATTAACCCTTAAATGCCCAGCTAAAAATAGTCTAATTTGCACATATTATAAATGCGTGCCCAATGGCTGCGGTTGGTTATATAAGGGTTAAATACTAAATACTAAGGGTTAAATACTAAATACTATTTTAGCTGGGCATTACTTATTATTAAATTTAAACCTATTAAATATAATTTATTACACATAATTTATGAATTACAAGAAGGCTACATGCTGCCTGCTCACAAGGAAAAGGAGATTTTTTTCCCAGGACACAAGGCTTAAAAAAAGGACATGTCCTGGAAAAAGAAACCCTGTGCATGTATGTGTTCTGAAGTGAACAAGGATTTTTGTACGAGCAAATGTATCTTTTTTCCCTTCGGTGCCAAGGAATGATGTGCCGTCTGTGCAGCAGGAATATAGGTAGGGACACTGGCGATTAAGCTGTTAATCCCTTGTAAGTATGCATAGAATTCTAGTAAGTATGCATAGCTTTCTATCATCTGATGATGGCTTTAACAGCGACATAATTTTTTGTTTTGGGGGGCTATAAGAACGATAGTGAACATCAAGCAAAAACCACTTGGTGCCAATGCAACCATCTGCTCCAGGAAAGCCTCATATATCAGCTCTGACTCTCAGTTAGCAATAATCCACGAGTGACGTTTTACAACTTTCCGCTCGGATTCCTTAACATTAGAGGAGTATACGGTCCTGCTCTCCCAGGCATTTGGGTCATAAAAATGGAAGCTGTTCCACCAGTATTTAAATTCATAACTTTCTAGACTTCCAGCGGAAATTGAGATTAAAGCTGCAGGGCTTCCCTGGCAGTAAGTCCCATTGAACTCAGTAGGACTTACATGCATAGGACTGTACTGTGATGAAAGCAGGAGTTTAGGTGCAATTATAGGGAGTGTTGGAATACGTATCCCCCCACCAGCTTAAAAGTGGGTAGGGATCACAGGTTTTGCATTTTCCCGTCTCTATCAGAAATATCACGTATAGAAACAAATATAGAAACACTTCATTCTAAAGCTGCAATTCTAAGCTCCAGTTAGGCTGGTCTAAGCCATGACATAAGACCTGGGCTGATCTGGGGATGTCACAAAAGTGCTGTAGGATACTTCTGCATCACTCCTGGGGGAGGGTTAGGCCAGTGCACAAACATGCACTTGCCTCCCTACATCACCACGAAAATGGGAAGACCAGTATGTTGTGCTGGCCTATGTTAGGATTGCAGTGTACCCTTAGCTTCCATGTAGTGGCATAGCTAGAAGGGGTGCAAAGCATTATGTTTTACAGGGAGCCTCACAACAGCATGCATTGGACGCCTCCCTCTCCTCTTTGGAACCATTCCAGGCAGGGAAGAAAAACAGTGATTTTATTGTAGCATCCTTGGGTACCATGGTGCACATTTTGGAAACAAGAATGGTTTTTACTTCATGTCCTGGACTGCGCATACCTGGCACACACCAGAACGGATCACTGAAGAGCAGGCTCAGCCCTCGTTGATCTGGTGCCCAAAGTTTGCTGCCCTTTTGCTTTTTGAAAAGTGGAAAGAATAGTACAAGAGGTGGCAGTGCTTATGAGTTGGCAGTAATGGCTACCTACTTCCCCAGCTCCATCAGCCTGAGACTTAGCAGAAGAGAAGGTAAGCCATGCTTCCATATCCAGTGTGGTGTGGGCTGGTTTCCACTTTGCTTGGCAATACAAGTGTTAGCCATAATGAACATTGTTTCAGGGCTCAATCCTAACCAATTTAGTCAAGCACAACTCACCCATCTCTCCATTCCCGTGTGGTGTGGGGAGGCCAGTGCACGTCTCCGGCTTAAATCCCAGGACAGGCACAGAAGTGCTTAATGGCACTCCCAGGAGTTTTTGTGACACTCCCAGGCCAACATGGGAGTTTTGCTGTCACTTGTGTTGGATTAACTGGGAGTTAGGATTGCAGTCCCAACTGCAACCAGTTTCAGGCATCATCTGACTCATGATGGGGATGGTTCCTCCTCTTATACCCAAAATACTGTTAGGGACATGCTTGCTCCCAAATCAACTGCACCTTTGTATTGAGGCTTGGGTCCTACATGACAGGGTGAGCTTCCATCCTTTACCCAGCTCCTGCCAACCTAGCAGTCCAAAAGCATGCAAATGCAAGTAGATAAATAGGTACCACTTCAGTGGGAAGGTAACGGTGTTCCAGGTGCATGCAAACCACATGTCAGACAATGCTGGCTCTATGAATTTAGAAACGGGGATGAGCACTGCACCTTGCAGTCAGTCACGACTAAAAGCATAACCTGCAGAGGACACCTTGTTGTGCAAAAGTGCTTGAATGGGTTCTCTGAGCACTAGAATAGATCACGCCAAAGGCCCATGTATTCCAGCTTCCTATATCACACAGTGGCCCTTGAGGAGCACACAAGACATTAAGAGACCTGAATCCTGATGCCCTTCCTTGCATTTGGCATTCTGATATAGTCTCCTTCTATAATCCAGATGTTGCCTGTAAACTGTACATCATGGCTTGTAACATGTGATGGACTTTTCCTCCAGAAATTTGTCCAGTCCCCTTTAAAAGGTGTCTAACATAAGAACATAAGAAGAACTGCCACTGGATCAGGCCAAAAGCCTATCTAGTCCACCTTCCTGTATCACACAGTGGCCCAACAGATGCTTCAGGGAGCCCATAAGACACTTGCAACCAGGTGCCCTCCCCTGCATCTGGCATATGGAGGTTTTCCATGTCTACACACACCCCTCATGGCTCATAACCCGTGATGATCCTTTCCTCTAGGAATTTGTCCAAACCCTTCTGTTGCCACCAAGGAATTGCACAGGACTCTCTGTAGGAGAGTGGCAAGGTGTGGCAAGGAGTACCACAGACTATATGCGAAGAAGGAAAGGAGCATAGGCAACAAAACATGCTAACAAAAATAGGAGAGATCTTGTCCTTTTCCCTTAGAATTGAGGCAATGTGTTGCCATATGTGTTTTGTCATATATCTATATTCACATATAAGAATGTGTTTCCATATAATTCTAAAGAATATTTTTCTTTCTTTCTTTCTTTCTTTCTTTCTTTCTTTCTTTCTTTCTTTCTTTCTTTCTTTCTTTCTTTCTTTCTTTCTTTAAATTAATAAAAACATTTAAAAATAAAAGGCAATGTGGATTGGGAGGGGGCTCGCTCTTGGTGAGGTATGCCTGTCACAGTTGTGTCCTGGGTGACTGAGGTGGGTAGTTGCGGGGTCCACTTGCAGCCACAGTGTGAGTTTAATCTGTTCTTCTTAAACTTCTTTTTCTTAAACTTCCACCTGAAGTTTCTAACACTGAATAATAAGACGTTCCTGCTTTCGTGCCACACGTTTTACAAGAGCCACATAATGCAAATTAGTGGAGACTGTCACAATTCATTAAAAACCACATGCCTTGTTCTTTTTTAGTGCACAGGATGTCATACGTATAAAAGCAGGCAAGGGAGTGGAGTAGACACAAGGAGCTCATCCGATGGTTGGGAAAGAAATTAGTCTGCTTTTCCCATACGGTGACCTTTCCATATCTTTGTGCTTTCTGTGTCCTTGCAGAGAGAGGCACCACAATGACACCTGGGTCCCTGTTGTACAGCCCTTGATTGCTGGTTATTGCTCCTGTGCTGCCTTGCTTCTTTCCTTGAGCAAGGTCACTCTTAGCAGCCCCACAATGCTCGCTAGAGGAAGGGGGGACAGCCTTTAACATTTGCTGCCATCTCCGAGGTTGCATTATTAAGACTCTCTGAGCTGGAAAAAATTGCCAGCCAGGGCTTCTGGTGCAACCGTTGGAACTTTCTTTTGCAATGGGCGGATATCAGGCAGTTTTGGGTCAAGACGACTCCCTGAGATCTTCGATACAACAGCTGCTGTCAGTTATGCAATGTGAACTTTAGAATTGGTACCAAAGGAGTAATAACCATGGTCCTGGGAAGCCGCATATAACAGCTGATCTATAGGGACAACATTTGGGGTTGCAACTTTATTCCTGGCTTCTGCTCTTGAGTCTTCAACAGCTGCTTAGTCTGTTGGCAACAATCTGTTGAACATCACCTGCTGATTTTTGCACATGCAGTTGGAGGTGGGTTCACAGGTGGGCCTGGTGAGGGACATACCTGAAGCCCAAACCCACAGAAGGGCTAAGACTAGGAAACTCAATCAGAACCAAGCATGGCAGGCAGCAGCAGCAGATATAAATACTGCTTCACACCACCAGCCATCACGGTAGCAGCAGCCAAACTAAAGACATACAGGCTGCAATCCTATTTCACTTTCCTGGGAGTAAACTCCATTGACTATAATGGGACCTACTTCTGAGTAAACACACATGGATTGGGCTTTATATTATGCCAAGAAAAGGCATAACTGCTGCTTTGAGTTTCATAATGTGATCAGCACTAAAATCCCATACCTGTCCTCTCTGAATTAAGTCCCACTGAGTTTGAGGACACTGATTGCCCACTCCCAACAGCCATCTTTGATCTTGCAATCCACTGTCACAAATAACCCTGCCATGGTACAAATGATACATGACTGAGCTGCAATCAGAAACTGGCAAGGGCTCCATGTGTGTATTCAGACTCTCCGGTCACTCCATTAAAGTGATGGAGGGTGCAGTTTGTGGTTAATGCTGGGCCAGGCTGGAGACATATCAATGGTAAGCTAGGAGTCATATTATTGGCAGCAGTGGAGCTGATATGGCCTCAATCAGGGTTCTACACACACCCCTTAGACCTATTTGAATTTATTCTGCCATAAGAGCTTGTTCAGATCTGAGTAGGCCCATTGGGGATCAGGCAGCTCCAATGTAGGTAGCAGTGGTGGGCCCAGGCCAGTTCTGTCCTATTCTGTCAAACCAGATGTTCCTATTTCCCTGCCGCTGGCGATCCGGTAGCGGCGGGAGGTGGGCGCGATAACCGGGCAGACTGGTTTGCGCTGGGCTGGAGGCTGCAGCTGGGCTGGCTGGCCAATGGAGCGTAGGCACACCGGCTGGCACTTTTAAATTTGCCGCTCCCAGCGGCAGCCCACTGAGGCGCCCCACAAGCCCCAGTGCGTCCTTTCCCCAGTCGCTGGGGCTTGAGGGGTGCCTCAGTGGGCTGCCGCTAGGAGCGGCAAATTTAAAAGTGCCGGCCAGGGTGCCTGCGCTCCAGCGGCCAGCCAGCCCAGCTGCAGCCTGAGAGCCCAATCCTGACTACTCAGAAGTAAGTCCCATGAAAGTAATTGGGATTTATTTCCAGGAAAGTGTGGCTGGGACTGCAGCCTGGGAACCCAACCTGACTTACTCCCAGGAAAGTACTTACTTACTCAGAAGTACTTACTTACCCAGAAGTAAGTCCATGGGCCTTACTGACATAGTCAATGGGACTTACTCCCAGGAAAGTGTGGCTGGGACTGCAGCCTGAGAGCCCAACCCGACTACTCAGAGGTAAGTCCCATGACATTTTTAATTTTTAAAATTTTTTAATTTTTTTTTAAAAATTTAAATTTAATTTTTCCCCGGCCCCGCTCCCTGACCCAGCCTGGCCCCGCCCACTTCTGGGGAACCAGTTGTTGGGCCAGGCTGGGCCCATCACTGGTAAGTAGGTATAAAATACCTTTACTTACCTTTCCATTCCTGCCTCATCCAGAACAGTCCTGTAGCATTCAGCAGAAGCTGAATCACTGGTGTTGCAAACCCTGGCAGATCCTGGGTTTGCCTGGGCTGTTAATTCTGAGTAAAAACACATAGAATTGAACTATAAGTATCAAATGTTCACAATATGTAAAATAGCTCCATGCGTCAGGGAACCAGATGAAAGTGAGGAAGGTTTTTTTTTTCCCCTAGCCTGGTCTTCATTATTGTGTGTTTCAGTTTTTCTCCACTTGGCAAAGCATTAAATTATGCAGTCTCTCACCTGCAGTCAGATGTGGTACAGCCCTAGAATAGTTTCACTAAATGATGAGCTCGTTGCCTAGTCTGGACCTCATTCTCAGGCAGCGCAACTAAATCTGGGTGATTCTCTCCAATTGAGATTGGGGAAATTTACTGTCGAAAAGCATTTCAAGTAGTGCAAGGACGGACTTAATTGTGTTATCCCTCAATCCTCTGCTTTCTCATATTGATTGCAGTTTGTTTCCCGCTAGAGCTTCACAAAAGCAACTGAATTAGGCTCGTATAGTTAATTTCTGTGTCTTATCATCTAGGAAGAAAAAGAAATCATGCGTCTGTGGAAGCTGTTACTGTAGGACAATACCTCTGGCTGTGGTTTTTTTTTTCTCCGTCCTACTATAGCTCTGAACTACTGTGCCATTATATCTGTCTTCAGTGTAATTTAGGAAAAGACAAATCCAAGATGATCCATAATAAAAATATCAAAGAAACATACTGAAGAGATCATTAGTTTTGCAGCAACATCCATATATTGATTTCACACTCGGCAGGTAGAGTTTGGATAGAGACAGAGCTCGGAAATTGGAGAGAAATGATTCTACTATGTTTGGGTTTGGATTTTTTGTCCTTTTTTCAAAAAATGCTTTCCATGTGAGCACAATCCATAAGACTATCTAACATGACCCATTTATCTAAGCAGCAAGTTTGAATAACATCTTTGCATCCGCACAATCTGATCATTCCTATACTTGGTGTCTAGGCATGCTAAAGTATTTATCATTAACAGATCTCTCCTCGGCAGGATTTTGACTTACTGGATCACCTTCCTTCCACAGGTACAAATGAAACCCGGTTTTATCAATAGCACAAAGGGAGACTTACAGACCTGAATGGATTCCTAATGGCTCTGGGGTTTTTTCCAACTGCTAAGTAGGTTTTTCTTACTCCTTTACTTTCCTTGAAGAAGCAGTTTTGCAATTCTGGAGTGTTCCCAGACCCGGTTTCTTTAGTGCCTCAATGCCCAAGGGTTGGCAAAGATGCTTTTGCCCAGCTTAGATTGATGGGCATCAGTGTGCAGATTGATGGGCATTTCTTGAAGCAGTCAGACTTGACGTTGATTGATCATACATTGATTACTCTAGGCAGTCTCCATGGAACGGTCCTCAAAGCCTCTGTGGCATGATAGTTGGCTGGCATAAAGCAGGGTGAGTACATTGCACCTTTGCTTTATCAGAGGCCTTTGTTGCTGATCTGCTTCCAGATGCAATTCAAGGCATTGTTTATAATCTTTAAAATCTCAAGTGACTTGGGACTGGAGTACTTGTGTCGGCAGTGTTATGTAGCAGTTGCAACCTGCTTATTCGGGGCTTCTCATTCTCTGTGTGGGAGAGAGGAGAGAATGCAGGGTTCGTACCTACTGTCATGCGAATAACCATCCTTGGGATTCTAGTAATGTTTGTTTTCTCCTCTGACCCTCTCAGCAGCTAAAGATTACTTTGTTCTGCTTTGCTCGCTCAAAATGCGAGCTCAGGAAATGAGCGTGAAATCGGGCTGTCTTGCATTCATCCTGCTGCCACACTGTACTTAATCATTCTCATTAAAAACTGGGCTGATCTTGAGTTGTTGGCTGGTTAATCAATAGGCTCTCTGAGCCCAGTGCTGAGCTGAAGGGGAAAGTCAAGACAAAGGAGCTATTGTATCCTATAGACCAGTGTTTCTCAAATGTCTAACTTTGGCTCACTTAGGGTGCAATCCTAACCTAGGCCAGCACCACTCACTGATTTTCTTATTCCCTTGGTGATACAGGAAGGCATGTTCATGTCATGTCTGTGCACTGGCCTAACCCTCTCCCAGAAGTGGCACAGAAGTATCTTATGGCACTTTTGTGACACTCCCAGGTCAGCACAGGACTTATGCCAGAGCTTTGGGTAGCCTAACTTACGGTATGCCAGAGGTTAGGATAGCCATCTTTTTGTCTGAACCAGCTGAGTTTAGGTCTGCTTTTTGTGCAGGATCCTTAGTGCAGTGCTACTCAAATGGGGGGGGGGGGTGAGTTCCAGGGATGTGATCCTAAAAATGTATGGATCCTATGGATCACATCCAGTGGAGGGCTTCAGGGGTTCTCACAGGTTCTTTAGAACACTTTGCTAATGAGCGCCTGCTTCTGAGAACCAGTTACTAATGGGACATAGAACCTGTTCTTCTATGGACATAGACCCTGTTGTTAATTTTGGTTATTAGGGCACAGAACCTGTTATTAATTTAGTTGAATTCCACCACTGATCACATCCCTATAGAATCTATGGATCACATCCCTGTCCCAGCTCCTTCTCTGCAAAGTCCTAGGGAAAGAGTAATTCCTTAAGTTTGAGAAACATTGCCTTAGGGCACAATCCTGTGTCACATGTTGGCTGGTGCAAGTGCCTTGTGCTCACCTAGAA
This sequence comes from Cryptoblepharus egeriae, assembly GCA_030015325.1. NCBI lineage: Eukaryota > Metazoa > Chordata > Lepidosauria > Squamata > Scincidae > Cryptoblepharus > Cryptoblepharus egeriae. The sequence goes on from JAREYC010000001.1 coordinate 258,779,915, forward strand.
GTGTTACAAATCTATCTATCTATCTATCTATCTATCTATCTATCTATCTATCTATCTATCTATCTATCTATCTATCTATCTACAGTATTTATATTATTTTGTGAAAAGTTCACAAAGCGGTTTACAAGAAAATGAAAAAATTAATAGCTAATTAATAGCTAATGGGTCCCTGTCCCAAAAGGGCTCATGTGCTGTCAAAGATGTTTGCACTGGGGCCTTATCATTGGGGCTGACCAGATGATCATGTGCACGGTACACCCTGAAAATACAGGGATCAGTTTCTTATATATATATATATATAAAATCTCTGGCAGATTCCTTTCAGCGACCCAGCACATACTTTTGGCGAATTCAAGTCTACTTAGAAGCAATTTTCCACTTTATGAATTGATATTTTTCCACTTACCTCTCTGTATAGATTTTCTGCCCTATTTCATATTTCCAAGTTTATAATAATACACACAAGCCTTTCAAAAAGTGTCTGCGGTGATCTTAGGAAACATTGGTTTGGTCTCTGAAATATTCTTACGTAAATATTCTTTCTTTCCCCCCTTTTCTTGCTTCATTACCAATTATAATATAGCCTGAAATGAACTATTTATTCCAGCTGTTTCTGATGCACCAGTTAAAGTATTGTCACTCAATGCAAATTTGCAGGACCTGAGGGGGAAGAAAGGAGGACTAAAACAAAATTGCGCATAGATTCAAAGCAATTAATTTTAAATTTTTTAAATAAAACATTACAGAAGTAAAAATATCCTCCTCTATTTTCCAGGAGGTTCGCCTCAAGCATTTATTTTCCACATTCATTTTCCAATTGTCTTAATCTAGGAAAATGTTGGGTTCTAAAAAGAAACCTAAAAAACTTTTTATTACTTAGAAAAAAAACCACACACCTGGATTTTCTGAAACATCTCCAGATTAGCATGTTATTTTCTTGCTTGCTGAGTCTCTTAATTTCCTAATTTCACACTTTGTTTTGCCACCATCTCTCTGCTTACTCAACAGTTGCCTCGGGTTCTTTGGTACTTTGTAGTTTTATTGCAAGAGGAAGACGGGAGGGATACTTTGAGGGATGTGAGCGCCTTTTGTTTTCTGCTCAGCGGAGGTATTCAGCACTTTTGAGATGAACCATTGCCTATGAAGGTTAGGAATGCCACTTGTCAGCTCTTTTGCAACTGTGTTTCTGGTAAGGACTAGAACTAATTTCCACCAGTCCAGATTTTGTGGTTTCTACTCGTAATACCGTGGATACATATTCAGGAACAAAAGGGGCCCAATCCTGACAGATCCCACTGGCAGAGTGCAGGTTTTGTTGTGATGGTGGAAGTGCTGTTGCGACGGTGCGCAGGATGAGGCTACCAGTGTGCATGACCTGTCTGTAGTGATCCACACTCTGATGATATCAAGGCTGTAATCCTAACCTCCGCTTAGGCTGCTGTAAGCCCTGGCATAATTTCTGTGGTGATCTGGGGGTGTCACAAAAGTGCAGAAAGACACTTTTGTCTTGGGAAGTGTAGTAAGATACTCCTGGGAAGGTTAGGCCAACGGACAAACATACACTGACCTCCCCAAACAATCATGGAAAAAAGGCCAGGTGAGTTAGGCTGGAAAAAAGCAGAAAAAGGAGTTAAACTGGAAGAAAAGGCCAGGTGAGAATTTCTTAGGATTGTGCCCCAAGTCTTGATTATTGTTAACATGCTCTAGATGCCCTTGAGGACCACCTTGAGATCACAACTAGTGCAAAATACAATGGCTTATTTGAGAGCACAGTAGTTTCATTTCCAGCTGTTTAATTTCCAGATTTAATTCAAGGTGTTAGTTATGATTTTTAAAGACTGTCAAGATATTTGAAGGCCTTCCTCCTCCCCTATCTGATAACTAGAACCCAGAGGTCATAAAGAGAGAATGTCCTGCAAGTGTCCCTACTGTGTGAAGCCAGATGGGCAATAACACTCCTGGAAACATGACGCTTTCCAACTCCCCATCTTTGGGATTCTCTCCAAATAAAATTAAACGCTCCCTCTTGCCCCATGCCATCCAATGGAGCCTGAAGATCTTAACTTCCACCTTTAGTGATTTCCTTAAATCAACTTTTTCTCCATTTTTATTCCGTGCTCTTTTATATGCATGCTATTTTTATGGGTTTTTACAAAAAATTGCATTTTATTTCTGGTCACGAACCCATAGTATACCATAGTAGTCATTTGGCACTAAGGAAATGTATGATTGCAACCTTAATTTTGTTGATTGGCCCTACAATCCAGAGTAACTACGGGAGCACGTAAGAGACATTACGTGCACCTGTAGTTACGGCACCACCTAGTGAAAACCTATGAGAAATTCCTATTGCAATCCAGAGTAAATTGTTCTTACACCGGAGCAAGGACTCCCCGCAGTTACTCTGGATTGTGCCCAGAGTAACTTAGGGCACAATCCAGAGTAACTGCGGGGAGTCCTTGCTCCGGTGTAAGAACAATTTACTCTGGACTGCAATAGGAATTTCTCATAGGTTTTCACTAGGTGGTGCCGTAACTACAGGTGCACGTAATGTCTCTTATGTGCTCCCGTAGTTACTCTGGATTGTAGGGTAAGGCAGTGTTGATTTCAGGTAGTGTTGATTTCTGTTCAAGAACAACCAGGTACATTTCTTTTTTAAATGTCAAGGATTTATTTTTTAAAAATCAAGGACATCTCTGCATGTATGGTTCCCATGATTCTGGAAAACCAGGGACAATCCCAATTTTGGGGGCCAGTGTTCACATACTGGCAAATGGCACAGAAGGGCCTGTCCGATTTTGTGGAAGAGAATTATGGCACATGACAACTAAAAGAACAATCTATGTTCTTGGAGGAACATGAGATGCCTCTGCGCTACTATTCTTTCTTATCATAACTTTGACAGAGAGAAGCACATAATATGTTGTCCTCAAATTCCTGCTGTCATGATATCTTCCTTGTCACTTATTTTGCAACCGGATGCTTTCAAAAGGCATCTGGTGTATAATGAGATTTTTCAAAATTAAATAGGTGATGGCATGTTCATCACAATAATTATGCCCAGTTCACAAGATAAACTAGTTTTGTGCAATCTATGCTCTTTTTCTTGTTTGTTTGATTTGAATTAGGAGGTAGCCAAGACATTGAGCACACATTGACCCTACCAGCACAATTTGAGGAATGTGTAGGTTTAGCAGTGCAGAAGTGTGTTGTTAAGCTCTTGGGGCACTTCACTATTATGCATGGGTCCTTTTGGGAGTACCATGAGTCCTTATCCTCAGTATTTGAGGGCAGACAGTGCACACTTCCTCTGGCCACAGCAAGTATGAAAAGCAGTCTGAGTCTTGCTGCAGACATGTCACACATCAGCAAAGCCATTAGTGTTTGAAGAGTGTATGTTATGGTGAGAGTCTTGGAAAATACATTTGCCCTTCAGAGAGAAAGGCGAAATACGAGGAAAGGTTGGGGGAACTTGGGATGTTCAGCCTGGAGAAAAGGAAGCTGAGGGGAGACATGATTGTCCTCTTCAGATACCTGAAGGGCTGTCATATGGCGGAACGTATGTCTCATTTGTTCATAGCTGCTTCTGAAAGCAGAACTAGAACCATCGGGTACAAACTGCAAGAAAGGAGATTCCGGTTGGATATCTGGAAAAATTTCCTGAAAGTTTGGGCGGTTCGGCAGTGGAACAGATTGCCAAGGGAGGTGGTGGACTCTCCCTCACTGGGGGTCTTCAAGCAGAGGCTTCACAAGCACCTGTCGGGGATGATGTAGGAGGATTTCCTGCTGCAGGCAGGGGGTTGGACTAGATGACCTAATAGTTCCCTTTCAACTCTAGGATTATATGATTCTATGATAAATAAATACAGTTTGGCAAATCATAATGGGTATGTGGCTGACAGCCCAATCCTATCCATGTCTCTCAGAAGAAAGTCTCATTGTGGGCAGTGGGGCTTAAACTAAGGAAAGAATATATAGGATTGCATCCTGAATTGCAAATCAGAATTTTCCCAGTCTGTTGCTTCCACCATGAGTTCTTAGCAGGTGACCATCTTCAAGCCTTGGTTGCAAGTTGGGGGCTCACCCTAGAGACTGATTGTAAGGTCAACACTGTGATAATATATGAAAAAACATTTTGTACTCCAAGAACCCAATCCTAAGGGCTTTTGGATTGGTAGTAGGCTCAACCCAGATTGCAGGGAGCTTTGGAGCTGGGCCTCAGTGTTGAGCTGGTGATGATGATGATGAGCTGGTGATAAATATAATCACTGGGCTAATATCTCCACACTGGGCTAAAGTTTAACATAGGGTTTCTCTCATCTGTATCGACAAAATAGCAGGGACAGATATAAGTAGCCCCATTGAGGGGTCTCTGGAACATTCTTAGGTGGAAGGGAAAAATGGTTCAGAGAATCATATAATCATAGACTTGGAAGAGACCCAGTGGATCATCTAGTCCAGACATGTCAAACTGGTGGCCCTAAGGCCTCATGCAGCCCTTTGCAGGCACATGTGTGGCTCTCAAGTGATTCTCCCACCCCCAGAAGTAGCTCAGTAGTGGTGGCAGCACACCTGATTTTGAGCCAGAGAAAGAGCCCAGGAGGAAGGAGGGCTCATGCAGAGCAACAGCAGCTTCCCAGGGTGGGAGAAAGAGCCCAGGATAAAGGAGGGCACTTCTGAGTAGACATGCACAAAATTGGATTGTGGCCCTCGGGTGACACCATTAATGCTATTGTAGCCGTCTGTATGAAATGAGTTTGACACCCCTGACCTAGTCCAACTGCCTGCCTGTAGCAGGAAATCAATGTGGGGACCTGGGTCTCAAACCCTGGCCTGCTGGCTAACAGGCACAATGCCTTAACCACTTGCACCACCATGATGGCTCTCTTCCTTCCTCTTGCTAACTCCCACTGGATGCAACAGGGACTATTTTGTCACCACTACACCCGTCAGTGCCCTGGAGATTAGATTTGGGCTGTTAGAGAGAGCAATGTAAATGTTAAGAATATTTTTTAAGAAAGTTAAGAAAAGAATTAAATTTTCACTCTTTCATGTCTAAGGACTCCCGTCAACAAATGTGTGTAGAAAACATATCTTTTCTCATTTGCGTACATCAAAGAAAGAACCACTGGAAGGGTTCTGACATGGGATAACTTCCTCAGTGCTACTTTTTAATTAAGAGGCACACAATCTGTACAATTAGCGGGATGACAGAATCTCTTTCCCGCATGTTGTTTCGACAAGCATCTCTGCAATAGTGATGCATTTTGAAAGCTTCGGTAGGAACCGTCTTCTAATGATAATGTTTTCAGTGGGGGGAAAACGCCACCATCCCATAATATCTGCCTGATGATCACTGCAGGCGGTATGAAGTGCTAGACAAGATGTGAAAGCTGGTCTAGAGTGTATGATTAACTAATAATATAGTCAAGGGATTATAAAATGATGGTGTATTTATCCAGGAACCCCTTTTTTGTATTGCTGGATTGAAATACATATTTAAAATTAGCTTTTCACCTGGCTCCTTTCAGTATATAAAATTAGACCTATCACAAAGGGAATTTGCTAGAGAAGATAATGTATTTTTAAAAAGAATTTATATCTCCCTCCTCATGGAAAAACTGGCAGTTTCCTCTTTTCTTCGATCCATAAAAGATTAATAGACTCAGCCCTGTTAAATGCAAAAGAAGGTACCGGTAAATGTAAATAGCATTTAGCTAATGGATTGCAAAGGAATCTCATTCATGGTTCAAAATTTGAGAGAAATATGTGTCGCCTCGCTGGTCAGATACAAAATATATCTTGCTAATTTACGAGCTTGATGGATAAGGTAGAGAAAAACACATGTTAAGTATGAGAAGATGTGCTAATTTTTAGAATGGGTACATACACCTTTTTATTGTCCTTTGTCCCTAAAAGAAACTGTTGTTGTTGTTGTCGTCGTCATCATTGAATTAACTTTTACTCTACCTTTCTATGGCACATTGGGATACCTTACAACTTAAAAGGACATATTGTACAAGATTAAAATAACATTAAAACCTAAAACTAACCTTAAAAACTCAAAACATAAAAGAAATCAAACCCCAATGGATCACCTGTCAAAATCACATTCATTAAAAAGTGCCAGCCTGTTGTGTCAACACTTAAAAAGCCTCTCTGAATTTAAAAAAGTTTTAAGGCTCCACTGAAAGTTTTAGACTGAGAGGGGACTATTCTTAATTTCAGGGGAGGAAAGTTCACAAAGAGCTACCACCAAAAAAGCCCTATTTCTCATTGTCACCCTCTCACCCTTGCTGGTGGTAGCACTGTTGGAAGAGTCCCCTCTGATGACCAGAGTGTATAGGTCAGAATATATGGAAGGAGATGGTTCCTCAAATACCCTGGTACTGAATCAGGTCCTGAACCAATATAGCTAATACAGACAATATAGCATATATGGTTTCTAAGTTGGGAGCTTGAACTTACAAAGCCATTGAGTGACTATCAAGACACCATGTTCTGGCATCTTGATAGTCAAGACAAAATTCTGTAATGAATTTTCATAAGGATATCAGATTGACTTTGCCAGATCAGATCAAAGGTCCATTCTGTTCAGCAGGGAACAGAAATGGGCTCCCAGAAACATCTGGAAAGGTCACATGCAGGTTGTGAAAGCAATAATGTGGTCAACTGATATTCAGAGGAGTCATGCCCCTGAACATGGAGGTTGTGGTGGGGTGGTAAATCACAATGGAAAGCTCCAGCCCCAGCTATGGGTCAATAAGGATCTGCACCTGTTATTTTGCTGGCACAAATCCATGTTGACCCATGTGGGTGGATCAGACCTGTGACCTGATAGGACATGGTGTGCCTCAGTGCTGCCAATCCCAACCACTCCCAGGTCTGTTTTGTCCACCCTCATCCCTGTCACCACAATTTCTCACCCCATTATAGCGCTCCCTTTCCTCCCAGGTCCCAATCCACCCACTGTGCCTTACTCATCTGCTGTGGGTGGGCACCTGCTTGTCTTGGCTGGAAGTCTTTGTTTGTGAATCTGGTCTGACCAGAAGTTGCCTCTTGTCAATTCTGTAGACTATTCTGAGGCCAGCCAAGGCCAACAGATGGGTCACTTGCCTGGTGCAACCTTGCAGTGGCATCCATGTCCTTCAAAGAAGGCCTGGGAGTGTGGGTTTTTAATGCACCACATATCAGGTCATAACCCACAGATTGAGAAATACTGCCTCAGAGTGAGAAGTGGTAAAATGTAATGGTGATGAGAAAATGTAATCTAGTTTTCTTTGAACATATTTGTTTCTTGTATGAGAGGGTTTGGTATTATGAGAATCAACATGCTTTGAAAAGAAATGGTCAAATTAGAATGAGAAAAGAGAGGGCTGAATGTGACATACTGAAAATATTTTGAGGATGCAAATGGTTTGGCTTGAACATCTTCAAATATTGAAATAATTAGGAATACATCCATTTTTAGTGGGTTCCTTTATTCTTCTATGAGTCTAGTTTGCTTGTTTTCCATTCCTCCTGAAATCCAACTTAATTAGGATAATTAAGGAAATGAATTCCAGAGTTGGAACATATATTCAGTTTCCATTCCTTCACTTTATGCATGTCTTTTCCTCTTCGTACACAGAATTCAAGACACAGGCTGCAATCCTAAACACACTTTGCTGGGAGAAAAACATATTAAACACAATGGGCTTACTTTTGAGAAGGCTTGGTTAGGATTGTGCTCTTTGTTTGCCTTCATCAGTGCATGCTGGCCTGCCTGTTTCAATGCAAGTTAGTATTAAGAATATAATTAGTTTCATTATCTGCAATTGATGCAGGTCCCAATCCATCCATTGCCAGTGAGAATTGCCTGATGGCATTGATTGTAGTAGTCAGTGTCTGCTGTGAAAGGCACTCTGACAGTGCAAGCATCAGTATTGGAGTCTTGGAGTATCTGGGAAGGTCTGTGCCTGCCCTGCCTCACTACCCAGGAAATCCTTGATTGTCAAAACAGGTAGGATGATGGCAGCAGGAGAGGGTAGTGAGAGGTTAGTGCAGGGTTGGGAAGGGGTGAAACTGGGTAGGGAGGTTGCAAGTGACAAGGATCTGTCATGGCCCATGACCAGGGTGACCAGATGCCCAAACATAAAAAGGAGGACAAGGTCTTGGATTCCTCTCAGCCTGGCCTTTCTGGCAGACAGCGGCATGTTTGCCTACTCATGAGAAAAGCTGTGATATTGGGCTCTTCCACTTTCCCATAGAGCTCAATGCATATTTTTGTTTTTAGTTTTTTGGCCATAACTTTTGATAGGAAACAGCTATTTCCAATCCAATACAGTGATACCTCGCTTAACAAGCGCTTCACTTAACAAGCATTTCACATAACAATCAAAAATTTCAAGAAATCATGCTTCACATAACAAGTTCCGCTTCACTTAAAGAGCACTTATACAGCCCTGATGCTTGGCACGGAGGCTCTTTAAAAGTGCTGCTGGCCAGCGCTGCTGCCTCTAACTGCCCCCAACTTGGGTGCAGTTGCCTTGGGGTGCCAGAGGCCACCTTGAACCTCCAGCAGCAATCACACCTTATTCTCCTGTTTTCTCCTGTTTCTATTTCTTTTTTATTTCTCTGCTGCCTTTCCTGCTTGAAATTTCAGTTTTGGAAACATCATGGGGCAGGACCCTAATTCTCTATAAAACAATGGTGCAATAAAAGGAAGGGGTGGAACATAGAGGGACTTACTTCTGGAAAACAGGGCATATTGTGTAAGAGGCTGTCAAGATCAATTCTCCTTTTCTTCACATATTTTTTTCTTCCTAGTAACTCTCTCATATTTAAGAAAAAAATTGAAATAAACGTCTGTCCTTATTCTTTTCAGAGCCTTATTATCCTACAAGACCCATCCTGTCATTTTAAATATTTACATAAAGTTCTTTTATATGTTGCTCTGGTGTCTAAGCATAAAGACTCTCTGGGGTTGGTCACTGGTCACATAGATCCAATTAACGCTCAAGGTCAAGAGCATATTATGCTGGGAAGGGGGGGACGGCGGAAGAGCCCTGGTTGGCTAAAACACATGCCTTGCTGATTAAGGCGGCCTTTGGAGCAAATGAAATTACAGCCCAAGAAATCTGATTGTGTCTGCGCTCAAGTGAGGTAGCGTCTCAGTGCTCAATTTCCCCTGCCATATGCTTCAAGAATTTCAAAAACTTTCCATCAGAGGAAGGTAAAGGAAAGGCCTAGGGCTGGGGATGTAACACTGAATGGGAAATGAGCTGACGTGTTAGAAGGAGAGCAGAGGAATTTCGGTCAAAAGCAGGTTCTTCTTTTTCCTTCCGTGTTTTTTTTTTAAAACAACAACTCGGCATGGAACGGTGCTGCCTTGGGCTGCCCATCAGACCGGATTCTACATTAACCAGGGAAGTTCTTCCACTGGCCCCATAGGGAGCGTTCCTCCCTGTTAAAATAATGTATGTATGACTGGGATTGTGATGGGTGTAAAGAATTAACTCCCCTCTGCTGCCCTGCAATCGTCCTTTCGCTGGGTCCTTAAAGTGCTGTTTGATAAAGAACAAAACAAGTGCACGGCTGCATAAGGTGCACTCTTAAAGCATCTTTTAGTCTGACCTTTGCTAGGATAAGATAGGAATAAAAATATCCTTGAATGCCGCATACAGCTGGCTTAGAAGGTCCTGTTCAGCAACTCATTTTAGAGACCCAGTTGTGTAGTTAAAAGGTGTTGTAGTATGAACTAAAGGCAGTGGCATCACTAGTATTTGCATTACCCAGTTAGGGATGCCAGCGCACCACCAGGTGACCATATAGAATGGAGGAAAGAGTGCCTCCACCTTTTACCAGTGCATTGAAGAGGGAATTGGAGCTGGTTTAGCTCATCATAGAAGGGTTTATAAAGCAGTATCTGCCTGAATTCCCTCTTCTATGCAATATTTAAAGGTAGAGGCACTCTGTCTTCCATTCTATATGGTCACCCTGTGCATCACATTGGATTTTGTCTGTCTGTATGTCTACTCACAAACACACACACCCATACCCATCATGGCTTTAACGGAAGTTCACGTCATTGTGTAGCGCTCAGATCTTGAGCTGCTGACTAGCATAGTGTCTTTAACCAGTGGGCCACCACAGCCTACCATGTGGCTATGCAATATTAAGCATAAGAACATAACTCTGTTCTCTTCCTATCTATCCGCTCAGTCTCTCAGATAACCTAGAACAGTGGCAGTGAACCTATGGCATGTGTGCCACAGCGGGCACTCAGAACGCTCTCTGCTGACATGTGGCAATAGCGCTCCCAGTGAGCCCAAAGCTCTGGGCATGCCACTCCGCACCAGCAGGCTCAGTCGGCTCTGCTCCAAAGAGAAGCAGCCTCTTATTACCAATAATATGATGAATTACCAAAATAGATATTACCAATTTTTTCCCAGTAGTATCTTAATGCCTTCAGAATTCAACATTCTTTCTTCATTGTTCCTGCCTTTATGGCGTTGTCATGAAGTCACAATGTAAGTCATATTCTGTAAGGTTTGGTTTCTCTCAAGAAGAAACCCAACAGGTGATGTAACGGATCAAGCCAGGAACCAATTAGAAAATCATTTTTACTAAACGGTTTATGACTCTGCATTTGCATCTGGGGAATATTAGAGTAAATATAGCATGAGGAAATTAGTCTTAATTTCATGTTAATGGAAAAATCAATTCAGTTCTAATTATGTTATGATTTATAATATACAATCCGGCAGTTTCTTAAATGCTCTGATTAGCTTGTTCAATTGTTGATTTTTTTCCCCCTCAACCTAAATAAGATTAATTCTGCTTCTAATCACACATTTAAATGCATAAATCTATTGGCAGCAGAATCTACTTAACCTCAGGGAAGCCAAAGTAAAAAAGAGAAGGAAATATTAATTGCAGCATTTGCTATATGACTGTTCAAGAAAGGCTTGTGGATCTATTGTCTGGGGGCGACCAAAGCATAAAAAACGCACTAGACCACAAATCAGAACATTTCTGGCCTATCAGGCCAGCTGTTGGAGTTGCTGCCAGGCTATTGCAGCTGTGGCTGGGGAGACATGGGGGTAATGAGGCACAAAGCTTCGTCTTCTGCAAAAACCACATGTTGAGCTTTGCAATCGTCGCAGTTCTTTGCCGGCAAACAGTTCACTCCAACTACCACCTATTGTTTCTAAATAGTAGTGCAAGTTGTACATACCTCCACCCCCTATCATGAATTCATTACAGAGATGGGCAAAGCTAGTGCAGCTTGACTTGGTTGAAGTCATGAGTCTTTGCTCCCTTTAACTCAACTTGAAAACAAGTCTTATTGATTATCTTTCCAAGTTTTTTTCCCAGTGTTTTAAAGACTCAAAGGCTGCAATCCGAAAGACACTTTCCTAGGAGTAAGGTCCACTGAACACAATAGGGCTTACTTCTGAGTAGACATGGTTAGGATTGTGCTCTAAAAGTCTCAAGATTTGAGGATTTTCCATAAAAAGTCAGCTACAGAGAAAAGGAGCTGCTGGTCTGTGTGTGTGTGTGTGTGTGTGTGTGTGAGTTCTCCCATGATGTTCCCATCGCATCCATAAACAAGACAGGAAGGAATAGGATGTATGTGTGAGAGTGGGGCAAAAGCAACAAGAAAGAGGAGAGTCACCTGCAGCAACTGGTGGTTCACAAGTATGATACAATCTTTAGCAGCTCTACTCAGAAGTTGCCCCATGGTGGCCAGTCAATGAGCCTGGTGGAGACTGCCAGGCCATTCCTTCTGAGTAGCTAGGAATGACCTCCTTCCACCTTCATCCTCCCATCCAGGGAAAAAACAAAACCAAAAAACAAACCTTCATCCAATGATCACCAGTCCCTTCAGAGATGGATAAGAGAGCCTGCACCCGCCTTCCCCCTTCTCAGGGCAATCATACATTAAACATTTTTTCAAAATACATGATGACTTTGTGTGTTCCACTTAGAAAGTGTTCATGGGTCACGTATGCCACAGGTTGGACTCTCCTGATTAGGTGCCTTTAGAAATTTTCACTCCCTGTCATATCCTAGACATCAATGTACTATGTGAGGGCAATTTCAGTCACCTATAACTACATCAATTTCTCCTTTGAATGCCTCTCTGGTTTTGTTCTTTAAAACAAGATCACCCTCAGCTTGTTCCTCATCATAGCAATCATGCGTCTCCAGGACTAAATTGTTTTTGGGCCTATTGCTACCTAGAAAGCTTATCTGGAGAAGTTTGTTCATGCTGAGTTTTCTTGTTTGATGACTTCTATGCCCTATGACTTTCAAAGTTACACCATCCCTCTGCATTTGTATCCTGAAATAACCATATCCTTCTGGGTCTCTCTGTTCACCAGATTTCTTTTATGCTCCTATGTTCATGTTTTATTTTGCTACCAAAGATTCCCGCTGCTCCATCATGGCTTGGGAGCTTCTCGCATTCGCTTATTCCAGTGGTAAGTTCTGGTGGTACTTCAAATTGAAGTGGTATATTGGAGGACAAACCTTGAGAAACACTGCAATAGATCATTAGTTGACACTGACATCGTGCTTTGAAGAATCTCTGACTGATCCACTCCGTGCCCTAATCCCTGGACCTAGAAATTTGGGAAAAGTATTCCTTCTGTGCTGTTAGGAACAACTAATATCCAAATTTGAGAAATTTAACCCCTAAGGGGGTGAAAGAGATGCAATGTGTTTTTGTCTCTCTACTTAACAATGAGTATTGAAACATAGTACATGGGGAGGGGAGTATTGAAACATAGTACAGCACAGGGACGTGCTGTGCACGGGGGGCATGGTGCAGGGAGAATGGTGCACCTGGGCATTTTACTCTTGGTGGGGATGTTGCACGGTGAGGGATGGTGAACGTGGGGTGATGCACAGGGTGGCTGGTTCATGGGATAGAAATAGTGTACAGGGGGTACATGTGGATGGTGCACAAGGAGGGGTGAACAGAACACTAAGTAGGGGCAGATTTTCTCCCTGAAATTAGGATCACTGTAAGTTCATATTCCTGCCACCTTCTCTCAGACATTTTGTATACCCAGGAACAGGACCAGTAGTGTTGCTAATGATCATGCAATGATCATGTAGCCCACTGCAAAGCTCAGAATGTTGCCCTGGAAGTGATGTCACAACCAGAAGTCATCCCTGGGTATTTTTAAAAAGAAAATTGGGGAAAAACCTGCCATCTTCACCACCCATTTGCTCTGCTAGCGGCATAGTTATAGCACCTTTTTGCTATCTGGAGTCAAAGAAGATTTTGCTCCAGTTCCCCCTCCCCTACCGGCGGCAATAACAACAACAAATCAAATTTAAGTAAAAAATGAAAATAGTGTCTTTTATTGGTTAGGGAAACTGTGCTGGGGAAAAGAGGAATGATTATCCTTTCTGTGCTAAATATAAGAGGAGTACTGCTTAGAAGCACCTGTATACCCAGTTAGCATAGGTAACTGTATTATGATATATGTACAGTGGAGCGTCACATAAAGAGCTTAATTCATTCCAGAGGCATGCTCTTTAAGTGAAACGCTCTTTAAGTGAAGCAGATTTTCCCATAGGAAACAATGGAAACTCAGACGATTGGTTCCACAACCCCCAAAATATTCATATAAAAATATTAACTGTATGTAAAAATGATGACAAAACACTGGAATTGAATTCAAAACACTATAACATAATACAGACCACAAATACTGTAATAAAACACTGTAATATTCTGTAACAGTAAAACAGAAAAAAAAACTTTTATGGCCAAGGATGACTAATTTTCACTAAAAGAGTCACTGGTGTCTTTCGGAGCATCTTTAACAAGGAACATCTCTGTGTGTGAGATCTGGCTATGCAAACTAGATAGGTAGTTTGCAACAGCAGAGGGGCCAGATCCTATGCTGTCTACTCAGAATCAAGTCTCACTGAATCCACTGGGGTTTACTCACAGGAAAGTGCGTAGGATGCAAGCATGACTCTTTCCATAGGATGCCAGCAGCGGCAGGAACTTGGCTTCTGCTTGCAGTGAAAAAGGGCCAGATCCTAGGATGTCTCCTCAGAATCAAGCTCCATTGAATCCATGGGAAAGTGCATAGGATGCAAGCCTAACTCTTTCCATAGGATGCCATCAGCAGCAGGAGAATAGCTTCTGCTTGCATTGAAAAAGGGCCAGATCCTAGGATGTCTCCTCAGAATCAAATCCCACTGAATCCACTGGGGCTTACTCATAGGAAATGAAAAGTGCAGGCAGGGACATTGGTGAGGGGGAAAGAGGGTGGTTGCAGTGGGGTCCAGGCAGGGGGGCTTCCTTGGGGGTAAGGGGTCTGTTTGAAGGGGGGCTCCAGAGGGGATGCAGGAGTTTTCCCTCCTGCCTGATTGAGGCTGCAGAGGCTTTGCTGGCCACATGTTTGCTGGCTGCATCTTTGTTGCTCTGACTGAAGGGGCTCCTGAGCTCCCTCTGCTGGCCGCTTCATGTACTGCAGGTAGGAGGAGAAAGTCATGCCTCAGCCCAGCCAATGCAGGGAGGAGGAAAGGGAGCCCAGCCAATGGGCACTCGTTATGCGAATCATGCTCGTTATGAGAGGCAGAAGCCCACACAAATTTTTACTTGCTATGTGGAAGACTCGCTATTCAAGGCACACGTTATGCGAGGTACCACTGTATATGGAAATGAGAGTTGATTCATATTAACACCTTATTAGTTCCATACAGTATCAGAATTAGATATCATTGCCTATCAGAAAATCAGTATCAAACATTTGAGTTAAAAAAATTCACTTTTTATTCCATAGGCTTATGTGTTTACATTTTCTGGTTAATTGGCCATGACGTTTGGTAGAACAGAAATATTCCAATGCAAACTGTTACATTGCATTCTGCATTAAATTACCTTTCCAACTATACATAACACGATGGTATTATCATTCATACATACCTCGCTTTTCACAATTTAATGTCAAGCACAGCTTGTATCCCCCCCCAAGCTTGTAGCCTGGTGAAAGTGCATCCCCTGCCCCCCTAACTATGCCACTGAATGTATTTTCATTTTAAATGAATGTATTTTCAAATTTAACTCCGATAATAATGTGGATGCCCCTTCTCAAAAAATAACAGTAAACTTTAATAGTTGATCAAAATTATTCCAAGTTGGAATAATTATAAAAGTTAGGGGAGAGAATGGTGCTCTGCATTCAGAAGTTTCTTCTCCATTTACTATTATCTGCTTTGTATTTTCAGCTCCCTGCTATGTCGCACAAGCTGTTGGTGTTAATATATGAAACGTTGGGAAGTTTCAGTCAGTATTTGCCCTCTACCCCAACCAAAGATTTAATGGAAAAATCAGTGACCTGTTGAATTTTCAGGTTAAGTAAATTGTTACTTTCCTAGATATCTCTAGAAGGATGTCTGGTTTCTTGGTGACATTTTCTTACTAGGATCTATATGATGGGATGTAATGAATGTTGCTCATGTCTGACCCAGAAATCACATGTTTATGTATTTGGAAACATTGCAAGAATTGTAATTTGTTCCGGTCAGTAGAAAGCCAACCTCTTCATTCTTGCTTTCTCCAAGTAAGTACATCCACCTAAATGATTATTTTAGAGTGCGTGGGCAACCTCCGCTTACATAAAGCACTTGAGTTCCCATGCTTCAGAGCAGTCAGGATTAATGTTTTTCTATCATATTTTAGAAAACATCAGTTAAAAAAATGTTCTGGCACAGACTAGGAGCTCTATTGATATCCTAAACTTTCTACAATGAGTTCTTACATTTCTATGAACCAGTGAACATCATGTCCGAGCAGGGATTCAAAACCAGGTTCTTCCTACTCCCACTGTGTCACTCCCTGCCACATTAGCAGGCCTCCATCAGTCTTGAGAGACTATGGTATCATGCTCAGCGCTGCATACGCTGCATGCAAAGCACGAAAGCCTGGGTTAGATTGTTATGGAGAAGAGGCTGTTACCCAAGCAGCAAATCCCCCCCCCTCCACGCCACTGAATTAGTCCAATGGAAAGGCAGAGCCGATACGATTGGATCCAGCTGGTGTCACAGAGCTGGGCTAAGGACAGGAGCTCACCCTGTCTTGTGGGGCCGACCCGGGTCTCGAACCCTGGCCTGCTGGTTAACAGGCACAGTGTCTTAACCACTTGCGCCACCCACAGCCACCTGCCACATTATCTGACATTAAAAAGAGAGCTGTTTCATTTTGATCCTCCTTTTTCATCTGAGGACAGCCACCAGACAATACTTTTGTTATTATCTGTACTAAAATTGCTACAAATTGTTTTGGGCAAAGATAGGATAGGATCTTAGTTAAAATCCTTCCCTCGCCCAGCCCACTCCAAACCATTCATGATACTCCTCTGAACTGCTCATGCTGTGATCTAACAGCTCTTATAGGGTCGTTGAGAGCAGTTGTCATGCACATAGGGTCTCTGGCCATTTCCAAAGGTAGCCCCGAAGTGCACAATGGGAGTTTGGTTTTTGCACCAAACTATAAGTCCAGCTTAGCTTTCGGCTGCCAGTGAAGTATAAGTTTCACATGTGGATCCAGATTTAAAAAGGAGATAAGCACTGGGTCCCATTCCATCTGGGGACCACAACTAGTCCATTCCACAATCCAGTTCATTCTGCTATCTTTGCTTTCTGTCCTTGCCTCAGTCTGCTCAGGCTATGTGCAATGAGAAGTCTGCCTTAGTATTCTGGTATGCGTTGAAAAAAGAGAGAGTCCGTTCTTTCACCAAGAGCATGGAATGACCTGTCAGTAATGACGTAAGAGTGGAACAAACCAGAATATGATGACATTGTGCTCTTTCGTGTCATGGCGATGTTGGATTTGGTGGGGTCCCCACCTGACGCATAACATAAAGTTCAATCTGCCGATGTGCTTGACACGTTTATAGGATCTTCTGTATGCATCCTATCACATACGCTTATTAATCATGGAACAAAACTGCTGCGCTGGATATCATTTCCTACAGTTAATTTGTCTTACGTTTCTGCCAAATAGCTGAAATGGCTGGTAGAAGGCCATGGGCAGATTTATCTTTCAATTTTCTTTCTTTTAAATTAATAATATTCTAATTCTGAATCCCCAACTCCTTTCACACTTGAGAAAGGCTTTTAGACCTGCAAGAAGAAACCCTCCTATGTTTCACTATGTGCCTTAAATATCTCTGAATAATAGACATTTTTTTTTCCAAAACAAAACACTTATTTGTTCAGGCTATGGAAGCCATCAATTATTTACACCTCTTTCTACCTCACTCCTAAACCTCTAGTTAAAATTCATGGCCTAGGCGCTCATCAAATATTGATTTTTTTAAAAAAAACCAAAGTTGATGCTTCCCCTTTAACATTATTATAATGAGGGATAAAAAATCAAATTGCCTGCACTGAAACTCAATCATTTTCACATGCCATCTGCATTGATCCCTTTTCAAGGTTTTACCATAAATTATTCTATTCAATTAAGTAAACCCCACACATAATGACATTTTGCAAACTAAATAATTTATTGACTAGTTTGAGCGAGGAATGATTGGGCTCTAATGTTCCATCATTTTCATAAGCATTAATAGCCACACAAAGCCCTTCTGCAACGAAAATGTTTGTCGGACTCTTTGTTTGGAAAAGGGGGGGATCACCTGGGAGGGAGATGTCCAGTCACATAGAAACAAAACATGTTTCGAACATCATCACATGCAAAATCGCCTGGTATCAGCACGGCACCGTAAGCACACAAAGAGAAGGAGGTAAACCTGAGATACATTTTTGGTGACCAAATAATGACCACATCTATTGGTTAGTGTGAATGGGTGTGTGTCTGTGCAAGGGAAAGGATGAATGGACATTAAGAAGGACATGTGTACTTAAAAAAAAGACACATCCACAAATGTATGTGGGGACCCACTTGTGTATAATAAACACAGCCTACTTATGTGACATCCGCAGCGATGTAAGTTTGTCCTGTGATTTAATGCATGAGCAGGCATCTGCTGAATGTACATGCATTGCCTCTTCCCCTGTGCTCAGTAGCTGGAAGTGATGTTAGAGGAAAATAGGTCACTGTGAGCCCTTCATGTTGTGACCTTTTGTCTCTGCAGATGTGTGGCACTGTAGGATCTGGATATTGCTGGGGGAAAAACATGATTCTTGTACCATATGTACCTGTCAGAAACTCTGAGCTTGAACTAAAGGTCCAAGGATCAAGCGCATTAAGTGTGTGTGTACAAGACTGACAAGCTTATTTTTTTCTTAGCCGTTGGAGCAGACCCCTGCGGACTAAGACCATGACTAGGACAGTTTTTTTTAACCCTTCAGAATGATCTCACAGTGCCAACCTGAACCTCTGCACTGTTGGCTGCTATTTGTATCAGACGGGGCAAATTATGAGAATTTCCCGTTGCAGCTCTGAAGGAGGGAGCATACAACCATTGTAACCATGATCTCAATTCATAAAGGTCCAGTCCAAACGGATCACTGAAAAGATCTCCTGTCTTAATCTTTAGGAACATAAGAGCCTCCACTGGATCAGGCCGAAGGCCCATCTTGTTCATCTTCCTGTATCACACAGTGGCCACCAGTGACTCCTTTAGGGAGCACATAAGACACCTGCATCCAGTACCCTTCCCAGGCCATCTTTCCCCACGTCTGAAGATTGAAGCAACTGGACTCATGTTGCTTTGTACTTGCCATGCTCACACAGCTGCAGCGCACTCTCAACTTACGAGGGCTCCCCAAGCAGTGATTTCCGTTAGATTATTACCATACTGTGTGTATCAGTCAGCAGGTCTGTTGCCCTAATTAATGTTAATGGGGAATTTTAAAGATAGCCATAAATAATACCACCAAAAAGTCCTTAATCAAAAGTATTGTCCCAGAGAGAATCATTCAGTGCTTTGCAATTCCCTTCCGATTCCAGCACAGTCATAAGTAGTGTGACTTTTAAAAAACCCAAATGGCAGAGAAATATTCATTTTTTCATTAGGTCTTTTCTTCATCCCTCACCAAACCCTTTAAAATCTTCATGACAAATATTTTTTAACCATACATTTCATCATGGAGTGGATTGGATTAGTTTTAAAACAGACATATAAAAATGGGATTGAAAAATGTAAAAGATATTACAGTGCTAAGGCTGCAATTCTAAAGACACTTTCCTGGGAGTAAGACCCACTGAATACAATGGGACTTACTTTTGAGTAGGCAGTATGCCGCTATGTGAAAATGGTCCCTCTGATCTGTTCCCTCTCCCTGGCTGGGGCAGTCTTGCTATCTGTCAGTGGCTGGGGATGTTCACAGCACAACCTCTGGTCTCCTCCTACCAACCCCTATCATCACTGGTCTGAGGGTTTTATGGGAGTTCCTTGTAATGCCTGGCCACTCCGTTCCATCCCTGGGGTCATAAGAACCCCTCTGGTGAACACCTGAATCCTTGTCCCTGTCCCTGTCAGACCTTCTGACTGAAGCTGACTATTCTTGTCTCTATTGTTGTTGTTGGGGGTGGTGTCGGGGCTGGTCTCTGGATGTCTTATGAATTTCGTTGTATTTCTATACAATGACAATAAATTATTATTATTATTATTATTATTATTATTATTATTATTATTATTATTATTATTATTATTATTATTATTATTATTATTATAAAGCCACCAATGGGTACCAATAAACTGCCCACTACCCCTTTTGCCACCCTGGAGTTGCTATAAGAATAGGGTTGCTATCATCCTTTTCCACAAAATTGGGATAGGGTCCCCTGTCAAGTATGTGAATGCAATCCCCCCAAACTGGGACTGTCCCAGTTTCCCAGGACATGTGGCAACCCTATATAAGAGACAAACCTGTCACTCCTGCAGCAGCTTTGTTTTTTGCCTCTCAGATACCCTTTGAAGGCTGGCATCTGGGCCAACCTCAGGCACCATCTTCATACACCATTGGTTCCTAGACAGGGTAACCATATGTCCTTTTATCCAGGACATGACCTCTTTTTTAGCCTGGGGAAAAAAATCTTCATTGTCCTCCTTTTCCTTTTTATTGTCCTTCTTTTCCTTGTGAGCAAGCAGCATGTGGCTTCTTGTAATTAAACTATGGCTGCAATCTTAAACACACTTTCCTGGGAGTCAGGACCCAGAGAACACTCAGGAGTAGACATGGTTAGGACGGTGTTCTCAATGTAATAAATGATGGCTGTAATCCTAAAGACACTTTCTTGGAAATCCCATTGGCTGAGTAGACATGTATAGGAATAGACTCTATCAGTGCAATCTTAACCACGTCTACTCAAAAGTAAGCTCCATTGTGTTCAATGGGTCTTACTCCCAGGGAAGTGTCTTTGGGATTGCAGCCTATGTGTTTTAAATTTAATGAGTACTGTAATGCAGTGTTTAAATTAACCACATGAACCTCTCTCTCTCTCTCTCTCTCTCTATATATCTATATCTATATCTATATCTATATATATCTATATATATATATAGGGCTGTGGGTGGGGCAAGCGGTTAAGATGCTGTGCCTGTTAACCAGCAGGCCAGGGTTCGAGACACGGGTCGGCCCCACAAGACAGGGTGAGCTCCTGTCATCAGCCCAGCTCTGCGACACCAGCTGGATCCAATTGCATTGGCTCTGCCTTTCCATTGGACTAAGTCAGTGGCGTGGAGAGGGGGGATTTGCTGCTTGGGTAACAGCCTATCCTCCATAACTATCC
Source organism: Cryptoblepharus egeriae (assembly GCA_030015325.1). Taxonomy (NCBI): domain Eukaryota; kingdom Metazoa; phylum Chordata; class Lepidosauria; order Squamata; family Scincidae; genus Cryptoblepharus; species Cryptoblepharus egeriae. The sequence goes on from JAREYC010000001.1 coordinate 258,800,631, forward strand.
GACCCAGGCTTTCGTATGCAGCGCCAAGCACAATACCATAATCTTTCAAGACTGACGGAGGCCTGCTGATATAAACAGAATTTTAGTCAAGTGCTGCTTTTTAAACCTTTCTATGATGGGCTAAACCTTCCTAAATTCTCTCTTCTATGCAATGCTTAAGGCAGAATCACTCTCTCCTCCATTCTATATTGTCACCTTGCCTAAATTTGGGGCGCCTTGTCCTCTTTCTGTGCTTATGATATACGGTCACCCTGTTCCTAGGAAAAGAAAGAGCAAAGCCCTCTTTTTCTGTCCTAGAAAGAGAAAGGCCACAGACAGAGGAAGATCTGCTTTACAACAAATTCATGCTTATTTGGAAGGCATAGACTCTGGGGTCTGTTAACAAGGAATGACCTCCCTCCTGCAATGGGCACCCTGGGGCATCAGAGAAACTCTCTTGCCCGGTGGGGAAGGAAGAGAACAGATTGTCAGATAACCTGATTTCAGAGAACAACCCGCAAAGCTCAGGCTTTGAAAATGTTTGTGATGTGTGCACAAGAGGGCAAAGCTGGGCATTGCCCCAGGGCTTAGTAAAATCTGGCACCAGCCATGCCCACATGCTGGGAAGATCTAACACCCAAGTCCTGTGGCGGCAGTTGGCAACCCTCAGGAAGGACAATGTGGGTGGGGGGTGTCTAGCAAGTGATACATGTGAGGAAACATTGCAGATGCACATGGATTTTGGCTCAGTTTCAGTTGGGAGTGAATTCCTCCAATAAATTCCTAAAGGGGCTTCTTTGTTGCCTTGGCTTCTTTTATGTGTTAACATATTCTTCACCCTGCTGCACTTGGAATTCTTACTACTGGTTTTTTGCTTGGGTAAACCACTGGGAGGTGTGCCAGAGTTTGCAATCAAAATAAAATAAACCCATATTGGCAACTGATCTGAATGGGGTTTACATGTAGATTATAGAAGGTGGTGTAGAAGGATTATAGAAGGTGGTGCAGTTACTTCTGGTTTATGGTGCTGGCAGATGGGGGTGGTCCCAGAACAAAAAGCACCAGGACAATATAATCATGTAGGACTTGCTGGTCTTGACCAACATATAACCATGTTGGACAATATAACCATGTTGGTCTTGTTCCTATATGATTATGTACATATACTGTATGCTCATGCCCAGTGCCCCTCCTAGTATGCCATTATTTTTTTTTCTAATCAAGTTCCTAGAGGGAGAAGAGAGAACTGTGGAGTATCACATGCACATTGATGCACTTAATCTGGTGGTTCTCAAGCATTTCAGCATGAGAACCACCTTCTGGGACCCCCTGGAAGTGATGTCATGGTGGAAATGACACTGACATTGCTGTGATGCCACATCTTGAAAGTAAGTCCCATTGTGCTACATGAGATTAACTCCCAGGAAAATATGGATTGCGGCCTGAGTGCACCCAGTTCCAAATTCCAAGATTGCAGTGCCAGTGAAGCAACCCCAGGAATGAAGTTGTGACACCCCTAAGGGGGTCCTGACCCCTACTTTGCCCTAATCCTATGTTGACTGACCCTACAATCCAGAGTAACTACGGGAGCATGTAAGAGACATTACGCGTACCCGTAGTTACTGCACCACCTAGTGAAAACCTATGGGAAATTCATATTGCAATCCAGAGCAAATTGTTCTTACACCGGAGCAAAGACTCCCCATAGTTACTCTGGACTGTGCCCTGAGTCAGCTCCGACAAGCTAGCCCACAGGCAGGTTCTTCCCATCTTGACTTTTTTATAATTAAATAAAATTTTTTGAGAGAGGTTTCAAGTAAACCACTGTTACAAATACAGACTTTTATAGTTCAGCAAGGCACTGAAATGCAGTTTGTTGACAAATACCCAGAGGGCTTTGGTGTTTTTCTATTTGGAAAAAATAATCACGAAAGAAAATTGATTTCAGGATTTTTCATGTTCTTGTTAACTGGGAGTGTGCTGAGATTTAAATGAAGCCAGATAAGATCACGCTGGGTAATATATATATTTTTTGAAATGTTAATTATAAACAGACGGAGTAGACGACTGGAGTGTGGCTTATTCTTTCAAAAGAGCTCATTGGAAGAAAATGAACAAGAAATCTTGAATGACGTTTCAGCATATAATTCTCAGTCTGTCATGGGCTTACTTGATCAAAAGTTGCATTGGATAATAAAGCTGGAGGCTAGATCTGGCACCCAGAAAATCAAAGTTGCCTGGAATGTAGTACTGCTAAATAGCCACATGCTCATGGCATCAAGTTTTTGATGATGATGTTGTCATCTTGGTTCTTTCAAACTACTGAACATTGCCACATCTTATGTGAAGCTGGAAGCTGGTTTAACTCTGCCATACAAGCCGGGATATAATAATGCAACTTCAAACTATGGTTCCATATCTTGGTTTTTAATCCAGAGAGGAATGGACAAATTTCTGGAAAAAGTCCATCATGGTTTACAAGGCATGATGGGCATGTGATATAAAAGGTAAAGGTGTCTCCTGCAGTTTACCCTGATAGTCATGAATGACTTTAGGGAACAGTGCTCATTCCCATTTCTAAGCTGAAGAGCCAGCATTGTCCAAAGGTGCCTCCGTGGTCAGGTGGCCAGCATAGCTGCACACCAAAGCACATGGAGCTGCACACTAACCCTATAATCTAGAGTAAGAACAGGAGCATGTAAGAGACATTAAGTGTACCCGTAGTTACTGCACCACCTAATGAAAACTTATGGGAAATTTATTTTGCAATCCAGAGCAAATTGTACTTACATAAGAGCAAGGACTCCCCGTAGTTACTCTGGATTGCGCCCTAAAGCTGTTACCTTCCCACCAAGCTGGTATTTATTTATCAACAAATTGCCAGATATAGGGGAGAGCTCATGGATGCATATATTGTATCGTGTGCTCTGTGATGCATCTGATAGGCTGCTGTGAGATAGAAGAAGCTGGACCAGAGGGCCTGATCCTTTGGCCTGATCCCATGAAGGCTCTTCTTATTTTTTAATTACAAATAGCAGTGGCACAACAAGCATGGCATAACCCAATACTGCACTAACCAGCCCCCAAACCCCCAATCACTGAATTGGTGACTGATATATCCCATGGAGCTAGGAAATAGCCTAGATTCTTCTTGGGATAAGGGACCTTATCCCATGTAATTCTCAGGCACCTGTGATCGGATCGGATCCAAGGCATCCTCTTGGATTTGTGCCTGCCATTGAGTGGGTGCAGATTCGAGGAGTCCTGTGCTCTATATCCCAGAACAAGAGGAGGCTTAGCATATGGTGGCTGGGCTGTCCACAATCTCTGCCCCCCACCTTCACAACTCCTTAGCCTTATCCCCACACTCTCCACCCAGATCACTTCCCCATATTTTCCAACTTACCAGTCTGCCACCTGCCACTCATCCAGAGCTCCAAGTGGCATTCATCAATTTTCCACTCAGCAAAGGTATCTTTCTGATGGTTTGTTTTCTGACACTCCACTCTTTCAATAATTTTCAATTATACCCAGAATTCATTCAAAGCACGTTCTGCTTTTTCAACCTCTCTCTGCTGTTCTAAAGGCCAAATTTGCCCTCCCCCATTTTATAGAGACCGGTCCAATCCAATTCCCTAAGGAGTTAATGATAATCCATTTGTATAAATCTTTGTGTGGCAGCAGGAATTTGAAAGATAAAAGGCATTTGCAATTTGCTACCTAAGAAAGTATTGGAAGCAACATTTATAAATTTTAAAAGATTGGGTTCTACTTTCAACAGTGTTCACTTTTGAACAGTGCTCCGGTCCCTAACCCGTCCAATAAGTGGAGGATGCCTGTATTTGCAACACTGCATATTGCTGTTGGGTTGGCATGGGTCTGTTTGGATCAGGCCCTCAGTTACTTCAGGGTAGTGTCAACATGGCCAGATTAAACTCACAGTTCCCAGCTTCACAACCTGGTTTGAGTAAACCAGGATTTCAAGCTGCATCCACAGAGGAAGTAAGAGAAGGGGAATGGTGAAAGCATGTGAATGTATTAAACATCAGGTCTTGTCATGACATGTTTAGCTGGTCATCTGAACCAGCCCTGTGGTGCAAAATATGGAACACACTTTTTTTCAGAAGGAAAATAAATTCACAAAGCAGGGTAATCCCTCCCTCTGTGGCAAGACTGGGCATCAGAAAAATAATTGGCAAAGCAGGTCACAGGAGCTAAAACCCTACATTTTGCTGACTGCTGCTCTGAGACAGTCTCTACCCCTGAGTTTATCAGATGCCAGAGATAATGCTTCAGCAATAAGATGTGAAGATATGATTCTACGGGATTTCGACAGTGACCTCGTGAGAAAGTTCATGCTTTTGATGAATTTGAAGGCTTTATTCTTGAATTGAGTATCATAGTCCGTGACTTGGAGCAGCAAGAAGCATACTGGGTAGCTTTTCTCATTTTATTCAAGACACGGGGCTCTTTCTTAAGGGCTGGGGTGCTCTAAAATTTACAGCTTCCTTAGGAGGAATAAGTAGGCCTAGGCTGATCAAGAAAAAAAAATTAAGCTTCTTCTTACTGGCTTCTTTTTGAATAAGCTGTATGGTGAAGAAGGCACGTTGCCAGCATGTTTGTGGTAGTGAGGTGATAGGATACACAGGAGGAGGTCGGGCATTGTAAGTTAATGCAAAACAGCAAAATCTTAAATGTCACTGATCTGCTAGACTAAATTTAAATTAACCTTTTAAATTGAACTTACAGACCAATCCTAACCTGGGCCAGCCTGCCTGGTGCAGAGATGCTGACCCTATGGCTGCTGTATCCAGTGGGTTGGCTGGAGAGACAAGAAAAATGCTGCTTATATCATTAGCCACACTGTGGTCCTATGTGGGCTTACTCAGATCTGTAACACTCAGATATGTTAGGCTGAAGAAGTTATGTCAGGTTATGTCAGGCCCAAGACAGGAGGACAGGAATTGAAGAGCACCACCACCACCAAGATCTGCCCTAACCTGCCTCTGTTCTACCCCAAAACGGCCCCTGACCAGCCTGATCCACACCCCAACCTGCCTGTACTACTGCCATGACCATGCTGAAGGTTGTTCTCTGTGGTGCCACTGATAACCTTTCTTGTGGTGATACTACTCAGACCAACAGAAGGGCTATTGCAATGGTGGACTTAATGGTATGCTGGCAAACCTCAGGAACAGCCAACATACTGTGTAGATCTTTTTGGGCTGTTTGAATATTAGGTGCTCGTCAGTTGTGCCATTATAGCAAACCTGGATGTTACTTTATATGTATGGTTGAGTCCCATGTTTGGGTTGCCCATTACTTTAAAAAAATCAACAAAAACCAAATCATAGGGACCACCATACAGAGACGTCTTCTCATGCCACTTTTCTGATGGAAATTGACCATCTAATGTTAGGAAGAAGTTGCAGCCCCACACATTTCCTGGAAAATATAGCCTAAATTCCTATCATGGATAGCCATTTGCTAGCTATCCAGAAATTGCAACTCATGTTTAATGTATGTTGCAATTTCATCCAAAACTTGGATTTCCTGAATGTAGTAGGTACATCATATAAGTACATCAGAAGTACATCAGAACACTCGATCCAGAAAAGCGCATTGCTAGAAACCGCTAAAATACTGTGCAGAACTATATTATATGCACATTCAGGCTAGCAAGTGTTATCCTACAGCGGTGGTTCTTGCACTTATGGTCTATAGACCTCTTGTGGTCCCTAGTTAATTTAGGGAGATGGAAGATACTATGATGATGACCATAGACAACAATGTTGAAGCCCTGGAGGATTCTTTGTACTTTTTGTGACATGCTGAAGAGGCGGGTGTCTTTCCAGAATATATTGTAAGCTGTCACTTGAAAACAGCTTGCCTCTAAGCAAATCATGCAATGGTATTGGAAACTTAAAAAAAGTGTGAGCAAGTGTCAGCCCCAGAGGACAAATGCAGCAGCTGTTTTAATTCAGAGTATTTCAAGAATCTTTTCATCTGAGTGCTTAAAACAGAAAAAGTGGTAGACCTCAAAAAATCCAGAATAAGGATTTTCCTCTCCATGGTGGAGAGAAGCAAATTCTCTCCGCAGAAGTCTGGGTTGGTTCTACAGCTGTTGATCAGGGCAGTCGCTTTTGTAAAGCTGAACAAAAGACTGTTCCTTTCTAGCAGGTCCTGGATCCATCCTAGAAACACCTGGGCCTTATGGGACATCTGCCGGAGGCAACACTATGCTAAAGCAATGAGAGTCTGCTGCTGACATGGTTCTCCACCACTGCCCATTAAGCAGTTGGACAGTGCTCACAGCTCATGTGAAGAAACCACAGCATCACTGGACTCTTATTCTCCCAGGGCCCTTTAACAGATCTTATATGCTCTGTTCCTTAATACTAGTTCAAGGTCCAGGGCATTCAGGAGCTGTTAAATAGAGTCCATTCCACCCAGTAAGCTTTTCATTGGGTACCCAGTCAAGAAAGCCAACCAGCAATGAGGCACACAACCCAATCCTACCTCCACCAGTGGAGAGGAATGGCACCAAAATGCTAGCGCCAGTTACGTCTAATGGTGGGTGGACAATCTGGGAGGGCCTCTCTGAGCAAGGAAATAATCATTCCTTACCTAGTGGGTAAGCATCGATGAGTTGGGTAAGTCAATTCAAACCTGCAGTGGCTCCACATGCACCCCCGCTGCAGGTTTTGGTCCAGGAAGGGAATCAGGTTATCAGTTATGCCAATGCTTCCATTCTTGCCCTCTCTTTGGCTGGATGCATCCATTTCCTCCTCCTTCCCACCTCATTCCACCACTTCCCAACTCTACTACCTCACCCCTTTCTCCTGCTGACTTACCAATTGATAGGAGAAGCTCCTAAGCCTTCCCACTGGTGTTCCCAGCAGCATGTTGTGCAGCACAGCACCACCTGTGTCTGGCACTTACTGCTTTATTGCAGTCATAACCAAAGGAGGTTCCTTATCACGGCTGTGCAATAAATATAAACATGGGAAAGTTTTCTGTTTGCACATAATTTTTAAAAAAAACATTAGCGGAAGCAAAAAATAGATTTCATATCCTAAAGTTGAAAAGTGGTAGACTTTATTTAGCAAGTGGAGAGTAACTGGCTCTCCTCACCCCAGCAATGTCTGTTCAGGTGGCTTCTGCTGGTGTTCTTTTTGCATTTTAGATTGTGAGCTCTTTGGGGACAGGGACCCATTAGCTATTAATTAGCTATTAATTTTTTCATTTTCTTTGCAAACTGCTTTGTGAACTTTTTAGTTGAAAAAGTAGATAGATAGATAGATAGATAGATAGATAGATAGATAGATAGATAGATAGATAGATAGATAGATAGATAGATAGATAGATTCCATGTATCATCATAGCAGGCCTCCGTCAGTCTTGAAAGACTATGGTATCGTGCTTGGCACTGCATGCGCTGCATGCGAAGCATGAAAGCCTGGGTTGGATTGTTATGGAGGATAGGCTGTTACCCAAGCAGCAAATCCCCCCTCTCCACACCACTGAATTAGTCCAATGGAAAAGCAGAGCTGATACGATTGGATCCAGCTGGCATCGCAGAGCTGGGCTAAGGACAGGAGCTCACCCTGTCTTGTGGGGCCGACCCGTGTCTCGAACCCTGACCTGCTGGTTAACAGGCACAGCGCCTTCATTAATGGGTTATATAAATACTGCAGACAGATAGACAGACAGACAGATAGCTGGGCTTGTAGGACACAAGTATGATGTGAATGGTCTCATGCAGAAAAACCCTGGCTTTAGCGCCAGACAATGGTTAGCATTAGCAATGGCTATTGCTAGAAAATAGCTAGCTAGACAATGGCTAGCGTCTGCCCCTGCACATGTGGATGTGTCACAGTTATTCTTCCTGTCTATGAATGCTATTATTTTTATTTATTCTTTGAGAACTATTATTCTCATAGTTATTCTATGAGGCCCATTTAACACAAATCACCCCAATTTTCGGTGTGACAAGACCGATGAACAGTGCCAAATAATTCTGGAATTATCATCACAAAGTTTTTGCAGCAATAATCATATTGGAACATATTGCTCTATTTAAAAAAAAAGACATTCCTTTGGTCCTTGTCTGTAGGCGGATAAACCAATCAAGTTAATTCTAGTGAATACTTCTTTTCTCCTGAGGCTAATCCTGTGGGACTGTATGGAACAAGCAGACAGATTTCCCAGAAGGAGCAAACATGATGGAGCACTACTGTAAAAGCAATAAAACACCACATATTGTCCATTTGGGATCATTTATTGACATGAACCAGGAGGATGTGGTCTGGAAACTGGACAGCCATAAGAAGAAAACCCCCGTTTTTATTGTGCTGTGTTTAAAAAAGTCTCTCGCTCAGTAGTTTGGGGTGTATTATCCAAATAAAAGCATTTTAAAATTATTCCCATTTGTAGGAGAAACAGATATTCAAAAGATGGGCCAAGACTCAAACTCAAATCATGAAAATACTTTTTAAATTAATCATAAAGACTTGAGTTATGCATATCAAAAATTTGGACACTGACATGGGACTCCGTTGTTTTACCCTAAAAATGAAGATTTGGATAAATTTGAGTCAAGATGTGTTTTTGCGTGTACTTGTTTGGTATATAAGAACATATGAAGAACCCTGCAAGATCAGTCCCTGTTTCCTGTATCTGACAGTGGCTGCAGGGAGCACACAGGACCGTGAGATACTTGTATCTTGCTGCCCCTTCCCTGCATTTGGCATTTTATTTATCCTCTCACCTTCTCCCCCAACACAGATACCTGACTGCTGTTTGATTTAATTTGGGCCACTTTATTAAATGCAACAGACCAATTTTTAATGCATGGAACCTACTATATGAAACCTGAGTCAATCAGACCTAACTGGAGTGCACCATATCTGAGTGACACTAGGATTTGACTGCTGTTAACGTGCTTTAAATTGGGTTTCCTCTTGAAGACTGTCTGGAAACTTCAATAAGTTCAAAATCAGGTAGTCCACATGGTGACAATGGTTTGGTGACTCAACTTGGTCAGGCTGCTGCTGCAGTAGCTTCATATCTGGCCCCATTTCAAGGTGCTGGTCATGAAATTTTAAGGAAAGAAGGACCTTAAAAGCTCTTCTTTACTTGGGACTATAATCAAACAGACTGCCTTCTTTCAAATCAGCCAGCTTACAACCCTTAAGTGCATCTAAGAAGCTCTGCTACATGTGCTTTCTTTGGTGAATCCAGGCTGGGGGGCATGAATGGTAAGACTGCTGTACAGCTGTAGTGGATCCACAATTCTGGAATGCTTTCCCATTACAGATCTGTGCCCTATTATAATATGATGTCCACTTCCTTGGGGAACTGCAGCATTATGTCTAAGCCTATATGTGTTTTCTCAGAAGTAAGTCCCATTATATTCAGTAGAGCTAACTTTCAGATAAGTGGGTATAGTATTGCAGCCTCAATGAGTCTTAATTCTGAATAAGCATCCATTGGATTGGACCATCACATTGGTATGAGAAAGCAAGCGGGTCTATACGCAGCCCTGCATGTGAAACAGTGACACTTCCACTACAAATTAGAACTGGTTCTGAGCACAAAAGACAATTCAGTCCCTTCATTTCTGGTGCTGCAGATTGTAAAAGTTGCAATTGCTGGAGGGAAGTAGCTGGGAGAATCATACATAATGAATTCCTATAATGCCATAGAGACTTCATAAAAATATGCATTAGGAGTCTTGGTATGTTGGAAGGATAGAATGGGTCACAACCTTCATAGATCCCTGAGACAACTGGAAAAAGAGTCAGTCTGACTAACACGAGCCTCAAAGGGAAAGCCTTAATCCAAAATATCTTCAGAGTTGCAAGTTGCAAGACTCCTAAGAAAGGAGGGTAAAATGGGGTGGTGGAAGAGAATATTTTTTAAATAAGTCAAAAAAAGTCAGATCTACCAGTTTTAACCAGTTATACACCAGATGGTACATTCAGTTGGGGAGGGTGGAATGCAACAAAAACTTTTGTGGTGGTACAAATAATGGGGAAGACTTTCCCTTGCAGTAAAACTTAATAATGGGGAAGACTTGCAATTTAAGCCTAACAATTTCTACTCAAAACTTAGCCCCATTGTGTTCAGTGAGTCTTACTCCCGGGAAAGTGTCGTTAGGATTACCATCCCAGTTGTCTAGCTGTGTGGCTTTCATCTCACGTGTCTGTACCTGTAGTTAGATGGTCAGCTTGGGAAGGGAAGGACATAGAGAAGAACCTAGGAAAGAACTGAACAGAGGATTGGGGTCTGGGAAAGGATTGACTAGCTAGGAGAGTGGTACCCAAACTGTGGGTCCATGGCCCACCTGTGGGTCATGACCCAACATTTGATGGCTCATTAAACTGATAATTAGACTAGACTAAGCAATGAGATTAGATAATGTGCATCAAGATAGCACTGTAATAAGATCACCTTCATAGCCACTGCAGCTTAAACATTTTTTTAAGCTAAAATGTTTGGGAACTACTGAGCTAGGGAATTGGGTAGGTGGAAGATCAAAGGAAGGGGGCAAATATAAGAAAAAACAATAAGACGTGGCCTGATCAATATGCTAAGGGAACTTGAAAGAACCCAGGATTGAAACAAGAACTGCCAGAAACATGGGAAGGAACACAAAGTCAAATGCACGATTTATATTACGGTTATAAATGATCATCACATGAACATTGGTTGCAGGCCCCTTGTTCAAAAGTGGAAATGTCTATGACAGCAGTTTTCATCCTTTTCATTTCATGGAGCTAACATTTTCAGGATTTAGATAGAAATCAATTTTTTTAATTGGACATGCTGCCAATTTTCTTACCACAAATTGCCCTACTATTTCTGCAAACACCCATCGCACTTCTCTGAACCATTCATGGCACACACTGGTTGAAAATCATTGATCTATTACTGGGAAATTCTGTGATCCCTGAATCTCTCATTCTGATCTGTCTGTCAGATGGTTTATGATTCATGTCTATGGGTAGAGGTTTCTGTTTCCAAGTAAGGGAGATTTACTGTCCAACAGTCAATTCCTATGGGGTGTGAGTGCCAGTGCTGTTTTCAAAGCACCATAAAGTATTTTTGATGAACACCCAGTGAGTAACTAGCAAAGGTGAAAAGGCCTGTGCCATCCTGTGGGCACTGCAACATGCCTGACAGCCGTCAGGCAGGTGACTATTGGAGAAGGGCAGGGGAAAGGTGGTAGGAGGGCACTCCAGTGATTTTGGATGGTAAGGAGGACAGAATGTGGGGATGACTGGGTCCAGGAGGGGGCAGGAGAGGAACACCCTAGCCCAAATGCTAAGCCTGAGATTGGACTACTCAGTTCTTCACCAGCTAAGTCATACCCTACAATCCAGAGTAACTACAGGAACACATAAGAGACATTTACATTGATGTAGTTACGGCACCACCTAGTGAAAACCTATGGGAAATTCATATTACAATCCAGAGTAAATTATTGTAACACTAAAGCAAGGACTCTCCGTAGTTACCCTGGATTGCGCCCATAGAATCATAGAGTTGTTTGGAAGCAACCTAACATATCATCTAGTCGAACCTCTTGCCTGTAGCAGGAAATCCTCATAGATAATCTCCGACAGGTCCTTGTTGAGCCTATGCAGATCAGTGCATGAGTAGCACCCTTGAGAAGGGAACAATTTCACCCAAGTTGTGGGCTGAGTAGCATCAACAACAAGGTTTTCCATGGCAAAGAGAAGAGAGGATGCTGTAGAAGGTAGTAGAAAACCATGATGTGACCATAAAGGTATTTTCTTACTTTCCAGTATGGAAGACTGCCAAAAATCAGAGGCAATGCAAGAAGGAGCTCTGAGAGTCAACAATTCAATTTGTATTAACGTTTCAATCAGAGGGAACTGAGCAAACCTGACAGACAGCCGAGCTGCCCCACAGCCTTCTGCCTCACTGTCTTCAGTTGGCAGATTCCCATTGGCATCCCTGTGGAAATGGGTCAATGGAATCGTATGATTGCAAATTTGCAGCCTTCACCTGCCCATCTCTCTATGGGCAGCAGAAGACTTCTCCCCTTCTCTGCCCTCCACCCCCTCCCCCCCCCCAGGAGGTCAGGATCAATCAAGCAAGCAGCAAAGAGGCCTGGAGATGAATAGAGGCAATTGCTGGAGAAAACAAACGGAGTCCGCCAACGGCTATGAATGCAGAGAAGAGAACAGTGGCCAGAGGGACCCGTTATTGTATGAAAAAGGAGCTTGTTTGTATTGGCACGTGGCAAGCAGCTTGCATGCGTCTGTGATGTTCACTTCCTTCGCATTACAGCATCAGCGCCTCCGGCAGTGTGACCCCAGCAGACACAAAGAGAAATCCCTGCGGCAGCCCAACCCTCTCCCATCCATGGCACTGGCAACTAATCTGGCACACAAGAGCTTCTTTTGACAAACAAGATAAAGTACTGAAATCTCCATCCTCCAAACACATGACAGGTTCGGACAATCTCTCCTTCTTCTCTTCATTCAATAAAATAGCCTCGATTGCAGGGCTGAGAGTTGTGATGATTGAGGTTTCCCAGATTTAGGTCAAACTGGCTGGAAAAATCTGAGTTCTTTGCTGGAAAAAAAATCAGGGAATTTCCTGCTATGAATCTGGTCAGAGTCCCCCAAAGAATATCTCCTGGACTATTAACTGGGATGACTTCAGTTTCCAGGATTGTTTTCTACGTGCTTAATCTAATATGTTAGTTTATTGAGAAAAGTCAGCTCTAACCTTGATCAGTAGGTCAGTATGACCTAACCTCAGTCAGACTTAACTTTGGTCGAAACACTACTGATGTGCCACTACTTTGAAGTGGTTTGTGAATTGAATTGAATTGAATTCAATTGAAATTCAATTCAATTGAAAGTGAATTGAAACTTCAGTGGTTCAAAATCCTGCTTCTCAGAGGTTGGTGCATGTCTGGTGACAGGTTACCAATTACACTGGTTACCAATTTGTTCCTGGTCATGGTTCTGGGCCCCACATGATCTGGCTTTATTTAGTAGTGGTAAAGGCACTTGTCAACCTAGCAGTTCAAAAGGATGTAAATATAAGCAGATAAATTGGCACCTCATCAGGTGGTGTGCTTTGGCATTTAGTCACGATGGCCACATAGTCATGGAGGCATCTTTGTACAACTGGCTTTTTGACCTTGAAACGGGGATGTGCACCACACCCCACACTCAATCACAACTAACCTGCGAGTTACATTTTTACCTAAAGACACATTGGTTGTACCAAATTTTCAGTGTGTGATTGTATTGTGGATGTTTTCTTTCTTTTCCTGTACTTTTTCAAAAAGTGAGATTTGGTAGTGTAATTGCTTATGTAATTATTTATTGTTTATAAATTTATGTAAAATTTATTGTTGCGGTGTCACTGTCTCCCTGCCCCATCCAGTGGAAAGAGAGGTTGTCAAAGGGTTTACTGGGTTCCATCTCCATATCCCAGACAGACAACTCCAACACAGGTAAGTAGAGGTAAATCTTCTTTACTTTCTTCTTCTCGTCAAGAGCACCTATGCTTTTGTAGTAACAATAACAGTAGCCTACCAAATTTTCATGCAGGATGGGCAAGGTGGCTCTTCTCCCACCACATTGTGTAGCCTGCTTCCCACAGTTGAGGCAGGTCACCGATATCCCAACTGGCTAATTTCACCCCTACCTGCCTTATGCCCTGCCCCTTATACCCCCCACATAATCTTTCCCCTCCTTTTTTCCTCTCCTTCTGGGTGTTCCATGGTAAGGGATCACCCTTGGACCACCAAGGGACCAACGACCCACTAGAACCAATTTCAGGAGAGTTGCATAACACCTACCTCAACTACCATTGAAACTATGTGAAAATGAGATGCTTTTTAAAAAATGGATTAATGTTGTTATATTGGATTATATAATGGATTAATGTTGTTAATGTTGTTATATAACAGCTGCGGGCTGTTACTGGGAAATAAAATATGCTTCTTAAAATGTGCAATAATACCTGATATGGTGACCACATGGAATGTACCCAGTCCAATATATAAACCACAAGAAAAGATATTAACTGCCAAACATATCTAGCAGATGTTGAGATTGGAGGTACAACAATACAGTCAAGGAATCAGACTAGAACATTGCCAGTTATGAGGAAAAAGTGCATAACTGAAAAAAGCCCAAAGGCATATATTATGTGAGCATAAAAATAGAAGTTCTAACACATTTTTAGTTTCTCCAGACAATGTCCCAAACTGGAAAAGAAGGGCTGGTTCAGACATGCATATTTATCACCATTGAATGCAGCCTGTGGTCCTGGCCTGCATGTGTGAATTATTGATATGGCTGTGTATTTGAAATGTGCATAAATGTTCAAAGCGCCTACCACAGCGACACACTGAGAATAATACATGTGTGAACCAGCCCCAAGTGGCAGAGCAGACATTCTCATTCAGGGTTTCTCTGGGCAAAAGTGTTGGCGTCAGAGAGGTCTCTCGTGAGCAAGATGCGCATCAGAAGAGCTGTTCATAGTGTGTCTCCATGAGTTCCACTACACCTCACCAGTGGTGGGCTGAAGCTGGTTCGGGCCGGATCACCCAAACCGCTTCCTATTTCTGACCTCCCGCTACCGATCTGGTAGCTGGGGGGGGGGGCTAGAAAACTGGGTGCACTGGTTTGGTGCGCCTGGGAAGCCCTACACTGCGCGTGCGACAAGCTTAGCGACAATCCCCTCAGGGGATTGGCTGCCCTGACAGGGAGAGCGGTCCAGCGCTGCTGACCTTGGCGCACGCGCAATGCACCAGGGTTGGGGCCCACCCCTCATCCCGCCCACCTGCACCACGCTGGGGTGGGTGGTGTGCCCTCCCCGCCCCTGCCCCCTGACCCCACCCTGTGACCCCAGACCCGCCCCCTGACCCCACCCTGGCCCGCCCAATTCTGGTGATCCGGTTGTTGGGCGAGGCTGGGCAAATCACTGCACCTCACCAATCATTCACCTGCAAAAGAAGAGCAAAAGTGAGAACACAGCAAATGTCCCTTGTCCCCTGTGCCTGCTGCTACCTCTCACTAGACCTTCAGAAGCCTGGGGAAGCTGCATCCATGCCTTCCTAGATCTCAGAAGGCCTTCTGTGAGCTGAAAAACTGATTTTCAGCAAGAAAAAAAACTGGTTTTTAGCAAAAAAAAACCTGGAAGTGGTGATATATGAAGGCTGGGGAGGCAGGGCATGGCCTCCCTGGCCTTCAAAAAAACCTTGTAAGGAGGCAGTGGTCTCAGGGGGTGGCTCCTCCAGGTTGGTTGGCACCACTGAATTTGCCCCCCCCCAGGCAGGACAGTGGCAAAGAATGGCACTGCCTAGGTAGTGCACCTGCTGGTGCTGCTGCCTTCCACTGGTGCTGCCAACTCCCCCTCAGTCAAACCACACGAGAAGCACAGAATGTACCCCTGGACCCTCCAGTTGTGACCCCTTTTTGACTGGAAGTACCTTTCTAAGGCCTTCTGGAGGTCTTAGAAGGCCTTTAAAGGTTGGAGAGGACGTGCACAGCCTCTACAAAACTCCGAGATATGCCAGGGCCATGGTGCATGGCAACATTTTTCAGAGCCCTACCGAGGCAGCACATCGAGGAAGACATTTTCTAGCTTTACTTTACCCCCAAAATGCTGATTTTTAAGTGCTGTATTTTTTTTTAATGCATCCTCACCTGCAGTTCATAGTCCAGACAAAGCCTTACCACTTCAGTGAGATCCAGGCCCAAGGGCTGCATACTTGAATAGGTTGACGTCCTTCAAGCCTCTGAATGATATTTTTGGCATCTTTGTTCCATATTTAAAATCTGTCATCGGGTCTGTGGTCAGTTTTGCTTGGCATTCAGTCCCTGCCTGGTTTATCCATCTGTGTCTTTATCTTCCCGTCATGTTTTTAAGGGACGGTGGAATTGAAAGCGAGACTAGCGAGGGATGCTCATGGGATGCGGACTTTTCTTTCTTGCAAAAATCCATCGCTTTAAGGATATTCCTGTGGCATGGATTAGACCAATTTCTGGCAGGAAAAGGCGAGAAAACTAGTTAAGAGCATTTTACAGATAAGTCAATAATGACTGAAATGCGATAGAGCTTCAGATGAAATTTCCAAAGGACTTAAAAAAATATTTTGTATTCAAAGCCAAAAAAGAGAAGGAATACTTGATGCCCCAAACAAGTAAACCATATAGCATAAACTCTGTTTTAAAAATTCACCTGTTTTGAATCCCCATAATGAAAATTCATCTCAAACTCAGTATATGCTCTCTCTTCTTTGTGTGTGTATTCTAATAGAATTATTCCCATTTATATTTGATAGAATAGTATCATAATCCTATTTGAGATAGGCCTGCGTGTCTAAGATAAAAGATGTCAAATTTACCTTTGAATTGCATGCCAGCAAAATATAATTTCCTTGCTTTCACGTGCCCTTTTCTGCCTCCTTCTCCTTGCAGCTTTTGCACGCAGGTTGTGAGAATAAAATGTCAACCTCCCCCCTTCTCATTTGTCTAATGAATAAAGTCAAATTAAATTTAAAAGAGATTAATTCCTCAGGTAGCTAGTAGGACCTAAAGGATGATATGCCGCAAGGTGGTATCGACCTGCTGATCTAAACACTGTGAGCCTGACCTCCCCAGGAAGCACAGATAGTTTCATTTTCAGTTCATGCCTTGTCAGGGGGCAGAGTGACAACCTTTTCCGAAATCCTTCTAGTCAGTTTCTGCTGCTGCCAACTTTATGACTACATGTGGCTGAATTGTGGAGATAGCTTTGCATAATGGTATGCAACTCTTAGGGTGCAATCCGGAGTAACTCAGGGGAGTCCTTGTGCTGGTGTAAGAACAATGTACTCTGGATTGCAATGTGAATTTCCCATAGGTTTTCCCTATGTGGTGCCGCAACTACAGATGCACGTCATGTCTCTTACGTGCTCCCGTAGTTACTGTGGATTGTAGGGTTAGTGTAACGGTGCAATCCTAACCTCCACATTGGCCAGAAGCAGCCTAAGCCCAAGGCTGACCAGATGACCAGATATTCCCAGAGACTTGCGGAAAAAGGAGAGCTAACCGAAAAGGGGGAAAAACCCTTTCTCTGGAATTCGGACATTTCCTGCTGCCCAACAGTTTAAACTTTTTTTAACTGTTTCATGTGCAGTACTACTACTACTACTACTACTACTACTACTACTACTACTACTACTACTACTACTGCTACTGCTACTGCTACTGCTGCTACTACTCCTACTACTCCTACTCCTACTACTAAAACAGATAAAATGCAACTGAAACAAATAAAAATGCATTTGATACCCACAACGAGCAATCCTAACTAATATATGCCAGCATAACTCATTTGTCTCCTTGTTCACGTGGTGGTGTAGAGAGGTCAGCGCATGTCTGTGCACTGGCCTAACCCACCCCGTAGTGGTGCAGAAGTGCCTTAGAGCCAGCTGCCACAGGACTTGTGCTGGGACATATGTGGCATAACATATGTGACAAATGTGGTTTTCAGCCTAGCACGCTAAGGTTTGCAATGCTCTCAAGTGCATAAACTTCACATTAAATAGCTCTTCACAAGATGGTTCTCCCAAAGGCAGGAGTGGATACAACTAAAATTCTGGGAATAGCCACAGTACACTTGGCTAGGAAATCGACAGAGAGAGGATTGAATTTCCATGGCTTTTATTTCTTTTCTCAGATGTAGCAAACCTTGAAGAAATTTAAATGTAAGATTACAGTGGTTCACAGAGGAATATTGCCTGGATTTGAATGGCTCCCAGGAGAACTCTGGATTATACAATACCTATCCATATGAATATGTAGTTATTCATTTGAGACAGTTGTGATATTGACAATCTCCTGCATTCAATAAATCATCCAAGAATAACTCAATGGCTGCTACTAATCTTCTCTGAATTTAACTGTTTGTGACCACTGATTCAGAATGAATGAAAAAAAATGGAAGGATTGTTGTTCTAAGGGAAAATGAGGTGTTGTAATTAAACTGCAGAGCTATGGATCTGGTATTATATTTTGCAAGCCAGAATCATCAGCTGTGGCTTCCTCCATTGAGCTTCCAATTTGCTCAAGCGTCAATTAAAAGTATACAGTTTTACGCCTGACTGTGTGACTTATTTGTCAAATGAGCACCCTGATGTTTGCCTCCTACTGTGCTACTTGGGTGTCATTGCTTAAGGTGGGGCATTGATTGTATTTTGCCCACTCTTGCTGGGCAGTCTTTACAGGTTCCTTAATTAAGTGCTCATTTCTGATGCTCAAGCTGGGAAGAATAAGGATGGATATACACAGAGGTGACCATCAACGAGCTAGCCAAAGACTGCACTGCTTTATGTGAAAAGCCCCATATATATTTCTACCCATGCACAAAAGTAATCAGAACCTTGCTCTGAACTAGGGTTGCCATAATTCTCTTCCACAAAACTGGGACAGAACAACAATCCTTCCATTTTTTAAATTCAGGTTTGCCTTTTGATAATCAAGGATGACAAGCAGGGCCTTCTCAGTGATAGCCCCTACATTTTCCCAAGATTAGTATGAGAGGTTGACTCCCATTTACTGTCTTTAGTAAAATCACCAACACTCATACTGTAATTCTAGCAAGCATATTCTAGCAACCATTCAAGAGATTCTAGCCATGAATGATGAACTATGAGGTGCAAAACAGTTATGTGTTTGTACGCTGGTATTTTTTAATTAGTATATTTAAATTTAATTCATATTAAATTTTTTATTTAAATTAAATTTAAATTTTTAGTATATTTAAATTTAATTATTTTATTCTTTGCTGCCTGTAAGTGGCTGTGTTGTTTTGGGTTAGGTTTTTATGAGTTGTATTTATGTTGATGAGTTTTATTGCGGTTCTTACTTGTCAGCTGAATGTGTTCCTATGATAGATGTTTTCTTCCAGCTCTGTTTTAGTGTTTTATGGCTGCTGTCAGTCTTTTTATGGCTTTGGTTGTATTATTGATTTGTTTTATTTTGAATCATTTGTATTGCATTGCACTGTGAGTCGCCTTGAGCTTCTAGAAGGACGAGCACTGGAAGAAGAAGTTTTTTGATAATGTGTGGGTGGCGCAAGCAGTTAAGACGCTGTGCCAGTTAACCAGCAGGCCAGGGTTCGAGACCCACGTCGGACCCACAAGACAGGGTGAGCTCCTGTCCTTAGCCCAGCTCTGCGACGCAGCTGGATCCAATCATATTGGCTCTGCCTTTCCATTGGACTAATTCAGTGGCGTGGAGAGGGGGGATTTGCTGCTTGGGTAACAGCCTATCCTCCATAACAATCTAAC
This sequence comes from Cryptoblepharus egeriae, assembly GCA_030015325.1. Classification (NCBI taxonomy): domain Eukaryota; kingdom Metazoa; phylum Chordata; class Lepidosauria; order Squamata; family Scincidae; genus Cryptoblepharus; species Cryptoblepharus egeriae. The sequence continues at coordinate 258,819,946 of JAREYC010000001.1, forward strand.
CCAGGCTTTCGTGCTTCACATGCAGGGTATGCAGCTCCGAGCACAATACCATAATCCTTCAAGACTGACGGAGGCCTGCTTTTTTTTATTGCAAGACACTCAGAAGGCCTGTTGGATCAAGTGTCATAGCCATAGGGTTTCCATATGTCCTAAAAAACCAGGACAATCCTCATTTTGGGGGATTGTATTCACATACTGGCAAATGGGACAGAGGGTCCTGCCCTAATTTTGTGGAAGAGAATTATGGCAACCCTACATAGCCTGATGTGGTGCAAAGTGCTAAATTTTTCAGGGTTGCTTCCAAATCTCTGTATTTTCAAATACTTTACGCCCCTTATGTACAAACCTTCAACCTGTGAGCTTTCAGAGATGCAAACAAACCTCTGGGATTTGGAAGTGGGTCTCAGAGACTTGTTCCTACCTTGGAGAGTTTGTAAATTGAAGGTTTGTCCCCATGTCTCTGGAGGCAGCATGGCAGCTCCTGTAATACCATTGTTTTACATATTGATCAATGTGTAAATTCATGCGGAATGCAATGAAAGAAACCACACTATATATCTCAATACTATCTAAAGCTATAGCCAAAAAACCAGAGGGGTGGGCAGCAGTACATTACCACACCATGGACCATGATTTTACCCCATCATAGGTCCATCATAAGGCCTCCTGCATTGGATGATACAAACTCTAGAGACACCTACAACTTTCTGCTGGATTCCAGTGAGTCTGAATTATTTTGATTCCCCCTTCCCCCAGCATACTCCTTGTATCTAACTCCATTGATCTTTTAACCCCCAAATCCAGAGTAACTATGGGAGCACATAAGAGACTTTACAAGCCCTTGTAGTTACTGCACCACCTAGTGAAAACCAATGGGAAATTCATATTGGAATCCAGAGTAAATTGTTCTTACACTGGAGCAAGGGCTCCCCATAGTTACTTGGGATTTACTAGGATAAATTGTTAATTCATCAGCAAATTATCTAAGGGTTTCCAGGAACATGACCCTAGCAAATATTGAAAACTGGCTGTAATTTGAAAACAGGAGAATAAGAAGGGTTAGAGGAAAATTTTGAACTATTTTTGGCTTTCTGTAGTTGATGGAAGAGGTGATGTGAGACATATTTTTAGAAAATGAACAGACGGATGGATGGATAGATGGATGAATGAATGAAGAAGAAGCAATTTTTTTGTTCTGCCAAGAGAAAGCACAGATTTTATACTCACAGAATCTAGATTGTCACAACAATACAGGGAAGTGTTAACAGGGAGCTAAATATATTATTAAGGCTTTAATCCTACGGACACTTATTTGGAAGGAACTTAGTTTCATGAAAATCAATGCAACTTACTTCCAATTAAGGGTGTTAGGGCTATAAAACTATTCCAAGTCCTTAGAGGGCTTTAAAGAAAATCAACACACTATAACCCTGATTGGATTTCATCCTCAGCAGAGGGTCATAAAACAGTACATTAGTTGAGACACCTTGTGCCTAGATCTCAGCCCCCAACCTTTTCTTGATTCTGGACCCCTGAATGTCAGTTCCAACAACTGTGATTTTCTACATGAATGATGATGCAAATTTACACCCCAATCAGACATGCAGAAACTCACGTGGAAACTGTTTTCATGGAATAATTGCATATTTGGGTGTAAAACCCAGTTTCTGTGCATATTTTCCAGTGGAATAAGACATGTACCTGTTTCACTTTTGCTGTGCTGGTGCAGCCGAGTAACACAGCCTAAACTGCATTCAAAGTAACTTGGGATGAGCCTGGAGTCACCTTGGGGTAAGGCAGCCTCGTCACCAGGGTAGTGCAGCTGGTGCAGTCCGCTGTGATGCGCTGGTGCTGCGCTGCAGGCGATGTACTGGTGATGCGCTGCTGGGGGGTGACACACCAGAGGAGTTTGACACTCCTCCAGCTGTCTCCAGGTGTCAGCCTCCCCATTCCGGCCAGCTCTGAGTCGGAACAGCAGCCAGAAGCTGTTGCTCCATCTTGGAGCTTGCTGGAATAACACTGTGCACAAAGACACACTGTGCATATGTGCAGTGTGTCTCTGCGCATCTATTGGGCCTTCCTCTGGAGGCGGAGCCAGCTGCTCCACCTCCAGAGCAAGGCCCGATGGCTGTGCAGATGCATTGCGCATGTCCAAAGTGTCGGACATGCAAAGTGCATTCCTCTGCACTGGCATTCGGCCTCACTAGGGAAGTCTCCTCTGAAGCCAACAGGCTTCAGAGGAGACTTCACATGAGCCAAAGTTGGTGCATGTGCAGTGCTCTTCTGAAGCCGACTGGCTTCAGAAGTGACACTGCGCATGTGCCAAATTTGGCACATGCGCAGTGTCCTGGGGGTGCACGTGTCCTGGGGGCGCACGCATCCCCAGTGTGATGCGCTGCGCCCTGCACCAGGTAACATGCAGGGGCAGATCACCCATATTTCCCTGAAGCCCTGATACTGAGCAGGGCAGCCCTACACTGACTTGTGGGATAGCTTCATCACTTCAGATATAATTGATGGTGCAAATCCAAGAACCCTATAGGTACTGCAGAAGCTTTTCTCTCGGGTAAGACATTGATCCCGGCACATTTTGGGTCTTATCTGGCTCTGATTCCACCCTTCTCTGCCCAGAAATGCTTCTCTCCTCTTCCAAACTGTCTTCCCACCAGCCTCTCCCAGCAACCTGCCCCAGTACTGCCCAGGATGCATTCAGGCCAGATCTGCCCAAAACACACCCAGCATGGGCACCCAATGCAGGCTCTGGAGTAGGTACAAATTTATGTATTTATTTATTTGTTTGTTTATTTCCTGCCTTGCTCTGTAGGCAAAGACTCATGGCGGATAACAACACAGATTAAAAACACATAAAACAATCAATATATATATTTTAAAAGATACATTTACACATATGTCTCACAGCATGTTTTTAGGACTCTGCTAGGAAGGCCATGCAGGTTCATGCTATTTCAAGGCTTCATGATTGGCTTCAACTCAGGATTGCACTTGTAAAAATTGTCAGCAACAGCAACAATATTCTGTGTCGATTGCAGATCTTTCATTTTGAATGTATCATTGCAAATTTCATATAGTTTTCTATATCTGTGAGTTTTGAGTTCTTGGATGATATGAGATGTAGCACCTAAGGCTGGATTCTGGCTGAACCCTCCTTTGCCAGAGCACATCCTCTCCTTGGCTTTGGCTTCTCCTCTGCCCCCAAATTATAACAAACCCTCAAACTCTTAACTAGGATAATGAAGGGAAAGGGCCACCTAGCATTTGCTTTTCCATGCAAGTTTTCCATATGTGGCTGTTCTCGCTTTGACTTGAGCGTCTGCATTCATGCGAATATATGGCAGGCAAAGCTGTACTTTTTTTTCTTCCTGATCTCACCGAGCATGACAGCTTCATGCGCTTTGGATTACAAAGTGCTCGTAGCACATCATTAGTGCTGAATAGATGTTTAAAGCACCATTGGTAGCAGCTTCTTTTAAGCTTCCCGATAAATTCCATGTTGTCATTATGAAACACACCCCTTTTTGCTTTTCTGCTGGGGTTTGGATCATATATCCTCTCCTTGTTTCCCAGTGGAAAAGAATAATTTTCCTGCCTTGTTGATGAATTTCCATCTCTACAGCATGCCGAGGTCTTATCAATTACAGCCTCCTTACAAAGAAAGGGGTTCTTAACTTGTCTGAGCACCTGTGTACCCGCCAGGGAGCAAGCTGGATGGATTAGGGGTGAGGGATCACTAGAAACGTATCTTTGTTCTGGGATCAGCTAGTAATAGGGTTTTATGTAGAAGGAGCAAGCAAAATTCCTTGGAGATCCCTACCAATTATATCCCCTATTAGGAGGAAAAGAGTTTTATCGCATTTTGATTTTGCTTCTGTCTCCTTAAGTAGAGTCATAAACACTGGCCATCTTGATGCTGTTGAGGTTCATTATTATTTTTGTGAATGAACCGAGAAAACCCCCTAACACAAACTAGTTAAATAAATGACATATAATAAAGTTGGCATCCCACACTAGCATTTGCTCAGTCTTAACTGCGTTTTAGAAATATAAGGGAATTGTCATTCTGCAGACCACTGTTAAATGAAAGTTACAGAACGGAGACAGGTATTGCTGAGCAGGTATGGATCAGAGTTTTTCTTGAATGCTTTCAGCAGCACCAAAATTAATCCTGTCACTTTTCCGACTTTCTTGGTGTCTTGCCAAAAAAGAAAAAATCATTTCTGCAACCCCTTCTTTTACAACCTTCACTTCTCCCCTCCGATATAATCACCGAGCCAAATAAGATTGGGCATGATGACCAAAATGTGTGAATCTCATGTTTAGATCATCATGTGCGTCTGTCATGATGTATTGCATGTGTAAAGCAGCCTACATGAAGGATACCATCTGGAAGAGAAGATTTCTAACGAGTTGGCTGTTGAATAATTGCCTACCTCACAAGGTTGTTGGGAGAACAGAAAAGGAGTCATTATTATTAATTTAATATAGTGTTTAAATTAACCACTTGAAAACAATATGTGAGAGTTTTTAGCTTTTATTTTGTCATGTTCTACATTTTTCTTGGGTGTCTAAAGTTTTGGGGATTCTTGTCGTCTTTTTTGGTTATAACATTTAGGCTGCAATCCAGAGCAAATTCAGCCTGCTCTGACCTAACTGCACTCTCCTAACTATTCTGTATCCAGAGCAGAAAGTTATGCTGAATCCAGAGAGTCAGGAAGCCTGGGCTGCCCTAACTGCTCCAGAGCATGCTAAGTAATTGACACAAGGGGAAGACTTGCTCCTGAGGAGACACCCCTCAGATCACACTGAACAAGGAACAGCTGTGGTGCCTACAGTGGTGACATGACTCTGCACATCACCTGGTGCGGAAGTCTGTGCGTCATCCCTGGGATGCGCCCCCCCCCCCCGGACTGCACAGTCACCAAAGTTGGCGCCTGCGCAGTTGTTTCTGAAGCCAACTGGCTTCAGAAAGAGTACTGCGCAGGCACCATCTCTGACACCTGCGGAGTACTTTTCTGAAGCCTTTTGGCTTCGGGGGAGACTGTGCAGGCGTCAGAGTTGGTGCCTGTGCAGTACTCTTTCTGAAGCCATTCGGCTGCTGCTCCGCCTCCTGAGTGAGGCCGAATGGCTGTGCAGAGGCGCGGACTTCCTCTACTCTAAGGAAGTCTCCTCTGAAGCTGTTCGGCATGCTCAGTGTGTTTCTGCGCAGTGCACCCCAGATGGCCGTTCAGGCCAGTTCCTCAGACAAGTGGCAGCTTCTGGCTGATTCTCCGCCTTGGAGCAGGCCTGAATGGGGGTGCTGACGCCCGGGGCCTGCCAAAGGACAGTCAAACTCCTCCGGCACATCACCCCATACGGAGCGCATCCCCTATGCAGCCCACACCAGCCGCACCAGTCTGGTGACGCCACTGGGTGCCTGCCTTATAAGGAGTCCCTGATGAGATGCCAGTACATTCTACAGTGAATACAAGGGGCTTCTTGGAGTGGCCTGCTGTATCCTGAGGTTTGTGGGCAGCCGTAGTTTGTTCCATATCCTGAGACTGAGAGGAAGGGGTTGCAGCTAGGCTGGCCAAGAACTCAGATTTTTGGTCAACACTGCCATTCTTACTCGGGCCTTATCATGGAGACCCCTATGGGTCTACTCATTACTATACCTGCTCCTGAGGTGGTATAACTCTGAGGGCTGGAAGAGGGCATTTCTGCCTTGGAAACAGGCTCTGGATACAGAGTAACTGCTCTGCCCTAGTCAATGCTAAACATGCCCTCAACTGGCCTCTCCTGAGCTGCTTAGGCTGCCCCAGTTAGGGCAGAGCAGGTCCACCTCTCTTAGGGCACCCTATCTTGCCTTGCTCTGCCCTAAGCCTCCTTCAGAGTAACTGGGCTGGAGCATCTTGCAGTTGCTCCACCCTAGTGTTAGATAGGGCAACCTAAGGGCTCTTATGTGGACAGATTAGTTGCTCTGGAATGGGCTGATCGTCACCTTGAGCAAGACAGTTCTTATGTTTTCTCTGACCTGCCTAATAAGTTGTTGAAATTAGTTGTGAGTTTTCAGCATAACTAATAGCTCCATTTGAAAAAAATATTTATAAAAATGGTGGATTTTTTAATATTAAAAACTATATTTATTATCTTAGCTGAAAGGGCATTTTTGTTGATTTTGGGCCTCTTTTGAGAAGGCTTTTTGAGATTCACATGTGCCTTTTCCACCTTTCAACCACCTTTCTCAACAAAATGCTGCTCTGTCGGCCTTTTAACTGCCGTCTGCTTAGATGGGTCATTAATTAAAAATTTGAGGAGCTGAGTGTTTACATCCAAGTGTAATTGGATATTTGTGAATCAAATGTCGAACCCTCAGATTCAGGTCACTGCCTCAGTGCCACCTTGATATCTCTTTTACGGCTCATATACATGACCAACATTTTTGTTTCCTGAGGGATAGGCTGCCCTTCAAGTATACCCATAGAACCTAAGAGGAACCATGCCTGATCACAACATGTCCATCGAGTGCACCATCTGATTTCTGGTAAGGACCAGCTTTATGTAATACCAGGAAGGTATTCATACCTTATGAAATTTTCTGTAAAGACCAGCCTTCCATACTTTCATAAGGGGCAAGAAGGCTGTGTTTATATGTCTATGTATATGTATGCATGTATATGTATACAAAGATCGCATATACATATGTAAATATACATATATACATATACATATACATGCATATGTATACTTCCTATACCTTTTCTGTCTCTATTTCTACCAAATGGTTTTTCTAACTTGCCATGTACACACATGGACGTGCGTGCACGCGCGCGCGCACACACACACAACACTCAAATGGCCTTTTTATACTGGCTCTCTGATTAGGGCCCCTAAGAGGAATTTTATTAGGGGGTACAAAGATCCTTTGGGGTGTTCTTTTGAAGGGCCAAATAGGGAGGGTAAAGCAGCTATGAGAGCGAATCAGCCACAGGGCATGAGAACAACTGGAACAGCTGGGTCTCTGGAGCCCACATATACAACAGGGTAAGGACAATTCGGCATCCTTCAGTCTCGAAAGACTATGGTATCGTGCTCTGATTGGAGGTCCTGAAACAGCATCTAGTGTGGCTAAAAAGGCCAATTCGAGAGTGGCAGCCCCTTCCACACTGAGGACAAATAAATTCTGTCCCCTGCCCAGGTCCCAGGTTTCGCTGCTTTTGGGTCTGTCTCTTTGCTTCAGCCTGCCGAACAAGTGTCTCTTCCAGTTGGAGAAGGCCATGCTGGGTCTTTTGCCTCCACGCTGAGCGGTCAGAGGTCAAGGTTTCCCAGCTGCTGATGTCCATTCCCAAGGCCTTTAGATCCCTCTTACAGATGTCCTTGTATCGCAGCTGTGGTCTCCTTCTTGGGCGCTTTCCCTGCACTAATTCTCCATATAGGAGATCTTTTGGAATCCGACCATCAGCCATTCTCACGACATGCCCAAGCCAGCGTAGACGCCGCTGTTTCAGAAGTGTGAACATGCTAGAGATTCCAGCACGTTCCAATACTGTGTCATTTGAGACTTTGTCATGCCAGGTGATTCCAAGAATACGTCGGAGACAGCGCATATGGAAGGTGTTCAGCTTCCTCTCCTGCCATGCATAAAGGGTCCAAGACTCACTGCAGTACAAGAGTGTGCTCAGGACGCAAGCTCTATAGACCTGAATCTTTGTATGTTCCGTCAGCTTCTTATTAAGCCATACTCTCTTTGTAAGCCTGGAGAATGTAGTAGCTGCTTTACCAATGCGTTTATTCAGCTCAGAGTCTAGGGAGAGAGTGTCAGAGATAGTTGAGCCAAGGTACACAAAATCATGGACAACCTCCAGTTCATGTTCAGAGATTGTGATACAGGGAGGTGAGTCCACACCCTGACCCATGACTTGTGTTTTCTTCAGACTGATGGTTAGTCCAAAGTCTTGGCAGGCTTTGCTAAAACGGTCCATAAGTCGTTGAAGGTCTTCGGCAGAGTGAGCAGTAACAGCAGCGTCATCGGCGAAGAGGAACTCCCGCAAGCATTTCAGCTGGACTTTGGACTTTGCTCTTAGTCTGGAAGGATTGTAGAGTTTTCCGTCTGATCTGGTCCGGAGATAGATTCCCTCTGTTGCGTTTCCAAAAGCATGCTTCAGCATGACTGCAAAAAAGATCCCAAATAAAGTTGGTGCGAGGACACAGCCCTGCTTCACTCCACTTCGGATGTGAAAGGAATCTGATGTTAGGCCATCAAAAACTACAGTGCCCTTCATGTCCTCGTGAAAGGACCTGATGATGTTGAGGAGCTGAGGTGGGCATCCAATCTTGGGGAGGATTTTAAAAAGGCCGTCCCTACTAACCAAATCAAAAGCCTTTGTAAGGTCTATGAAGGCTACAAAGAGTGGCTGTCTTTGTTCCCTACATTTCTCTTGCAACTGTCGAAGGGAAAATACCATATCAGTGGTGGACCTGTTGGCTCGAAATCCACACTGTGATTCAGGATAGATTCTCTCTGCAAGCACCTGAAGCCTCTTCAGTATGACTCGAGCAAGCAGCTTCCCTACAACACTAAGAAGAGAGATGCCACGGTAGTTGTTGCAGTCACCCCTGTCGCCTTTGTTCTTGTACAGTGTGACAATATTAGCATCCTTCATGTCCTGTGGTACTCCACCTTCCCTCCAACAAAGGCAGAATATCTTGTACAGTTCAGTGGAAATGGTCCCTCTACAGCACCTCAGAACTTCAGCAGGGATGTTATCTTTCCCGGGTGCCTTGCCAAAAGCAAGGGAATCCAGGGCTTCGTTTAGTTCTTCTAAAGTTGGTTCACTGTCGAGCTCCTCCAAGACAGGCAGGCACTCAATGTTGTTTAATGCTTCTTCAGTTACTACATTTTCTCTGGAGTATAGCTCAGAGTAGTGCTGCACCCAGCGTGCCATCTGTTGTGCTCGGTCCTGGATGACCTCACCTGAAGCGGACTTAAGTGGGGCAGATTTCCTCACTGTTGGACCTAAGACCTGCTTGATGCCATCATACATCCCCTTGATGTTGCCTGTGTCAGCTGCTACCTGGATCTGAGAGCAAAGCTGCAGCCAATAATTGTTAGCACATCTCCTGGCAATCTGTTGGACTTTGCTACGGGCGACTCGCAGGGCTTGAAGGTTGCGCTCACTAGAACAGGCTTTATATGCAGTTAGAGCTCTCCTCTTTTCCTCAAGGGCTGGCGTCAGCTCCTCCGAGTGGGCTTCAAACCAATCTGCTGTCTTTCTAACCTGCTTACCAAAAACTGACAAGGCGGTAGTATAAACAGCATTCTTGAAATGTTCCCACCGTTCAGAAGCGTTTGCCTCAGCCGGGCCTGGGAGGATTTCCTCAAGTGCTTGGTCAAATTCCAACACTTTTTCCAGACTGCGGGTCTTGCTGATGTTAATTCGTGGTCTTCCTTCCTTCTTTGAGTGATGCAGCCTCTTTGCTTGCAGTTTTACTCTGCTGCACACCAAGGAGTGATCAGTATCGCAATCAGCACTCTGATAGCTACGTGTGATCTTAATGTTGGGAAGGCTGGAGCGCCTGGTGAGGATCAAATCAAGCTGATGCCAATGCTTCGATCTAGGGTGTTGCCAAGACACTCTGTGTTGAGGCTTTGTGTTAAAGAATGTGTTGCTAATGCAAAAATCATGATAGCAGCAAAACTCTAGCAGGCGTTGGCCGTTTTCATTCATCTTCCCAATGCCAAAATGACCTAGACAAGCGGGCCAAGAACTATGGTCAGATCCAACTCTTGCATTAAAATCACCAAGGATAAACAATGGTTCTTTCTTAGGGATTTTCTTGATAGTGGCAGCCAGATCATCATAGAATTTGTCTTTGGATTCTGCTGAAGATGATAGTGTTGGTGCATATGTACTAATAAGAGTGACCAGCCCTACTGATGTCTGTAGCTGCAGAGACAGAATTCTTTCACTTCCTCCAGTAGGTGGGATAATGGAGCCAAGTAGGGTGTTTCTAACTGCAAAGCCAACTCCATATTCCCTAGTCTCACTTGATGGCTTTCCCTCCCAGAAGAATGAGAAATTTCTCTCCTTAATAGATCCTGAGTCTGGCAGCCTTGTCTCCTGAAGGGCAACTATGTCCATCTGCAGTCTGCTCAGCTCCATATCAATGACAGCTGTCTTACGTACATCATCCAATTCTCGCAAGTCGTCAGAAAAGCCGGGGGTCATTGTCCGAACGTTCCAGGTGCCCAACTTAAGGGCTGAGGTTTTCTTATGTTTGTTGCATGGTGCTGAGTTGTCGATCTGCTTGTCGGTTTTCACCCTAAACCCCACGCACCCAGTGAAGTTAACAGACCGTGGCGAGGCAGCATCCTACTGGCTGGGGGCTGCCCAGCTTAAGGCGGGCGATAGCTGCCCAATGAGGCACGATGACCTCTCCCACCGTCGGAAGTAGCCCCTGGCGTCAAGCTCTTCGCCAATCGAGCAGCGACTTATAACCGGTAACTGCCACTTCCCGTGTTGTTTCCACGCTGTATGCGAGGCTGGAGTACCTCTCCAGAGCACGAAGGCCTGGGTATGTTTTTATGGGGGATAGGCTGTTACCCAAGCAGAGAATCCCCCCTCTCCACGCCACTGAAATAGTCCAATGGAGAGGCAGAGCCAATACGATTGGTTCCAGCTGCGTCGCAGGAGTTACCAGAACATGACTGTAACACAGTCACGAACTGCTTTCGGGACTCCGGCTCCGGATTTTTCCTCGAGGTTTTCTCCTGAAGCCTTTCCCATGGATGGGTATAGCCGCAAGGCAGCGGAGGTTTAGTGGGAGTTTTCCTTCTCCTAGGTAGGTTTGATAAGGACTCACTCTCATGATTTATACAGTCGCATGCTTGATCCTCACATCACACTCAGTCTCGTGCTCCACTACCAGAGGCAATGCAGATCTCCCCTCCCGTACAAGCAACCAGCAGGGTAAGACCAGTGCACTGCTCCAATTCCAAACAAAGGCTGCAAACATTGAGGCATACCAGAGACCTCCCCCCACTCAAAAGAGAAGGAAAAAGAAAGGGAAAAAAAAAAAAAAAAAAAGGAAAACCAGCACCATGAGTCCCAGAGAGCCCCTCCTCCCTCACAGGAAGGATACTCTGTACACAATGGGGACCTCCCCCACTCAAAAGAGAGAAGGAAAACCAGCACCATGAGTCCCAGAGAGCCCCTCCTCTCTCACAGGAAGGAAACTCTAGAAACAACAGGGACCTCCCCCCACTCAAAAGAGAGAAGGAAAACCAGCACCATGAGTCCCAGAGCGCCCTTCCTCTCTCACAGGAAGGAAACTCTATAGACTCTAGAAACAACAGGGACCTCCCCCCACTCAAAAGAAAGAAGGAAAACCAGCACCATGAGTCCCAGAGCGCCCTTCCTCTCTCACAGGAAGGAAACTCTATAGACTCTAGAAACAACAGGGACCTTCCCCACTCAAAAGAGAGAAGGAAAAAAAGAGGAAAACCAACACCATGAGTCCCAGAGAGCCCCTCCTCTCTCACAGGAAGGAAACTCTAGAAAGCAGGGACCTCCCCCCACTCAAAAGAGAGAAGGAAAACCAGCACCATGAGTCCCAGAGCGCCCTTCCTCTCTCACAGGAAGGAAACTCTATAGACTCTAGAAACAACAGGGACCTCCCCCCACTCAAAAGAAAGAAGGAAAACCAGCACCATGAGTCCCAGAGCGCCCTTCCTCTCTCACAGGAAGAAAACGCTAGAACAACAGGGACCTCCCCCCAGTCAAAAGAGAAAAGGAAGAAAGAGAAAAACGAGTACCATGAGTCCCAGAGAGCCCCTCCTCTCTCACAGGAAGGAAACTCTAGAAACAGCAGGGACCTCCCCCCACTCAAAAGACAGAAGGACAAAAAGAGGAAAACCAACACCATGAGTCCCAGAGAGCCCCTCCTCTCTCACAGGAAGGAAACTCTAGAAACAACAGGGACCTCCCCCCACTCAAAAGAGAGAAGGAAAACCAGAACCATGGGTCCCAGACACCCACACCTCTCTCACAGGAAGGGAACTCTAGGAACAACAGGGACCTCCCCCCACTCAAAAGAAAGAGGAAAACCAGCACCATGAGTCCCAGAGAGCACCTCCTCTCTCACAGGAAGGAAACTCTAGAGACAACAGGGGCCACGCCCCACTCAGAAAGGAAAAAAGAGGAAAACTAGCACCATATATCCACCCAGTAAATCTGACCACCCTTTTGGCTTGACATCCAGCTCTCCACAAGGCCAACTGAAATCCCAGCCATATCTCACATTTTCAGCCTGTGGATGAAGACTTGTATCCAGCATAATTGCTGGAACCATCTTAAACATGTGATAACTAAGTAAATAACTAAATAAATAACTAAAGTGTGCAGGGGCTACCTTGGGCACACCATACCTCCAAGCCATGTGGCAAAGTAGCCAGCACTTCTGGTCCTCTTCACAACAGGGAATTTTTTAACACCAACGTTTTGAACCCAACAGGTGCAAAATTTATTGAAACATCTTTTAAAAAGAACACAACATTTTTAAATTGTGTGCACTGTGCAACATTTTTTCTTGCTTTACTGCAAGAGGCCAGCCTCACTTTTAAAGGGAATGTACAAGGAAGCCCATGAAGGCCCGTACTGATCTTGAGCAACCAAAAGTTACAAGGTGTATCTTGGTCTACTAGGAGGAAAGATGGAGAAGTAGGCACATGATGACAAGGGGGGAAAATCCCATGATCAATTCAGAGCAGCTTGTGCAGCCAGAACTATTCATTCTTTTTTATGAGGCTCATTTGCATTTATACCCTTTCCTGCTGTTGCTGAGTCTGCCCCTTTCACTTGCCCTAAATCTACGACTGCTCAGGGGGTGCTTAACTAGCTGCTTCCCACTGATATATTGATTATTCCTCTAATTAGATCCTGGATCTGTACGTGGGCTAACAGAACCGATTTATCTGAATGGCAAGCCCTGCATTTATTTATTTATTTATTTAGGGCAGGGAAAATAAACTCTGCTAATTAATTCTGCAGGGAAGCTTTTCCCTCTTGTGTGCAAGGAGTAAAGGTACGTCGCTTACTATTGGGTTATGTCAGGTAAAGTTGAAAGAACGCCCAATCTAATCGTCTCTGCATCTGCACAGGGAAACAGAAGGTGACAGAGGGCTGGCAAATGGTGTTGCTGTCGCATCCAGGGGTGATGGAGATAATAATTCCCATGATCTCAGAATGCTGTAGATCACTGGTTCTCAATCAAATTAGCACCAGGACCCACTTTTTAGAATGACCACCAGTGGTGGTCTTCAGAGGGTTCTCACAGGTTCTATAGAACACTCTGCTGATGAGGGCCTGGTTCTGAGAACAGGTTACTAATGGGAAATAGAACCTGTTGTTAATTTAGGTTATTAGGACATAGAACCTGTTGTTAATTTATTTGAATCCCACCACAGATGACAACCTGTTGAGACCTACCAAAAGTTATGTCACTTATGGCACTTTTGTGTTACCCCCCACGTCAGTACAGGTGTTATGCCAGGGCTCAGGATGGCCTAATTGGAGGTTATGGTTGCAGCCCTAGAAGCCCTGACTCTCCCCCTGCTGAATATACTTTTGAACAGGCAGTGTATTCCAGACCTGAACCAGGAGTTTCAAGTCACAACTCAAATCTCTGTCAATTTTTTTAAAAAAGAGTGGTGGTGGTAGGATGTGTGTATGTGACAGTTGTAAACACGCCCTTGATGGCAAAAAACCTATAGATGTCTGCTTCCTTGCTTAAGGTCCCAATGGTCAAGGTGCCTTTTTGGCCACTTTCAGAAGGACTTCCAAATTGTGGTATGCTTCAGATGTTGTTTTCAGGGTGTTGAATCCTCCAGTATTTCTTTGCCTGACTTATCAAGTCCTCCCCAAGCATAGGCTTCCCATAAAGCCAGAATTGGCTGGACATGTCTGAATTTTTCCTATTGGACCAGACTTTTATGTCCAATAGGGCCATGTCTGTCCAATTCTGGGGGGGGGTGGGAGGCCGGTGAGGGCATTTGGGGATACTTACAGCCACCCGCAGCATAGCATGGCCACGTTTTGCCAGCTGTGGCAGACATTGTAATCATAATGCGTGGAATCATCATTCTGCCTCCTGATGACCTTGCCGGACCTGGTGATCGAGGCACGTATGATCAGAATAGGAATAGGAAGCATAGCTTCTGGCGCACATGTGCGCTATACAGCCTGGATGCTGCATGTACATTCTGATTACAATGGCTGCCACAGCCATCATGACTTAGCCATACCATGCTGCGGCTGCCAGTAAGTGTCCCCAAATGCCCCCACCGGCCTCCACCAACCACCTCCACCTCTAGCCGCCAACCACCACCTCCTTCCCAGCAATAAGCAGCAGCCCAGGTAACCCCCCCTATCCTCCATGTCTACTCAGAAGAAAGCCCATTGAGTCAATGGGCTTTCTTCTGAGTAAAGGGTGACCAAATGCTGGCACCCAAAAAGGAGAACAGGGTCCTCCCCCCAAAATTTTAAAAGTTTGGATTTTCAGTGGAAAACCCGGACTTTTTGGGGACCCTGTCCTACTTTTTGGGTGTCAACATATGGTCACCCTGCCCAAGAACGACTGCTCCCAGAGAGTTGCTTGATGGGGTGATGTGAAAGGTATGGCATACAGGTCAACCTTGTTATACACTGATATTTTAAACACTGATTCGACTCGACACAAATGGCCACTGCAAATCAGTTTTACAAACTGCTTTTCTACCACTGTAGAGAGGCTGTCATGCAAGTAATCATGCCATTCTTCAGTCCCAGAAGCAAATCCCTGCAGATATTGAGGCATACCTCATTCGGTTAGGCTTAAGGGAGGAACAAGAAACCTGGAAGTGGGTCTTTAAACCTATCTTTCCATTAGTTTTTTTAATCCACTATTTTTTATCCATTGGAAGTTCCCGAACAGAATCCTTATGGATAACAAGGGACAACTGTAATATGTACTATAGATGGGGAATTAACCTCCTATCGTTCTACTCCTGGGGGTACTTCCTTGGGAGTCTACACCTGGGTTTTAAAGGCCCTTTCTTTTGCTGCTTGTTGCTATCTTCAGTTTTCAGATCTGGCCAGAACTATCCTGTTCCTGCCAGTAACCACTACTTTATCCATAAAACGGCGAGTGGCACGACCCACTTAACTTCTTTATTTGTAGGGCGTGCGCAGTCGAGATGATAAAGCTTTTGCAAATAGAAGCACTCTCAAACTTGCATGGGGAAATAATGATCAAGGTAGTCAAAGCCCAGGGACATCGTGAAATATATTACTGAAGTTATTTGATGTTATCACCGCTCACTTTGAAGCAAGGTGCCTTCAGCAATAGGACCTAAATGCCTTTCAGCAGGGTTAAAATTTGTCTTTACACTACAGTAAATCTGCAGGTGAAAGAACCGTTTCTCAAAGGAAAGTGAGGTGCCTGAATATTTAAAAACATAGTAGATAAAATGTGATAGCGCTGACCCCATAACTATCTTCTCAAATCAGCCTGAGTTATCTGTGCCATATTTAGCTCCCCTCTAAGATGCTCTCTGCATTTGATACAAAGTGAAGTTTGAGGCATCTTCAAGGCAATATATAAGAAATTTTAAAAGAAGCCACATAAGTTGATTAAGCACATGCCTGTTTTTCCAAAACTTTTAACAGAGTCTTATCAGTGCTTCTCAAACTGAGGGGTTGCAACCCCCAATTCATATAAAGGTCTTCCAATCACATTACATGATACCTTTACATGCTCCCTTTACATGACCCAGAGATATAAAGCTAGTAAAAGTAACAGTCACTTTTAAAATGAGAGTCAGATTTGGTTTAAACATGATCAAACTTTCACTATTCTCAAGACCTACAAGCTCTGTGGGGTTCCTTGGGGCTCTGAATACCCCCATACCTTGGTTGCACCAGGCTTAGGTTAAAAAAAGCCCCTTGCTCTTTAGGAACATGAACCTGGAGATCACCTCACCGCCCAAGCCCTTCCCCTGCAAAGAGTTACTTAGGAAGTAAAGCTCCCTTAAAGACTGAGAAACATATGTTGTTTGTACAGCTGATCCTATGTCTGTTTACCTTCTGTTATAGCAGTATGCCTGTGAATACCAGTTGTGGAGGAGGCAAGAGTGGGGACATGGATACTGCCATGTCCTTCTTATGGGCTTCCCAGAAGTATTTTGAGGAACTGGATGCTGGACTTGAAGATTTTGGACCCGATCCACCAGGGGTTTTAAAAAATCTTCTTATGAAAAAGCCCTGCTGTATCTAATTGAGAGTAGGGCAAAATCCAGAGTAACTGTGAGGTGATCTTGCTCCGGTGTAAGAACAACTTACTCTAGATTCCAATATGAATTTCCCATAGGTTTTCACTGGGTGGTGCAGTAACCATGGATGCATGTAATGTCTCTTACATGCTCCCGTAGTTACTCTGGATTTGGAGGTAAATTTGCAGAGGACTGGAGCCAAAATCTGATTTCTTGCACAGAAATAGGGAGGTGACGGGGTGGGGAGGAAGACAAATAAGGCCAAAGAAGGGGTGTGTTTGGGTGGCAATAGTCCTGCTGAATTGTAACCCCCTTTCTAGGCCTGATCCACCTTCCTTGAAGTAAAAAAATGCCAAACCACAGTGAGTGCCTTTACCCTTTAGACACAGGTGAATGCCATGTTGGTGCCACTGCAGTAGAAAATTAGAATTTGACTTCTAGACATTACTGTCTTCCTTTCATTTTCTTCTTTTTGCACATCATCACTTCGTTCTTCTTGCTCCTATTCCACATGGCAACTAATACCTCTTAGGGTTTAATTCTTTTTATGTGAATACTGGCATTTAACTTAATGCATTTTACTTTGATGTGTTTGTGTATTTTACTTTGCTGTGGGTGGAGCAAGTGGCTGAGACACTGTGCCTGTTAACCAGCAGGCCAGGGTTTGAAACCCGGGTCAGCCCCACAAGACAGGGTGAGCTCCTGTCCTTAGCCCAGCTCTGCGATGCACTGGATGCAATCGTATCATCTCTGCCTTTCCATTGGACTATTTCAGTGGCGTGGAGAGGGGGGATTTGCTGCTTGGGTAACAGCAGATCCTCCATAACAATCCAACCCAGGCTTTCATGCTTCGCATGCAGCGTATGCAGCGCTGAGCATGATACCATAGTCTTCCAAGACTGACGGAGGTCTGCTTTTTTACTTTGAATTGCCCTATATTGTGAATTTATCATATTGTAAATAAGATAGAGTATATGACATCCATATACTTCTCTCTCTTATCCTATAAATATCATATTTCATTGAGGTGTGCCTCAATGAGGTGTGCACCCATGAGACAGCTGCACAAATGACCTTATCCAAACATTTTTATTTCCTAGAACTCAGGACGGAGTGCAGGACAGAATGGAGGACAGAGTGCCTGCATTTTTGACCAGTGCATATAAGAGGGAATTGAGGCAGGTTTAGCTAATTATAGAAGGGTTTAAAATTCCCTGTCTGAATTCCTTCTTCTATGCAATAGTCTAAGGGTAAAGGCACTCTGTCCTCCATTCTGTATGGTCACCTTGCCTAGAACTAGAACCAGCAGGTACAAACTGCAATAAAGGAGATTCTGATTTGATATTAGGAAAAATTCCTGATCGTGAGCACAATCCCGCAGTGGACAAGATTGCCAAGGAAGGTGGTAGACTCTCCTTCACTGGGGATCGTCAAGGTGTTTGACCTTTTGGAGATTTTCTCAGAGGATTTCCTGCTACAGACAAGAGGTTGGAATAGATGACCTATCAGGTCCCTTCCACCTCTATGGGCGCAATCCAGAGTAACTACGGGGAGTCCTTGCTCCGGTGTAAGAACAATTTGCTCTGGATTGCGATGTGAATTTCCCATAGGTTTTCATTAGCTGGTGCAATAATTACGGGTACACGTAATGTGTCTTACGTGCTCCCATAGTTACTCTGGATTGTAGGGTATGATTCTATGATTCTATCCCCCAGATGCACATGCCACACATGTCCTGTGCACCTCAATAACAGGGCGGAAAGGCAGGGTGACCTGATGCCCAAAGCTGAAAAGGAGGACAAGGTCTTGGATTCCTCTCACCCTGGCCTTTCCGGAGGAGAATGGTATGTCTACTCACAAGTAAAGCCACAATATTGGGCACTTTCACTTTCCGATTGAGATCAATGCATATTTTTTATTTTTAGTTTTTTGGCCATAACTTTTGATAGGAAGAAGAAAGTTCAAAACTGATTTTTGCATTGGATTCTGATCTTTAATGCAAATCCAACGACATATGATATGATGTGGCACACCATTGCAAAGTTTCAAAATGAAGACAAAATAGAGGACAATGAATCCTTTTAGGAGGACACTTGCTTAGGAGGCTAAAAAAAGGACAAATTCAGAAATTTCTGGTCATATGATCACCCTGGTAAATGTGACCCGTGAGTTTTCAAATAGTTTGGCAAGATGTTCCGCAACAGCTTCTCCGTGCACACCTCGTTCTCATCATTTGAACTTGGAGTAAAGGCACCTTTGGAAAGATTTACATTCACTTAAACAGAAAGACACTCAAGTTGTAAATCAGGGAGCCACCATCTCCAGCAGCTTCAAAAGGTTAAGTAGAAGATATAAAAATGTTATGATGTGTTTGTTATGGCCCTTCAAAGGAAAGTAACGAAGCAAGTAGGACAGCAAGGTTACTCGAATATCAGCAGGCATCAGGAATGAGAAGCCGTCAGCAGGACCTCAAAGACTGGGAGGAAGAATTCTGAAAGAAGTAAATGTCATCTGACAAGTGAAAAACTAACAGTCATCCCAATTAGTACACATTGCATATACAAATTATTGTTATTATTATGAATTTTATTTATATTTTATTTATTTATTTATTTAAGTAATTTTTATCCCGCCTTTCTTCCCCCACAGGGGGGAACTCAAGGCGGCCAACCAATTAAAAAACAATAAAACACCATTAAA
The DNA here is from genome assembly GCA_030015325.1 of Cryptoblepharus egeriae. Taxonomy (NCBI): domain Eukaryota; kingdom Metazoa; phylum Chordata; class Lepidosauria; order Squamata; family Scincidae; genus Cryptoblepharus; species Cryptoblepharus egeriae. Next base: position 258,838,946 of record JAREYC010000001.1, read on the forward strand.
ATTACATATGATAATAAATAGAGATAAAAACACATTAAAATGTAATTAAAATAAAATTAGATTAAAGCTAAAAACGTAGACTAAAAACGATAAAACAGAAAAGATAAAAAAGATAAAAGCCCCCCAACCTCTGCCCCCATTTAAAAAGCTTTTTTAAAATAAAATAAAATTTATATCCTGCTTTATTCATAAAAAGGCTTTATCATCAAGCTGCCTTGAGTCCTTTGAGAAAAAGGCAGGGTGCAAATAAAATATTCTAAATTATTCTATCATCAACACATAGCAGCTTTTGATGAAATTCTAAAAGATTATATTTTATTTGTACAAGGCAGTAGAATATAATCAGAAACCGGCCAAAATAGGACACAGTGGATGTCTGTTCATGAGTAATTCAAGAGAGGTTTGGGGTCTAGAAGCCATCTCCCAGCGTGGCTCCATGGTGGAAGAAAATGAGGACATAGGATTGGATCATTGCCCCTTTCTCAAATCTAGTCGAGCCCTTGTGATACCATTCCATTCCCTGCCTTTGATCGCTCTGTCCCCCCTTAATTCTTGCTACAGACTTCATCCCAGGATACTAGCCACACCATCCTTCTCAAATACACCCCAACCTTTTGACCTATGAAATTATGAGCAGTCCAGTCATGCACAGCCGTGACTGGGCAAAATGAGTAGGTCATACTGTAGTCAAAGCACATGGGTATTTAATTCACATCATTGTAGTGATATTGCTGGCGTACAGGTCATTTGTGGCTAATAGTTATTGTAACCCCTTATTATCATCTACTGCAATTAGAGTTTGCAGAGTGCAGATAACAGGCAAAATTGTAACAATATGCATTTATGTCGTTCACAGCAACTTAAGTTCATTAGCACTATTTTTTCTGATGACACTTTGTTGCTTATTTAGGATTAGTGTGCAGTGTGATAAGAACTGAATTGTGGTGGTGGGAGGTGGGGAGAGAAGGCAGTTTTTCTCCCCATTTCTATTTTTTGAAAAGCCTGAGCATGACATCACTTCCAGGGCATCATTTTGAGATCAGTACCAGGCTACATGAGCATTAGCTCCACCACTGCTGCAGGCGGAGGTATCCATGAATGTGTCCATTTTGTATTGCTCCAGCACCGAGAACAGTTGGCAACAGTCTTGACAGTCCCCTTTCATCCCAGACAGTAGAAAAGTCCATGCCTTTCCACCTCATGCACAAGCACATGACGGGGAATCACCACATCAGCCATATATGCTTGTTGACATCTATGAAGGATGATCAGATGTCGTAACTGGAAAAGAAGACAAGTCCTCAAAAATACAGGACACCCAAGAAAAGTGTAGAACATGTAGAATAAAAGTTAAAAATACTCATATACATTACAATACTCATATTGTATACAAATACTCATACAAATACTCATACAAATACTTATACAAATACTCATATATGCATGTAGAACATGTAGAATAAAAGTTAAAAATACTCATATACATTGCTTTCATGTGGCTAATTTAAACATTATATTATTTTTTAAATTTTAAACCACAGTAAGTCCTCGACTTACAAATGTGTTCTGTTCCGGAACCTCATTCATAAGTTGAAATCTTCACACGTCTAACACTATTGATGTCAATGCATGTTCAGAAGTCCAACACCATTTGCACTGATGTCAATGCAGGGATGTTTATATATGACAGTTTGCAACTTGAATGCTCACAATGCATTGAATGCATTGAAAGCTTGAAGCACATGGATGCAGGTATCTTTATGTGCTCTCTGAAGCCTCTGGTGAGCTGCTGTGAGATGCAGGAAACTGACGAGATGGGCCTTTGGCCTGATCCAGTGGAGGTTTTTCTTATGTTCTTAACCCTACAGTCCAGAGTAACTACAGGATGACGTAAGAGACACTTATTCAGGATTGCTCTATGCATTTCCTATAGGTTTCCCAAAGGTGGCACCATAACTACGTCTTTGTAAAAGGTCCCATAGTTACTCTGGATTGTAGCCTAAGTTGAGTAAGTAAACAGTGTGCTGGCAAACTACCCCTCACACTTAGAGGGTGTACATGAAAGGGTTGTTAAGCTTTTAAAGAAGTCACAAAGTCCTAGAAAGCATCTTAACTATGGTCCTCATTGTAGTAGAGGAAAGCAGATATAACCAATTGAAGGAGAAGTCACCTGGGTCAGGTTAGGCATCTGCTGTGCCTCTCTGGGAGAATCTTGGTTGTGAACATCTTGCATTTTAAACATTGCTGTGGGGTGAGAACGGAGTGGCTTGGAGGCCCCACCTGAACTGGAATCCAAAAGTGTGTTTTTACGCTTTAATCAAATCCCCCCATAAAATTTCACTCCCCTGGAAGGTTAAAGAAATATATGTTTTGCATTTTAGGGAAATCCCGTTCACATTTATTTTTATGGTGATTGAGAGTCCCTCTTGGAGAACAAATTGATTTCTGAAGCATTTGCTACAATAAAAAATGAATAATGTTTTGCCGAACACAAATAGAAGACCTGGGAAAGACATGGAAACAGAAGGGAAACAGGCCCCGAGGTTTTCCTTTCTTCTTTTATAACCAGGCATTAGTCATTCAACATTTTTTTCTTGACATGACGGTTACTTCTTGGAGGTGTTTTATACTGAAAATGGGGCTTTCTTCTGCCATTTCTTGCCAATCCTGAATATTTAACAGCAACCAATCTCAGTGGTTCATTTGAAGGAAGGTGTGCTCTGGGTGTTTCCTGTAATGTGAGGGTTCTAATATATTTAAGCTGTTCTTAAGTATTTCTGGCAGGGCTGTGAGTGGTGCAGGTGGTTAAGACGCTGTGCCTGTTAACCAGCAGGCCAGGGTTCGAGACCTGGGTCGGTCCCCACAAGGCAGGGTGAGCTCCTGTCCTTAGCCCAGCTCTGCGACACAGCTGGAACCAATCGTATTGGTTCTGCTGTTCCACTGGACTATATCAGTGGCATGGAGAGGGGGGATTTGCTGCTTGGGTAACAGCCTATCCTCCATATCAATCTAACCCAGGCCTTCATGCTTCGCATGCAGCGTATGCAGCGCCAAGTACGATACCATTTGACGGTACCAAGACTGACAGATGCCTGCTTAAGTATTCCTGTACTTTTAAGTTGGCTGCTTATGGGGTGGGGAAATGGAAGTTCATTTCAGTGTGTGCTTTATTTTTGTGGTGCATGCAGGGTGACCATATGACTGGAAATTTCTGGATTTGTTCTCTTTTTCAGTCTCCTGTCTGGGTGTCCTCCAAAAGGGCTTCATTGCCCTCCATTTTGCCTTCATTTTGGAACTTTGCAATGGTGTGCACTACCTCATCATGTCATATGTCGTTGGATTCGTATTGAAGAGCAGAATTCAATGCAAAAATCAGTTTTGAAATATCTCCTTCCTATCAAAAGATGTGGTCAAAAAATTAAAAAAGCATTGAGCTCTATGGGAAAGTGAAAGTGTCCAATATCACAGCCAGGCAAATATGCTATTGTTGCCGGAAAGACCAGGCTTAGAGGAATCCAAGACCTTGTCCTGCTTTTGAGGTTTGGGCATCTGGTCACCCTGGGTGCATGCTGGTGCTTGGAGAAATCCTGGAACTTACAGCCCATTCATTCATTCGTTCGTTCGTTCGTTTGTTCGTTCACGTTCTGCTTCTCATGTATTTATTTAAAATTTATATTTCTGGCCCTTGACAACGTGCTTGATATTTGATGCAGCCCTCTGGCTGAAATATTTGGAGACCTCTGCTCTAGTGCCAACACTTCTCTTACTGTTTGCTGCAGCAGGTAAGTCAGTGGAGGAGGCGGGATGGATGAAGTGGGTGGAATGGGGCAAGGAGGTGGCAAAATTGGGCAGGTAGTGGTGGGGGATTGATGAACTAGGCCCAGGGAGGAGCTGCGATCAGCAGATCCAGCACCACCAATATCCTATCCCTGTTTCTGGGGCCAATCTATGGTGCAGCTCCTTGTGGATTGTCAGCTGAAATCCTGAAATATGGTGCAGCTCCTTGTGGATTGTCACTGGAGCAGGTCCAAGAAGACCCTCCTTTCACCATGGAGGCTTATCCCTGAGTAAAGGAACTTGGGGAGACCTCTCTAACTTCCTGTCATCATTGGATACAAAGGTCACCAATTGCCACCGTTAAATCAGCAGGTGTAAGAGGAATTGATAGGATTGGGGTGTAAGTATGCAGCTTGTCCATACAATGTCATGTGTGATTCGTCAGTGTGACAGCCAGGAGAAGCAGGAGCAATTTCATATCAATCCTATCTACTTGTACTCTTGGAGACATCACGCAACACCCAGCCAAATAAGGGCAACAGAGAGCATTAAATTCAAAAGATTGTTTTGGAGCTGACTCAGAGCTAAGTCTGTTTGTCAGTCTAATCCCTGTGCAAACCATGCAAGGGGAGCAGATTAGTGGATGAATATGCAAGCAAATGTGAATTATATTTCTTGCACAGTTATGGTGAAAACAAGGCTGGAAAGTTAGAGAAACTGATGTCTTATGCTATCTCCTGGAGCGCTTTAAGCCTGAGAAATCAGAGTTTAATGTTTCTTTAATTCTATTTAAGGAGGCCTTGGAGAACTATTTAAGAGAATCCATAGACGTTTCAGTTCTTACAGAAAATTCCTCTGATATAAGGAGAACAGATTGATATTACTGTTGTTTCCAAATCCAAATGGAAACTATGTGGATGTTAATTCAGTCCAAATATTTAATCCTTTTTTCGCAATCCCTTTCAAATTCTCAGTTGCGGCATAAGTTGGAATTTTCCCAGAGATCTGAATAAGGGAAGTAAGAAAACTCCAGTGCCCACTGCATTTGGGTCTCACACCCAGGGGCAATGCAAATGTGCGTGTCACCACAGTGCAGTGGCTGAAAGCATCACCCCCAGGGTGCTCATCCCCCATGGGATGGTGCATGCACCATCTGGCACATGCGTTGTTCTGAGCACTGTCAGACGCCACTGTGCATGGGCAAATTTCACCCATGCACAGGGAGTCCCATGGACTGCAAGAAGATCAAATCAGTCAATCCTCCAAGAGATCAACCCTGACTGTTCACTGGAACTACAACTACTAAAGCTGAAGTTCAAATCATGAGAAGGGAGGACCCTGTTGCTGGGAAAAAACTGAAGGCAAAGGGAGAAGAGGACAGCAGAGGATGAGGTGGTTAAATAGTGTCACCGAGGCAAAGAACATGAATTTGGACAGACTTTAGAAGTTAGTGGAGGATACAGATACCTGGTGTGCTGCAGTCCATGAGGTCACACAGAGTTGAACACAACTTAATGATGAATCAACAACAAAATTATTCAGAAAAACTAACGTTAAAATTTTAGGTTTGTAGTGGTGGCACTCACAATTTATGTGACCTAGTGCCCTTTACTGACACCTCTGTAGAAAAGTATAGGCTGCAATTCTAAGGACACTTTCCTGTGAGTAAGATCCATTGAACACAATGTGGCTTACTTTTGAGTAGACATGGTGAGGATTGTGCTCTATGTCTCTGAATGTCTCTTGATTCCATGCATATATGTGCAGACCCATGTTTTCACCTTCCTTCCTCTCCTTTCATTCAGCTTCTTGCCCCTCTCCTTCCTCCCATCCTACCATCATGTTTCCCTCCCACCTACATGGTTTCCCTTCTCTCCCCATAATGTCCCTTGAGGAACCCTCTTTCCTTGCCCACTCATTTAGGTTCAAACATTAGGAGAGGGCAGTTCCTTCCATACAGACTAGTTCTTTCTTGATCAGTTGGCAACCTGGAGTAGGAAGACAGGGAACAATCCTATGCACTTTCCTGGGAGTAAAGCCCACTGAATTCACTTTTGAGCAGACATTCATAGGCTTGGGCTCACAAGAGCTCTGTTGTAGCTGGACAGTCTCCTTCAACATCTCTGTTCCCTTAACTGAATTTTTACCCCAATGTGATGATATTTCTATCTAGTAGTTTTAATTGCGTGGTAGTTCAGGTACCCACTTCTCAATTATCCCCCTGCTTATTTACGATGAGCAGTATTGTGGATTCAGCAATTATTTATTGAGAGTCAAAATGAAGAAATGTAAATAGGAAATGCATAATATCATCAATGCTGTACATCATCATCACAGTCCTAATGAATACGGCCACATGTCAGGGCTTTTGTATATTAAATGACCTAGCCTCACATTTAAATCATTATCACTCAGTTCAGTCCTTGCTCCTCTCCGTGTTGTTCGGCTGGCTGTGTCAGAAGAAGGGACTTTGTGCGCACTCAGCTTTTCTGGTGAAACGTCTGTGATTTAATGACCACATCCAGCCCTTGCAAGCAGTGTCAGAATTGAGACTCAGAGAACCGAGCAAGCAATCTGGCTCTCAGCGGTGCAGGAAAACATTTTTTTCAAAGAGTCTGTAAAACAGCGACCCAGCCGGTCACCAGAGTCCCTGATGCAGAACAAGAGCAAAAAACAGATATTACTATAGCTTGCTCTTGAGAGTGATTTGGGAAACTTTGATGCATAACGTTATGTCTTCAACAACTTGAGAGGGAGCATCTGCAAAGAAGTATTTTGCATCTCTGGTTCATTGAGGAGTTGCGGGTTTTGTTTGCTGGTGGAATCAGACCTCAGATCCAAGTGTCTGAGGCTGTCCCCTGGCTGCCACACTCCCTGTGCTCTCTTTATGTGTGTGTATATGTGTATGCATGGGAGGATGCTCCCCACCTCCTCCTCTGAAGAAGCAGAGATGAAATGCCAGTGACAGCAGGCATCTGGATTGCCTGATGAATTGGAGTGAACCCTGAGCTCGTGTAATGTCCTCAACATGTGTAAAGGTAAAAATTATGACTTACAAGCTTAGGCTCCTATTTGTCACTTACACAACTCCGATTGACCTCACAGGTCAGTATAGAGAGTGAAAGTCTGTGAATTACTGGGATGACTTACACAAAGTTATGGATAAGCCACAGCACAAAGCTGTGGATAAGCTGTGGAAGATCCAAGGGTCTCCTCCCAGGGAAGCATGACAAGGATTGTGGCCTTAATTCCCCTCTTCTGGAAGTGTTCAGAACATTGCACAAAAGTACAAAAGAATATATATACAATTTGATACATAATGCAGAATGCAATAAAGCAAACCACACTGCATCACCAGGACCAAAGCTTTGAGTGTTGCCATGTCCGCTGCATGGGATGAGGTACATCAAAGGGCTGAGGCACTGGGTGACACAGACCCTAATGATGCTACTGATCCTGGTGCCTTATGTCTGGCATTCAGAGGTAGTCTACTTTTGAAGTCAAGAGGTTCCAATACCCATCATGGCTTGTAATCTATGATGGACTTTTCCTCCAGAAATTGGTCCAGTCCTTTTTTCAAGGTATCTTGATGTCATCATCACAACCTCTAGCAAGGAGTTCCGCGGACTAATTACAGGCCAGGTTAAAAAAAAATTAAATAGATTTTTATGGTCCTTGTTTGGACAGGGTTCATTCTGTGTCCTGTAACAGTAGCTTTGCAAAGCATGTTCCTGTTGCAATGTAACACTTCTACCCGACTTGGTGGTTGTTTGTGCAAGTTCAATGACGGGTTGCATTAAAGTAGAATTAAAAAGTTCCCATAAGCAAGTTGCTTTATGAATAAGCAACTCATTACACCTATAAAGATCACACTGCATGTGTGTTTTTCGTGTGTGTGTGCGCATAGTTTAGGTATTGTCAGTTTGGCCAGGTCACAGAAGAACAAGAGACCAAGCTGTGTGCTTCCTCGCATCTTGCTGGGACTGTTTTATGAAATGTCATTACACCTGACAGGTGGCATGTGCTAGATTGCACCAGGACTGCATCATTAGGTTAGATGCTGCTATCATCCATTCAACCAGCAGAAACAAAGAGAAAAAAGAATTGATCTTTCCTGCCCTCTGTCTTCCACAGACCAGGACAAGAGCTTTAAAACAATTTGAAAGCGTTGTTGGAAGAAAATGTCAAAAAGAGAACTTGGGAGAAAATTCTGAGTTACTCTCAGCTTCTTTTATTAGAAAATATTGTGCATTATACTATTCTAAACTATATTCTGCATTATATACTATAATTAAGGATTTTTGTTCCTCCTCTGATGATACACATCTAAACATTTTTTTCAGTGGCAGGATTCAAATAAATTAACAACAGGTTCTATGTCCTAATCACCTAAATTAACAACAGGATCTATGTCCATAGAACAACAGGTTCTATCCCATTAGTAACCGGTTCTCAGAACCCCAGCACTCATTAGCAAAGGGTTCTATAGTACCTGTGAGAACCCCCTGAAGCCCACCACTGATTTTTTTTCCTATCCAATCTTCTCCATATTTCAGTCTCCCCAGTAAGAGAGAAAAGATATGTTCAGTAGGTTTCATGCATTAAAAATTGGTTTTCTAACCATTTCTAATTTGTTATTTTTAGTTTCATTTTTAATCCGTCTATATTCTAGGAAGTTCAGACAAGCATACAAAGTTCATTTTCCATTTCATTCTGATGATCCCGCCCAAAGAACCCCAAATCTTCCATTTCAAACCCCCGAAGAACACACTGGGATCATCAAGTGTTCTGGTAGGTTTTTTTGGCTGAGGAGGACTTGAGCCTAGTTAGGAGTTCTAAACCAATGCTGGGCCTCCAAAGACAGCAAGCTACATTTGGGACCACCTCTATGCACACAAATGTGTACTGATAAAAGTGGGTTATTGAGGATGCTGGTTTTTTGTGACTGCTGCTAGGTCCCCTTGAGCATGGAATAGCAGTCATACCTCCCCACTGCTTGCTTGGTGAATGGCTGATGAACAGCTGTGGCATGCCTGGTCGGCTTTATGTCATGTGGCATCATCTGGAAACCCTGAAATGAAATGGGAGCCACGTTCTGGTGAGCCTCTTACCACCATTTTCAGCCTATGGTGGAGGCAGTCTAGCCCTACAATCCAGAGTAACTATGGTAGCACGTAAGGGACATTTATGTCGATATAGTTACAGCATCACCTAGTGAAAACCTATGGGAAATTCATATTGCAATCCAGAGTAAATTGTTCTTACGTCAGAGCAAGGACTCCCTGCAGTTACTCTGGATTGTGCTCCAGATCAGTTCCGCCACATGAAATTGTAATTCTACCTGTATAAAGTTTACAGATTTGTAATTTTATAAGGGTTTGTAAATTTTGGAATTCTATTTCTGTAATGTAATTTCTGTAATGTAATTTCTCAGTTCTATCCAAAATTCCAGCTCTGATGCATCTGTGACGTGCATTGCATCCGGGAAACTTCCTCAAAGTAAGGAATGTTTGTTAGGACTGAATTGCCATTGGAAAGTTTAATAGGATTTTCCTTAGCATGTAAGGAAACCAACCAAGCAGAAGCTTCCTTTGGGCATCATTCTCTGTCTAGTTATGTGACTCTGCGCCATCGTTTTTTCCATAGTTCTATGGCATAATCAGGAAACCTTTGCATGCGTGTCGAATGTGCAGGTCCTATTGGTGGACCTGACAATTCCACATTTGCACATACACTAGTGACACAGCTCAGATGCTGTTCCTCTTCCAACAAAGAAGAGATAACCATGAAAAGTTACTTATTTCACCCATCAAAAGCTATAGCTGACTTCCAATTTTTGCCACCTCTCAACATGGTGAAGAAAATGAGGGTATTTTCAGATTGCCCCCTTCTTTTAACACAATATTTTATTGCCTACATCAGTGGTTCTCAAACTTCTTCAACTGGTGGCTCCCCATTATGGCTTCAAATCCTATACATTCTATAGGACTATAGGTTTTTGTAAGGATTCTGCTATTCTCAGGTTTCTGCAGCTACTCAGGGAGCCATGGATCACTGGTTGAGAGCCAGGGAGCCACTGGCCTAAATCTTATTGTAAAATTTCAACCATTGTTTCTCCAACCAGATCAGTTGGGGTTCTCAGTATATAATATACTTTAAAACTATACTTTATTATTTAAAAGTTATATATCTTATATTTTATATCAGAAAAGACTAGGAATTGGAACCAAGGATTGCACTGATTCACTTCGATGTGAGGGGGAGTGCTGGAAAGCCCATACCGCACATAGCATCTAGTAAATCGGACTAGGAAACTACCTCTCTCCCTCTTGTATTACATTCAGTAATTTTCATGCAAGAAGCAGTTCCAGGTGAATATTTTCCTCTGTGCAATTGAGAGGTAATTCCCTAGGTAAGGACTGTACCACTTCAGCAATGCCTGCATGAATCTCATCTTGGCAGTGTTGATATACAGTGAGCACAGCCACAATGAGTACATCTTCACTGACCTGGTGACCCAACTGAGCTTGACGCAGCCTCAAAGGGAAGTCCATAGAAATCCATTTTGAATGCAATTCAAGATTCAGCTGAATGCTGATTCTTCAATTATTTATCTCATGGCAGCATCCTTTTACAGGCAGCCAGCAAAGAGTCGCTCTCTATGGTTGCTCTCCGACCATAAGGGTTTTAAACCCAAATTTTCCACCATAAACAAATATGAAGTTTGGATATAGGAGGTGACCAACGTGCAAAATAAATTTTGATTTAAAATGCTGTGTTTTCCCAATGCCACTTCAATCAGCAAAGGGACAATCTTTGTTGTAATGATGAGATGAGTAGATGGTCGCGAAGACAGAAGAAAGATAAAAGGCTCGGGAATCCTCAGGGACCCTCCTACCCTTCTTGTGAACTGCTGGAAATGCAGTCAAACATCAAGTGTATTGTCGGGGTAGACGCCAATTATATGAAAGCCCATCTCTCTCCAGGATCTGTTGCAGGCTTGCTCTAGACATCTCTTGCAGCCCTGAGGATAATAGAATATGCTCTTTTCTTCTCTGACTAGTAAAGCATCACAAAATAGAATTATTAGTCTAAATACGCATTGCCTACAAAATGTAAATCCAGCAATTAGGGCCGTCCCTGGTGGAGGGCTCTAATGAGTGTTACCATATTCCTTGAGCCGCCATGGGGAGCCTGCGGTGGTAGTGGTGGTGCCTGGCTCATTTATGGAGAGAATCCTCAGGATACGAAACATTTTTTTTCCCTGATACAAACCAAAATGAAATAACTCCCAGCTTAAGCAACATTTATCTCTATCAGTTTTGCCTTTTTGGTGTTTGTAAGAGCAAGTCTTTTAATATGGCACAGTGCAAATGATCAGATACAACTCTAGTCTTTCTAAAGTGAGAAAGCTGAATTAAGCTTCAAGGCAGGGTGGAAAAATGTATTTTATCCTCAAGAGAAACCCATTGGAGTCGCTTCGAAATATCTTTTTTGTATTGCACGGAATTACTTGGAAAACAAAATATTAGGCCCACAGGGAAGTTACCAGCTAGGAGGCATCTCCTTCGATTTTTGACATTCACAATCCATGTGCGGCTACAGAGCCCCTGAACTGTGCATAATGACCGGCTGATAATGATACATGTCAAAACTCCTTCTATAAAGTCACAATGGTGAACGCTTCTCATCTAAATGGTACCTGCTGAGCCAGCCTTGTTTTCACGGGCTCCGGGGGTGTCAGGCACCCTAGTGAGAGACCCCCTGGAGAAAATCCACCCCATGATAATCTGATTATCGTTTGTCGTGATGGACAGATAACAACATAAGTATTGAACCAGGCTGATTGCCACCTTCACTTCAAGGGAAGGAGCTTGACAGTGTTGTTTTACCATGTTATGCTCCCTCCCTCTCTCTCTCCCTCTCTCTCTTTCTCTCTCTTTTCTTTTCTTTACAGTGGCTGCCTATAGAGTAATTAGGAGGTGTTGAATAGACACAAAAACCCTATCACGGGTATGGGAAATCCGGAATAGTTCATACCAGCAGTTCCAAAGGTGAGTTGTGACTTTCCAGAGTCACATTGAACTCATGGCGCACTGACAAAATACTAAATTAATCAAGGCACAACATCAGTTTTTGGACCATTGACAAGACACACCATGCTGCTGATGTGAGGCACACCCCCCATTGGCCCTACTAATGAATTATTCTTTTCCCAAACATCCATGGCACACCTGCAGACCATTCATGGCACACCAGTGTGCCATGGTACACAGGTTGAAACTCTCTGCATTAGAGGAAGTGTTGCCAGATTCTCAACCAGAGACGGTGGGTGAAATGGATCAGTCTGTAGCCATGTACTTGCACAGTGCACCATGTCACAATTTTTGATGTCACAATCAAAAAACGAGTACAAAGAGCCTGCTTTCTCTTTTCTAAGCTGACTCAGGTATCTTGTCCCCGGACAGCATGATGCTGATAGTTAGTGCCAGTTGAAGAAATCTATGGATTCAATCAAAAGGGGCTTTCCGTGGCGATCAAAGTTGTGAGCCTTGGCTTGTTTGCTGGGAAGGAAGCAGTGTAACAAAACAAGGACGGCAAATACGATCTGTGCAGGAGGGGCAGATGTTCAAAAGGGGTCTGCCTGCTCTGTTCTATTATATTCTTTCCCCGCAGTTCCAAATCACCTGATGTGACTCCACTTTGCCAGGCGGCAAGCTTGCAGCAGCTCTGATGTGCCTCTCCAATTAAAAAGTGCTCCGTGAACATGGCAGGGAACGACTCTGCAGATATTCTTTTGATGTCTTGTCTTGAGCCTAAGTTTTGGAGAAGGGTATAGAACAAGCCATGATGATTGCTTTTGAGGGCATCTTCGAAGAACAGTACTGGAGGTAATAATCCAACAATCTCTAGTGGACCCTTCCTTTCCTTCACTTAAAAGTTGTGCTGACTCAGTGCTGGCCTCTTTTATGGTGGGCATGTGGAAGGCCTTCCATATTTGCCATGTGGCTCTCATTCCATTATTGATTAGGTGGGCAAGGCTGGTGACATCCATTATTCATAGCAACCCCTCCAGCACTCACCACCTCAGCCTTGCTGTATACGTGAATTTAAACTCATAAACATGCCGTCTAGGCGGAGGTGACAACAGCCATGATGGAAACTACTTGAAAAGGGGAAGACATAAAAGAGAACGGCTGGAGATCGGTGAGCCTTGGTGAGTTTCAAAAGCTTGCCGCCTCTTGTCTGAAGGCCAAGGAGTCTGGGCGAGTGAAAGATGGGGATTGAAAGGCCAAGAGAAGAAAAACCTGCAGCTATCGAGAAGTGTTGGGCTAGGATGAGAGCCTTGGCAAAAAAAGCATTGATTTGTATTTTGTAGGGTTTTTTCAAGTTTGCTTTCAGAAAAACATATTAAAAAATAACACCAAAATAAATTATTCAAGCTTCTCCTTTTTTCCTGCAAAACAAGATCCATCATGATGTTGGCTCTAAGCTATGCATTGTGATCCAGAATTGCCTTCTCTTGTGTAATCTAAATTCAGCATTGAGAGCTGCTTAATACTGTTATATTGTATTTCTCCATTCTCATGTTAAGCAAATGTGCTAGGGAAGCTGCTGGAACAGTGGACCCAAAACTTTTTGGCACCAGTACCCACTTTTTAAAATGACATTTATTGGGACCAGTTTGCCCAACTTAAAAAAAAACAAATTAGAAAAAATTATTTATCTGTTTATAATGAAAAGAAACACTCACACACATTGTATATTTATATATGCTTGCCAACTGCCAGAGCGCAACTTCTTGTAGACTAGTGAGCATCTATGATATCTGATTTTTGAATAGTTTCATTGCTTGGATCAATTAGTTATCTGATTTTTCCATCACCCTTTGGAGACTCACCAAAAATTGAGTCGTGACCCACCAGTGGGTTATGACCCACTGTTTGGGAACCACTATACTAGAAGGTGTGCATGGTGTTTGGGAGGAGGTGGCAGGGGCATTCTGGAGTGGTCAGAAGGCAAGTGGAGGGCGGCCCTGGGATAGGATGGAGGGGGGGGGGTGGGATTTGGGACTCGGGCCAGACAGTTGTGATATCCTGGATCCCTGACACTAGTGCAACGCACATATTAAGAGAACGCCAGATGAATGGAACTGAATGTATGTGTGTACAAACAAGTTCACAAATATAGATCTAGGTATACCCAGTTCTTGCAAGCTATAAGTTTGCATATGACCACATATATAATAGTCAATGTTTGCAGTTTAATGCAGATAGTGGTTCACATGTAACCTGAACATGAACATGCAGTGAGTTCCAAGGAACCATTGCACACAGCGTAACCTGAACATGTAACCTGAACATGAACATGCAGTGAGTTCCAAGGAACCATTGCACACAGCATGAAAGGAAATCTTTCTGCATTTATCTTGCTGCTGACAACAAGCTGATGAACAAAGTAAAATTAAAGAGAGAGAGAAAAATAACACAGGATAACAAATGCTCGGTGTCTGAAGCAATCCTGTTTTCTGTCAAGCATGTATCCCAAATGACTGGCATGGAAGCTCCTTTCTTCATTCACTCTTCAGGGAAATAAGGATATTTTTGCAAAGACAACAGCAAGCGCTCAGATGCCAGAAGTTTGCTCTTTCTCATTTCCTGCTGGAATTTTTAGCACTGTATTCATTGCTAGCAATCAAAAGGTGAGAAAAATTGCTCCGATTCTCCTCTCCCTCCTGCTAGGAGATCACAAACTATTTTTCAGATGAAGAAGGATAGAGATTTGTCAGTTTGTCTCTTTTCCCTCATTCACATTGCATGTTGTTCTGTGGACATTTCATCATCCTGATGATGAAATATTCCTGGGACCTTTTTTCCGTAAAGAGGCGTCCGTTGCAAAAATGCACCTGTTTTGCATAAGGTCTCCGATTTTAAGGCAATATAATATCTGCTGTGGTAGGTTGTATGATTTGTGCATTGACACATTATGCACAAAGATCCCAATCAAACTCCATGTGAGCCTGAGTACCAGGGTTCAATCCTAGCTGTGACTACAGGAACATCCCACAAACATTACATCACATTGAAATTGAATGCCTCCTTAGAAAGTACTCTGGGTCTCTGTAGGAATTACACCAACTTGAGTGCACTGCAGACTTAGATATCTGGCCACAAACCCAGACATGTACTTATGTACCATATGTTATATACATGGCACAACAGTGGTACAATATTTAAACCGCTTCTGAGATATTTGTGCCACTGGATCAATAGATCCATTGTCCCAAATAGCCTGTAAAGGATTAGGCCACTAGAAATACTACTGAACTTCTCCAAGCCTGGTTTCAGAGAAGAACTTTGGTGTCTATAAAAGGTCATCTTAATGGCTCTGACTTACTGGTTCACTTGCACCAGTCTCCCCTTTCTACCAGCACTTTCTTCCAGCCCCTACCTCTCCCCATCAATCCTTGTCTTTTATTTACTTACTAGCGAAAAGCGTACCCGCGTTGTGGGAGTAACATTTCCCCATATGCCATCCCCCCATAGCGCAACTTCTCCCCATGCACAACTTCTCCTCATGCGCAACTTTCCCCATGCACATCAACCCCCATGCGCAACTTCCCCCCTGCACATCAACCCCCCATGCGCAACTTACCCCATGAGCATCAACCTCCCATGCGCAACTTCCCCGCATGCGCATCAACCCCCCATGCGCAACTTCCCCCATGTGCGAATTCCCCCCGTGCGCATCATCTTCCCATGTGCAACTTCCCCCCATGCGCACCAATGCACAGCATCCTCCACAGTGCAACCCCTCCCTCCGAACAACATCCCCCAGTGCACCAGGCACTGAGCACCAAATTGGCTGGAGGTTGATCAGTCTCCCATGTTAAGTATAGGACAAAAACACGTTGCCCCCTTTTCAGCCCCTGAAGGGTTAGATTTCTCCAGATGGTTCTTGGTGGGTGTTCAGGTGACAGAAGGAACTCCCAGAATTCCATGCTTCAGGCCCAGCAGTTGGGGCGGAATGTTGCTGAGTCAGCAATTCTCAATGCAAAGTATAGGGAGGAAAACGCGTTGCGCCCCTTTTCACCCCCTTCCCGTTGGAATTTCCAAAAACTGGTTCTTAGTGCACCCCTCAGTCACGGAAGGAACACCCACCCCAAATTTCACGCTTCTAGGGCTGGCAGTTTTGGCAGGGCGGTGATGAGTCAGTCAGTCAGTGAGTCAGTCAGTGAGTGACTTTTCTCTTTTATATATATAGATGGCAAGAGTAGTGGCAACATATGTTTTGCAAGAGAAGTGGTACCCTACCTAAATGGTACTCGAGCATTTCACCCCTGGACCCCCTTTCAAATTTAAACCTTTATCTGGGACCCCCTTTTCAAACTTACTGGGATGTGACATCACTGTGATGCCAGAGCTGCTCTATGTCTTCTTGGAAGTAAGACCCAATGTATTCAATGGGACTTACTTCCAGGAAAGCCCTGTGGCAAATTTCAAGATGGCGGATCCCACTCTTAGAACCCCCTGACTTAAAGTTGTGACCCCCCATGGGGGTCCCAACCCTGCACTTTGAGTACCACTGCTCTGCCTCATCCCCTCCACAGCAAAGCAAAACAAGGCAAGTAACAACCATAGATTTCTATGATCTACAAAAATGATCTCAGGTTGTCCTGATTTGGATGACTCATTTCTGAATCCATTAGAGGAGAACCAGGGAGAGTTCACCCCCTGTGAATTACTTGTGTCACAACAGCTTACACTTCAAAGTACACAACTGAAGCAGAAATTTGAACCAGCTTTGAGGGTGAGCGCATGAAATAGCAGCACAATTGTCTTGGGAGATCTGAAAGGAAAACAACAAAAGTCACACCATGCCAAATGTCTGAATTCTCTGCGCAAAAGATCAGGAGAAAAGCCCAACTCATTCCTTCTGTCTGCCATCACAACTCATCGCGCCCATCATATTCAGTTTCTCTCATTCACTTTCAGGGAAACGTTGCCATGTGATGAATGTCTTTCGTTTTTGTCCCTGGAAACACATCACCAAACTCTCTCTCCCCGAAGGGCAACCGGGATGTGAGAAATCAGCAAAAGGAACCTGAGTGAGGATGAGAAAGGGGGAGGAAGCAAAATTTATTGGAGAACATTGGGCCACTCATATAGGGGACTTTATAAATAGACTTCACCATACATAAATCCATGAGCTGTAATAGCAACAGATAAGCTGGCGCCCTAATATCAATGGTGAATTTACAGTGACAGATTGTAGCCTGGGTAAAGATGATGAGGGTTTGGCCAGCATGATTGGGAAGGTGCAGGTATCCTGCTGTAGGCGATTTCTAGACATGAAACAGAGGAAACGTTTTACTGTAGCCTGCTATGTTATTTTGAATCACAGAGAGTGAATCTCTGAGCAAAATAAAAATACAGTGAAGTATAAGAGGCAACCTCAACGACATCTGATTTGGCTCAGAAGTGTGGCATGGAGGAAATATGCCTTATAAGGCAGAAACACATGGTACAGAGGATTAGATACATTCTTGGAGGAGAGGGCTATCAAAGACTATAGGAAGGTACCGGTAAGTAAAACTTCCAAATTTAGTGATATTGTATCAGTTAAATATTGCCAAATACAAATTGCTGGGGTCGGACAATGGGATCGGACCATTACCTACATAGCCTGCTTGAGTACTTTTGGAAACATGAGACTAGCCAACATTGGAACATGATGCTCACTCTGATCCAGGATGTTCTTTGAAGGAAAAATTTGAGGATAATTGTATGCCTGTATACCTGCAGCCTCATCACCTTCCATCTAACAGAAGAGCGATGTGTTTGAGGACAGATCTTTAGCTAGTGCAAAATTGAACACCGCCATGCCAAATATTTCTTTATACTTAGTACCAGTGGCATAGCTAGAGGGGATGTGAAGCAGTAAGGTTTCGTAGGGAGCCTCAGAGCAGCATGCAAGTGGTTGAAGCCATTCTGGGCTGGGGGTTAATGGGTTTGTAAAAGAAACCCAAAGAATGACTTAGGGTAGCTTGATTGGGAGCCAAAGTGGGAGGGGGGAAGCAAAGGATGTAATGCATGGCTAATCATAAAAAAGAAAGCTCAAGTAAACCATGTTGTATGCCATAAAGTGAGAAGGAGGGCGTCAAGAGCTGCAATTTAACCTCAGACAATAAACAGTGTTGAGAGGCAAATGCTTTCCCTGGAGCAACTCCCTGCTGCTTCATGCCCAGGTGGTCTTGCCTGTGTGACTGACAGCCTCATCCCCTGGCACTGGCAGTGTTGGTTTTCTGCTGAAGTGCTGATGTCAGGTCCCTTGATCCACTGTATGGCTTTAATAATATGGTTCTTGGAAAGAAATTGCATAACTGAAAGGAAGGGAAGAAGAAGAAAAAAGTTCTGAGAATAAACTTCACCAGCACTACTGCAGTGAGAATCACTGAATTCTAGCATTTCTCATTCTGTCTCCCCAAACATCTCCATTAGAAATTTTCCAAATTTGTGAACCAGCAAAAGAAAGAGCTGGATTTGAGTTGTGCAGAATATTCTCCAGACTTAAAATGTCAGTTCTCCTACAAAAATTGTCAGCATTTATTTAGAAGTGAATAATTTATCCAGAAATTACTGGATATCCCTGGATATCCCTACTTTATCCCTGACCCAAATTTCACCACGGCCGGTCTAACAATGGTTGCACCATTTATCTGTTTGTCTTATGGCCACCATTCTTCCTCCCCAAAAGCTCTGGCAGTAGCTATGAGTTGGGATGCATGGTAAGTACTGC
This sequence comes from Cryptoblepharus egeriae, assembly GCA_030015325.1. Lineage (NCBI taxonomy): Eukaryota > Metazoa > Chordata > Lepidosauria > Squamata > Scincidae > Cryptoblepharus > Cryptoblepharus egeriae. The sequence continues at coordinate 258,857,522 of JAREYC010000001.1, forward strand.
AGGGAGCTAGTACCATATTTACTAATGCACCATCTAATGCCATTAAATCATCATGCCATTAAATCTAATGCACCATTGAATCTAATGCACACCCCATAGTCATAATCAAAATACCACATTTACTCAAATCTAATTATTACTCCATTACTATATTACTTTTGATAATAGAATTGAGTATTACTATCATACTCAAATCTAATTATACTTAAATTAACCATCAAATCTAATGTGCACTCTGATACTGGACACGAAATTCAGCTGGAAAGGGGGAGTGTTAGATTTGAATAAATACAGTATTTTATTGTGAGTGGACCACTTGCCACTGGAACCATTCTGGGAAGTGAGGGTGAGTGGGAGGGCTAGTTACACTGTGCTTTATAGCCCCTGCAATACTTACTGTCCCTCCCCACTGCAGTTATGCTACTGAGCCCTGGTAACAATGCTTCAAGATGATGTATGAATTGCAACTCATACCAAACAACATGAAAGGTGCACAACCTCAAAATGCCAGATGCGGGGGCGATGGGATGGGACCTGGATGTAGATGTCATATATGCTCCTTGAAGCATTTGGTGGGCCACTGTGTGATACAGGAAGCTGGACTAGATGGACCTTGGCCTGATCCAGTGGAGGTTCTTATGTTCTTAATGTTGCCAAAATTGCTGCCCCCTCAAATTGCCTGCAATCCCCTCAATTGCATGTTTGCCTACTTACGAGTAAAGCAGCGATACTGGAGGCATTCACTTTCTGATAGAGCTCAACGCGTATTTTTTTTATTTTTAGTTTTTTGGCCATAACATTTGATAGGAAGGAGATATTTCAAAACAGATTTTTGTATTGGATTTTGCTCTTCAGTACAAATCCAATGACATATGACACGATGGGGAACTGAACACCATTGCAAAATTCCAGAATGAAGCCAAAATGGAGGATAAGGAAGCCCTTTTGGAGGACACCCAGACAGGAGTCTAAAAAAGAAGACAAATCTGGAAATTTCCAGTCATCTGCTCACCCTGGCTGTTATAAGAATACAATGCTGATGGGAATTTTGTAAAATACACATGCATGCACATATTCAGAGAAGGAAAAATATTATTGCCTTAAAACTTGTAATAGTATGATAAAGATTTGGAAGTCAAATCTGAAATAACGTATATTGCAGTTTTCTTCGGAGCATCTTCTCATCTCATAGTGGGAGAAAATACCCCTTTGCTAAGGAAGGATTGGGTTATTTCCTGGGGCACTGGGTTGTTTCATATATTATGCAGACGCAAGCATGGCTTTGTCACTGAATAAGCACTCAAAAGAGAGCTGCAGACCATAACAGCTCCCTGATATATGCACTTTTGTACCATAGCTTTTTGGAAACATGCTTGTTGCATTTAGGTGCACATCTAAAATGTAATGTATAAGAAAGCACAGAATCAGGAAGCATGATATTAATAATATCTAAAGCAATTACGTCATTTAAAAAATGGATTTTGAACAGTTGAACAGATTTTTTTAAAACATTCTCATTTGGAATTTTTGATTTAAGGGAAAACAATACCAGTGAAATTAAATGTTGCTTTTAGAAAATGATTTCATTCAAGACAAAGCCTATTAGTATAAATGTTCTGCATGTATTTCACAAAATTGAAACCATGATCTTGTTTCAAATACTTTTGAGTTAAGTCTTCTGTGTCAAAGGAATAAAAACAGGGGGAAGAATATTTGACTTCTGGGGTTAAACATTATGAATATAATAAAAGAGAGGATGTATTTTTTGATAAATTATGAATATTTATTACTTTATTATAGCATGGACATATATCTCACATCTAATAGAGAACACCATTTTGCTCACTAATTACTTACTGGTATTGCTTCTGGAAGAGCATTTCAAACCAACATTTGTCTTCAGGTAAGCGATTGTCTTTAGAGCATTTATGCAGACTGTCAATCAGACTCCAATAATTCCACTGTTTATTTTTGAAATTTACGGTATATCCCACTTTTTCCATGCCAAAGCAAAGACCCAAGGCGACTTACACAGGTACATAGTGGAGCACAAATGAGTTTTTTTAATAAAGGTTCTACAGGCAGCAAGAACCCTTTTTATCCAGATGGAGTGCTTCACAGCCTCCCATCTATTGCTTCTCCATCACATAAACAGACATTGGCTGCAATCCTAAAGACACTTTCCTGGGAGTAAGACCCATTGTACACAATGGGAATTACTTTTGACATGCTTAGGCTTGTGCTTTGAATATGTATTGAAAAGGGATAGTTGCATCATGATCACCAATTTGGAATTGAGCTTCTAGTACCACAAAGGTATTTTTGCTCTGGTTCAAGTTATTATATTTTAATTATTATAACAACCAACAGTATTTTATTTATTTTTTAAGATGCATGAATTCCAAAATAAGAATTTCAAAATAAGAATTCCAAAATAAGAAATGTGAACATTTTTCTAGATGATTAAAATAGCTGATTTCAGTTGCTTTACTTTAAATTAATCCACCTTGGATTAATTTCTTGCACAGAAACCTTAAAGTCATTCTATTCTGTACTCTTGAGGGAGGTGGAGAGCAGCAATGGAAAGGATTACAGGCTGTTCCTTATAACAAGGCCTACTTGTCAATCCACTTCTCGCCTGACTAATGAAGATCTGATGCTATAGATGTATGCTATTTCCCTGTAGTATACTCTCCAGGAATAGTTCACGCTAGGAGGCCTGAAATAAAGTATGGAAAACGAATGAGCAATAGATCTCAGACAAATATCTATTGATCTGAATACAAACATGGTCATCATGTACTCACTATTGGTGTACCACACAGTCCTGATTGGAAGTTAAATTCTAACAGCCGAATCACATGGTTCTTTCTGTTGTATGACTGGTGATTGATGATGATGATGATGGTGATGGTGATGATAATAATGCCTCTTCAATGTATATGAAAAGTTTCAGAACTATCCTACCAAAGCCATGTCCAGCAAAACAAATAAACAATATGGCCATGGAGGATCTAAAAAATAAATGTTCCTGGGATGGTTAGTCCAGTCCTACACTTCCAAAGGGAATTACTGTATTTACTTGAATCTAACGCTCACCTTTTAAAGTCGAATTCAGTCTCCAAAATCAGGGTGTGCATTAGATTCGAGTAAATTAGAGTTGAGTGAATTCGGTATTTTGATTATAAATATAGGGTGCGCATTATATTTGAGTAAATATGGTATTAAGGCACATTATAATAGCTCCCTGATAAGGGAGAGAGAGAGAGAGTGGGAGCACGCACGAATAGTACCGGCACCTTTCCCACTCCATTCCCCCATATGGGAATGACCTCTCTTGAGTACCGGCACCTCTTTTTCCCAGAAAACATAGGAGTTTCCGAAAGACTCCTTTTCTGGGAGGAGGAAAGGAGGGCGCTCTTTACTGTATGGGTGCTGCCCTTCCTCCATCAGGAGGCCAGACACAGTCAAAGCTCCTCCCTGGGGAGGGCGGCACAGTCCCCCAGTCCAATATCTGAACTGAGAGAAAGTTGTAGCCCTCATTGACAAACTTGGCATATGAATCTAAATAGAAAGACTCAAGCAAAGCATTAGAAAAAGATTCCCTCAAAGGGGATCAGACACAGAGACAAAGATAGGATCAGGATGGAAAGACCTGTATCCTCCCACCTGAGATCAGGCCCATGAAGGGTCATTAGCGACACAGGAGCCGAGGGTCGGAGAGGAGGTTGGTAGAGCACCTTTTTTTCCTCCTCCCAGAAAAGGAGTCTTAGGGCGCAATCCAGAGTAACTATGGGGAGTCCTTGCTCTGGTGTAAGAGCAATTTGCTCTGGCTTGCAATGTGGATTTCCCATAGATTTTCACTGGGTGGTGCAGTAACTATGGGTACATGTAATATCTCTTAGGTGCTCCCATAGTTACTCTGGATTGTAGGGTTACTGTAAGAAAACTCCTATGTTCTCTGTAGGAGGAAAGGAGGGTGCTCTTTACTGGATGGGATATAGCAGAGATGTATCCTTCCAGAGGAAGTGTGGGCCAGCCTGAAGATCCTAGCTTGCCACTACTTTTTGTAATACTCTCCTACCAAAAGCAGCATCAGAAGAAGTGGCTTGGTCTATTTTATAGTGTTTGGTAAAGGTTGAAGGAGTAGCTCTACAGATTCAATAGCTGCTACCCCTTCAAAAGCCAAAGATGTGGTTGCACTGTGAATAGATTGCACCGTGATTCTAACAGGAGGAGTTTTACCGGTGGATGAATATGCTAAATTTAGCATATTTAAATTTAGTCCCTTTCAGCCAGTTAGACAAGGTGTTTCTTGAAGCATGCTTACCCATCGAAGTCCATTTGAATAAAACAAAAAGGCAATCCATTTTGCGGAAGGCCTTTGTCCTTTCCAAGTAATGTTTGAGGGCCCTCCTGACATCCAGCTTATGCCAGAAGGATTACATTTCCCCTTTTGGAGTAGTACAAAAAGATGGCAAAGCCAACTCCTGGACCCTGTGGAACCAGGAGTTGACCTTCAGGATAACGGAGGGGTTGGGATGTAACACAACTTTATCAGAATGGAAAATGCATAAACTTGGATTAAGTTGATAAGGCTCCAAGTTTTGAAACCTTTCTGGAGGATATAACCAGAAAGATGATTTTGTAAGTCAGGGATTGCAGGTCAGCCGAAGCCAGTGGTTCAAAAGGGGGACCAGCTATGATTAATACAACAAGGTGTAAATCCCACGAAGGGAAAAAATGGATCTGAGGAGGGTTAATTTGACTTGCCCCCTTCAAGAAGCATTTTACATGTGGATGGTCCAAAGCTGTGTTGTCCGTTGATGCTCCCAAAGTGCTTTGCAATGCCGCCGCTTGTCTTCTTAGAGTGCTGGTAGTAAGCCCCTTGTCGAGACTATTTTAAATCCAGAATGGCCGTCCAATCACCATTCTTCTTGGGAACCAGAAAAAAACACAGATTATACCCCTTTCCCCCTCTGACTGCGTGGGACTGGCTCGATGGCTCCTATGTGAATTAGGTGCTGGATATCTTCTAACTTCAGATGGTGCTTGTTTGGGTCCCTGGAGATTGGAACTGGCCAGTTCCGGTCTTGAGGGAGCCCGAGGAACTCTAGAGAGTAACCCCTGCTGACCGTTTGTAGGAAACATGTGTCCAAGGTGATCAAGCTCCAATGATCTGCAAAGGTCAGGAGGTCTTTCTCAAGAGCTCCCCTGGGAGGGAATCCTGATGACTGAAGGAGTCATGCTGAATGGTGCTCCATGGAGGACTTGCCAGAGTTGGAAGAAGAGGGACCTGATCGTTTGACTTGAATAAGGCCCTACTCTTGTCCCACTTAGGTAGGGGGACGAAAGGATGAAAGGACTGAGGCTTGTTTTGTTGCTCTTTCTTAGGTGGATTATCTTGGTTCTCTATTAGCAATGGCTCAAAGGCTTCCCCAAACAATTTCTCACCTTTAAAGGGAAGATTAAGTTTCCTGGATGTTGATGAAGAATCACCTTCCCAATAGTGCAGCCAGATGTGTCTCCTATAAAGAGAATCATACATGTGGCCATAGACCTATAAGAGAGCTAAAGAAAATCATAACTGCAATGTGCTGCAGCCGCTAAGACCAGAGCTATCTTTTTGAGGATACACCTGGCCTTGTGTGAGAGCACCTTGCCCTCAGCAGCTAATTCCTCGGCCCAGATATTTTATTTATTTTATTTATTTAATCAATTTATATCCCGCCTTTCCTCCCCCGCAAGATATAGGCCAAGATAGATAGAATTGGTTACCAAAGCACAAAAAATTTGTGAACCAGACTCAAAATTACATTTTATCAATTTTTTATTTTGTGCGTGAAACAAAGTTTGTGTACATTGAACAATCAGCGAGTTGAATTCAAAAAGTTTCAAATTCTAGAATATTTTGAATTTGTGGATAAGGGATGTTCAATCTGTATGAATAAGTCTTTTGGTTTTCTTCCTTTCAATGAAACTGCTAGTAAAATTCCTTAATGGCACCACTTAAAGCAGGTGCCAGAGAATCATTTGGTTTTTTTCCCTTTACCTGCTAAAGTACACTTGTCAGATTTTGAATAGAAAACCTTCCTTTTTGCGCATAGGAAATTGGAAGCAAATGTATTGCCGTACTCAAAAAAATGATTCTGACCAATATCTTTCCACCTCTCACCCTGACCATGCTATATTTTTATGTCTGTACAATCCACAGCTGTCGTGCCCCATGCCCAGGCACGCTGTTCTCATTTTTGAATGGAGATAAGGGGGGTGGTGGTGCCGTAGTATCTCTACGGAGAAAAATCAGCAAGTCTAATACATGCCTTTACTTAAAAATGTAGCCAGAGGAACCCCTTTAAGATGTCGTGCTGGAGAAATAAGGCTGTCTTCATAGAGCCATGCACAGATTAGGTCAAGCCTCTTCAGACAAAGCAATTTTGTTGCTGCTTTAAAATGATGGGAAGTAATCTCCACCGAAGCGGAGTCCAGTGGTAGAGGCTATTAAAGATATCTATATGCCATAGGCGGAAGAGAAGATAAGAGGTCCGTCTCATAATAAGAAACAATAATTCTGCACACTTTGTTTACAGTTTACCCCAAAGACTGCAGATTAACACAAATATTGGAGCATCTTTATTATGGTGCTGTGTTGGCGTGTTGGAGTGGGGGGTGGGCTGCCAACAGAGGCTGGAATTGCTAAGTAGGCTGGGACCATCTGTCCTTGAAGGGAGGCAAAAATGTGCGTGATTGAGTGACACCTGCTTGTCAAGTGTGGTCTGTTGGGAAATTTACTCTTGGATCACTGAGCTCAGAGTTACATTACCTGCATTAGAATCAGACAATCTCATAAGGATTTATTTTATTACCCCCCCCCCCCCCACCACAGCTTGCTGGGTTTAAAGTATGGCTCACCCATATATTTTATCATAGCTTTAATTGATTTTTAAATTTATATCCCACCTTTATCAATTTCAACCGCTCTCCTGGTGGATAATGACAAAGATAATACAACACAGATCAATACAGGTCAATACAACACAGATCGATAAAAGATTGCCATCAAAATCTATAGAACGAAAGAGAAAGCTGGGTGACCCTATGGATTAAGGTTTAGTGAACAAGAACATCATTGTCATCATCAACACAGTTTTAAAGTTTTTGTTAAATAGATCAACAATATTAATCTTGCAGGGGACCAATATTAATCTGGCCAGGGAGACAAGGAGCTAAGGGGCCACCACCAAAAATATCATTATCTCAGCACTAATGAACCCTCTGTTGTTAGTTATCCAGTAATGGTGACCCAGCTCCCAGGAGACTTTGATGAAACTGATTATCTTGATCTTTTTTCAGTCTCGATTTGACAGTGAAACAGCTTGGGTTGGCTCAGTTATGATTTATGCCAGATTTACAATCTAAAATCAACACAAGGAACACAAAAACGGAGAGACATCAGCCCTGTTTTTAATTCAATTCTATGTAGTTATGTTTAATTACAGGAGGGGATCGAAGGGGCGTACACATGTTTTCACAAAAAAGTATATTTTAAAAAGATATTTTAAGGGAGTAAGACAGGAGGTATCACAATGGAATAGGAAATAAGAAGAGTCTTTTTAGATCAGGTCAAGGGGCAATCTAATCCAGCTTCCCAGTAGGCAACCTGATGCTTCTGCGTCCCTAAGACCCTGGACCCTGCGTACTACTACACACTGGGGGTGACCAAAATCACAAAAATTTGCTAAAATCGCTAAAATTGTTTGGAGTGACCCCATCAAGTCAGATACTATTGGATGTGTATTTTCCAGCAGAATCAAATGCAAACAACAGCTTTAACATATTTCCTTCCTATCAAAGTTTATGGGTAAAAAAATAAAAAAAATGCATGAAGCACTATGGAAAGTGAAAACTGAACCATCCTCTGTCTTCACTCATGAGTAGGGTTCCAATGCCACCATAATGGTCCTGATCCAATGAACAGAGCCTCCACAAACAAACCCAGAACAAAGTCCCTGATAACTGCATTGAGCACAATGGAAGGCAGAACAGAGCTACACAGCCAGGTTTACTCATGAATAAGCAAAGGTGTCTTGGCTCATGTTGAGGTCAGGCACAGAGGAATGCAAGGCAATGCAAGTGAAGTCCCAATCCAGTGAAAGTGGTACTCAACAAGTGCCCCATATGGCAGCCTTAACCCCCTCCAAAAAAAGAATAAAACAGAGGTTTAACTGGTAAGGTGATTTTTAAAATATGAAAATATTAATATCTAATTATTTGTATTAATTAATACAGATAATAATTAATTACATAATATTGATTTATGGGGCATGTCAAAAAATTGGGCCTCAGGTGCCAAATGACAGGTCAAATAATCAGTTGCCACTCTTTTGTATCCGGCCTTCATAGATAAGCTATCTCTAAAACCCAGTGGCTACAGACAAGGGGTCAATCTGTAAATGACTTTTTAAACTCCCAAAACTCCCAGCACTGGTCTCTCCTATCTATCTACAGTATTTATATATCTCTTTTAAAATTCCTCCTCATTGCATGTCACATACATACTTTATGGCACATTTATGACTCCTCTAGGCCAGCACGAGGGACTTGCATTGGCCTAAGTAGGCAATAAGGATTGCATTATATGTGCCAACAACCAAAGATGCACAAATGTATAAAACTGTATTTTCTTAGTAAAACATCTTCAACGAATAAGTGATTTTCACCCCATTTTGTATTATTTCTGACTTGCCAAAATTGCGTGATGAGCATTTGCCCACTATGGGAAGCAACCAGTCATTGATGACGTTGGCTGCTGAAGGTCTTCCGTATAACTGAAAACATACTCCCTCTGAAGAGGGATGATTTTGATGGCACCTTAGACTGACACATCAAATTGATCCCTTGTGAATTATCAACATGTTTATGCAAAGGCAATAAAGGAAATGTATGTACTGTAGAAAGGATTACCTATCCTTATTAACTCTCACTGCTGGAAGGACAGGTACCATGTATATTTGTATTCAGTAGGAGAATAAAGGCTATTGGACAATATTGTTTTTTCTCCCCAGTACTACTAACTCTACCAATTCAGCTCATCCAAATTAAAAACAATAACAAACCACCATCCAGAGGAACCATTTTTAACCATCTATCTATAGTATTTATATACTGCTTTTCAACTACAAAGTTCACAAAGCGGTTTACAAAGAAAATGGAAAAATAATAATAGCTAATTAAAAGCTAATGGGTCCCTGTCCCAAAAGGGCTCACAATCCAAAATGCAAAAAAGAACACCAGCAGAAGCCACTTGAACAGACACTGCTGGGGTGTGTAGGGTCAGTTACTCTCCCACTGCTAAATAAAAGAGGAGCACCAACTTGAAAGAGTGCCTCTTGCTCAGTTAGTAGGGGTCCTATTTCCATGGCATTTTAGTATTCTGCAAGTATTCTGCAGGCATTTGGAAGAAGATAAAGCTCTTGTTTTATTGTTTTAAATCTATGTTGTTTTTTAGCTTGTATGTTTTAATTGTTTTTATCAAATTGTTCTATTTATGTTTTTAATTATGTTTTATGGCAGCCGCCTTGAGTCGGGCTAATTTGCCCGAGAAAGGCGGGATATACATTTTAAAAATAAAATAAAAAACTAATTTACTAGAACGGCCAATGAAACCCAAACTTGACTTTTTTGTATTGATCATTTTAATGCCTTGTCAGTGTGCCAGGAAATAAAAATGGTAGAAAATCACTGATTCAGAGCAATTCTTGTGCCAACAGTTCTGTGTGCCAACAATGTGGGCTCATGAGTCTGTACTTAACACAGCAAGCTTTGGCCAGTCCCAGCTCCCTGATGGGCAGAGACACATCTGTAAATTCTTATTTGATCCACCTTGTGCACATAACAGCTTTCTATGTGTATGCACGTTATTTGTGGCATGCCACCTGATTTCAGTTAATCAGGGTTATGTCCTGAACCCTCGTCGTCTTATTAACACCGATGTTCAATTCATAAATGTTCAAATGCTCTGAATTTCCCCTGATCTATTCTGTTGCAGATGCTTTTGTTTACACCCACATGTTGCGGCGGCAAATACAATATTCACAGCTGTTGCATTGTTGAATGCTCTATTCGACATTTGTGTTTTTAATGAAACACAATCATCATAAAGTTCATATGTGTTGCACGCATGTGTGTGCATGGGGGAACATGGACACATCAAGTGGTTTGTATTAAGGCAGTTGAATTCTCCCTTACTCAAATCCTAAATGAATTTGGCCATTTAGTACAAAGGCAACAGCATATATATTTTCTCTGTCTCTACTACTCAGAATTGCTCCCTTGTTTAACCCTGTCTGTTCTCTTGTCACGGACCTGAAAGTACCTTGGGCAAAAAAAGAAAAAAAAAGAAAAAAGTCTGTTAGAAGAGCAGGAGCTCTGAAAAGTATGTTTGCATAAATTCATAATTAAATACTCTGGTGTGAAAAAGAAGGGGAAGGAAGGTTTCCCCTGCTGATTTCCTCCTTCTAAATGAGTTGCTTCTCTCTCGCAGTTGAGGGCACTGAATTATTGTCAGAGTGAAGAGTGTGTGTGCATGTGTGTGTGAAATGTAAAAACAGTCGTGCACTTGTCTGACAAGTACAGGGTGGTTTTCTTAGAAGAGCTGAGGGAATGTACACTGCTAAGGAGCAGAAGCCAGGAAGGAATTAATAATGCAGTCCTTTTGTAGTCTTGCATACAATACGTCGTGGACTCAAACTAGAATAAAGTGTGGGAAAAGTACGACTGAATCCTACATATACCATCATGCTATGTCAGTGGATACTGTCCAGAAGTTGCCCCAGTGAAGCCTCCAGGGTATGCATCACCTCCAGGGTATGCATCACCTGGTGCATCACCTGGAGGCCAACGCATCACTCCCTATCATGCACATTTGTAAACTTTGTGCATGTGCACTGTGCTTCTGAAGCCACCAGCCCTGATTGATGAAGGGCTGCCTTTGAGTGATGAAGGGCAATGTGCCTCTGAAGCCTCCAGCCCTGAGTGACAGAGGCTTCAGAATGGGATTGTGTCATTTCCAGTCCACTCATGTTTGCTTCCAGTGGTGAGGAAGATGCTGCAAGTTGTGGCAAATCTCTCATCAGGATGGCCCCCAACCAAAGTGTGAGCCATTATTCACTCCAGCTTCCATCTAAATGTTAATGACCGGATTCCCTAGCTGATCTTGGTGTTCAACAAGAATGACATCCCCTTTGGCATATCATAATTATCTTGCATATAAAGCGGGCAGTAGAAGAGTTGAAAATGATTTTAGGGAACAACCCAGGAAATATCTCAAATGATTCAAAGTATTTAATTCTGTATCTGTATTCTGTAATGATTAAAATATTTAATTCATTGGCAGTAGTGCTGCTAGGTGTGGGCTGGACTCAGTGGTGGGCTTCAGGGGGCTCTCACAGGTTCTATAGAACCCTTTGCTAATGAGCGCCTGGTTCTGAGAACCGATTACTAATGGGACATAGAACCTGTTGTTAATTTAGATTATTAAGACATAGAACCTGTTGTTAATTTATTTGAATCCCACTATTGGCTGGACTGGGTGATGAACACTTGAGAGGGGTAAGCACTACTGGTCTACATTTCTAAAATCTTGGTATCCTCACCCTCAGTTAGGCTGGCACAAGTCCCAGCACTAGTCTTGTGCTGGCTTGGGGATGTTGCAAAAAGGCCGTAAAGCTATTCTGTGCCACTACTGTGGGGGCGGGGGTTAGGCCAGTGCATCTTTCCACATCACCATGTGGCCTCCCTCCAATGTGTCCCATGATTAGAACAGAAAAATGAGTGACCCATGCTGGCCTAAATTGTTTAGACTAGTACATTCAATGCATACTTTCAATCAAAAGGCAAAGAAATATCTGAGTTGAAATAGCTCCATTATATCTAAAATTATAACCTAAACCCCAAAGAGTTTTTGGGGTGATGGTGCATCACCTTGTCCTCTAGGGTGTTGCTCTACACACTGCGTGGAAGGTGGTCCATTATGGGGATGATGTGCTGGCCTTGCACACATGTTGATGCAAACTTTAGTGATACAATGAATCATGAGAGGAACAGGGTTCAGCTTACATGGGGAGCCAAGAAGGAATCAAGAGACAATTCTAAGCATTTAACATTTTAAATCTTTAATGTTTGTGATGTAATGTTTTGTTTATTTTTTTATTTTTTGCATTCACATCTTTATCTGGTCTAGTTGGAGGTTAAGGAAGATCTTCTCAGCTGCTGGTTCAGGCACCTGATCTCCTTGTTCTTCAGTTCTCTGAAGACAATTGTAAAAACATTCAGCATTTCTGGAGGGGCCTTGGGGGAGAGAGATAAAGGTTTATGAAGTGGCTCGATTCCTGACTAAAGTTGGGTTGGGTTTTCCATTGGTTTTCCGCCTAACAGAGTCACAGGGCATGATCCTAACCAATGTAGGCTGGCGTAACTCACCTATCTGCCCAATCCCGTGCTGGTGTGTGGAGCCTGACACATGTTTTTACACTGGCGTAACCCAGCAAGGAGTGCCACAAAAGTGCCATACAATTCAGGCTGGCACAACACTCCCACTTTCCATTCCTATGGTGATGTGGGATGGGCACCGCATGTCTGTGCACTGACTTAACACCCCAGGACCCACACAGAAGTACCCTATAGAACTTTTGTGACACCCCCAGTCTAGTACAAGACTAGGCTTGTACTAGTATTGTAGCTTAGTATAATTTCTGTAAGTATGCTCCGGTGCATCTTTTCTTCCACCACAGCAAAATCCTCATTTGCTTTCTCTTCTTCCAGTCCTGCATGGGCATCCAAGGATTAGCGTTCTCTATTTCTCTCATTGCTGTGTGAAACAAATGAACTTGTGTGGCCTTTTACTCATACCCTACTTTGTTTTCTTCTGTGTTTAAGACATTTATTTGTTCATTTTACTTCAAAACAATACCAAAACACATGCAGTCTTGATCCAAGTTCTAGACTAGGGATGTAAAACTCATTCCATGTAGAGGGCCAAAGTTAGCATCCATGGAGCATCATTAAGCAAAAAAAGTGATGTCTTTAGGCAGATGATGGAAAGAAATATGCATCTTAGGCTACAATCCAGAGTAACTATGGGACCTTTTGCACCGACGTGGTTATGGTGTCACCTATGGAAAACCTATGGGAAATACATGGAACAATCTAGTGTAAGTGCCTCCTACATCTTCCCATAGTTACTCTGGATTGTAGGGTTATTCTAACATAGATATTCAGTAGCTAAGAATTGGTTGCAATTGAGTCTTTGTTAGGCCTGAGACTAGGAAGATCCAGGTTCAAATCCACCCTTAGTTATGAAGCATCCTGGGTTACCTTTGGCCAATCACTCACTCACAGAGTTGTTGTGAGGACAAAAGAATAAAAGCTTTGTAAGGGCAAAATCCAGAGTAACTATGGGAAGTCCTTGCTCTGGTGTAAGAACAACTTACTCTGCATTCCAATATGAATTCCCATAGGTTTTCACTAGGTGGTGCAGTAATTACAGGTGCACATATAGTCTCTTACATGCTCCCGTAGTTACTCTGGATGGGCATTTGCTTTAGTATGGGAAGGCGGGGTATAAACAAAACAGATAAATAACAGAAAAGATGTGCAAATCTTGTTCATAATCCCCTCATAAAGTGATGACCCAATTATCATATTGGGAGAGCCCGACTGAGAACATAAGAAGAGCCTCCACTGCATCAGTCCAAAGGCACATCCAGTCCAGCTTCCTGCCTCAACAGCAGCCCACCGGATGCTTCAGGGAGCACTTAAGACACTTGCATCCCTCTCCTGCATCTGGCATTTTGAGGTTGTCCATGTCTGCACACACTCCTTATGGCTTGTAAACTGTGATGGTCCTTTCCTCAAGGAATTTGTCCGTTCCCTTCTTTAAGACATTGACGCTAGATGCCATCACCACATCCTGTGGCAAGGAGTTCCACAGATTAATGACACTGGGTAAAGAAATATTTTCTTTTGTCTGTCCTAACTCTCCAAACATCCAGGTTAATGGATGTCCCCATACAGCAAAGTTTAGTGTTTTCTGCAAACTTGCCCACCTTAACCCTTGAGACATCCCAGGCTTAGGCTGGGATCACATCACAGGACTTGTGCTGGGGCTTAGGCCACCCTAACTGGGGATTAGGATAGCAGCCTATATTGCTTATTATTAACTTTGAAGCCATTGCATATAATTTATTACATGTACAGTGCAATCCTAACCATGGCTACTCAGAAGTAAGTCCCAATGTGTTTAAAAGTTCTTACTCCCACAAAAGTGTGATTGGGATTGCAGTCATTATTTATTGATTACAAGAAGGCTGCATGGTACCTACTTACAAGAAAATGGAAGACAATTAAGATTTTTTTCCAGGACAGAATGCTAAAAAAGAGGACATGTCCTAGAAAAAGGGGACACATGGTCACCTTGTCTGAGGGGTAATGAAGTGGCAGTTCTTGATTAGAGCATCTGTTAACCATAGCAAGAAACAGTATAAAAGGACTTTCAGTACTCACAAAACAGCTCTCAATTACAGGAAACCCTTGGAATTGCTTTTGCCTTAACATGGGTCATTGCTGACAACTTATTCATTACCATAATTAACCAGACCATCTTTTGCCATTCCAATAATGTAGGTATTTTTATTTCCAGTGTTCAGCCATTACCGTTTGAGCTGTGGTAAGAATATTAGTCACCATATTAATTTTATTCATGCTGATCTAACTGCTAACATCATTTTAAGAGAGTCATCCTTAGACTAGAATGGTACATTTATAACCAGAATTTCTGGTAAAATGCCCATTAAAAAAACCACAAGACAAAGTCCATGAATAAACTTTATCTGTGTTAAATGGCACCGTGGATAATTAGGATTTAATAGTAACAAGAAACTAGTATGGTTTATTCTGCTTAATATTTAATAAATTCTTTTTACGTATAAGGTGCAGAGCAAATCCATGAGACACCAACTGCCTGGAATAAAGGTGTGATTAATTTTTAACTAATATTTTATACTAGGGGCTGTGGTGGGTCCCAGAACCCAGAAGACAGAATGCTGGGAGTGCGAGTAAGCCCGCGTGACACCTGGGTGGAGGTGCTGGACTCAACAAAGGGGGACAGGGTCTATTGGCCGGATTCCTACTGGGACCTGCTTTGACTCTATTGTGCGGGCAGGACGGGAGTATATCCAGGATGCCCTATTTTGGCACGCTCCAACCCTGGCACTTCCCGCCCCTTGGGACCACTGAGAGGCCCTGGAGGAGAACGGAAAGGGAGAGGAGGCAGCAGGTGTATAAAAAGGAGGGCGGGGGAGAGAAGAGAGGCAGGTGGAGGTGGAGGCTGAAGGAGGAGGAAAGAAGAACCAGTGCCGGTCGCTGTCCAGCAGATCCATGGCCCTCTTCTGAAATTAGGAAAGAGAAACAAGTTTGAGTTAAGGGTTCTTGTTTGACTGAACTTACCTGTTGGACTTTTGTTGAGTTGTGTGAAGTGACTTGCCTGGAGGTGGTTGCCTTCAATGGAGGACCTGCAAGAAAGAAAAGAACACAGATTGGTGTACTTGACAAGCCAAAGGGGGTGAAGATAACCTACCTGACTAGGGCTAAAAGGACTCTGATTATAATGATTATTGAGCTGTGTGTAGACCTATTTGTACCTATATCCCTCTCATGTAACTAAGCCCGAGCTACCTGTGTTTCCACCCATCCTTGAACCCTCAGAGCATATAAAGAACTTTGTTGAGCATTATCTGCAGTTGTTGTCTCCTCTTGTCAGCGACGAAAAGGGGACCAAGATGGCATAGAGAAGGCACAGCGGATCAGAAATAGAGGTGTCTGTAGGGGAGGAGAGCGAGGGGCATGACAGAGGCCTCCAAAGTTTTTGGAGGAGAGCCACATCATCTTTCTGACACTGTGCTGGAGGCCGAAAAACTAATTTACATTTCAAATTTGAATACATTTACATAAATTTACATATAAGAATGTATTGGAGTGGATAACAAGGGCTAGATGGAGGCAGGGTGACCATAGCAGATTTTTTCGAAGACCTACAGTAAAACCTCCCTCTCTCCGGGGGCTAGGAAAACCCCGTAGCCCCTCCAGGATTCCCCTTAACCCTGGCAGCCCTTTGTTGTGCATGCACTTTGAATAGCTGCACATACAATTTAAATCTTTAGCGCACTGTGCGTGCTGTTCTAAGATTCCCAGAGCCATAAGACCGAGGCGCACCTGGAGAAAGTTCTTCCACCACCTTGTCTTCTCTGGGGCCTCCACAGCCTCGCCGCTGCTCACTCTCCTGTGCCTCCTCCCCCCTCCCATCCTCCCCCCAGCCACATCGTTCCTCTGGCGGCTGGCCATGGCACTGTTTCTGAGTGCCACTTCTGGGCACCACTGCTTGCTGCTTTCTGGGTGTGAGCGCCGCTGAGTGCCACTTCTGCAGCCACCACGTGGCTTCTTTTCCCCTCTGGCCACCTGAAGGTGAGTGAGTGTGTGTGTGTGTGTGTGCGAGTGCTTGTGTGCTTGCGTGTGTGTGTGTTTACCAGCAGAAGTTGGTCCAATAAGATTCCAGAACATTTTCTGTTCATGACGCCTTGCAATCTGTTGATCAGTAAAAAGACCTGGATGTTTGAACCCCACAACTCTGTGCCTAATGGAGCTTCAGAATTTTCCATGTATTTGTGATCTTCCCGGAGTCGATAAACTGGAGCAACACTGAGATTTGCTTAAGCCATCCCATGTTGCGCATGCTGCTTTCAGTCACATCATCAGCAGAATCAGCATTGATTCTGAATTAAAACCTGGTTTCCTCTGAGACTCAAAGAGGTGACATACTGTAAATAAACAAGACAAGACTGAATTACAATTTCAAATCATTGGGCCACCCGTAGCAGGAGCAAAGGTTGCATCGGCTATCCCCTTCATGCTGCATCTGTCATTTGCAGGCAGATAGCCCTGGAAAATTCCAGGAGAAAGCACCATTATAATGGTGTTAATTTCCACCATGAAGGGGAAAGAGCGAGACAGGCGGCACAAAGCTGTCACACGTCAATCACATTAAAGATAGGAAGCACATGAAGGATTGTTAATATGACATGAAGATCTGATCGTAGGGTGTTAATTACAGACCAAAGAAGTGAATAATTCTACAGCTATTACTATTGCTGAAATATGCAATTTTGATTCAGGTACTCGGGGATGGACAGATAGAAAAACAATATGTTTCTATAATATAAATTTTTAAAATGAAATTATACAACTCTCTCTCTCTCTCTCTCTCTCTCTCTCTCTCTCTCTCAGGCATGATGCCCAGGAGAAAGTTCACCAGCATGACATCTCTATATCTATTTTGCTGGGGTGAAGACAGAGGTAAAATTGAAGAGCAGCCAAAGTACGTTCTTCACTCAAACCCATACAGAGTAACTATGGGAGCACGTAAGAGACATTTACATTGACGTAGTTACTGCACCACCTAGTGAAAATCTATGGGAAATTAATATTGCAATCCAGAGTAAATTGTTCTTACACCGGAGCAAGGACTCCCTGTAGTTACTCTGGATTGTGCCCATAGTCTGTGAGTCAGGGATAGCAACTTGAGTTGGGAGGAGGGATTAACCCTACAATCCAGAGTAACTATGGGAGCAAGTAAGAGACATTTACATTGATGTAACTATAGCACCACCTAGTGAAAACCTATGGAAAATTCATATTGCAATCCAGAGTAAACTGTTCTTACACCGGAGCAAGGACTCCCTGTAGTTACTCTGGATTGTGCCCTTAGAGAGTGTTTTATGCTTAGGTACCACCCCTGCTAGTGCAGCCATGCAAAGGTTCACAGGCAAAGGGGGATTTAAAGCACTTAACATCTCTGTAAGAGCGATTATATGACCGGACTTTTCCGGATTTGTCCTCTTTTTTAGCCTTCTGTCTGGGTGTCCTCCAAAAGATCTTCACTGTCCTCCATTTTGGCTTCATTTTGGAACTTTGCAATGGTGTGCAGTACCCCATCATGTCATATGTCATTGGATTTGTATTGAAGAGCGGAATCCAATGCAAAAATTGGATTCTTCCTATCAAACATTACGGCCGAAAAACTAAAAATAAAAAATTATGCATTGAGTTCTATGGGAAAGTGAAAGTGTCCAACAGTGCAGCTTTACTCTTGGGTAGGCTAACGTGCCATTGTCTGCTGGATAGGCCAAGCTAAGATGGATCCAAGACCTTGTCCTCCTTTTGCGATTCAGGCATCTGGTCATCTTGGACCTGCTAGCAATTTCACTAGCATAAGTTCAAGGAGGGAAAGAGGGTTGGAAGGCTGCTGAAAAAGGAGGTTGGATATGGTCTGTACCATTGCTGCTGGATCCACCCTCCACAGCAATGTCAATGCCTCTCTTGCTGACTGTTTTTTATTCTTTGGTAGGTAGTAAGAAAATACTTTTTAGCAGATAACACTAATGGTTAACACTTGCATTCCACCAGCACTCCACCAGCATAGGAGTGAGCAGTGAGTCTATCCCTCCCATTATATAGTATTTCAGATGGAATACCTGTCTTTGTACTAATCTCCCCATTCATTAAACTTTTGGGACAGGCTGTACGTAAGAAAAATCCTTCTCTGTGTTAGACCCGCCAGCCTCACAGAGCTGAAAAAAACTTTTTCTTTTGAAAAGGCACTCTAGATCCACCTATTCCATCAAAGTTTTGGCATGTGACTTTATCCTGGATCTGCTGTTTGGAAGAGAAGCTTGATTTTTAGGTCTGCCTTTCTATATTAAATTATAATTCCTTGTAATTATTTTTTTCTGTTTTGGCACTCTTATTAGATGAATTAGTAAGAGCTGCTTTCATTTTGTGAAAGGCAGCCTAGAAATAAATGAATAACAAACTAATTTAAAAAATTAAATGTCACTTTCATTTCATGGAAACCCAGCGATTTAAAAAAATAATTGCTAATCTGAACTACCCTGAGAAGGTATTGTGAGTTGGCAGTAGCATCATCTTCCACCAGTAGGGACCTCCCAGAGCCAGAATTACCAACACAAGCTGAACCACATTCAAAAACAGGTTTTGAAAAAGCTGTTGTGTGACAAAAAAGTGTGCACATTACAAAGATTATGGCTGCAATCCTGAAGTGCACTTAAGCTAGCCTAACTG
Source organism: Cryptoblepharus egeriae (assembly GCA_030015325.1). Taxonomy (NCBI): domain Eukaryota; kingdom Metazoa; phylum Chordata; class Lepidosauria; order Squamata; family Scincidae; genus Cryptoblepharus; species Cryptoblepharus egeriae. The sequence continues at coordinate 258,876,713 of JAREYC010000001.1, forward strand.
GCATAGCACTGGAACGATGTCAAATAGGATAGCTTTGTTATGGAAATGAGATTGGTACCAACAGGAAAAACCCAGAAGAGTCTTATGCAAGCAAGAGCTATTTTATTGAAGCTTCAAGACTGCAGTCGGACAGAGTTTCTGCCTCCCAAAAGGACTGAGTGAGTTGTACATCTTGATCACACTTTTTATAGCTTAACTGTAGGTAAAACTTTACATAAGGAGATTATTATTATTATTTTAATTTTATAATCTTCGGGTTTCAAATAAGTTCTTCTGATTTGCCTTGACAATTAACATTGCTTTACCTTCTGTCTAGGCTGCAGGGTTAGGCAAGACAAAGGAGGGAATTTTCTTTCAGTTCCTGCTGAGATAAGCATACCTTTACAAGTCTTAAGTGGGCCATTTACTGCAGATCATATCAATGCTTGAGAACTAAGGCAATGCATTGTGATGTTAATCCCTTTTCCTGGGAACCTGTGAAAGTTGATTTGGAAGCTTCTGCCTGGGAATGTGTGTCTGCAAGCTGCCTGGGTTTACAGTATGATTTCAGAGGTATCAAATCATTCCAATAAATTCTAATAAATTTTAATAACTGGTTTTTCGTCCACTATAGCTTAGCTTTACCAGGAAAGGACCTGGGCTGGCACAAGTCCATCAACAGGTGGATCAGACAGAGAAGGCAGAGAGACAGATGGACCTGCACTGACCTACCAGTGCTAGCCAAGGCAGTGCAGCAGGGGCATGCTGGGGGGGGGGGTATGTTGGCGAATGGCGTGGAATGTTGCATTTAGGCCCTATTCAGACTACATTCCCAGGGCAGACATGCCCCCTCACAGATCCTACAATTTGTGCTACCATAGGATCAGGTGCATGTTACAGTACATCCCTAGGGGTCCATGTAAAGCAAAGTCCTAGGCTGGTCTAACTGCAACTTCTGCCCATCAAATTCAGAATGCGGCCTGACTTAAGCAGACAATTCCTTTTTACCCCCTACACTACAGGGACTGTCATGTTTCCATGAACCACATGACAAGCATGAATGTGGGTGTTCCCAGCTTTTCTTTGGTCCTGTCCCCCCCCCATTTATATGGAGTGCCCTACGTTTGGGGGGTGTTGCACTCTTCCATTGGCAGTTCTGGCATCTGCCCCCCCCCCCCCGAGAGCCATGTCCTTTCTTTCCATCATGCTGCAGCTGTGACTGGTTGCCAGGGTCTCCTGGGCTTCCTCATGGGCTTCCTCATTCCACAGCTGTTCCTTGTTCAGTGTGATCTGAGGCAGGTCTCCTTGGGAGCAAGCCCTCCTCAGGTGCCACTTATTTGGTCCTCAGCTGTAGTTAGGTCAGATTTGAGGCCTCCTTCGCCTGTGGATTTGGCCTAAATATCAGCTCAGGATATGGCCCTACTTCAGGCAGCCATTCTTTCTGGCATAAGTTGGGATTGCTCTGGACATTTTGTCATGCCACTAAGGCCTGTTTTGCACTGAGGTGGGAATAAGCCGGCAAAATTTTGAGGATGCAACAGAGTGTACCACTTAAGTCTAGGTTCAGGGTTCTAATCAAATAACTTTCTAGCAAAAGAGATGGGGAGGTAAAAGAGAGGGGCAAGAGTTCCCTCTAATTTGTTCCCTCTAATTTTTGGTAAGCTGTGTCTGCAAAAAAATTAGCTCTGCAGCTTTTGAAAGAAGGTTAAATTTAACGACAGTTGGAGTTACATACTTTTGACTACAGGTCAGAAAACAATATGTTAAATTTATTACAATATGTACAATGCAATACAATGTATGGAAGAAGAGTTTACATTGTCATTGTCAGTTGTCATTGTCAAAATTTTTGTCATTGCCAATGTCATTGCCAGTTTTGGCTTTGTGCGCTTTGTAAAAATGAGTGTGTGTTAGTTCAGCGAGTTTAGCTTAGAGGGAACTATGGCTGACGGCCCATTAAATTCAATTCCAGCCAGTGCCATTCCACTGATAGAGCATAGGCTACATGCTACAGAAGATGTAGACTGCGCTGCCCCCCAAGAGGTAAAAAAAAGTTTTCTTACATTCCCCATAGCCACCAGTGCGTCTCTTCTGACCTCTGGAAGTCCCAGAAGATTGAGGGAATGGCTCACAGCTCAGGGTGGGGAAAGTACAATAGGATCATAGTTTGTGTGGCTGCCACTGAGAACTTTTCTTCTCCAGTCCCTGGATCTGCCCTGGCTTGCCCAGTCCTTACCATAATCTTCCCCTGAACTGCCGTCTGTGCTACTAGCTTTGCTGCACTATCACCTGCAGGTTGGGGTGAGATCAGTGTATCAATGTTGGGGTGAGATCAGACTGATCAATCTATCAGTTTGGGACAATGGTGTGATACACTGGTTTGCATTTTCAGGAAGGTGATGAGTAGGGTCCTCATAATTCGCTTCCACAAAACTGGGACAGGCCCCCAGTCAAACTTGCCAGTATGTGAATGCAGTCTCCGAAAACAGGGAAACTTTTCTAGGGTATATGGCAACCCTAGTGATGAGTGAATGCATGTCACCAATGCTCCTCCTATTCCCTTTTCACTGGCAGCCACCATGTTCTGGACGTTCCCCATTGGGGGCATGGAATTCATCATAGTTTTGAGTGGCATTCTGGGGAAAGTGACCATTGTCTGAAAGAAGCCAGAGGAACAGAAATATGTTTCACTCAACCATCCCCTCTTTTTTGTAAGCCCTTTTTTCTAAACCCTTCCTCCAAAATTGCTTCTAAGAGGAATATTCCGATCAGCTCTCATCTTTACCCTTAAATCCAGATTGGCACTTGCAACAAATGCTTCTAGGCCCTTTAACTGGAATGCTTGTTGGAAGCCATGCTACAATAAAGGGGCATTGATCTCCTCTCTCTTGTCAGACCGGCGGTATAGTCTGAAACACTGAGCGAACTGAAAGACCTCATTAACTCCGACTATCAACAAGGCTTTATAATGAATAAGAGAGTGGAAGGGAGAGGGCATAAAGTTTCTTTAAAAAAGAAAAAAACCTCCATGATCATCTCAAAACAGGCCTCCTCTCATTATCTCAACCCTGCCTAGGAGAAAATCAATAAACAATTTGCATTTTTTATCAATATTTAATGTTGGGCTGCAGGATCCTTTTGAAACGCCCAGGTCTTCCTCAGCTCTCTTTTTCCTAACCCCTCTTATTTAAAAAAACAAAACAAAAAACACGACAGAGACTAAATGCCCAGCAGGTGCTCAGGTGCAGGGGTCAGTTCTACTTAAAAACATGAGGGATTGCACTGGCCAAAAAAATTATCTACAGCTGCCAGTCCGAGGGCAGAAGCGGGGAAAGCTTTGGGGAGTGTGGTGTTGAATTTTAATGACGGTGGAAGACAAATGAGGTTGGGCTGCCATGCAATTAGTGGGCAGTCGAAAGATGTGTTGGGTCTTAAATGAGGGACATGATCTCCTCTTGACTCTCAGTGTGTGGAGAGCCCTCCCTCTGAAGGCCATAATGAGGAAGGTAGATGAGACCCCAAGCAGGTTGACAGAACAATTACACTGATGCGGGGATGGTGGCTGATTCCAAATACAATACCCCACCAATGGTGTACCAGCTGCAACCTAAAATATCGGTTTGTCACTTTGAGAAATGCATGGGACACCGTTCTGTTCAGGCTGCTTTCCTTTGATTTTACATGCCTTAACTTCTATCATGGATATATGGACAAGAAGAGTCCCACAACTATGATTGCTGAAACTGGCTGCAAGACTGGAAGAATTGGGATTGGATTCTCGGTTGCTTTTAACGGTATAACATCAGCCACAAAGGGATGACTTTCCCCAAGAGACAAATCATTAGGATTTTTTAAATTAGGAAACTGATGCAAAGGAAAGGGTTAAACCTCTCCCACCACTACCCAATTCCAATTGGTGACCCTTTCCAAATCACAGCTGATATTAAACCTTTCACAGGCAGCAGGAAGCCTGATCATGAGTGTTCCAATGACACATCAAGTTTGGCACTGGGTATGTCAAAATAGGGATTAAGAGGATTTATGCCAGTGGTCTCCGGGGTTAACTGAAGCCATACAAAATGCTTGAATCATTGGCCAAGGGAGGATTTTTTTTAAATTAGGAAACTGATGCCAAGGGAAGGGTTAAACTCCTTTCATAGGGATACAGGTCCAAACTTGTATACGTGGATTGGACTCAACACAAATGGCCATTGCAAATCACAATTTTATTTTAATTTTTAGAATATTGCTTTTCTACAGTCTTAGAGAGGCAATCATGCAAGCAAGTACCCCATTCTTCAGCAGAGCCTAGCAAAGGCAGGGGATCATTTGTATTTCTAATTGCCTCTCTCCAATGGTAAGAAAAGCTGTTTTTAAACAATTTTAAAAGAATGTCCTTTTTATTTTTTTAAACTGCTTTTATGTAACACCTTTTTGGCATCAATGGGGAGTAAGAATGAAACCTCTGCAGATATTGAGGCACAACCTTTTTCCATTAGGAGCAATGTAGGAGCAAGAAACCTGGAAGTGGGTCTTCTTCCAGTAGGTCTGACAATTCTACTCTTATTTCTTGTGACAATTAGGTGCTGCAAAATGTAAAATTAATGCGTCAGGTTAATTTCATGCACCCCTTGCCTTAGACCAATTAGTGCAAATTAAATTTCACGCTCATCAGCTGGAGTCATTGTGAGGTTTTGTGGAAACTTACAGATTTGTGATGATCGCAATAGTGCAGTATCGGGCCCTGTTTGCCCAAAGCGTGAATGGCAAAGAAATATTGTTTTGACCATAGTAATGAGCAGGCTCTGCAGTTGCTCAATAAATAATGAGCATTTTCTGCAAACAGAGAACATTAATCGGCTCAACTCAGCACACTAACAGGATGATGGTCATTACACGGATGAATAGGCTGATCTTGTTCTAACAACACACATATACATCTTGGCCTCTCTGTGGAAGAGGTTGCATATTTTGGTATCTGATCCAAATGCAACTCGATCCAGTTCAATCCTCTGCACTGAGGACTTGGTTCATTGCTTATTTTGTCTGCAGCAAGAGAAAAAAAACTTACCTGTAGAGAATATAATTTAAATATTTGAATGGCAAGGAGGGTAAAGGGAGGGCCTTTTATTGCTAATTTTAGGAAGAAGTACTATGGTATATTTTTTTCTGAAGGCACAGTCCTAACCCATTTAGGCCAGCACAACTCAACCATCTCCCAATTCCTGAAGTGGTGTGAGGAGGTTGGCACGTATCTGTGTACTGGCTTAATCCGCACAGGTGTGGAGCAGAAGTGCCGGCCATATGACTTTTGCTGGCCTACTTGGGATTAGGATTGCAGTATTCTTAGAAATATTGTAGAGGCCACCACACAATTGCAGCTAGGATGCCATATGACCAGGGGACAGTGTGTCATCATTTCCTAATATTATTATCAAGGACAGTGCTTTATTTTTCCCCATAATAAATGTCAGGCATCCATGCAGAGAAAATATAATGGTGTACTCAGCGATACCAGTGTGGAGAGAATTAAACTCATTGCCTGTCTTGTGTCTCCAGTTTAAAAGCTGACTTGGAAATTCTTCTGGAAGTAATTTCAGCTTGCCACAGAGAACAAGGTTGAACCAGGACATTTGGGGGAAGAAGGAAAGGATGGTGACAGAGCACTTCTTTTTCCTATCCTGACATATCTCCTGCTGTATAGCTGGAATAGGTCCTATGAGGCCCATCAGCAGCAAGGCGACTTACAGAAGGTAAGTAAAATATGATTTAAACTCAGGCTATTTGGTCAGTCCTCATGGTAGCATACAGCATGTGCAGGGGCATCACCAGGGTAGTGCCACTGGTGCGGACTGCACTGGATCCTGCCCTGAGAACTGGTGAGCAGGAGGAGTTTGACACTCTGGAGACTCCAGGCTTAGACTGTTCTGCTCTGAGAGAAAGCAGCCTGCTCTGCCCCTCTTCAGAGCAGAGCAGTCTGAGCGCTCTGTGCTAACTGTGCATGCCCAGAAACTCTGGGCATGAACAGTGGGTTTTGGGCGCTCTGAGCCTACCAGGCATGCAGTAGGCTCAGACGGTTCCACTCCTAGGAGGAACAGCCTGCTCCTTCTAGGAGTGGAGTAGTCTGAGTGCTCTGCTCCGACTGGGCATGCCCAAAATTTCTGGGCATGCGCAGTTGGTGCAGAGCACTCAGACTGCTCCGCTCCAAGAAAGGGCAGGCTGCTCCTTCTCAGAGCAGAGAAGGGGAGGGTTCTGCACCCAGCATGCAAAGTGCTCAGATTGCTGTTCCTCCTTAGAGCAATCTGAGTGCTGAATACACATGCGCCAAGATTGGCACATCCGCAGTCCAGGGGGCAATGCATGTCAACCCTGGGACATGCAGAAAAGGGGGTGATGCCCTTCAGGTTGCCCCTGCAGAGTTGCATTGTGCAGGTTGGTGAAGGATAGAATGAGGCTGTTACTGAAGCTGGAACTTTTATGTCCAATGTGCATCATTACAGTCCCATACCATTCTCCCTGACAACACCATAGCAATGCTGAAATGGTTATTGCTGAATCCAGTGGAACCACATGAGATCTTGTGGCGAGAAAGGGACTTTCATACCCTTGCCAATCCAGACTAGAGAAATCTTGTATTGAGCTTTCTCACCCATTGCAGGACATAGGGTCTGGAGGAGGAGGATTCCCCCATCCCAAAAAGCCAAACTACTGCCTAGCTGTTCTGATTAACATTGGTGGCTTCTGTGCAGCATCTTCATAGTGCTGAGACTCAACTCTGATTGGCCCTGGGCTTTCTGCTGGCACATCCTCATTGCTGGGTGCAAACTATTGATTTGAGGGCTGTTCTTTTCCTTCTCACACAACATCAGAACTAGAAAACATTTTTTGTTTTTCTAGATTTTCATTTCTTTGCACACTGTGGCCAGTTCTGGTGAAAGGAAGGTATTACCGTATTTGCTGGCTTATAAGACAAACTTTTTTATTCCCCAAAGGGGGAAAATGTCTATGCGTCTTATAGAGTGATAGGGCCAATCCTGGTGCACAGTACCCCATCATGTCATATGTCATAGGATTCGTATTGAAGAGCAGAATCCAATGCAAAAATCAGTTTTGAGATGTCTCATTCCTATAAAACATTATGGCCAAAAAACAAAAAAACCACAAAAATATAAAAACAAAAAAATACATTTTTGGCATTTTTTTAAGCAGGTAGGAATTTTGGCTTGGGGGGTAGGAATTTTGGCCCTGGGGTTCAAGAATTTTGGGTTTGGCATCTGGTCACCCTGGCACAGTTGCAATCCTAAGCAGTCTTTCCTGGCTTGGAGACTTGCTCCAAAGTAGACATGCACAAGACTTGGTCCCTACTTCTGCATGCCTCTGCATCCCTTCCTGGGTTGGAGATTTGCGCAGTAGACATGTGCAGTTGCAATCCTAAGCAGACTTCCCTGGCTTGGAGACTTGCTCCAAGGTAGACATGCATATGACCTGGTCCCTGCTGCTCCATGCCTGTGCATCCCTACCTATCTAGATCCCCTCACCTTTCCCTACCTACCTGGATCCCCCCACCCCCTAAAGAACCCCCCCAACTTACCTGCCTTCCTGGACCATTTGCAATGAGATTTGAGCAAAAGTCACCAATCATTGACACTAGAGATGATGTGTTTTGGGGGTTTCCAGAAAATTAGCAGAGTGCTTAAAGCTTAAAGTCTTTCTTCATTTGTTAATGACAGTGATAATGGTTTTAATACCACTGTTGACTTTACCTGGTTGAAATATTATTCTGCTATATTTTATTAAATATATTAGTACACCATTTGGTTCGGAATATTTTTTTCTTGTTTTGCTCCTCTAAACTTTGGTGCGTCTTATGGTCCGGTGCATGTAATAAGCCAGGAAATATGGTAATTGACCAAAAGTGGACATTAAAAGAGATAAATTGGATAAATTGGTACCAGAAGTGAGAATCATAAGGTGGTATCAGGGAAAGGGAAATTTGGACCGGACAATACCTCGGCTGTGAATGTGGGGCCCTGCAAAAAAAAAAAATGTTTCCAGTTGGGCCCTATAGCTTCCAAGTTTGCCCCGTAGCTAATTCTTAGGAACAAACCTTAAGAAATCATCAGCTGACAAATCGTCAGCTGTGATCCTGTTCTGGGCTCAGTTCAAATATACTGATGGATAGTAGTGTAGGTAGAGGGGTGCAAAGCCATTTGGAACCATATGGGGTGCTGATAGAGTAACTCTGAAGGGGAGGGTTTTGACTCTGAAGGTTTGACTCCCTGCAAAACTTAGAACTTAGCTTCCCCTCCAGCTACACCACTGCTGATATCTTCATTGAATTTATTTATTTAAATAAATTCTGTTCTTTCTTTTAACAAGCATGCAGACTTCAACTCTAATGGCACGCAGTTAGCAGATTAAAGGCTCCAAGTTTTCTTTCCTTCCAGTGTACTTGTGTGACCAGATTCATCCCATCCATAATGAAAATTATAATTTCACAGCTTTTGTGTTTAACAAGGCTTAGGAGACATCAGTTGTCTTATTAACATTTACATTTCATTTTTCTAATGGCTAATATTATCTCTGAGAAATTAAGTAAAGATTATTAGTATTTGAAATGAGGAAAAGAACATTTTTTTGTCTTGTTCAACTTTAATGAATTCTGGTAGCAATGGAGGAAGATTCATATTGTTAATGCTGTAAGATGTCTCATCTTTCATGTTTGCAACACGAAGAAAGCTTTAGTTAATGTATTCTTATAATTATGTTTATTATGGGAATTTGGAGTGAACGGAAAGTGGAATATTATTTTATTTTTTTACAAACTAAAGCAACAATATCAAATTCTGATTAATAACTGTAGGGTTTCTAAGATGTTTAAGAGGATTGGATTTAGCAATAAGTGACACATCAAGTAAAACTCAGAAGTAAGTTTTAAGGAGGAAATATGGATGCCTGGACCACCATAGCACAAGGGGAGCTTATGGTCCTATGGTTAGAGGTTCACACAGTGGAATGCCCCTGGGGTCACCAAGACGAAGGCTGCAATCCTAAAGACACTTTCCTGGGAGTAAGACCCATTAAACACAATGGGGCTTACTTTTGAGTAGACATGGTTAGGACAGTGCTCATAGTTCAGCACTCAAACACACACACACACACACATACTTTAGCTTTTCAAGTGCTAACTTTGCTAACTAAAATTACTCGTTTTCTCCTGTTAATCAGATTGAGGAAAATAAGCCATTCCTGCGGTTAAAAACGTGTGCCATTTGTGGATTTCTCAGTGGAATTTGCTATCTGAGCACATCAATATTCACAAATATTTATATAATGGCTCATTGCCATGTTGCAAATGTGCCACCTCCTATCACTAGGTGTGGAAAGCAGCACTAGGTGTGGATGGCTGCTAATGGTCTATCTATCCCATGCAAACTTCCAAAGGCCATTTTAATTTTTAACTATTCTTTTGAATTTTGACAACCCTGGTCTTGTTTCCAAAGTGGAACTGATGCATTTGGAATCCTCTATTCTGTTGTTTTGTTTTAATCTCTGGATTTTGAACAGATCACAGTGCGTGTTCCGTTTGTTCAGCTTTCACTTTCTTCAGTTCATATATTCATTGGTATCCTTGAACAGAAGTGTCAGTGCAATCCTAATCAGTCCTGTGCTGGCCAGGGCATGTTGCAAAAATGCCATAAGATACTTCTGCACCACTCCTGGGGTGTGTGTGGCTTGTGCACAGACATGTGCCGGCCTCCCCATACCTCTGTGGGAACATGAAGATGAATTAGTTATGCTGACCTAAATTGTTTAGGATTGCCCACTGTGAAGCTCTCTTTTTGCTGGTATTGCCCTGGCCCTTCTTTCTTTCTTTCTTTCTTTCTTTCTTTCTTTCTTTCTTTCTTTCTTTCTTTCTTTCTTTCTTTCTTTCTTTCTTTCTTTCTTTCTTTCTTTCTTTCTTTCTTTCATAGAATCATAGAATCATAGAATCATAGAGTTGGAAGGGACCTAGTAGGTCATCTAATCCAACCCCCTGCCTGCAGCAGGAAATCCCCCTAGAACATCCCCGACAGGTGCTCGTCAAGCCTTTTACTTACTTACTTACTTACTTATCCAATGTAACATTGTCACTCCAAGGTGACATCACCAAGAGAAAACAAATAGACCATGTTTCTTCAAACATTAAAGGCAATGTTTCATGGATTTCATGATTAAATTAACAGTCTTACCCAATGAGGGATCACAGAGTGTACAGGAGGTAATACCACTACAGGTGCTGCGTCTATCAGATGTGGCTATTTAAACACATCACTGGACAAACAGTTTTGCAGGCACCTGTGAAGTACTCTATCTTCAAAAATTGGCTACCTTTTCGACATTACTAAAGGTGCTCCTGAGCATCAGTCAACAATTTCAGCTCAACTCTAGATCTCATTGATTTTTGCCTTAAGCAAAAATTGCGAGTAATTTAGAGGCTTCTGCTCTGGCAAAAATATTTATAGGAAGGAACTTAAAAGAATAGAGATTTTCAGTGAGATCTGTGTAAGTTTCTCAGTAGACTCGTTCTCAACTTTCCACTTGGCCTGTCTTAATCTGCTATTAAGCTCTGCTTCCTCTCCTGCAACTTCTGCTCTTTTTGTTGCCTTTTTAAACATTTTGTACCTATTTCTACTTGCCTCCCCAGTCATTCAGTTCCTTTAACCCAGTGGTTCTCAATCTTCCTAATGCCGTGACCCCTTTATAAGTTCCTCATGTTGTGGGGACCCCCAACCATAAAATTATTTTCGTTGCAACTTTATAACTGTAATTATGCTACTGTTATGAATCGTAATGTAAATATCTGATATGCGAGATGTATTTTCATTGTTACAAATGAAATGTGTGTTCTGTGCACATATTGAACACAATGGGATTTATTTCTGAGTAGGCATGCATAGGATTGGGCCCTGAGGCTGCAATCCTATCCACATTTACATGGGAGTAAAGGCCCCATGACTATAATGGGATTTATTTCAGAGTAGGCATGCATAGGATTGGGCCCTGAGTCTGTCAGTCAGCCCCAGTGTGCGCACAGCTACAGCATGAGGTCTGGCAAGCCTGACCTGGCCCCCTGTACCAGAGATCTTTAGGTGACCCCCAGGAAAGCTCTAGGCAACCCCCAAAGGGGTCCCAACCCCCACTTTGAGAAACACTGCTTTAACCTCTTTCTCACTCCTTAGCTGGCCTGGCAGTCAAACCACATTTTATCAAGCACATGGAATACCGAATCCTAAACTAGCTCCCACCTGTGGGTAGGGCCCACATTGCACCAGTGTGAAGGCTGCCACCAGCAAGAGATGCCAATGTCTGAGTGGCTCCTGCTAAGTAGGGAAAGTCAGATGGAGGTGTGATGGAGGAGGGTGGAAGAGTTGCAAGAAGGGTGTTATTAAGTGGAGGAAAGTAGGAGGAGAACAGGCCTGGAAGGAGGCAGACACTGGAGCAAGCTTCTGCCACATCCAAACCCATCCCAGTTCAAACCCATCCCAGTTCTAAAAGCTGGATATCAGGAACATATCAGTTCCTGATTCTAAGCCCTACAAGTGTGTGTTTTTGTAGTTTTGTTTTTAAATGATTTTATTTATTGTTGTGACACAGAGAACATTTTATTTAGGAGTTTTGTAATCCACCATGGAAGCTTCAGAATGGGAAAGGTGAAATATAAATAAAAATAAAATATATAAGGCTACTTAATTCTTTGCCAGTCATTGAGCTGCTCCGGCTTTGAGTAGGCACAAGGAGGCTATTGGGGAATGACATGGGGTAAGAAAACCTTTCGCTATCTTTCTCTACCTATGTGGGATACAGCAGCGACCATATTGGTGCTGGTATACTGAACAATGGGCAGCACAGTAAAGTAAGTGAAGGGGAACTTTAGTTACTTGCTTTGCACACAGAGAGACACAGTCATACAAAATATAGATGAAATTTTCTTTTCCTTTCCTTTTTTGTTGACACCAAAGTTAATTCTAGAGCTTTCAGATATTTGCACTCACTTGACAGAAGATGAATGGGCTCATATTTAAGACTCTCCCCATCTATCTGAAATTCATTTTTTTATCCGATGCAGTTCAGAAAATCCTTAAGAAGACACAAAAAACCCTCTCTTGTATGTGAGAGAAATATAAAGTAAAAAGAAACCCATAATCCTCTATTAGCATGTCTTATCAGAGACCATTGGGCAGAAAGTCGAAATCTACATACAAATGGAGCCATTCTCAACATATGTTCTGCATGGACATGCTTGGATCTGTCGTCTATGTAAGAATAATAGATCCAATAAAGTTGTATCATGAAGAGTGATGGGTGGAGGATAAATCAGAGATTAGAAAAGAGATGAAGCATTGGGAGATGGGAAGTTTTAAGATCCTAATTGTCCTCAACGTGTATCATTTTTTCAAGGGTTGCATGACATCACAGAATTACACATGCACCCCCTAAAAAGCAGAAATGGCCTTGCAGAAGAAGCATAATGCTTCTGTGCTGTCAGTTGTTGATTGGCATCTTGAAAATAAATTGCAAACATAAATAGAAATTGCAAATTATCCAGGCTCATGATGCCTGGGTGGTGATAGTGATGGGGGGTTTGGATGCTAACTGCCATCACACTAAAACTAAAGGATAAAACTGAGGGCTGAGAACTAAATGCTAAAACCTAACCTAAAAAGAAGAACTAAAAACTCAGCCTGAAATCAGAACTAAATATAAAACAAGCCTGTGTTTTATAAGTAGGCAACCACAGAGTGCCAGATGCAGGGGAGGTCTCTTGTTGTCTTGTGTTCTCCTTGAGGCATCTGGTGGACCACTGTGACATACAAGAAACTAGACTGGATGGATCTGGGCCCGATCTGGATGGGCTCTACTTATTTCCTCATTATTAAATGTGGGTCACCCTATTCTTCCTTTTTTCTCTTCTGCTAACGAAAACCTGCAAGCTGTGAAACTCGGTCCTCTTGCGAATCTAAAGAAAATTTAATATACAGGTAGAGAGACATTCATTTTTCCAAAAGAGGAACCAGAAAGACATGATCTTGGCAATTTCTCCACATTTTGCTAGCCACTTTTCCACCTAGCCTCTAAAGAGAAGCAACAGATGATCAGCCTTGATGAATTTGGCCCAAGTCTAAAATTGAAAAGAAATCCTGTTTTTATTATCGGAGACAAATCTAGCAAGCAGAAAGCATATGTTGGGCTTTGGACCACCTGCTGGGGAGTGGGAGTTTAAGGCACTCTCACCAATCAGTTAACTACAAACAACCTCCCTCCCCTTTTCACATGGGTTACAGAGGCTGAGCCATTAAAGTCGGCAAGAGAAGATCTCTTATACCTCCCCAAAGAGCAGCAGAACTGCCATCTGAATGTCACAAGGAACAAACAAACACCGTCGTAATAAGAGGTGCTGGTGAGATCGGTGGAGCAGCCTGGAGGGACAAGAAATAATCATAGGCAGGAAATCAATTTGCATTTCACTCAGAGGAAACCTATATCGATGATGCCACAAAGGTGGTGGGAGGCAGGGGTCCTGCCAAGGGGTGTTTAAAGGCTTACCATGAAATCCTTAATGCGACTTTGCTAATGTGATCTAGGCAATAATCGCACAGCTTGAAAATGTTTTTTTTTAAAAACCTTTGGCATTTATTTATATATTTCTTCCCTTTCCAAAGGACGGCCTGCAGAGTATTGATTGGTATTAGAAATGTTAATGAGGTTATTTTGTGCGACAGCAGCAGAATGCCTTAACTATTTCTGTGCCCCAAATAAATCAGAGCTAAATTGCTAAAGGGGGGGGGGGTAATAGGTGGGTGGGCTGACTGCAGTCTTGCATGGGTTACATAAAAACACAGAATCTTGGTGATCCACCAAATCATACATTTTGAATTTCCAAAGGGAAATACATGTTCGATCACTTAATAGTAAAGGGGTCACTTATCAGTATTGAGTATACACATAATTAAGGCTCTATCTTATTGGTAACTTGTGCAGCCAAAACTAGTATTCCAGCATAGCAAAGTTCATTATGGAGGTGTGAAATCTGAGCCACAATTGTAAATGCCAAGAGGTCTGTAATGTGTGCCAGTGGCCGTAGGAGGCTCCACTGGCACAATTCCACAGCCTCACCATTTGCTAATTGTTGCTCTTGATCCCACAAAAGCAGTGTGAGGTTCATTGCCCAGCAAGCCTTACATCTTCTAATTTTATCACACCAAGGGAAGTTCTAGCTGAAAAAAGTTTGTTTTTTGCTTTATAGCAAAGCATGACATCAAGGAGGTCAGTTGCCCTCAGATCATGTGCAAAATTCAGCTGGGCACCATCATCCTTTTATAACCACAGAAACAGGTATCATTACTAAGAAGTGTGGGGGATGTGGCGTGTACTGGGTGACTTACATGACAATTGTAAGTATAACTACTCAGAAGTAAGTCCCATTGTCTACTCCCAGGAAAGTGTATATAGGTTGCTGCTTTAATGAAAGCATGAAGCTTCTTTGCTTTCAAAACCTTTTGTAAACTTTTAGTTTTACTCCTGCTCCAGGCATGGAATCACTGCATACAGTACCTCCCTGTCGAACGTTTCATGTCCTGACCTGGACTGACGGGGGAGCTTCTGGCATCACTAGGATGCTAATATTAGGAGTGTGATGGGACAGAACATTTATTTTAAATTATACATTGGATTTTTTAAATGGTTCCAGGGGCATTTGTATCCTAATTTTGGGGATAGAGAGAGAAGAACAAATTTTCCATTAGAATCATGGAGTGGCTTGACATATTTGAACCGAGGTCATTTGGCTAGTCCTCAGAGCAATGTTGTCTTCAAATGTGACACTGACAATGTCGATGTTACTTGCATCAAAATAGCTATCCACCAGGAGTGCGGCATTGTCATCCTGTCATCGCCTCATCGTTCAAAAGTCAGCTCATTGAATTAACTGAAAATCTTTTACATGAACCCATGAACATCCAGTTGGATCCAGTTACATAAAGCTTTTCGGAGGTACATTTTGTTCCCTAAACATTTCTGAAATTTATTGGGCACATTCTGAGATTTCCCATACCATTTATTGTTATGATAAGTGTAATAAGGATTGTGAAAGAATGAAAAAAAAAAAAACGGTGATGCAGTAGAAACAGGAAAAACTACAGTATTTACCGATGACGGGATTCAAGGTCAAGAGTAGAATGTGAATATTCTTTGATAGTTGGAGATCTAGTTGGGCATCAACTATGGACTGGAGAAAACCTTCAGCTCTTGAAACAGTGATGATTGTCCAGCTAGTGGAGGGACAGACAAACAGTGGGAATTGTGGAACCAGTTTTAAAGCATGACTGTCTGGGGTAAAGACAAGGAACTGTCTGAAGATAAGAGTGGATTTGAGAGTGGATTTGCAGCATACCCGTTGGAGTGTCTTCTACCACTTTGTGCTCTGCTTATATATTTTTGGAAATAAAACAGCTGTTACAAAGATAACCATACAAAGGATCCTGAATGCCGTTTACCAATTTTGAGATGTTTCACTGCTGGAACGTGAGGTGTGCATGACAATATGTAAAAGAGATGGTGATTAGCCAAACTCTGCAGTAAACCTGGCTCAATACGAGTGAATTATTAATAGGAAGGTTGGATTCTTCTTGAATGTGCAAAACGTTTAGGATCAGCAAAAAGGAAGTCCAGAACCAGCTTGATTAGTAGAATTTTCTCCTGAGTGATTCAAAATATCATAGTCTAACTTTCAGAATTTCTCTCTCTCTCTCTCTCTCTCTCTCTCTCTCTCTCTCTCTCTCACACACACACACACAAGAGGATTTGTACCTTTCTGTTTGCTTTGAAGAAGTTGCTGTACAAATTCTAGATTTAAAAAAAAACAGTGTGGCATTGAATCTGCTGTTCTGTCAATATTAGTTAAGCTTATAGACATATTTTGATAGCTAAAGGAAAGCACCTTATCTGGCTGTAACTAATATAATCTTTATTCCATTCCACTTCTGGAAAATTGAGAAAAATGAAAATCCAACAAGCATCCTCATCAGTTTACAGTAATGTCAAAGTTACAGTAATTTCAGCTTTCATCTCAGCTCATATTTGTCAGAAGGCTAGCACTGCAAACAGGCAAAACAATTGCGGCAACACCAGGAAAATTGCATCCTGTGATATGTTCAGGATGTAATCATTTATTTCCTCCAAGGTTTCTTGGTTTTCTTTGCTCTCCCCATTACTAGGATTGCCATAATTCTCCTCCACAAAACCAGGACACAACCCTCAGTCACACTTGCCTGTATGTGAATGCAATCCCCCCAAATCAGGACTGTCCCTGTTTTTCAGGACATATGGCAATCCTACCCATTACGCCTCCCAGACATGCAAAACATGTGAAGCAATTTGGCCCCCTTTTTTGCTTCCAAACATCCCCACCGAAAGAAAAATTGGGACAAAGTCTTGAAAATGGAATCACAATCTTGCCCTTCAATTTTCAGATTAGAGATGGACCACTGGTACCAAAGATGCCTGAAGGGGACATGATCGAGAAATACCTCTTGGACCAAATCCTCCTTAAAATAATTAACCAGCAGTTGAGATACACAGCTTCCAAATACTGGATCAAGATGTTGGTGGCACATTATCAGTTTGCACTTTTAAGCAGACCATTAATTATAACTCTTTGCTTCCCTTTATTCTTCTACCAGATTTTTCAGGGCATTCTGACCCTCGGCATATTTATTTTCCTTAATGGGGACCTTGTCAAAAGTCTTTTGAAACATGAAGTTAGTTCCACCCACCAGGTCCTTTTTGAAAACTACAATTTAATGAGCTCGTTTAATGGACCTTTAGAAACATGTTAACTGATTCAAGAGGCATGATTCCTTCATTGCCAGGATGGTGATGGTTTGATCCTATCAGTTTCTAATTATTCTACTGCAGCTTGACTCTTTCCTTAATCGCCTGTGCCATTTGATTGGCAATTGCCAATTTTTAAGAGCATAAGAAGAGCTCAGTGGTTCATTTGGCTGCAATTCTAATAAATACATTGAATTATTGAATCCTATGGCAAGTAAAACTAATCCACACGTGAGTTGATTCACAAGTAGATGAAGAACAAGTGCTGGCCTCTTAAAAAAAACTCATTCGGGAGCCATTTCTGGTTTTTGAACAAGAATCTTTTTAAAATCTTTTTAAAAAACTTTTTATTTTTTGTTGGGTTGGGAGTCTTGTATCTGCATCCCCTCCACACCAGACTGCACCCCCCAGAATCTGGCACTCCATTTGCTGTTGGAAGAAAATATCCTCAGCCGTGGCAGCATCATGATCTTGGGGATCATGTTGCTGCATTTCCACCCCCATCCCTTAGGGGGGCAGAGCTTCTTGGTTCCCAGGCTGGTGGATTGCAGCCCACCAGTTTGGACACCACTGGCTAAATGGAAGGCATCCAGCCCCCCTGCCCAGATACTAAAAGAGATGAACTTTGTGATGAAAAATTCAGTTCAAACGCAATTAGCACTGGGTGCATTAAGCACATCGAAGAATGAGCGGTGTTTGTCATACATGGTTAAACAGATCAGTTGTGGATGCTATAACTAATTTTAAACCACGGAAACAGGCAGACTGTTGACAATCTATAGTAATTGATTCATCATTTATTAAAATGTCCATTAATCACAGTGAAGCTTTGTGCACAGTGCAACCAACCAAAGCCATCACAATGGCTCCATTGATATGTCCTGAACAAACACACAAGGGTGGGCAAAGACTGGCGCACGTAATCTCACTAAAGGAACGGCCACTTTGTAAAAGATATGGATCTAGATCTTTAAAGCAAACAGAAAATGTAACTGTTTTTGTAGTCTGAAGGTTTTCCGCATGAACTGGTGTCTCATGGCATGCAGATGTTGTTATTCATGAAGCACTGAAATTGTCAAGCTGAATGGTTGCCTAGTCCAATCCTTTATAATCACACAATCCTCTGTGTGTTCATCTATACCAGGGATTTTCAACCAGTGTTGAAATGGTTGGTGTGCCACGAATAGTCCTTAGGTGTGCCACGGGAATGTGGGAATTGAGATTCATTAATTGGAAAACTGGAGGATCTGAACAGTCTGGTGTGCCTTGTCAATGGTAAAAACAATTGATGGTGTGCCTTGACAATGTCAGTGCCTTGTTTAGTGTGCCATGAGATGAAAAAGGTTGAAAAAGGTTGAAAATCACTGATCTATACAATACAGGTATATAATGAATAGAGCCAGCTATGCATGTGTCTCTGGTGGCCCCCCTCCTTACCCCTTCCGACGGGGTCCAAGCGCCACAGCACACCACAGCAGGGGAGGGGGAACCATGGGAGGCCCCCAGGAGCCAGACAGAGCATGCACAGGGCCAGGGAAGTTCAACCACGAAGGGGGAAGCAATAAAGATGGAAGAAGACGCTGAAGATGAGGTGGAGCATGCAAGACCTGACATCTTGCCTGTAGCATGGTGAGAGTTGCTCTGGGAGAGAAGGTTCAGGGTGGAGCAGCCCCCTTCCTCCCATGGCTACTGAGGCATCTGAAACCTCTGGTTAATTAATTTGTTAATCTATATATTTTTTAAAAACATCATTTATTAATTGGATTATTGAGGAATTAAATCACCCACCAGAGCATGGTGTGCTTTGTCAATTGTCCAAAGTTTGACAGTGTGCCTTGACAATTTGAGCACATGTTCGGTGTGCCAGGAGATGAAAAAGGCTGAAAATCACTGCCTTAGAGGAAGCACCTAATATGAGTATCCAATTCATAGTGGTGAACATTAGTCCTGATGATCTCCAGGAAGATATGTTCTGCACATTTCATCTCACAAGGAGATTAGAATGGCCTTCACCAGTAGTAGAGTCTTATTTAAGCCACCCCCGTTATCAGAAACTCCCGTTCAGTGCAGTGATGGGATTCAAAGAAATTAACAACCGGTTCTCTGCCCATCTGGCAGCCACTTTTAAATGGCTATTTTTAAACTTTATATGTCCTGTCTCTCATTAACAACCGCTTCCATAGAGTAGGTATGAACCTGGTGGTGCCCACCACTGGTTCAGTGGCATATCAAGGTCATTTGGCACAACAGTGGTCACCTTACCTCACTGCCATTTAGGGGCTAGCCTCTCAAATCCCTCCGCAGCCAGGGTTGGGGTCCCAGCCACTC
Source organism: Cryptoblepharus egeriae (assembly GCA_030015325.1). Taxonomy (NCBI): domain Eukaryota; kingdom Metazoa; phylum Chordata; class Lepidosauria; order Squamata; family Scincidae; genus Cryptoblepharus; species Cryptoblepharus egeriae. The sequence goes on from JAREYC010000001.1 coordinate 258,895,892, forward strand.
TCTTGCTATGCCACTGCTCCGGATTGAAGGTCATTCACACTACTGGTCTGTGGAAGAGAGGCTAGACACATTTCTTCCAGCTGGCCTATAAGAACTGGCAAATGTGTTTCTCATTTATCTTCTATGGTTTGGCTGCACTTTTTCTTTCCCACTTTTATAAGGCTTTGCTGATGGTATCATACTTATATTGCTTTTTCACGATTCCTATTTTAATATTGGTGGCTGTTTTGATATATTTATGAATAGCAGTAAATAAAAAAGTTGTACAAGGAACTAAATGAAGATTGCAAGCTGGCGCTGACTTTGAGAACGGATATATTGATTATGGCATTCCATCAGCAGAAAGCAAGCGGGCCCAAGAGGAACCCATTTGGTTGCCAGAATTTAGCAAGATTGACTTCAAACATTCACTGGGGAAAGGAGATTGTTCACTTGTTTTTGCTGGCACATGTGCTGGTGTGTCCCCTCATAAATACCATGCAGAGGAAGAGGTTTTTAAGAGTACCCATCCCCTTGGTGACTCCCTTATGAGCCATTTGCAATGGATGGAGAAAAAAACTGATGGCTTTAACCTCTGGGGAAAAAATGTATATGGGGAGCCCAGTTTGGATCAAGACATGTCAGAGCAAGGTTAAAGACTCCTTACTCCCTCAAGGTCCCGATCCAGAAAGCCTGTTCCTTGCACATGCTATTTATTTATTTGCATATGCTAGGAGATGCTTTAACCCCTGCTAACTGAGCAAGAGGCACTCTTTCAAGTGGGTATTCCCTTTTATTTAGGAGGGGGAGAGTAACTGGCCCTACACACCCCAACAATGTCTGTTCCAGTGGCTTCTGCTGGTGTTCTTAGGTTTGTGAGCCCTTTTGGGACAGGGACCCCTTAGCTACTAATTAGCTATTAATTTTTCATTTTATTTATAAACCACTTTGTGAACTTTCTAGATAATATAAAAACGGTATATAAATTATGTAGACAGACAGGCAGGCAGGAAGGCAGATAAATAGATAGGTAGGTAAGTAGGTAGTTAGGAGCAGAAGTGGAACCAGAGGGGGGCTGAAGGGTAAAGGGTAAAGTGGAACCAGAGGGGGGCTGAAGGGTGAAGAGGAGGTTGTGCAACATGCCATAAGTGCTGTGCAGCATACCACAACTCCCCACTCACTCCCACTCAATAAATGTGGTTGGTGGCGGAATGATCTGTTTCTGACTCAAGCATTGGCTCCACGGCTAAGGCCCTAGCATGAAATGCTCCCCCCCCAACTGTCATCAAGTCACCAGAATTACTTCTAGTGTTATCGTGCCGCTGTGATAGCCCTCTTCTTCCCCCTTTTTTCGGAGAATGAGGAAAAGGCCATAGGAGACCTGCAGTGGCAGAGGATTCAGTCTTTCAAGCTGAGTTGTGACAAGTCACAACAACAACAACAGCACTGATGTCCTGGAAATCTGCTGTTGTTGTTGTTGTTGTGATGAGATGGCTTCATGGATGGGCCAGCATTAGGTACAATCAGCTCAAGAACAAACTCATGAGCCCACATTAAAATATACAGCAGTATCCCAGCGCATGAATTGGGTGGATTGCTTCTTTAAACATTAGCATCTTCTGTTTCTAGGTGATGAATAAACTACTGAGTAAACATTCACTTTTCTCCTCTGGAGCTGACCTTTAGTATTAAGCAGAGGTCACCCGAATAGCATCATGCATATTTGAATGGCTACATAGGACTTATTTTACACTGAGTTTCCCCAGGGTAATTATTTCATATCAGAGCCTGGGAAGTTTAATATCTGTATGCAATATGTATTTACACTTCATGCCAATGCATTAAATAAAATTCTATCACATTCTGTCTTTGTCTTTGCCATTTTTTTTTTCTGTTTCAAAGGCATATCGTACATGATCGGGTTGCAAATTCCTCAAAGAGTCAGAAAGCTTTCTGGTATTGTTAAAGCAGTCATGGGGGAAAAGAGTAAAAATGGCCAAAGGGTAAGAAAATGGCAGCATAAGCAGAGAAGGGGGCCAAGGTAGTTTTGTAGCGCATGTGTAATAGTATTACCAACAGAGAACAATAGGAACCTTTATCTTTCACATGACAAAGTAGTGAGCAAGTTTTTGAGAGCATGATTTTAGTGCTCCAGTTGGACTGGCGCAAGTTACTAGATTGGCCTATGGTGTCACAAAGGTGCCTTAAAGCATGTTCACAACACCCAGTGAGTAGGGTAGGCTGGTACAGGAATTTGCACTGGTCTCCCTGTGCTATGTTGGGCCCCATGTTGTAAGTTGTGCTGGCTGATCTAGGTATGGGGCAGATGTATGGGGGCAGTGGAAGGGCATGGAGAAGGCAACGGGGGTGTTCTGGGTTTGGGTGAGGGCAGGCAGAGGGCACCCACATTAAAATATGCAGAGGTACCTGAATTGGGTGGGTGAACTGGATTCCCAGTACTTGGTGGGGAACAGAAGATTTAACAGGGAGGAAAATTCAACAAAAGCTAAACTTCGATGTTAGAGGGGAGCTTGGAACAAATTTGTACTGGGAATTCCTCATTGGGTGAGTTTGGCTTTTACATTCACCCAATTCCAGATGTGCCCCTGCCATTCAAAATGTTTTTTGTAATTATCTCCAGCTGGGCCCCTTAGGTTACCACCAAACAAGAGAATGTCTTTGGCTTTCCAGGACCTGAAATGTCACAACTCCGTTTTAGCTCACAAATCAAGCTGCTTGGCACAACTCAACATGTCTGGCGGACTCTGTACTAAGGAGGCCCTGTGTTGTAATTGCACAGGTGCTCGAGGTCAGGATTTAGGTGTGTTTGGGGCAGACAAGTTTGCTTTGTACCAACTGATGCTGTGCGCTACTGAAGCCAGCATCATTAATCACTGCTCTATGGCGGAAATAAAAATCATGTACCAATTTACAATGAATAACAGCAAGAAAGTCTTGCAACCGTTACCAGGAGTAGCTAAGCTGGGGTGATACCTGGAGCTCTGTTCTTCATCAACGTGGTTTTAGATGGTGTTTTGCTAATCAAATGCTTTCCACCAGACACAACATCTGCCAGATCTATTATATATTCATGTTTAAAATGGGATTAGTGACTAGGCCTGAACAAATACCAACAAGAGAGACAAAAGAGAAGAGAGAAACTAAAAACATTAATTTCCTTTCATTATACCCCCTGTGACCTCTAAGATAACTGGTTAAAATGGTCAGAACTGGGCCTATAGAAATAGGCAATGCAATCCTGACTTTAGAAGAGAAAAATGGCCCAGCTAAGCTGGTATAAGAAAGCCTTATCCTGAGCTGACAGTTAGGTCTAATGCTCAGGTCTAGAAGGCCTTTGGGTGGCCCAACTACTACTAAAGAGGCAGTAGCACAAGGGCATCATGCTTACTGGGCTGCTATAGGTATGCCATATGTTTAGGGGTGCCATATGTTTTGTTACACTGTGCTGTTTACAGAGATTTGAGAGGCAGGGGCTGGCCTAAGACTCAGAATTTTTTACCATCACTTCCAATTTTACTCTGGCTTATCATGGTCCTTTAGGGATCTACTCAGATTTAATCCTACTTCTTAGATGTTCTTACTCTGAGGAACTGTGAGGGGGCATTTTTGCCTTGGAAACAAGGCTCTGGATACAGCCTAACTGCACTATTCTAGGTTGTGCTGAACATGCCCTCAACATGCCTCTCCTGGACTGCCTAGGTTGGCACAGCTAGGCCAGTCCAGGTCTTATCTGCCTTGGGCAGCCTAAGTAATCTTACCCCAGCCCAAGCCTTTCTGATGTAACCAGGATGACCAGATGCCAGAACCTCCAAAAAGGACAAGTTCCCCCAAATTAATGACATCCAAGCAAAATTCCTGACATGTTAAAAAATGTACAGCACCCAAAAATGTAGGACAAGTGTAGGACATGTTAGAATAAAATCTAAAAACACTCGTATTGCTTTCCTGTACTTAATTTCTACACTATATTACTTATTGTTAGCACATGCTTTGCAAACCAAAAAGACACATGTTTAAGTGAGCCAGGCAGGCAGGCATGCACAGTCTTGGTCTTTCAGCCTCCTCTCCTTTGCCTCTTTACGCAATGTAAGCACAACTGACTATAATACTTTTGAGTGGACACAATTGGGCTTGAAGGCTTAAAAATAAAAAAGCCGGGAGTTGTCCCCACCATACCTACTCTAAGAAGGTTGCCAACTTTACACCTAGCCCCTGCTTCTCTGCTTTGACAACAACTGGATGAAAGGCCCTACAACCTGAGCAACTCAAACCCTTGTTGTGAAATACATGCTTTTTGTGCAAAGTATATATTGGTGGATCCATCTACAAAGGCATAGGAACAGGGGAGGCAGGGATTTCTCTGGTCAGTTGGCAACCCTACTTAAAAAAATTAATTCTTCCCCCTCCTTTCCTTCCAAGCCAAACCCACTGCAAGGTTTCAGAGCAGCAGCAGCTCCACTTGCAAGGCTCCCTCCTTCCCCTACTCTGCTGTCCTCTCCAGCAGAGTCTCTCTCTCTCTCCCTCTCCCTCTCTCTCTGGCAAGTGCAGGGCTGGGAGCTCTGCTGGCCACAGCCATTTTCCCAGCCAGCCACTCAGTGGCTGGAGGCCCCTGGGAAGCAGGCTGTAAAGCCTGTAGTTCTTCCATTGATGGCTTGGAAAGGAGATGTAGCATAGGGAGGAGAGAGAAAGACTACAATTCTCTTCCCTCAGCCTCAGTGGCTTAGTAGGATTACAGCAGACCTCAAAGGTTTCCGGTCCTGTCCAGGAATTTCCGGTCATTTTTTCACCCTGGGTATAACTGAGCTGGTCCATTTTGGAATTGGGCTAGCCCAGTGATAGATAGGGCAGCCCAAGAGCTTTCCCAGGTTTGCAACCTAAGGCTAGCACTAATTTTGGGATGGATGAAATGGTTACTGTTAGGGTTTGAATCTAATATTGAAACATGTTTGGTCAGGCAAGTTGATTCAAGGCTGATGCAATACTGCAGAAGGCTGATGCAGTCTAGCTGATGCAATCTGTAACTGCTCTTACAGCATGATTCAGCAGAATTGGAAGTGCTGAGTCACTGGTCACATGACTGCAATATCTCTAACTGATTGGTGTTTCACTATATTTAAGTGTGTATGAGATTATTGCAAAGTGTGGGTTACTGAGGAGGAGTATTATTACTGTTTGATACTCTGAAAGACTGGACTGTATCTGTGGACTGTTTAACTGGATTACTGAGATTGGAATAACCCTGCAACTGGATGTATGTATATGACTGATCTACTGCTTTGACCTTGGACTGTGTTACTTGACTTATCTTCTGCCTGTCGTTTTGAATAATATAGTTATCTTGAACTATAAACAGCTGTGTGTTTACTTTGTGCTGCTGCCCTCTCATCCTCTGCACAACGACTCTTCTTAGCCCTGCTAATCCTGCAGGGACTCACATTCCTAACAATTACATTGTAAGTTGACACATTAGGCAAGGAAGTTTCACACTGGGCCAAATTAACATTTATCCAGTATTAATTTGGGAATGTGCTTCTAGCAAGGTCATGCAACTCTGTGACTAACTCCTCGTTCTCGATGACATGCACACACTCTCGTTCTATGTGTGTGCATGCAAGAATGTCAGCGTGTGTGGATTGAGATCCAGTGCAACCTCATGTCCTCTTTTCATGACATGTCCTCTTGCGTCCAGGGAAAAAGGAGTCTTCCTTTTCCTTGTGAGCAGACAGCATGTAGCTTTCCTGTCTTCTATATAGATAAAACGGAAGTCACTGACTGACCAATTCACTCACTGACACAGCATGTCCAGCCAAAACTGCTGGACCTAGAAGCATGAAATTTGGGGAAGGTGTTCCATCCATAATGTAGTCACCCACTAAGAACTGATTTTGGGAAATTCAAAATGGAAGACGCTGAAAAGGGACACAACACATTTTTGTTCCTGTACTTAACATTGAAGAATCACTGACGCATCATTGCCCAGAACCGTGAAATTTGGGGAGCGTATTCCTTCTGTGACGTGAACACCCCCCTAAGAACTAATTTTTAGGAATTTAACCCCTAAGGAGGTGAAAAGAGTTGTAATGTGTTTTCATCCCTATACTTAACACTGAAGACTGATTAACCCTCCGTCAGTCGAAGCTCTGTTTTGCCACTTTTAGTCAAAGTGCAATTTTTATTACACTGTTAGAAAACTGTTATAAGCACACAATTAACTCAATTGTAACACTCTTAAAGTCTTAAGTGACATTCATTAGGATGTACAAAAAGACAATAGTCAAAATCTGATTCAAAAAAATCCTCATTTATTAATCATACAGCGAGTAAAACAAAAATCACTGAAAATTAATAGCCGCCTCCACACTGCCTTATGTTTTCATGAAAAAGAAAGACATAAGAGCATTAATTATGAGCTGAACTGGAAATATAGGCACAGTAGAGTCACTCTGAGTCGCTGTTGGGAAGTTCAGCAGTTCAGTTCTGTAACTGAAAGGCTTGTCCAACAAGAGGCTTGATGGCCACATTTGGCTTAGAAAACCCATAGGCCCTTGTTGGACAAGCCTGCATGTGTTCATATGTACAATATTATGAATAAAATATCCACAATCTTTGTAATTTCCATTCATAAAAGAGCTAGATGAACAGTTATGATGAATATAAATGAATATATATGAACAGTTATGATGAATAAAAAAGGAAATAAGGAACTTCCCAGGAGGGTCGAAGTTGTAATTTTTGTCCAGGAGCTCCCAGGGGCTCCCCACATAAGAAGATGGAAAAATGACTGCGGGGGTCTCAAACAGCACCTAGAAATAAGAAGGTACTAGGAGGGCAGGCCTCTTGGTCATCATGGTGCAGAGAGGGAGAAAAAACAAAATCTCGTGTAATAATTATTGCAGCTTAGTCCCCTAGGGTTAACATCCAGCCCCAACCCCTGGACCCAAAAGCATGAGATTTGGAAAATGTGTTCCTTGTATGATCTAAGAATCCTCTAAGAACCAGTTTGGTGCCTGGTGGTGTCCGCTGCCCAGTGGTGCCTGGTGCCCAGTGCCTGGTAGGTTTGTGCAGTACTTAGTGGTGCCTAGTGGGGATGCCCAGTGCCTGTTGTGCCTGCTGCCCCCCACTGCCTGGTGGTGCTCAGTGGTGCCCAGTGGTGCTCAGTGGTATCTGGTGCCCATTGCCCGGTGCCCACTGGCACTTTGTGGTTCCCACTGCCACCCACTGCTAACTTGTGCCTGGTGTTACTCTCTGCCCAGTCATTCCCAGTGTTGCCCACTGCCTGGTGATGCCTGGTACGGATGCCCAGTACCCTGTGATGCCCACTGCTCGCTGGTGCCTTGTGGTGTCGACTGCCTGGCTGTGGCAAGTGGTGCATGATGTGTAAGTGGGAGCAGGTGCCAGGATTTGGTACTTAAGCTGGATCCTATCCCGGTTCCTTAGCATCCCAACAGGTCATGTAGAACATACAACTCTAGTCTTAAGTAAATCAGTATAGAAGGCAGAGAAACACTAGCATCACTGGGGCTGTGGGTTGCACCAAATGACATGCATGGGTAGATGACATATCTCCTGGCCAAAAATTTTAAAATCTTAATATTTAAACCACATAATATTATGCCTGAAGCCTCTGAAAATATAAATGTGGACTATATAACACATGACTTCTGCTAGACATTCTACACTGATTTGCTGGATCAGCTGCATGGAGGCATTGAGCAGGATGTGAGATTGTGGGGGATTAACAGGCAGGGCTTGTGATTACTGAAGGCAGGTGCAAAAGATGTGCCTTTGCCCAGTGACTCTTCAATGTGGACATCGAGCACATGGTGCAGCAGAACAGAACATGCACAGATTGTGAGTACGTGTTTCTAAATGCACAAAATAAGCTTTGGAACAGTAAGATGAGGAGTAGAAATATTCTGTGTGGGAGATTATAGATTTAGAGCACAATTCTAACCATGTCTACTCAAAAGTAAGCCCCATTGTGTTCAAAGGGTCTTACTCCCAGGAAAGTGTCTTTAGGATTGGAGCCATATTTGAGATTTGGGAACTCGCTGTGTTACAGAAAAAGAAATTTTAAAAAGGCACAATTGGCTTTTTTGTCTCCTGGTTTGCAAAAGGGTGAATCAGTTTGCAATGAGGTTATGTTCTCAAACCACCACTAGGGCTCTTTTTCTGCAGTGCATGATCACCAGTTGGGTGTGCTTTAGAGTATGCTTACAAGACAGTAGATGAGCTTTGTCTTACTTAAACGACATGTGTAGGAAAGTCATAACTTAAAGAGAGATAGTAATGTGGGGCGGTTTTCCTAACTGTTCCCTGTAATGAATTTCTGAACTGCCCTCTTGAAATGGCTATTACAGCACAATCCAGAGCAACTAATCTGTCCACATAAGAGCCCTTGGGTTGCCCTATCTATCACTAGGGTGGAGCAACTGCAAGATGCTCCAGCCCAGTTATCCTGGAAGAGGCTTAGGGCAGAGCAAGGCAACATAGGGTGCCCTAAGAGAGGTGGACCTGCTCTGCCCTAACTGGGCAGCCTAAGCAGTTCAGGAGAGGCAAGTTGAGGGCAAGTTTAGCATTGCCTAGGGCAGAGCAGTTACTCTGTATCCAAAGCCTGTTTCAAGGCAGAAATGCCCTCTTCCAGTTCTTCAGAGATATACCACCTCAGGAGCAGGTATAGTAATGAGTAGACCCATAGGGGTCCATGATAAGGCCTGAGTAAGAATGGTAGTGTTGACCAAAAATCTGAGTTCTTGGCCAGCCTAGCTGCAATCCCTGCCTCTCAACCTCAGGATATGGCACAACTACGGCAGCCCACTAACCTCAGGATACAGCAGGCCACTCCAAGCATCCACCTTGCACTGGAAGAACTGCAGCTGTAACTGGTTGTCAGGAACTGCTGGGCTTCCTTATAATGTAGGCACCACAGCTGTTCCTTCTTCAGTGTGATCTGAGGGGGGTCTACTCAGGAGCAAGCCCTCCCCAGCTATCACTGACTTAGCATGCTCTGGAGCAGTTAGGGCAGCCCAGGCTTCCTTACTCTCTGGATGCAGCATAACTTTCTGCTCTGGATACAGAACAGTTAGGAGAGAGCAGTTAGGGCAGAGCAGGTTGAACTTGCTCTGGATTGTGCCCTTAGTCATATAAGGTCAATAAAAGGGACCTGAAAATTTTGCCCTCCATGGCTAACAGAAGGAGCATAAGAAGAAAGTGTTAAACCCCTTCTTGTCCTTGCACTGCAGCTCCAATCCAAATCTGGCCCAAGACTCCTGTTCTCATGGCTGCTTTTTGAGAATGGAAATCCCTTGGGAGCCACACTTGCCTCTCATTCACTTGGCCACCTCACCAAATTCATTTTATAAGTAGGGTTTCCCCCATCACTATTCATGGGTGAGGCAACTTGAGGGGACATGCAGACCCTAAAAGAGATAGGATATGAAACTGGGCCATTGTACAGCGGAAGAGTATGCTTGACCAATATGAGATGGTGCTCCAGGCTCAGCAATGTAAATCATGATTAAGAAGGTAAGATTTTCTGAAACTGACTTCCTTGAACTTTCTGGCAAAATGAGAACCCTGGTGATCTCAGGCCTTGCCACATCTATCCACATCTATCCACCATCTGCACTGCAACCATATAATTTAGATGTCAACAAAATGTGCTGCTTAGACAACCTATCAAGTGTAGCTAAACAAGACTGAGACTTGTCCGATCCTCACTAATGTTGAGAAAATGAGGCATCTGATAGCAGGTTCAGAAAATGTCATTTGACATTTGAGGGTGGATGGCTTCTTTGCACATTTTTGAAACTCTTGGAACTTATACCGTCTCTGATGTTACAAACCATTAACAAATTAGTGAATGCAAGAGACAAAAAGGGAAAAAAAATTTTGCATGAGCGTATGTGTCATTAATCAAAATAATTTCCTTTCCCCTCAAGGGTAGGAGGAAATACCACAGGCAACAAAGCTGCATTAGTGCTCTGTGAGGTTTAATTTATGCCAACTTTCCGTTCAAGTCTGGAACCTCTCCGTTCAAAGACATACACGATTGCCTTGCCTTCTTAACATCTCCCACCTTCCCGTCAAGGAAGAATATTTTTCTCTCCCTTTTAATGGGCGGGATGGCGGGGGATGAGAGGGGCTGCCTTTAAAGGAGCAATGGAGAAATGGGCTGACACAGTGACAAGACGTAAGATCTTTTTAATTGCTCGTTTTCTACCTGCCAACGAGAACAACAGGAGGAACAAAAAGGAACCGACAGGACCCTTGTCTGTATTACCACAAGGTTTTAATTTGCGCCGCAGCCTGTCCAGCAGGACTTTGTGTTTTCGGTTGACATGTTATAGTACAACTCCATCTTCTCTGATGAGCTGTCGGAAGAGGACGAAGAAATGCAAAAGCTGAACAATTACCTCTGCTGCACAAATGAAAGTCTTTGATTTGTCAAGTATTTATGCACCAACTTACTTACCATCCACTCAAGTCAACTTGTCAAGAGGAAACTGCTAATACATCTCTTCTAACTGGGCATTAACCCAATTGGTCACTTTTAGTTTGATTAAAATTATAGTATTTGCACAGGAAAATATAAATCGGCCAAGAATAAATCATAAATAAAAGGAATGGAATTGTGAACTGGGAAGTTACCAATTCAAATTTCACTTTAGCCTCTAGATCACTAGGAGACTTCAGAAAAGTGTCAGAGAGCCCAATCCTATACTGTCCTGAAGGGTCTTCTGCAGGCCATAAAAATAGATAAGTTTGAGCAGTTAATTTCAGCCTTTGTCTATTCATGGGGATATTTTTCTGTTGAGTTTAAAAGGTTGTAAGAGCAGGGCGGCAATGGAGATTTGAATCAGAAAGTTCCATCCATTCTAGGTACAGAAGTAAGAATTTTGTACAAAATATAATAATAAATAATTAAAAAAAGAGAATTATGCATGCTTATATTGAAATCACTCAAGGGTGCATTCCTTATGCAGGTTCATGTTCATGGTTATTATACTGGCCTCTCTTGTAAATAAAAATCTGAATAACAATTATACAAATTAGTCATAGCAAGTAATCAGAGCAATGATATAGGAAATCCATATCTAAAATAAGTTCAGACTGGAGTGAGTGACAGCTGTCAGTTGACCCTGGAGATGGTAAGGATTGATACGGGGTCATTATATAAGGGAAGACTATACCTGACCAGTGTGAGATGGTGCTCCAGGCACAGCAATGTAAATCATGTTTAAAATGGGGATAAAGAGAACAAACCCATCCTATAAAATGTTTATAACACTTTATCTGTTGATATGGGTCTGTCAGTCCTTCATACTGCTTTTACCCTCTGAGATCTCTTATTACCCTCTAAGATCTCTTTGTGCAAAGAACTCATAATTTCCATCCATCCACCCACCCACCCACCCACCCATCCATCCATATCCCCACAAGACAGGGTGAGCTCCTGTCCTTAGCCCAGCTCTGCGATGCAGCTGGAACCAATTGTATTGGCTCTGCCCTTCCATTGGACTATTTCAGTGGCGTGGAGAGGCGGGATTTGCTGCTTGGGTAACAGCCTATCCTCCATATCAATCTAACCCAGGCCTTTGTGCTTCATATGCAGCGTATGCAGTGACAAGCACAATACCATAGTCTTTTGAGACTGATGGATGCCAATGAGATCTATCTATTGCTTTTTATCTAAAAAGTTTATAAAGTGGTTTAGAAAGAAAATTAATGGCTAATGGCTCTATCAGCACCCTTCTGGGCTACCCAATGTTTTTTTTTGAAAGAATGGCAGATTTGGCATCTCTGGTGGGACCAGTGGCATAACTAGACAGGGGACGTGCAGTCAGTCTTGGAGGGAGCCTCACACCCATAAAGCTATTCCAGGCTGGGGGAGCAAAACGGAGCTATACATTCACTAAAACTGAGTGTTGTTAACCAGCAGGCCAGGGTTCGAGACCCGGGTCGGCCCCACAAGACAGAGTGAACTCCTGTCCTTAGCCCAGCTCTGCAATGCTAGCTGGATCCAATCGTATTGGCTCTGCCTTTCCATTGGACTAATTCAGTGGCGTGGAGAGGGGGGATTTGCTGCTTGGGTAACAACCTATCCTCCATAACAATCTAATCCAGGCTTTCGTGCTTTGCATGCAGCGTATGCAGCGCAGAGCATGATACCATAGTCTTCCATGACTGACAGAGGCCTGCTGCTTTTAGGGCAGACAAAATAAAATATTTCTTTACCCAGCTTGTGATATCGTGGCTGGAAAGATAGAAGTGAATTAAACATATAAGATTGAAGATGCTTTACAGATATGAAGTTGCTTTACAGTGAAACAGACCCTTAGCCTATGAGGCTCAGCTCCATCTGCGCAGAACACTGGCAAATCACTAGGTCCATCTACATATCATACAATTGACCATCACTGTCACCTCTATAATGGTGTGTCAAGCATGGTCAACAGTGTTGGGAAGAAGGGCCGATCAGGATGGGGCTTGGGCTGGGCTACTTTAGGAAGATTTCCTACTACAGACAGAGCGTTGAACTAGACAACTTATCATGTTCCAACTCTGTATGATTCTATGATTCTATATTGGCTGTAGTTCATTTTCTCTGTAAACCACTTTGTGAACTTCTTATTGAAAAGCAGTTCATAAACACTGTTGATTGATTTGTTTGTTTCTTTGTTTGTTTTTGTTTGTCCAGGTGTTTTCCATTCCATGGAACCTCCCATTCCAGGGAAATTCCAATGTGTTGTGGGGTGCATTTTCCCCCCCAGAATGAATGGAATGGATATGAATGGGACTTCTTCAAATCCACCTTCAGATGGATTCAGACGTTCCCTGGGCTTGACACCTGCCCTTTCCAAATAACATCTGAATTCATATTGCAATCCAATATAATTTATATAATATAAATTACCGCTTCATTCCCTACCATTTTTATACTGAAAACACATGAAAAACCATTACTGAGTGATTTCAAATGTGATTTTTTTTCAGGAAAAAAGTCATCATTGGAAAAATATATCATTTTTGTGCATTTTTATAAGAGTTTCTCTTCTTTCATATTGTAGTATCATTTCAGATACCGTCTCTGTCATTCTATATTTTCATGTTTTCGTAGCTGACTGATGGGGGTGGGCTTCCATTTTCACTGTGCAACTTTGTTGTGTCTTTTGTCTGTCTCTTTCAAACCGCATATTCCTAGTTTCTTGCCTAAATACTTTTATCTCACAGTTGATGGAGTTCTCTTTGCATTTTATCTTTAAGATGTTTTTTCCATCTTTGATTGCTGTGTAATTTTCTACTGGCCGGGCCCTGCTGCAGCCCCCCTCCCTCCGCTTGTACTCAGTTCTCATGTGCTATTTTCCTTTCTTAACTTTTCCATTTTAGTGCAATTTTCTCTGTCTGTTCCTATCTACAACTTTATTTCATCCAAAACTGTAATGAGAAGACTGAGGAAAAAAACAGGATAGAAAACAGGGAGAGAAAAGGAATTTTTTTTTTTTTTTGCAAGGATTCTATTTTCCGTTAACATCCTGTTCCTTGTAACCACTGGCAGTGGGAAATGGGGGGACCTTTAAATGCCTTTTATGTGTCTCCATTGAGTTTGAAAGGTCTTTAATCACTGGTCTGTGCACAGATTAGTTTGTGTTGTTGTTCCTTTATGTCTTAGGGGTTCTTTAATCCCTTTGCAAATCCTGTAAGTTACATTTCTGTAACAATGCAAAGCCGAACATGGACTGTTTTCATTTACTTTTTGCAACATTGACTTGTAAATAGTGTCTTCCTCATTCAAATGGAATGTTTATCCCATATTCTTTCCCACAGCATCTGAAGAACATGAAAAGGAGTCTTGCTGCACCAGAAAAAGGCTCATGCCAATGTCACCATCCCATATGTTCCCCCTCTTTAAAGTCCCCCATACTGTCTCTAAACATGAACCAACTGTTGGCATTGGAAAACACAGCGCTTTTATACTAACTACACATTATTCCTCCACATCCCAAGGAGTGGGAAATCCTGGCAATCTCATCCAGGTAATATTTATACTATTGCCCGGATGTAACTGCCTTGACAGGTGCCAGTGAAGCACTTGGATCAATGAGAATGTTGTGGTTACACAACACCAGAATCAGAGAAAATTCACTAATCCTACAATACAGAGTAACTACAGGAGCTTGTAAGAGACATTTATGTTGACGTAGTTATGGCACCACCTACTGAAAACCTATGGAAAATTTATATTGCAATCCAGAATAAATTGTTCTTATGTTGGAGCAAGGACTCCCCATAGTTAGTCTGGATTGCGACCTAAAATTGCCTGTTGGGAGGGTTAGAACAGACAACAGAAAATACCTATACTGTATTTACTTGAATCTAATGCACACCCCAATTTTAAAAGTCTTGAGATTAAAAAAATATATTTTCTGTAATATAAACCTATGAAGAAACAGGCACAACATTCAAATGGCTAAGACACTGTGCCTGTTAACCAGCAGGCCAGGGGTTGAGACCTGGGTCGGCCCCACAAGACAGGGTGAGCTCCTGTCCTTAGCCAGCTCTGCGATGCCAGCTGGATCCAATCGTATTGGCTCTGCCTTTCCGTTGGACTAATTCAGTGGCATGGAGAGGGGGGATTTGCTACTTGGGTAACAGCCTATCCTCCATAACAATCTAACGCAGGCTTTCGTGCTTTGTGTGCAGCGTATGCAACGCCGAGCATGATACCATAGTCTTTCAAAACTGACGGAGGCCTGCTTATGACAATGAGTTATATGACAATAATAATATGACAATGGGTTTATGTTATGATTTTTGCCAAACTGCACTACTTTAAATAACAATGGGCTTATGTTACATTTTTATTATAGTAAACTGTTAAACTAAATACTAACCTATATTTAATCAAAATATTGTATTTACTCAAATGTAATGTGCCATCAAATCTAATGTACACCCCATTCAGGAGACTAAGGGCACAATCCAAAGTAACTACAGGGAGTCCTTGCTCCGGTGTAAGAACAATTTACTCTAGATTGCAATATGAATTAACCATAAGTTTTCAAAACTACGGGTGCATGTGACGTTTCTTACGTGCTCCCGTAGTTACTCTGGATTGTAGGGTAAATGTGCAGTCCTAACCATGTCTACTCAAAAGTAAGTCCCATTGTGATGAATGGGTGTTACTCCCAGGAAACTGTCTTTAGGATTGCAGCCTAACAGAGCAATCCTATTTGTGTCTACTCAGAAGTAAGTTAAATTGAATTCAATGGGGCTTACTCCAGTGGTGGGCACCAGCAGGTTCGCACCTACTCTATAGAACCGGTTCTTAACAAGAGATAGGACATATAAAGTTTAAAAATAGCCATTTAAAAGTGGCTGCCAGAGGGACAGAGAACCGGTTCTTAATTTCTTTGAAGCCCATCACTGGCTTACTCCCAAGAGAATGCTTTTAGGATTGCTGCCTTAATTTGGCTGAAAAAGGTGATCCATCATGGATTACAAGCCATATTCCCTACAATCCAGAGTAACTACAGGAGCACTTAAGAGACATTACATGTACCCGTAGTTACTGCACCAGCTAGTGAAAACCTATGGGAAATTCATATTGCAATCCTGAGCAAATTGTTCTTACACCAGAGCAAGGACTCCGCGTAGTTTCTCTGGATTGCACCTGATGGGTATATGCAACCACATGGATTTAGATTTTAAATTTTTGAATTATAAGTGATTTTAGTAGTGCAACTTTCTAATTTTAGAAGTGGGCTACCTCAAAATTTCAGGTGCAAGGGAGGGCACCAAGATGAAGGGACCATGTTGCCTTGTTTGCTCCATGAGACATTTGGTGGTCCACTATAAGATACAGTATGAGGGTGGACTAGATGGCCCTTGCTCTGATTCAGCAGGGCTCTTTTTATGTTATGATTTTGTGGCATTTATCTGAGTTGATCTGTGTGAGATCAAGGGTGGGCCAGGGAGATAGGATATAGGCAGAGTTAATGCCACCAATATTACCCTTTCCCCAGCCCCTATTTCTTCCTCAATCTCTGCCCAACACACAGTTCTGGCTCCGTGCAGTGGTGACCTGGCTGCTCAGAATGATGGGTACAACTACTATAAAGTACGCTATATAGTACACTGTGCCATAGGAATGTGTATTCCAGCAACACAACAATTCAAAAGGATTAGGCTGCAAGAACCCCAGCTGATAGGCTTAGGACACAATCCAGAGCAAATTCAGCCTGCTCTGACCTAACTGCACTCTCCTAACTATTCTGTATCCAGAGCAGAAAGTTATGCTGAATCCAGAGAGTCAGGAAGCCTGGGCTGCCCTAACTGCTCCAGAGCATGCTAAGTAATTGACACAAGGGGAAGACTTGCTCCTGAGAAGACACCCCTCAGATCACACTGAACAAGGAACAGCTGTGGTGCCTACAGTGGTGACATGACTCTGCACATCACCTGGTGCGGAAGTCTGTGCGTCATCCCTGGGATGCGCGCCCCCCCTACCTGGACTGCGCAGTCACCAAAGTTGGCGCCTGCGCAGTTGTTTCTAAAGCCAACTGGCTTCAGAAAGAGTACTGCGCAGGCACCATCTCTGACACCTGCGCAGTACTTTTCTGAAGCCTTTTGGCTTCGGGGGAGACTGTGCAGGCGTCAGAGTTGGTGCCTATGCAGTACTCTTTCTGAAGCCATTCGGCTGCCGCTCCGCCTCCTGAGTGAGGCCGAATGGCTGTGCAGAGGCGCGGACTTTCTCTGCTCTAAGGAAGTCTCCTCTGAAGCTGTTCGGCATGCTCAGTGTGTTTCTGCGCAGTGCACCTCAGATGGCCGTTCAGGCCAGCTCCTCAGACAAGTGGCAGCTTCTGGCTGCTGCTCCACCTTGGAGCATCCTGAATGGGTGTGCTGACGCCTGGGGCCTGCCAAAGGACAATCAAACTCCTCCGGCACATCACCCCATACGGAGCGCATCCCCAATGCAGCCCACACCAGCTGCACCAGTCTGGTGACGCAACTGGGTGCCTGCCTTATAAGGAGTCCCTGATGAGATGCCAGTACATTCTACAGTGAATAGAAGGGGCTTCTTGGAGTGGCCTGCTGTATCCTGAAGTTTGTGGGCAGCCGTAGTTTGTTCCATATCCTGAGGTTGAAAGGCAGGGGTTGCAGCTAGGATGGCCAAGAACTCAGATTTTTGGTCAACACTGCCATTCTTACTCGGGCCTTATCATGGACCCCTATGGGTCTACTCATTACTATACCTGCTCCTGAGGTGGTATATCTCTGAAGAACTGGAAGAGGGCATTTCTGCCTTGGAAACAGGCTTTGGATACAGAGTAACTGCTCTGCCCTAGGCAATGCTCAACATGCCCTCAACTTGCCTCTCCTGAGCTGCTTAGGCTGCCCCAGTTAGGGCAGAGCAGGTCCACCTCTCTTAGGGCACCCTATCTTGCCTTGCTCTGCCCTAAGCCTCCTTCAGAGTAACTGGGCTGGAGCATCTTGCAGTTGCTCCAACCTAGTGTTAGATAGGGCAACCTAAGGGCTCTTATGTGGACAGATTAGTTGCTCTGGATTGGGCTGTAAGTCTCCAATCCAAAGCACACTTTCCTGGGAGTAAGACCCACTGAACACAATGGAGTTTACTTCTGAGCAGACATGGTTAGGATTGTGCTCTTAGAAAACATGGAAAATATTGCACATCTCTCAACCCTCAACTCTCCAGTTGCAGTGAGTCAGATGTTATAAGACTGGAACTTGTACACAGATTCTATACATTTGTGGGAAAAAGTCCATATTTAAATGTAAACTTTGCAGTTTATTATCACACCAGCTGTTTGGATGGGAAATATATAGAAATACAGGTAAATATTTCCCTTGCTGGTTGTTCTAGTTGTAACCAACTTTAGGAAGCAGTGCTCATCCTGTTGCAAGGCAGAAGAGTCAGTGCTGTCCAAAGATGCCTCCATGGTCTTTTGGCTGGCATGATTAAATGCCACAGGCGCACAGAACCCCATTCACACAGAAGTGGTACCTATTTATCTACATATATTTACATGATTTCATACTGTCAGGTGAGGCAAGTAATAGGAGCTCACTCTTTCATGCAGTACTCAGGTCTTGAACCTGAGATTATAACACACACACACACACACATACACACACACACACACACATAAATCCAAGCTATAAAGTGTGCGTATATAATTTTTTAAGATGTAGGCAACCTCAGATTGCAAGATACAGGGAGTGTACCTGGATGCAGGTGTCATGTGTACTTGAGGCATGGGCTGCTTTGAGATATATGAAACTGGACTAGATGGGCTTTGGCCTGATCCAGTAAGACTTAACCACTGATATATACATATATATATATATATATATATATATATATATATATATATATATATATATATATATATATATATATATATATATATATATATATATATAAAATCACAGTGCAGTGGTGCCTTCACATAACAAATGCCTCTCGTAAAGTGTGTTCCATGTAACAAACAAACTGGTTTCTCTAGGATTCTGCTTCACGTAACAAACACTTGTTTGGCAGATGGGGCAGACGTGCTGGCTTGCAGCCCTTTTAGAAAGCATCGTGCTGCCTAGCATGCCTGCCCATAGCGAAAGCAACACTTCTGTGCTGTTCCTCCTGTGGCTGGGTGTCCACTGAGCAGACAGAGAGAAGAGCAGTGGAGAAGAGGGAAGCAGCTCAGGGCTAGCCAGAAGGGAGCAGGGGAGAGAGAGGCTCAGGGTGAAGAGAAGGAGAAAGTGGGGAGACACTTTGAAAGCGTCTTTGATTGCAGCCCCCTACCATGTCTACCCAAAATAAGCCCAGTTGTGTTAAATTGGTCTTACTCCCAGGAAAGTGTCTTTAGGACTGCAGCCTAAGTTGACTTCATAGGATCATGCATATTGAATGCATGTTTTGAATTCAATTCCAGTGTTTTGTCATCATTTTTACATCCAGATAATATTTTTATATGAATGTTTTTTGGGTTGTGGAACCAATCACCTGAGTTTTCATTATTTCCTATGGGAAAATCCGCTTCACGTAAAGAACGTTTCACATAACAAACATGCCTCCGGAACGAATTAAATTTGTTACGTGAGGCACCACTGTATATGGAAATACTTCACACACAAAAATTCAGATTAACGGAAGTGAGTGAAATCCATATTTTTTTGCATTTTAGATTGTGAGCCCTTTTGGGACAGGGACCCATTAGCTATTAATTAGCTATTATTATTTTTCTATTTTCTTTGTAAACCGCTTTGTGAACTTGTTAGTTGAAAAGGGGTATATAAATACTGTAGATAGATAGACATGAAATGAATAGCACGGAATTCAGATTGAATAGAAATAAAAGGATCAAAAGTCTCCTAATGCACTGTGCATAGTTTTATTTTCATAGGCAAAATTGGATAGTGACATCATTGTATAGACAATCAGATATAGGAAGTGGAAGAGAAAAAGGAGAATTGACAAATTTTCAACCCTATGTAGTTGGCTAGATGTGTATCGATGTATGATCCAATTCAGTAATAACACTCGTAAGTGTATGCCTTATTGTTGCTATGGCTGACAATGCACTCCTAAGCGTGTCTACTCAAAAGTAAGTCCCATTGTGTCCAATAGTACTTACTCCCAGGAAAGTGTGTTTAGGACTGAATTAAGGAACGCACAGAATGGAGTTAACCATAACCATGCGTACGTTTTGTTGAAAACCTGCCCCTCCAATTCTTTTCTAAGTAATCCTGCCTCTGGATCCTCTCAAAAATCAGATTTTGGGAAAAAAATAACCAGGATATATTGGGGTGGGAGGATTTGTTGAGTATATGGGCTTGAAACAACATTCCCTTCAAGTCATTTGGGACTTCAGGTTGTGTGAAGCATGAACGATAAGGACTTAGGCAGCCACTTAACACTTGTCCCTCCATATGTGCTCATTTTCTGCTGGGACGTTGATAGAAGTCGATGCGTCCCTAGAATACTGAGAACACCAGAAATCTTCCAGTGCTTGATAGAGCTTAAGTCAGAAGGAAAAAATCATTCAAAGGATTGTTATCCTGTCTGTCCCCCTCCCCACATCTATGAGCTTCTTCTGTCTGGAATAGATGCCCTCTTGGGAAATTGCCTGACTGTATACGAAGATTCACTTAAAGCTAATTATGTGCACGGTGCTAGATTTTCCAGAAGAAACTCTTAGGTATCATTCGGGGGCATATTCACCATATCCTACATGCTATCAAGAAGGGTTCATCTCCCAGAACTAATAATGCACAAAAAGCATTTACCCTGTAAGTCAATGCAGGGGGAAATGCGCTCTTATTATTTATGCTTTGGCAGTTTCACCTTTTGGAAGCTCCGTTTTCACTGATAAAAGCAAATGTGACACTGGAGACCTCTTAAACATGTAGCCATATATTTATTCTACTGATAAAAGAAGTTATCCATCTTTAACATGTGCTGCTTTGGGGTGTACTTGATAAGGGCATAAACAGGGTGCACAGATGCGCCAGCAGTCTTGGTAATCATGGTATTGTGCCATTAAGTACACAAGGGTTTCATTCTTTCAAGATATATTTTTTCCTTGTAATTGGAATCTGTCGGCTGCATTTGCTGGTGGACGGAATATTTATGTACCGGATTCATTAACATGGGGTCGGTGTGTAAGGCAGAAGTCTCCCCGCCCCCATGTAGAAAGGAAGCAGGTAGAGTACACAGACCTCTGGAGTTGCGTTAAAGGCAACACATCTTTCCAACAGGGGCTCTCAATTTGCATCAAGTGTTTTGCTTTTATGACAATTTCCTCTGCATAGTAAATAGTAAGGATTAGCCGTCCTTGAAAATGGTTCCTTTTGGATTACGGATTTGCACTGTCTCTTGCCATGAGCCGTAAACAACAAGCATGAAGTTTCACCAAAGGGTGATAAAGCCAATACATCACTTTCATTTGGCTTAGCAAAAAGTACCAGTTTTTTGTCAATTTCTAGGATTTTAATTAAAAGACCAGGGTTGGTTCCAAATCCATCCCAACCAGAAAAAAAGCGAGGCCTAATTACCGCAAGTGTTAATTGCAAATCTTGCTGTTTAACTGAATGACTAATAGTATGGGATGGCAAACCGCAGTCCCCGACAGCAAACAGATTTTCTGACAAATGATGCCCGATGCAAATTGAGGGCATCTACTAGCCTTTGAAATCCTGCTGCACCACCGCTGTGAATAATAATTGTCAAAAGGTTGATGCTGGTTTGAGAGAATGTAGATCACAAAATTCGGCTTACAATTGAAAGAGTGCAAATGAGTGGAGGTGGGAAACTAAGGCATTTCTATGTTCAGATGTTTCCAGCAGTCCATGAAAGAGAGACCAGATATGCATGAGAAGGCCCCAGCCATAGTTGCTATAGCTGTTTACTTAATTTACTTAAAAGTAAATCCCATTAAGTTCAATAGGACTTACTCCCAGGAAAGTGTGGTTAGGATTGTAGCCATTGTGTTGCTCAATGGAAACTGGAGAGTTGTATGAGAAACAGAGCCTAGAGGAGGTGGCACCAGATATCTCAAAGAGTCTGAATTCCATAACGGTAACATAATCAAGTCACCCCAACCTAGAGTAACCATATGTCCTTTTTTTTCAGGCCATTTCCTTTCATACTTCCCATAGTTATTCTGGATTTTGCCATTAGGCCAGCACAATTCATTGATCTTCCCATTTATGCAGTAATGTAAGGAGGCAATGGTAAATATGCATGCACTTTCCCGTTTTCTCTTCCACATTTTTCTCTCTCTGTAACTTAGAGGTTCACATCATTATTTTGTGTATTTTATTATTGTCCTTCTTAATAAATCCCTTTATAGAATTACTCTTTTGATGCAGTTTGTGTGTTCGTATACCTGTGTATATGAACCTGGATCATTCACCAGAATCTCTGTATCATAGAGTTGGAAGGGACCCAGTGGATCATCTAGTTCAACCCTCTGCCTGTAGCAGGAGATCCTCATCTTGTGGGGATCTGGGTCTTGAACCCTGGCCTTCTGATTAACAGGCACAGTGCCTTAACCACTTGTGCCACCAAAGGATACCAGCCAAAAGAAATAAGTCTGTGTAAGTTTGCTGTTTGTGAAAGACCAGAATAGGTCAAAAGCTGATCAGGTAAATGTCAATCCTGCTGAAGTTGTTAAAAGCTGATCAGAAGTCTAACCACAATGCAAAAGTCACCCTGTTGGCAGGAAACAGAAACTTCAGACTTTGCAAGATCTTGACCATATGATATCAGACACCAGACATCAGATATCAAATGAAGGGTCTCAAAAGCAGCTTCTCCGTATGCATTATACATGCTCATATGTATTCAAATGCTTTAAATACTATATTCCATGTATAGCCAATCATATGATGCCAGAAATAAATATTACTGCTTCTGCTTTTATAAGATATAAAACTTCATTGGTTTCTCTTTGTCTTTTCCTGATTTGGACTTGCATGTCCCGGGAACTGACGCAACTGCGCAGTTGAAAATAAAATCCTACCCGCTTCTAACCACTACCAGCTTGAGCCGAGTATTGCTTTACACTGCAACACTTTTAGCTTTATTCTTTCTATAAAGGTACCTCTGTGGGACACTATTTTGTTTATCCAGTAAAAGTTCCCTTGTTTCCTTAACACAGCGTTTCTCAAAGTGGGGGTCGGGACTCCTTTGCGGGTCGCCTGGAGCTTTCCTGGGGGTCACCTAAAGACTCCTGGTGCAGGGGACCAGGTGGGAAGACCTGGCAGAAATGCTGGAGCTGCTGCGGCTGGAAGAAGCTGATAAGAAGCAGCTCAGAAGGAGCCTCTGAGCAGCTGTGAGACAATGTGGAGCCTTGGGGGCGGGGAGGATTGCAGCCTTAGAGCCCAGTTCTATGCGTGTCTACTCAGAAGTCAATCCCATGATAGTGAATGGGACTTACTCCTAGGAAACAGTGGCTGGCTCTGCTGCCTGAGATCCCAATCCTATGGAGGCCTCCTCTCACCCAGGTACTTACCTTCCCATTCCTCCCTCCCTCCCTCCCTCCTCTTCCTTCCTTCCTTCCTTCCTTCCTTCCTTCCTTCCTTCCTTCCTTCCTTTCTTTCTTTCTTTCTTTCTTTCTTTCTTTCTTTCTTTCTTTCTTTCTTTCTTTCTTTCCCAGTCACCCCTCTTAGCTATGCCACATCTATCTATCTATCTATCTATCTATCTATCTATCTATCTATCTATCTATCTATCTATCTATCATTACGTATTGTTTTTATGATTAATCACTATGCTTTAATTATGTTCAATTTGTAACAATGAAAATACATCCTGCATATCAGATATTTACATTACGATTCATAACAGTAGCAAAATTACAGTTATGAAGTAGCAACTAAAATAATTTTATGGTTGGGGGTCCCCACAACATGAGGAACTGTATTAAGGGGTCACAGAATTAGGAAGTTTGAGAACCACTGCCTTAACACAACCTGTAACACAATTCCCTCTTTTAAAAAAAAGTAAATCCGCTCTTTTAGTAACAGTTTTGCATGTTCATATGGCTGATCATTGATTAGGACTCAAGTCAATAAATGCATAGGAATTACTCTGCTAGATCAATCCAACAGTCCTTAGAGTCACTGGAGATCATAGCCCCCATGCAGCCCCGGATCAGGACAGAAGAATGTTGGCCCCCATTTGAATGTTCCTCTACTGCGGGATCTCTGGAAGGATTTTTAAATGCAATTTCTTGTTTTCATCCAAAATCAGTAATGTGCTTTAAAAGACTTCTGGACACCTCTGGGTGGCATGAGAGGGACAAAGAAGTGCAGCAGCTCCCTACAAGCATGGGGATTTGCCCCACTTGACCTCCCCGGTACTCCAGTGCATTCAGCCAAGAATGTAGTGTCTCATACACTGACTTGCCACATGGTTATGTTAATGCTGCATATTTTGTGCTTGGGCAAGGTCATCGGTGATGTCACATTAATAACACCAGTAAGAAGCCCATGATGGATGGGCTTTTTGAGCATGGAAAAGCATGCTTTGGAGCTCTACCTGATAAGCTGAGACTCCTACTATTGTTTGTAGCAATGTGTACCACCAGAAACCACCTCAAGTACCACAGGTGATGTCTTACAGCAGGGGCCTCCAAAGTTTTTGGCAGGAGGGCCACATCATCTCTCTTATCCTGTGTTGGGGGTCAGAAAACATATTTACATTTCAAATATGGAATACATTTACTTACATTTACATATAAGAATGTATTGGAGTGGATTACAACACTTGCCCAAATGTTGGATAGAGGGGTCTTGCCAGGGGCCACACTGAGGTTCACTGAGGGCCGCACCTGGCCCCAGGGCCAGGGTTTGGAGACCCCTGCCTCACAGCATTGCTGTTTGCTTAGGACAAGACCATGCACTGTTTTCATGATAAAATAAGTTAACTTGCATCATGCATTCTTTTGAACTGCCATTGCATTTGGGGGTATTCTTGCTGCAGTTTGTCAGGGACCATTTAAACTAGAATGGCGAATGTCAAATAAGCAAGAACACACCGTTTCCCCTTTAAGCAGCAACTGTTGCAAAGAACGAAGCCCTTTGCTCAGATAGGAGCCAAGATCCAGCTGTTCTTTCCTAAACAAGCAATTTCAGGTCTTAATCCAAGAAACACTATTGGGAATTGAATCTCCTTCTCTTCTGTGGCAGAGGCATCGATGCAGTGTTCTCCCTCATGTGCGCGGACATTGCCTGAGCTACTTAGCAGCCGCCGTTTTGTGCTGTTTGTATTCAGATGTGATTAAGCCCCCACTACGATTTTATACCAGCATCCTTTAAATTAGATTAGTGCAAATCAATTCCATCTCTCTCTCTCTCTCTCTCTCTCTCTCTCTCTCTCTCTCTCTCTCTCGCTTTGGCAGAGGTAATTTGCCAGAGATATGTGCAGGACCCACAAATGAAACGGAATCAGTTGATAAAGCCTGCAACAAGGTTTATCAGCTGTGATCCTGCATTCAAATGTCTTTCTGGAACAATCATGATGCTTGTTTGTTGTTTGCAAACAAACAAACAAACAAACAAACAATAAAGGTGCTTTTGTTGGTATTTTTTTCAAACAAACAAACAAAAAATCTCTCTGTCTTCTCCCTTTGCCCTAAATTATTATTATTTAGTCATGGC
Source organism: Cryptoblepharus egeriae (assembly GCA_030015325.1). Taxonomy (NCBI): domain Eukaryota; kingdom Metazoa; phylum Chordata; class Lepidosauria; order Squamata; family Scincidae; genus Cryptoblepharus; species Cryptoblepharus egeriae. The sequence continues at coordinate 258,921,074 of JAREYC010000001.1, forward strand.
AGGGACTAATTTTGCGAGACACTGTGTTGGAACTCATGTGAGCATCTGCTCCGTAGTTAGATTAAAATAACGTAAATGTTTAGAAAATGCAAATGATGCTTGTGATAATTAGCGATGATGCTTTTTCTACTTTTATTAATAAGGCTGTGCTGCTGGCAATTGCATTTACATTTCTTATGAAGACTCTGAGCCCTCAAACAATTCCCTGTCATCTAGAGGAATAGCATTTGAAAGCCAATGGGCAATATGTACCACAGGAAAGCCATTTGGAAGGGTGTAACGACTTCTTTTTTTTTTTTTTTTTTGCCAGTCAATGACTTCCTTTCTCATTACGGCTGATTTGCAAAAGTATGTCAACTTTCAACAGTTGTGTCAGGGTCTGTGTGTCTACATCTGGTCTCTTTTTGTTGTTGTTGGTTTGTTTTGGTAATAAGTTTAAAATAATGATACCAGGCCTCTGCTACATGACAATTTGGAGGCATGTTAGCAGATTAAAGCAACATCTGGTCAGAGATCGGAGGATTAAAATAGAAAGATGATCATCACAATAGGCAACACTGGGATATTTCTTCCACAAAATTACCTGGGTTGACTCGTCATCTACGAATACATCGACAAATATCCCAGATCACCCAAGCCTTGGCAGGGAAGCTGGATGGAGACAACGCTGAATGTTAACAAAGGTGTCATTAATATTGATGTGTAATTCACAAGGCGGTGAAAGGCAGCATTATTAGCCCCCATTGTTATGATTCTGACATTAATATTCAATGAGGATGTGTTGGGCACTGAAATTCCCTGACTCCTCCAGGGACGGGGGGAATAGGACGGACCCAACACTAGAATAAAAGCAAAACTTTGAACCTCAAGGGAAGGAAAGAAAGTGCCTGTTACACAAATTCCATCTTCTTGCAGAGGAAAGCCTGCAAGTGCAACACTTTATCGATAAGTCACATAAATGTGTCTTGTGGCCACTGCCCTGCACCCAAGGCATGCATGACATCATGACAACATCACACACACATGTGTCCTTTACAGCCAGCTGGAGGGTTTTTCCAGCTGGCTGCAAAGAACATGTGCAGTTCAGCATCTGAGTCGTGCACACTTCCAAACCAGCTGTGTTCACATGCTGATTCAGAAGGGCGCATGCGCTGCTCAGCTTGAACTGCACATGCGCCCTTCTGAGCTGGCAAGGAAGTGATCTCCAGCTGGCAGAGAAAGGTGCTGGCGTGGGGGAAAGTGCTAGATGGGTGGGCATTCTTGTATATTCTCATCTTGTGGGCATTGTCGTCAATAGCGAGACACCTCATGCTATACGGATAGAACACCACTGCTTATGGCACTAGTGAATAATCTGTATTGCTCTGGGAAGGCTTTCCTGTTTCCCCAGATGGAACTACAGGCTACAGGGAAAATAATTTCTATCTTTGTTCCACCCTCACATACAGTACTCTCTTGGTATTATTTTATTTATTTATTTTATCAATTTATATCCCGCCTTTCCTCCCCCGCAAGGCAGAGCCCAAGGCGGCTGACATTAGGGAATAAAACATCATTAAAATAGCACATAAATAAAGATTAAAACACCATTAAAATATAATTAAAATACAATTAAATTGAATAAAAAACAAGCAGATTAAAAATATTTGTTAAAAACAGTAAAAAACAATAAAAACAACTGTCCTCCCACCTCTTCCCCATTTAAAATGCTTTTTTAAAATAGAAGGTTTTAAGGCTCCACCTGAAGCTCTGTATTGAGGGAGCTTTTCTCATTTCAAAGGGGAGGGAGTTCCAAAGCTGGGGTGCCACCACCGAGAAGGCCTTATCTCTGGCCGCCACACCTCTCACATCTTTTAGTGGCGGCACAGTCAGTAGGGCCCCCTCAGATGACCTTAGGTCGGATTGTACAGAAAAAGGCAGTCCCTCAGATACCCTGGACCCGAGCCATTTAGGGCTTTAATGGTCAGGACCAGCACTTTGAATTCAGCCCGGAAACGAATGGGCAGCCAGTGTGGTCGCTGAAGCAGTGGCCCGACAGAGTCGAACCGACGAGCCCCAGCAACCACACGGGCCGCCGCATTCTTGACTAATTGCAGCTTCCGAACAGTCCTCAGAGGCAGCCCCATGTAGAGCGCGTTACAATAATCCAGTCTCGATGTCACTAGGGCATGGGTCACCGTGGCCAGATCCAAGTGACTCAGGAATGGTTGCAGCTGGTGGATCAGCCGAAGCTGAGCAAAGGCTCCCCTGGCCACAGCCGCCACCTGGGACTCCAGGAGCAGCTGCGAATCCAGGAGAACCCCCAAGCTGCAAACCTGCTCCTTCAGAGGGAGTGCAACCCCATCCAGAATCATAGAATCATAGAATCATAGAATCATAGAGTTGGAAGGGACCTAGTAGGTCATCTAGTCCAACCCCCTGCCTGCAGCAGGAATTCCCCCTAGAGCATCTCCAACAGGTGCTCATCGAGCCTCTGCTTGAAGATCCCCAGTGAGGGAGAGTCCACCACCTCCCTTGGCAATCTGTTCCACTGCCGAACCGCCCTCACCGTCAGGAATTTTTTCCGGATTTCCAGCCGGAATCTCCTCTCTTGCAGATGATATTCCAATACCCGAGTCGAGGACTTCTGGACCAGGAGAACCTCTGTCTTATCAGGATTTAATCTCAGCTTGTTCACCCTCATCCAGTCCCCCACTGCCTCCAGACAACAATTCAGGACTTCAACTGCCTCCTTGGACTCAGGAGGAAAGGAGAGATAGAGCTGGGTGTCATCAGCGTACTGATGACACCTCACTCCAAACCTCCGGATGACCTCTCCCAGCGGCTTCATGTAGATGTTGAAAAACTTGGGGGATAGAATGGAACCTTGTGGCACCCCGCACCGAAGAGGCCAGGGTGCCGAGCAAGCATCTACCACATCATTGCGGGGGGCCATATGGAGTAGGCCCTGGACCACACGGAAGAGCTCTTCTGGGCGGTTCTCTGCGGATGCGATGGCGGTAGCAAAGTATAACTTTTTAGCCGCCGCCACCGCAGCAGAGTAGGAATGCCAGTGAGCCCTGGCCTCTGCCAGATCAGAAACGACACGAGTTTTTCACCATCGTCGCTCTAAACGTCGACCTTGCTGTTTCAAAGCCCACAGCTCCCCAGTAAACCAAGGAGCTGCGTTTGATCTATGGCAGGGCCGAGGTCGCTCAGGAGCGATCTCATCCAGGGCCCTGGTCATCTCCGTGTTCCACAGACTGACCAAGGAGCCGGGTGAGTCGCCAGCTCTGGCAGCAGGAAAATCTGCTGTATTATGTATTATGTAAGTATCTTGTCTGGTGAACTGGTAGTATTGTACCTTCTATAATTTTCACTATGTGTGGGAAGCTCCAGAGATTCCAATTGCCATCTATTTGCTTACAGCTTTCACCAAAGGGTTTGTTTGTCTAAGGGCAAAATCCAGAGCAGATATGGGTCTGCGCGTTTATGTCACCCTCGAGTGTTATTTTATGGAAAGTCACCTTAACTGCTCTGGAGCAAAGTGCTTAATTTGACTATAGGATATTGGCCGAAGGTTTCAATCCTAAACACACTTTCCTAGGAGTAAGCCGCACTGATTATAATGGGACTTATTTCTGAATAGATAGGGTTAGGATTGCACCCTAAAAGAAGGGCACATGTATGGGTCAGTTGGAGTTGTACACACACCTTTCTGAGCCACCTGAGGAGTCATCTCTGGCTGGCATAGAAGGGCACTTCTATATAAATATATATATGCATTAAATGGTTCCTGGGGCTCGTGCAGGGGGTGTTGTTTATCTTCTTGGAGTAGCCCATTCCAATTATCATAGTTTGGCTGGCTGCCTAATGAAATTAAATGTAGATGTATTTATTCCATTGGTCTTGAGATGACGTGACTTTTTTGGAAAGTTGCCAGCATGCAAAGGAAACAAAACACCCACCAATTTACATTAGAAGAAAAAGGGTTTCCACCTGCTCCAGACAAAGCAGAGCAGCAAAACTACCAGATCAGGATGATCAGGCCTCAGATAGGAATTTTAATGGATTCCTTTTGGGGGTACAGAGATTTGGGGCAATCATAATTTAATACAAGCATATGCCTCTTATCCAAATAATATACTTACTATAATTTAAAATGAACCTTTTCTAGCCAAATTTAGGGTGCAATCCAAAGCATGTCTACTCAGAAGAAAGTCCCATTGTGTTTTAACATAGGCTGGCACAATTCATTGGTCTTCATTTTCCTGTAGTAATGTAGGGTGCCAAGTGCTTGCCTGTGCATTGGCCTAATCCTCCCCCCAGGAGTGGTGCATAAATGTCTTACGGCACTTTGTGACACCCCAGGTCAGCACAAAACCTGGGCCAGGACTTTCCTAACTGGAGGTTAGGATTTCAGCCTTACAAGTAGGAAAGTGTATAGGAATTGCAGCCGAAATTAATCGGCCCCAGCACATGTACACACATGTTCCAATACCCTTAAAGGTCCTGGACCCTGTTTTTGAGAGAGCTTCTTTCTCCCCAAGAAAGCTTATCTTATCTTGCTTCTTCCTCAGAACCAGATTACTGCATCCAGAATGGTAAATATGCATGTGCTCCCCCTTTTCTCTTCCACTTTTCTCTCTATTTTAGAAGTTCATGTAGGAAAGTGTTCACAGGAAAGTGTGTATAGGATTGCAGCATAAGGCAATCAAGAAAGACACTTTTCTGGGAGTGAGACCCGTTGAACACAATGGGGCTTACTTTTGAGTAGACATGGTTAAGACTGTGCTCTAAAACTCCAAAATTGGGATGCAGATTAGATTTGATGGTGCATTTGATTCAAGTAAATACAGTATTTTGCTTCTAACTATAGATTGCTATTTAACAGTTTACTATGGCTGCAATGCTAATCCCCATTTAAGCCAGCATAAGCCCCAGCACAAGTCCCATGCTGGACTGGGAGTGTCACAAATAAACACTGTAGATAGATAGATAGATAGATAGATAGATAGATAGATAGATAGATAGATAGAAAGAAAGAAAGAAAGAAAGAAAGAAAGAAAGAAAGAAAGAAAGAAAGAAAGAAAGAAAGAAAGAAAGAAAATTCCTATTTACCCAGATGTGATTATCATATTCCACAGTATAGTCTGTGGAGCTCCTTGCCACAAGATGTGGTGATGTCCACTACCCGAAATGCCTTTAATAAGAAGGGATTGGACCAATTTCTAGAGGAAAAGTCCACCATAGGTAACAACAAGCCATGATGGGTATATGCAGCCTTTGTATTTTAGACATAGGCTACCACTGAATGCCATATGCAAATGAGGGAACCAGGATCCAGGTCTCTTGTTGTCATCCTGGAGGTGTCTGATGGGCCACTTTGAGGTGCAGGAGGTTGATCTAGATGGGTCTTTGCCCTGATCCAGTAGGGTTGATCTTATGTTCTTATGTTAATAATCATGAAGGGTAGAACTGGAAGAACGTTTAACATGAGATCAACTTCATGCAGCGGCAGCCCCTACATAGTATTTGAAAGCGGGAGACTTAAGGCTGCAATCCTAACTTCCAGTTAGGCTGGGATAAGCTCTGGCATAAGTCCTTTGATGATCTGGGAGGTGACACAAAAGTACCTATAGGGGTTGGGCATTTAAGACCAGTGCCTAGGCATACACTGACTTCCCCATACCACCATGGGAAGATATGCTGGCCGAAATTGGTTAAGACCACACTTTGGGTTTGTTATGGCAACTCTATGGCTTCACAGAAATAAATATTACTTTTTGTTACAATAACCCCCAAATCCAGATTAATTATGGGAGCACATAAGAGACTTTACGTGCACCTGTAGTTACTGCAGCACCTAGTGCAAACCTATGGGAAATTCATATTGGAATCCAGAGTAAGTTGTTCTTACACCAGAGCATGGACTCCCCGTAGTTACTCTGGATTTTGCCGAAAGTGATGCAAAATCAAGCAAGCAAAACCCCATTTGGGAAACCAAACTTTCAAAGCTAGCTTTGTCTTTGCTCTCATTACCTTCGACAGGCTCATCTTTAAAGGATGGGGTGGAGTTTGCAACGGACCAGCCAAAAACTCCTCCTGAATTCTTTCAACTCCGGTTCCCAATGGATCATGAAACACAAGGGTTTTGGCGAGGCTTATTTACAGGAAACCCCAAGTTCCAGAAGTAGGTCAAAAATGCAATAAATGCTTATTTATTGCTGTGCTTGGTCTGCACCCAACTGAACAATCTGGATAGACTCCAGGAGGAGAGGCAAAGACATACGAGAGGCAAAGACATAGGTCTGCATTCCATTCAAAATGAATCAATTAAATGGATGGAGCTCATTCATTTTTGGAACTTAACTTGTCCTATTTATCATTCTTTTTAAATATGAGACACAGAGACTGAATTTTCTTTGAAATACCAGACAACTCTGTACAACCGTCTCCCAGAGAGTATAGAGCATTCTTAAAAGAGAGAACCGATCTGTTAACTGTAAAACCCTTTCAAGAGTTAGATTTGTCATGTAAACTGCCTTGAATAAAGCCGGAGAGAAATCAAATGGCCAGAATGGCAGTATATAAATACATGTTGTTTATATATAAAAAAGAGAAAAGTCACTGACTGACTGACTGACTGACTGACTGACTGACTGACACTCACTCACTCACTCACTCACTCACTCACTCATCACCGCCCTGCCAAAACTGCTGGGCCTAGAAGTGTGAAATTTGGGGAGGGTGTTCCTTCTGTGACAGAGGGGTGCACTAAGTACCGGTTTTTGGAAATTCCAACCGGAAGCGGGTGAAAAGGGGCGCAACGCATTTTCCTCCCTATACTTTGCATTGGAGAATTGCTGACTCATCAACATTCCGCCCCAACTGCTGGGCCTGAAGCATGGAATTCTGGGAGTTCCTTCTGTCACCTGAACACCCACCAAGAACCATCTGGAGAAATTTAACCCTTCAGGGGCTGAAAAGGGGGCAACGTGTTTTTGTCCTATACTTAACATGGGAGACTGACCAACATCCAGCCAATTTGGTACTCGGTGCCCAGTGCACGGGTGGGGGTGTTGTTCAGAGGAAGAGGTTGCACTGGAGAGGATTCTGCACATGGGGGGAAGTTGCACATGGGGGTAGTTGTACATGGGGGAAGTTGAACATGGGAAAGTTGAGCATGGGGGAAGTTGCGCATGGGGAAGTTGCGCATGGGGGATGATGCGCATAGGGGATGATGCGCATAGGGAAAGTTGCGTATGGGGAAAGTTGTGCATGGGGAAGTTGCGCATGGGGAAGTTGCACATGGAGGGAAGTTGCGCATAGGGGAAGTTGTGCATGGGGATGATGCGCATGGGGGAAGTTGTGCATGGGGAAAGTTGCACATGGGGAAAGTTGCACATGGGGAAAGTTGCGCATGGGGGGATGATGCACATGGGGGAAGTTGCGCATGGGGGAAGTTGCACATGGGGAAAGTTGCATATGGGGGAAGTTGTGCAGGGGGGAAGTTGCGCATGAGAGGAAGTTGCGCATGGGGATGATGCTCATGGGGGATGATGTGCATGGGGAAAGTTGTGCATGGGGAAGTTGTGTATGGGGGTTGATGCATATGGGGATTGATGCACATGGGGGACCGATGCAGATGGGTGATGTTGCATTTGACGAGTTCAGGCACGTGGGGGGATGATGCACATGGAGGGAAGTTGTGCATGGGGAAGTTAGGTATGGGGGGAACTTGCGCATGGGGAGAACTTGCGCATGGGGGAAAGTTGCACATGTGGGGAAGTTGCATATGGAGGAAGTTGTGCATGGGGGAAGTTGCGCATGGGGAGAAGTTGTGCATAGGATGTTGATGCGCTGTGGGGGGATGGCATATGGGGAAATGTAACTCCCGCAACGCGGGTATGCTTTTCACTAGTTTTATATAAAAGCATGACAGCTGTTTGTTAGTAGCAGACAGAATGAGAGTAAAGATACCAGAGAGGGATATTCTTTCTCCCTTTCATATAACACCAGAATCAGGGACATCCACTAAATTTGAGTGTTTTGAATCCTTCGCTAAAAGAAAATATTTATTCATTTTATTTATTTCAGTATCTGTATCCCACCTTTTTCATCTCATCTCGAGCACAATCCTAACCATGTCTACTCAAAAGCAAACTCCATTGTGTTCAATGGGTCTTACTCTCAAGAAAGTGTCTTTAGAATTTCATCCTAATCTTTCTTATTTATTTATTTATGTTTACTTACTTACTTACTTACTTACTTACTTACTTATTGGATTTGTATGCTGTCTTTCTCCCAAATGGGCACCAAAGGCATCAGGAAGATGAACATCAAAACCTAGGCTGCACTCTTATCCACGCTTTCCAGAGAGTACCCGCCTCATTAACTATAATGGGACTCACTTCTGAGTAAGGACTGCACCCTTATGATTGCACCCTTAATTTTTAATTTGAAAGAATTTTTTTAAGGCAGCCGTAATGTTTTCAAAACCATTTTTTCCCCCAGGATGCAATATATCTTGTTCTCAGAAACATCATCCACTTGGCACAATTCACAGATAACCTGGTTAATTTCCTCTGCCTTCAGATTAGTGTCCTTGAGACCCTTTGCCACCAATCTACCTTATCCAGAGATTTACCAGAGACTCACGTATTTTCCATTCAATTCAAATGCAAAAAAGCATTTTTGGAATTTCCTTAGAAAAGATGCCACACAATAGCAGACACTTTGGTATAGTACAATGTCCCTCTTCAGTACATCATACAAATTGAGCTTTTCTGCTCAAAATGCATCTCTGTTCAGTCCAGTAATTCTGCATTCAGCGCGGTCCTGATTCCCTCTCTTAATCAGAATTTTAAGTGTATCTTATCTGTGCAATCAGAAGAAGGTTTAGAGAAATCCAAGATGCTTCTCATTTGATACTTATGCTGAATACGGGTGTTCAGTGAGTAACAATCGCTCTCAATCGCCTTCAACTTTGACTTAATGGCAAATATTCAGCCAGCAAATGTAATGCGGAGCTATCTTGGACAAGCAAATTTGTAATCATGTATGTATTCTTCTATGACTATAGACAAAGATTGATTTCAGCTTGTTAAAGTTTCCCAGCTCTTTTAGGTTGACAGAAGACCAGATGTTAGCCATGTGCTCTAGTACAGTATATAATGTATTTCCTGTAACGGTGGTTTAGGGTAAGATTGAGCCAAACAACGACAGGCTTATTGCTAACATTTTGAACATCTTGCTTGCAAAAAAGGAAAAAAAATTCTAGTTTTAAAACATCCTTACCTGTTCCTTTAAATTAAATTAAATTTGCTATTGCAATCCTATATACAATTTCCTGGGAGTATGACCCATTGAACACAGTTGGGCTTACTTCAGAGCAGTCATGGTTAGGATTGTGCTCTTACCCTATAATCCAGAATAACTACAGGAGCACGTAAGAGACATTCCCTACAATCCAGAGTAATTACGGGAGCACGTAAGAGACATTACGTGCACGCATAGTTACTGCACCACCCAGTGAAAACCTATGGGAAATTCATATTGGAATCCAGAGTAAATTGCTCTTGCACCGGAGCAAGGACTCCCTGTAGTTACTCTGGATTGCACCCATTATGTGTACTCGTACTTCCTGCACTACCTAGTGAAAACCTATGCAAAATTCATATTACAATTCAGAGCAAATTATTTTTACACCAGAGAAAAGACTCCCTGTAGTTACTCTAGTTTGCACCCTTAGGGCAAAATCCAGAGTAACTACGAGGAGTCCTTGCTCTGGTGTAAGAACAACCTTCTCTGGATTCCAATATGAATTTCCCATAGGTTTTCACTAGGTGGTGCAGTAACTATGGGTACACGTAAAGTCCCTTACGTGCTCCCATAGTTACTTTGGATTTGGGGATATGTCTGTATGCAAAGGCTACAAAGACTTTGTACATGTTTTTTTTTTTCAACTGAGCAAACTTCAGATGCAAAGATTACATATTAACAACAGTCACATATTGAAACCCTTTGCTATTTATCAGCCAACCTCCATATTAATTCAGCATCCTACTGGTTTAATTCCCTTAGCAGTAAAATGTAGAACAGAAAAAAACGTTGGACTGTACAAAAAAGGGGAAAAAAGCATATGCTTAAGAGGCAATTAAGAAAATAGCTGTTATTTTTACTTGACAAGTTAGGCATCATTTATGGCCCGACTCTGACGAGTTTATCGGATATTAGAGCTGAACAAAGCATTCTGGGAGATCCGAAACAACGCAGAACGAAGGGTTTCATGACAGACCAGCATGTTCTCATTTGCATGGTTTCTTTTATTTTTTTCTCAGCTTTTATTGAAGAAGAAAGCAATGTGGGATGTGATGATTATTGCTACTTTAGAAAGCACATCTAAATCAATTGCAAATAATGGGCCTTGCGTAGCACTAGACAAAGTTATGGTGGTATCTCAAGGACAAACATCACGTTATAATAAAAATGTGCTGGACCTGATATTCTTCCTACTTCTTCTCTCTTCCTTAAGTAACATCCTCAACATCTTGCCAATACTTTTATAGTCTCTTGAAAACAAATACAAAATTGGTGACGGACTTTAATGAAGTACCCTACCCCTCCGTGTCCGGTGCTGGGTTGTGCTAGTCCGCAACGAGTTGACACCAGCTAGAGGCCCACTGCATGCCACCCCAGAGCAAGGGCCAAGTTCCAGGAGGCATAAAGGAGAGTTAAGGCAAGAGGAGAAGGTATTCTGGAGTGCAGTAGGAACTGTGGGGTAGGGAGCTGGAAGTGGGGCTCGGATCTGTCAGTTGTACTGGACACAAGCCCCATTGGTAGGCAGCTTGTAGCAATCCATAGCTGCTTGGAACTGTGGCACTGAAATCAGTGGCACAGATTTGAGTAGATCCGCTGGGTCTGCTGCTGAGTTCCCTGAGCTAAGGAGAAACCCAGGGTAGCGTTACCCAGGGTAGTAGCACAACAGCAACTCCAAACACCAGTGGATACTGCATTGGATACAGCATAGGCATGCTGGCCTGCCTGTTCCAGTGCAAGTTAGGATTGAGCTGCAAGAATATTTATATAGGCATGCCCAATATTCAGAACCCTATGGATGCATGACTCTATGGATATGTGGGAGATACCTCTGGGAGATCTTCAGAGGGAGAACATGTGTGCCTGCAGTCTCTGCCAGGCTCTGAATGACAGAAACAAGGGGGAAAATAATCACTTCTGGTTATTTCAGCAAAACTGGAAGTGACATTTTTATGCCTTTAAAGGGCATTATGAGTGGTAGGAAGTCTCCCTAATAACCCTCCAGGGCTTCTCCAGCTCTCATAATGTCTTTTAAAGGCATAAAAATCTTACTTCTGGTTTTGCAAAAAAGGTGATTTGTTTCAGTTGTTCTGAGTCCAGCTGAGGCTGTAGGTGGACACTGACTTCAGAGGGGGTGCAGGAGATGCAGGTGGACCTCGCAGATCCCCAATCCATGGATAAGTGAAATTGTGGATATGGAGTCCGTGGATATGGGGGCACCTGTGTATGACATTTCACCAAGATTTCAACAAGAAAACTGCACAAAGCAGTTTACATTGTACTATCAGGTATGGTATTAGTGGTACAGGCACCCCTCACTTATTGATCGGGTTATGGACCAGAGCACCATCCAAAAGTGAAAACTGTTGAAAAGTGGAACCCAGTCTTTTTCAGCTTGCAAATGCAAAATGGCCACCAAAAAATTTAAATATAACTTGCAAAAGCCTAAACAACACGTACTTATTAGTGCAGAGCCAAAATATATAACAAATTACAGTAAAATGAACAAAGGCATCTGTGGGCAATGAATGTCTCATGACTTGAATTATGGTTATTTAATGAAGAAAATCATAAGGAAATGCCAAGAATAGTTTGATCACCATGTCAAATGCAAATCAAGATTAAGGATGACAATTTTAGCCTTTAAACCAGCTGATGGCAGTTGAAAGAGTGGAGCATGTGTTGAACGAATGAGTTCTGGGTATAATTGAAAGGTACTGAAAGAGTGGAACTGTCAGAAAATGAAGCAACAGAAAGTGTTTTTCCCAAAATGCTCGCACTCTGTTTAGCAATGAATGTGATTTTAAAAAATAATTGGTTTTTTTGTTTCTAAATCAAAATATATAATGACAAAACTGACTATTAGAATGCAGAAGAAAGTTATTCCAACAAATGAGACATATATACTTTTTAGAAGTTATTTTGAAAGTCCACTGCAAAAGTAATTATAAAAGACTTTTTTCACAGTGGATAGATTTTATGAGAAAGAAGTAAAGTGTAGGCTGTGTTTAACTATGCTTACAATTAATTAATTTTTAATCCTGCTCATTAATTTTCTTTTATGATTACACATAGCCTTATAAAATCACATCAGAATCAGGTGGGAAATCAGTTAACGCAAATGGGATTTGAGTTCAGAGATGGACATTGGGCCAGTAAGACAAAATTATTATAATTTATTTTAATACCTGCTTGTGTCATTTGAACCTTACAACAATTTTGTGGCATACATGGTGTCACGAGTTGGCCCTTTGTGAACAGGGAAGCATGGGCATCCCAATCCTAAACTGTGTTGGTGCGGCCAGGCTACATGGTTTCCGAAGCAGGTTTGGAGGTGGATGGAGGCCACCTTGACAGAAGGGAATATATTTCCCTTTTACCCACGTAAAGCCCCAATTGACCCTGTGGGGCTTCTCCTATCTGCACCAGATATACATAAATCTGGAAAGCCTGTGTAGCGTTGCCAACCCGGCAGCCGGTATGGGATATAGCATTCCTCCAAACCATCCTCTTGCCTCTTCCACCCCGTCCCACCATGCAAAGCATCACCATAACATATGAAGAAAATATCCAAATGCCCATTCCCACAGCTATTGTTATAAACTCCCCACTTTCTCGCAACCACCTCCCCACAACCATTACTGATGGTTATAACCATCAGTAACACTCAAATTTCTACAGTAAAATCAATGATAATTTTTTGTTTATAATAAGGAATTTTAAAGTTTTATCTTCAGTATTATGTCTACATGGGTTTCAATTTTTCCTTTTTCATCTGCTCCATCCTAATCTAATTTCTAATTACTTTCAGGCCATGTCAAAATGAAATGAGATTTAAATTGAAGTAAATTTGAGCCTTATGGATCATTAGGAAGTGAAACCTTTTTTCCTATAGAAAAGAGCCCACTTGTTGGTTGTATGTTTACCATGAATGTGAAACTGATGCTGTGAAATCTCCCAAGTTTTGTCACAGACTAGGATGTGTGCCAAGCCTTACAAGAGGTTACGAGACAGAGCGAGAGACAGAGCTGATGTGCTACAGGTAGATGTGACCAAATGTCCTCTTTTTCCAGGACATGTCCTCTTTTAAACCTCATGTCCTGGAAATTTTAATGTCCTCCTTTTCATTGTGAGCATTCTCCTGTAGCCAGTGCATATCCTTCTTGTAATTATTAAGTTAGATATAATAGTAAACATAATATAGTCTTCAATTTAATAAGTAAGTTAGCATTTAAATTAACCATATGAAATCAAAATATACTGTAAGTGGTTTTCGTTTTTATGTTGCCATGTCCTACATTTTACTCTACATTTTGGGGTGCCTCATCTTCTTTTACGATTATGTTACCAGGTCACTCCTGAACATGTGTATCCATATTAATTTTTACATTTCTGTACCACCCTTCTCCCAAGGAGTTCAGGGTGTTGTACATAGTTACTCCCCTTCTTTTGTCCGCACAACAACCCTGTAAGGTAGGTGAGGCTGAGTTCTAGTGACAGGTCCAGTGTCACCCAGGAAGCTTCATGGCTGAGCAGGGATTTGAATCTGAATCTGTTAGGTCTAAAACCATCTCAGGTCTAAGTCCAACCATTACACAACATATATTTGAGAAGTACTGCCTTAAGCATTGCACAAGTGCCACCCTTAAACTGATGCCTTCACATCCAGCTTGCATGAATGATGTGGGTATTTGAAGTGGGAAGAATAAAAAATTGGAAACATTTTCTCTTCTTTAAAGAATAAAGACTGTTGCTTTAAGCCAGGAAAGAAATTGAAGGACAATGCAGGGGAAGTACAAAAGGAGAGTTCCCAGCTCTAATGGCTTTTCTGCAAGAATAATTAAAAAAGGAGACTTTAGCAATGATGTACATTATAATGAGTTTCCTCAAGTAGTTGCTCTTATTTTCTTAATTGAGCCCCTTCTTCCAGACTGTAGGCTGATTGCCGTGCTGAGCTGCCGGTATTATTAATCGCTGGATTCAAGTAATCCCATTCATTTGGGATTTTGGTGTTGGAGTGACAGTATAGTGGTGGAAACTGGGCAATATTCAATCCTTCCTGGTGGGGCCACCGTATTGAAATCAATGAGGTTTCTGCTGAGTAAAAATGGTCAAGATTCCATTGCAGATTTTGGAAAGGAGCTGCAGCAGGGGATCAGAAGTAGGTACTAGTGACGTCACCACCAACTGCTTCCATTTCAGGCCAGGGGAAACACAGGGGTGAACAGGTGGACCCACAGATGGAGATAGTCAATTCACCATATCACCATATCCACCTTTCTAATGAGTAAGGTGGCAACTGAGGTAGTTGGCGATCCATCTGATTCTGCAGTACGGTGGGTCCTGAAGTGTGGAGCTCAGTTCTGTTGAATCAGTCCAGTTCCTTGACGAGGTGAATCCAAGAGGGACCACGGGTGTATGATGCCTCCCAAAAAACTGTGCACTGCTGGGATGGGAAGCATAGCTGGGCATCAGGAGAACATCCACTTGGTGAGGCATCAGTGAAGAAATCAAACCTGGCTGACTCTTTGGCTGGAATGAGGTCTTGCAAGACCTCAGGTGGGCATACCTCAGGTGGGTAACTTGACCAGAAAGGTCAGGGTTCCTCAGCCTGGTGGCCAGATTTGTAAGGGATATTGCTTCTTTGGGAACTCCAGGGATTTTTACTCCTTGAGGAGGCCTGCCCACTGCCCTTCTTTGGCTTGGCTCATGGTCTCCCCCCCAAAAAAATCCACTGGATCTGCCCCTGTCCTTTGCACACTCATAGGAAGGAGTAAGTACTGATGAATTTAGTGTGATTTCTCAGTAGACACACACATAGATCTGTGCTATAAGAAATTCCAATTTTATCATTGCTGCAGATGCAAACATATTTTTGTTCTCTGGATTTAATTGTCATAGGAAATTGTTAGGGCTGAAAAGCTTTAGAATGCTTTCATTAATGTAGAAGTGATCAGAGGTGTCCCTTTACGCATCTTTCTCCCCGAGCTCCGCAGTTATGGATTTCCGCACCTTCTGTCTACTTTAATTCAAAGCTGTTCAGCCAGACTTGCGTGTGCTAAATGGTCCTAAGTCTTTGCCAAGTCAGGCGGTGTCCCAAGGCAAATATTTTTACTAACCCCCCCCCCCACCATCTGGATCAGGCAGGCACAACTTGTGATTCCTCATACAAAAACTGGCCATGAATTATAGTCCACCAAAGTATTTCTTATAACAGTGATGGGATGGTGGTGGTCCTGAGGGTGGTACCCAGGTTGCAAGGCCCCCAAGCTCCCTAAAGATGCCACTGATCACAAGTTTGAAGATCCATCCTGCTGTAACTTCCATCACTGCTATAACCAGTGGTGGGCTTCAGGGAATTCTCACAGGTTCTATGTAATCCTTTGCTAATGAGCGCCTTGTTCTGACAACCAGTTACTAATGGGACATGGAACCTGTTGTTAATTTAGGTTATTAGGACATAGAATATGTTGTTAATTTATTTGAATCCCACCACTGTGGGATTGGACACTCAACAAAGAGCAAAGGAGGTATTGTGCACAAATAGGACAACATGTGCTGCGAGGAAGAGTTGAAATGAGAAGGCTTTGTACCACTCCTTTGCAAATAAATGGATTTGTAATCTTCATATCTGGTGTCTGTGGCAATCTCATTGAGCTGAGAGGGCTACCCTGATCCTCTACCCATCTTTACTGCATTTAATACGACTGCCTTCTAAATTGCATTGTCTTGCTTGAGTGGATGTGGCTGCGGTAGATTTAATTTTCCTTCCCTGCTCTGATATGCTGCTGACCCATTAGATCTGCCATAGCGGAACTTTCAATTCCACTCCTCTTCCAGGTTAGAGCAGTGAATAAATAATCTTCTACGCACATATTAATAGGTGGTTGGAATGGACCACCTGTATCACATTCCCCGTGCCACATTCTAATCAGACACTCATGCGCACTACTGTGAAGGCTTTGAATGCAGCCTCATTAAGTCATGGGGAAATTAGCCTGAGGCATTAGAGATGGGTGAGGAACACTTACTTCTCATACCTGCGTTGTCAGGCATGTTCAGTAAAAATATAACAAATGTCTTAAGTATTAACGAGTATTAAGTTTCTGCTAATTATACATATGGTTGACCTTTCAGCTAATTTGCCTCCATCCTTATGAAAACTATGAACAATCCACCTGTCTATTTTGTGTAATGCTCAAATTACACCAAATGTGATTATTTTTTTCCCAGTGCGCAGCTTATAAATCTATTTTTACACCAGCATAATCACAGTCCTGAGCTTCTACTGAAAGGTATATAAATGTAAAAGCTTCATTGGAGGGTGGTAGGAAGGAGGTCACGATGTTAAACTGACACCCTCCGGGTAAGGAAAATTACTAAGAGTAAGTGGTAATGACTCAAGTGAACGTCCTGCAGGCAGTATTCAGTATTTGAGGTAACTTTATTAACTCCAAAGAGGGGAACAAGGGGGTGGAAGGAATCAGAAAAAAGTGTTAAAATTGCTGTCTTAATTTTTAAATAACCAGTTATTCTATTTATTACCATTCTTCTATGCGCAGGGAGCAGTTTTGTCCACTCCCACCACACTGAAGTTTTGATTTTTGATTTGTTTCAAATCTATTTCCACTTTCTCACTTCATAATATTTAACCTGTTGCTCAGTTGCGCCCATGCCACATGGAATTGATGGCATGGAACATTGCCTGCTGATGAACTATCTCTACTTATACAAAGTTTATATATGTATTTCTTGGACCCCAATGAGATTTAAGACATGTCTTGCTACTGGGCAGGAGCTGTGGATCAGTGGTTGAGTATATGTTTTATATAAGAACCAGATTCAGTCTCTGATATCTGCTGGAAAGCTCTCACTTGAAGAGATTGTACTAGATGGAACAGTGGCCAGTGCGCAGATCACGCTGTGAAGACAAGGAAAGCCTTGGCCTGTCGCTTTTAATTACCAGCACAAAAGTGCTCCCTGGTAAATGTTATGGCCATAAGAGAGGAAGACCTAAAGCGGGGCATGGCAAAATTATTTGAATTTTTTTTAGTGAATTCCCCCATGGGTCCTACAAGACAGGGTAAACTCTGTCCTTAGTCTAGCTCCTGCCAGCCTAGCAGTTCGAAAGCATGCAAGTGCAAGTAGATAAATAGGTACCACTTAGGTGGGAAGCTAACAGTGTTTCATGCGCATACAGACCACATGTTGGACAACACTGGCTCTATGGATCTAGAAATGGTGATGAGCACTGCACAACTAGCAGTATAACCTGGGTGGGACACCTTTACCTTTATTCCCCCATTAGTACATTGGTGCACATAAGAAAGAAAGAAAAAAGAAAGAAAGAAAGAAAGAAAGAAAGAAAGAAAGAAAGAAAGAAAGAAAGAAAGAAAGAAAGAAAGAAAGAAGCAATGTTAGGGAATTGGCTATTGTGTCACAAAAGAGTAAGATTAGGTGATATGGCTACCCAAAATCAGATCACAGAGCATAGATGAGGGTTGCACTCTTGGCTTCTGGCCATGCAGAAAGCAGGCTATAGAGCAGCTGTCTCCTTTGGCTCCAGGTGAATCCCCCCATTGACCACTATGTTCCAGTTATGATTGGTGCATCACTCCTGCTATGAATATACTGAAAGGAAGCCAGGCTTTCGGCCACTTAGAGGTGGCACGGAGGTGGCATTTGCTGGTTTGAGTGAAGTGGGGAAAGGAGAATTTGTAGATGGGAGATGGGTAAATAATTTCTATAGATCATGATAATTACGGGACTTTCTTCCTTGTAGTCAGTGTAGTCACTGAGTGAAAGCAGTGCCTTTTCAGAGAGACAGATGCTTCAGAGACACTACCCCTTACCCAACGTCCTGCCCCGAGCATAAAAATCCCCACTGTGTCATCTTCTTTTGCAAAGTGATAATTAGATGTGTTCAAAGCCACACGCTCAGACTTCCTGATCAATGGATTGCCTTCGATGCTGTCAATCACAGGGTAGTGCTGGACTTTGCGTGTGTCACGGAAGAATAATATGCTGCTGTTACAACTGCTCCTCCTCTTCCCTTAGATCTTGGCTGGGTAGATCCCCAGAGGAGTCCTCAGCATCTCTATTCATCAGCAAAGACACAGGCCTGATTGAAAAAGCAGTGGCCATATCTATTCATTTCCGTCCCTCCTTGAATATTCATCTCTTGTATTCACTCAAAAACAAATTTGTCTCCCTTCTAATTTATTTAATGGGGATGACTAGGCAACATTGAAGATGCCATGCTTTCTGTTAAGATGCACGGTTGTGTTTTTAATTGTCTACCACAACATAATAGGAGTTGCCCTAAAGTTTCCGATTTCCTAAACCCTTGCCAGGAATCATCTGGTCTTTTTGACCCAGCTCCAACTTTACACATGTGTAGGGTTGACATACTTTTCATCCCCAAAATTGGGACAGGGACTGTCTGTCCCGTTTGCCAGAATGTGAACACAACTCCCCCCCCGAATTGGGATTGTTCCTGTTTTTCAGGTCGTATGGCAACCCTACACATATGTACCTTTGAAACTCTATTGATTAGTAACTTGACCTTTCATGTATTCCTCTGTTAGGCACTTCTAACAATGTGACTCATGCCATTTATTATTTTTGTTCTTATCTTTACTTATGCATGCAAATGAGCGTGCATGCACAGGATTTGTTTCCTAGAGCTGCAATCCATGCTTTCCAGGGGTGGAGGAGGCTCGCAATTGAGTATGCATGCAGAGTGTCTGGTTCCTAGGGGCTGCAATCCTATGCATGCTTTCTAAAGGTGGGGGAGGCTTACAATTGAGTAGGCATGCACAGGATCTGGTTTCTAGGGCTGCAATCCTATGTATCCTTTCCAGGCGTGGGGGAGGCTTGCACTTGTGTAGCCATGCACAGGATTTGGTTCCCAGAGCTGCAAGGCAAAACATCTTTTCCAGACATGCACAGGATCTGGTCCATAGTGCTGCAATCCTATGCATCCTTGCCTGCCTGGAACCCTACCCACTTATCTCCCTCCCTCCCTCCCCACTTACTTGCCTGCCTGGATCCCCCAAAAGAAGCACCCCACCCTTCCCTATCTACCTAGATCCCCTCACCCTTCCCTACCTACCTGGATTCCCACAACCCCTAAAAGAAACATCCCTCCCCCAAACTTACCTGCCTCCCTGGACCTTTCGCAATGAGATTTGCGCAAAATGTTGTTGTCTGCTCATGTGCATTGAGATTTGTGCAGAAGTCACAAATCACTGACACTAGTTCTTAGGGTTTCCAGAAACCTTAGTTTATTGTGGTTTCTTGAACCTTAAGATCTTTCCTCATTTTTAATGACAGTGTTGATGATTCTTAATACCAATGTTAACTTTACATGGTTGTATTATCATTCTGCTATATTTTATTAAATATATTAGTACACCATTTGTACTATTTGTACACCATTTTGTTCACCAAATATATTAGGACACCATTTGGTTCAGGATATTTTTTCTTGTTTTGCTCTTCTAAACTTTGGTGCATCTTATGGTTAGGTGTGTCGTATAAGCCGAAAAATACGGTATTTTGCTTCTCATTCCCCTGGCTGATTGGTGGTTTTCTCATGCTCATATATGGCAATACAAGCTACCTGACGATGCTTCTCAGGCGTAATAAGATAAATTTACTGTATGGGAGAGCACTTGTGTAAATTTCATGAGCCCAATTCAATGCGTGCCTACTCAGATGTAAGCCCCGTCAATGTAGTCCCAGGAAAGCGTGGATAGGATTGGGCTGCAAATGTGACAGCAAGTTCAGCCTAATGAATGGCTCTTTAGCCTAATGAATGACCTGTGTAGAAGTCATTTGAAGGTTTCTAAGAAAGATATGCCTCTGTTTATCAGTATTTTAATATAAATTTTTAAATTAGCCTACAATCTGAAGAAAAACAAAAGATTTTTACAATTGTGTCAAATTAACCCCTTCGTACCAGTGGTTTTTTACAATAGGTCAATGTTACTCCAGGGGTGATTGTTTTTTCATGGTACTCGGCAAGGGTTAAATGAATTAATACTGTCTCCCTATGCCTGGTTCTTAGAATCATAGAATCATAGAGTTGGAAGGGACCTAGTAGGTCATCTAGTCCAACCCCCTGCCTGCAGCAGGAAATCCCCCTAGAGCATCTCCAACAGGTGCTCATCAAGCCTCTGCTTGAAGATCCCCAGTGAGGGAGAGTCCACCACCTCCCTTGGCAATCTGTTCCACTGCCGAACCGCCTGAACCGTCAGGAATTTTTTCCGGATTTCCAGCCGGAATCTCCTTTCTTGCAGTTTGTCCCCATTGGTTCTAGTTCTGCTTTCAGAAGCAGCTATGAACAAATGAGCCCCTTCCTCCCTATGACAGCCCTTCAAGTATCTGAAGAGGGCAATCATGTCTCCCCTCAGCCTCCTCTTCTCCAGGCTGAACATCCCAAGTTCCCCCAACCTTTCCTCGTAGGGCTTCCCTTCCATCTCACTGATCATTCTTGTCGCTCTCCTCTGGACTTGCTCCAGTTTGGCTGCATCTTTCCCCAGAACATCTTCCCCCAGAACATCTAGTTTCTAGCTCAGCTCAAAGCTACCTCTATAGCTTAAACTAGAAGTCTCCAAACCTTGGCCCACAGTGCACCATGGTGTGACAGTACTTCAGATGTGACACCTGATCTCTGCAGCAGCTTCCCCCTGGAACTGGAGCATGGAATGGAGCTGTGATGTCGAATAATGTGAAGTGAAAGTGGCTGCAGTTGATCTGTAGCTAATAAGTTTCTATGTGCAAATTCTGGCCATTATCTGCTGAAAGATGTCATGTTCTGCCGAGTGATGTCACTTTCTTCTGAATGATGTCACTTCTGGACCCTCCATAGGCACTATGAATGCTAACTTCAGCACTCTGAATGAAATCAGGTTGACACCTCTGTTCTAGTCTGATGTGCATTCATAACAAATGTAAATTAAAAACTCTGCTAACCCAGAGTGTGCCTTGCATGAAAAAATCATTTGCCAGGTCCTTTTAGTGCTATGATAATCCTTTTTGTGATTTAAAAGCCTTGTAAATGTGTCAAAAGAGTTGGTTTGTTCTACCATCTTTGTACCATCCATTGAATTGGGTATGTAAAGGGAAATACAATTTATTCTGTTTTGGGAGCTGCACATTTCTCTCACTGAGGTGTGACCATTGTGATCATATTTATTTCGGTATTACACTCCAAGCATGTAGGTGATGTGCTGTATTTCATATAGATAAAGCCATCAATAACTTTGGACTCTGTTCCTCACACCCCCCTCCCCAATCCTGTTCCATCGCAATTGAATCAGCAATGCTAGCTGAGAAGATCAGCGCTAGCTTTAAGAAGTGTGGAGAAGGAGCAGTAAACTCCCTTTCTGGATACAGGGACAGGTCAAGGGGCAATTTTTGTCACCCCTACCTCATGGTACCCGGGGTTGATGGCCTCCCCAGCCTGCCCTAAGTGATGCCACGGAGTTGGCTGCGTTTAGTATCATCACTTGGGCACACCTTGGGTGAAGGTGTGGCGAATACGACACATACCTTGCCTTCATTAGTGTCAAGTCTCAGGGCATTACAAAAACCTAGTCAAAGGCCATTCTGCACTATAGAATAATACAGAATACTATTCTTGAAGCAAGTTCTTTTAAGTAGAGAGGAAAAAATTAAAGAGAACCTCTCTTAGGGCAGACTTTTGTACTAAGGTAAGAAAGTGTCTGTGATCTCCCCTGCTTCGTAAGTCTCATCCCTATGAGACCTCTGAGGAAGTCTCTGTGCCTTTGCAGGCTGTCAGTTTTCTGTTGAATGTTTGTACAGATCTTTGATCTCTTATTTACACATATTTCTCCGAGACAAGGAAGCCAGCAGAAATGGAAATTCTATTTATATAAATCTTGTCATACCCTCAGAGGTCAAGAACCACAGCATTTCAAACAAAGTGGAAGGAATTTATCTGTGTTTGAGTGTTTGAGAGAATACGGTATACTTTTTGGATTGTTTTTGTGGGTTAGGCTGGAAATCCAAATTAATAACCAAATGCATTTCATGTTGTATTTTGATAGTGCTAAATAACTGTTTAAATCCCAGAATGGATTTTCGTCCTCTGTTTACTTGTATTTACAAATCTGCAAATATGAAATACTATAACGCATTCCAATTATCCTCTGCCTAATTACCTAATTACAAAGCGCCTTGGTACCAAGTGTAATGGTCAGACACATCACACAAATTGTGTAGCAGAACCAAAGCATCCCCTGTGCAGAGATACCATTACAGGGTTCAGTGGGGATGAGGTCAAAGAGATTTGCTTAAGATGGAGTCACAACATAGTTCTAAGGCCTGCTTGGGGATTTATTCCAAACAGAATTTTTAAAGAAGAAAAGCAATGTATTTAAAGAGTATTTCAGTCCATTCTGGTCCACTAGGGAAAGGATTTATGACAGGCTTCTGCTGTAGTAAAATGGTTTTGTGCTCTGTGGCCATTTGGGGAGATGGCAGCACTCAAGTCCAGGGTCACCAGATTTCATAATTCCAAAGGACAAGGCACCCCAAAATGTGGGACATCAAAGAAAAATGTAGGACATGTGAAAATAAGATAATTTTTTATATTTATTTCATGTGATTAATACACAATATTACGTATTAAATATACTATTAGCAGGCCTCCGTCAGTCTTGAAAGACTATGGTATCATGCTCAGCGCTGCATACGCTGCATGCGAAGCATGAAAGCCTGGGTTGGATTGTTATGGAGGACAGGCTGTTACCCAAGCAGCAAATCCCCCCTCTCCACGCCACTGAATTAGTCCAATGGAAAGGCAGAGCCAATACAATTGGATCCAGCTGGCGTCACAGAGCTGTGCTAAGGACAGGAGCTCACCCTGTCTTGTGGGGCCGACCTGGGTCTCAAACCCTCGCCTGCTGGTTAACAGGCACAGCGTCTTAACTGCTTGCGCCACCCACAGCCCAAATATACTATTATTACATAGTAGATGGTGCTAAAATAGCCAGACATTAAGTAGATAAGTGAATCCCCTTCCCACACATAAACACACACATCACAGGGCATGTGCAGCACATGCATGTGCACACACATACCCACACATGTACAATTGCACTTCTTAATGTTTATCTTCCTCTTTCAGCATTCTTGATGTAGAGATGAGGCAATCTGTACACAGGTATTTGCATTTGTATGACAGAGGCTGCTAAGTTTACACTCTCCATCTCCTGCTTTTGGGACACATTGATTGACTGATTTGATTTGGTATTCTGCATTTCTCCCCAAAGGGCATCCAAGGCAGTACCCACATAGCAAATTCCACATAGCAATTGAGGAATGGACAGCAATCAATGGTGGGCAAAATGCCCATCAATAATATCCAGCTTAAGCAACAACAACAAAACTTACTATCTTTGATTCTAGCGTGTGATTACTTCACTCTGATTTTTTCCCCAGAAATGTCTCAGGAAGAGCATATTTCTTCAGAAGAAATCAGATAGGTTAATCATTTATGATTTTTATGATTCAAAGCGTATGTGTATTACATGCTGGGTAGAGAGATCTAAACCATTACTCTCATGCCCAATGTAGCATACTGTATATGCTCCCCGTTGCTCTGAAGCCGGTCTCATCAAACTGAGCTTTGTCTAAGAGATATTGTAAATATATCATTAGAAAAGGGAAGGAATAAACTGATTATGTAAAACCAGAATAAGAACACCACTTGGAACAAAGTATACACAGTTCTTAGGAATTTATTTCCTGGAGCTTGGCTCATCAAACCTCATTTTATTTATGGACTCAGTGTCCGGAATATTAGATGTACATGTTTGTGTCTGGGAAGGAGACACGAAGGGGGTCTTGGGAAAAATGAAATTAGAGGGTAGGTTCTACTTTGAACTGTTCTTTTGAAGATCGGTATGCCTATACTTTCCCTTCTTTGTGTGCATTTAGAGGCAGAAACATATGAAACACATAAATGTAAGAAACCTGTTTCATAACTTTTTAATGAGCTTACAAAGATGCCTGAATCAGATGTTGATATCAATATTGTCAAGGTTGATTGGCAATAGTATTCCACATTTTTAAAACAGGAGACTTCCCCAACCCTCTCAGAAGGTGTCAGGGTGTTTGGATGGGGCACAGTGCTAAGTTTTGCACAGGACACCTCAGTCACCATATACTGCAAGTTGCTCCTTTCTTTAACTATCAGTCATTGAAGGAGGAAAGAATTTTGGAAAACATCTCCAACCTTGTTGCTTTCACTGGTTGGAATGGCTGCACAGGTGGAGGGCAGCTTACAATAGTACACTAAGGGCGCGATCCAGAGTAACTACAGGAAGTCCTTGCTCCGGTGTAAGAACAATTTACTCTGGATTGCAATATGAATTTCCCATAGGTTTTCACTAGGTGGTGCCCTAACTACGGGTGCACGTAATGTCTCATACATGCACCTGTAGTTACTCTGGATTGTAGGGTGAGTTACCATGCAAAACTCAGTGCTGTGCCCCTTTCTGGGAACACCACAGGGTAGAACATGGACTTCACAAATTCATATAAAGTTTTCCGTCCTTCATTTCTTCACCATACTTAGGGACCTCCAGACTGCTAAATCTGTACTTATCCTTTATCTATTTCATAAATAACAATGTATCTAAAGATTTTAATTTTCTCAGAGTCGTTTGCATGTTTATGAAGGCCCATAAATTACCTGTGTTTATGCCTGCATGCTTGGCACTTTTGCAGTGGTTGATAATAGCTGAGGAAACGTGAGATGGGTTGAAGTCCTCCACTGATTTCAAATAAACCTTAGGAGTTGGAGCAATAAAGAATGTTAAATAGCGTGCACAAAATAACATGCTGTTAGGTACCGTATACCCTGCTTCAGTAAGCATTAAAGCATTTTTAATCTCCGTTCCTGCATAGTAAACGGCAAGTTAATAAGCTAAGGAACAATACTCTTTAATATTCTCCCCAGTCCCCCAGCAAAATGTTTTCCATCTACTACTTTTTGGCTGCTAAAAGGCTCTCGTGTCCCTTTATCAAGGAAGTCAAATCAGGTTAAAGTTTAAAGCCATAGTAGAAGAGATGCTAAATGTGGCTGCAATCCTAATCCATGTATGTTCCTAATCCTAATCCAGTTAGTTCCATGCTGGCCTGGGGTTGTCACAAAAGTGCCATAAAGCACACTTGTACCACTCTTGGGTGCAGCCAGTGCACAAACATGCTCTGGCTGCCCCACACTACCATGGGAATGGTGAGCAGATGAGTTGTGCCAACCTAAATAAGAAAGGACTGTACCCTAAATGTTGCCCAGTGAAAATGGCACCTAAAAACTTGTTTATACATTGAAACATCCCATGCTTGAATTATAGGTAAATTAGAAACAGGTGAATGAAACTCATTAATGACCCCTCCACAGGCCCCACCATCCAACACGTCTAAACTTTATATGAAATAATATTTCTATGATCTTCCAAAAGGAGTAGCTATATGGGCTTACTCCAAACAAAGGGGGTATATATCTCTGTTTCAAGCACTGATAATATCTAGAGAATTCACCCATGTCCACATGTCATAATATTCTGTGTTTTGTACCCTTTCCAGTGACAATCGCTGATATGCCCTACAATCCAGAGTTACTACGTCACTGTAAAAGTTCCTGTCGTTACTCTGGATTATAGCCATGGAGCAGAATGGCAGTACTGTGACATGTCACACTCTGAGTAAATGTTATTAAATATTATAAACAAATTGTTCTCAAACTTTTAGTACCGATATCCTTCTTTTAGATGAAAATCTGTCAGGCCCCACCAGAAGTGATCTCTCTAATCTAGATATCGTGACCAGATGTGCCATCATCAAATGTAGTCCCAATTTTTAAGAAGGGGAAAAAAAGAAGACCCGGGAAATTATAGACCAGTCAGTTTGACTTCAATCCCGGGCAAGATATTAGAGCAAATCATAAAACACACAATTTGTGCACATCTAGACAAGTACTCGGTGATCAAAACAACCCAGCATGGATTTACCAAGAATAAATCTTGCCAGACAAATCTTTTTTGATCAGGTTACAAGTTTACTGCACAATGGCAATGCTGTGGATGTCATTTATCTTGACTTCAGCAAAGCATTTGACAAAGTCCCACATGACATTTTAATTGGGAAGTTGGAAAAATATGGGCTAGACAGGGCAATTGTTAGGTGGATCTGCAACTGGCTTGATGGCCGCACTCAAAGGGTTTTAGTAAATGGTTCTGTGTCAACCTGGAGGTCAGTTTCTAGTGGGGTCCCCCAAGGCTCTGTCTTGGGACCGGTTCTCTTTAACATTTTCATCAATGACTTAGAGGAAGGGATACAGGGGAGCCTGATCAAATTTGCAGATGACACCAAACTGGGAGGAGTAGCAAACACATCAGAAGATAGGAGAAACCTCCAGGAGGATCTGGATAAACTGGAATCCTGGGCTGTAACAAATAGAATGAATTTCAAGAGGGAGAAGTGCAAGGTTCTGCACTTAGGCAATAAAAACCAAAAACACAGGTATAAAATGGGGGATACTTGGCTTGGCAGCACAACATGTGAGCGGGATCTTGGAGTCGCCGTGGATCACAAGCTGAACATGAGTCAGCAGTGTGATGTGTCTGCAAAGAAGGCAAATGCCATTTTAGGTTGCATTAAGAGGACTGTAGCTTCCAAGTCACGAGAAGTTCTAGTTCCTCTTTATTCTGCATTGGTGAGACCTCACCTTGAGTACTGTGTTCAGTTCTGGGCACCTCACTTGAAGAAAGATGCAGCCAAACTGGAGCAAGTCCAGAGGAGAGCGACAAGAATGATCAGTGGGATGGAAGGGAAGCCCTACGAGGAAAGGCTGGGGGAACTTGGGATGTTCAGCCTGGAGAAGAGGAGGCTGAGGGGAGACATGATTGCCCTCTTCAGATACCTGAAGGGCTGTCATAGGGAGGAAGGGGCCAATTTGTTCATAGCTGCTTCTGAAAGCAGAACTAGAACCAATGGGTACAAACTGCAAGAGAGGAGATTCCGTCTGGAAATCCGGAAAAAATTCCTGACGGTTCGGGCGGTTCGGCAGTGGAACAGATTGCCAAGGGAGGTGGTGGACTCTCCCTCACTGGGGATCTTCAAGCAGAGGCTCGATGAGCACCTGTTGGAGATGCTCTAGGGGGAATTCCTGCTGCAGGCAGGGGGTTGGACTAGATGACCTACTAGGTCCCTTCCAACTCTATGATTCTATGATTCTAAGCAGGAAATTTTTTAACACCCTCCATATGTCTAGATCAAATACAATTAAAAGTTTACAATAAGTTTACAATAAGTATTTACATCAATGTATTGTAAAATTTTACAATAAGTTTTAAAAATCTATTTAAAAATTCATTTATTTTAAAAATGTACTAAAAGTTTGTCTCCCAACCTTCCCAAATGATTGCTGATATGGTTTACAAAAAATTTCCCAACTTCCCTGAAATGAAGTTGTGATCTCCAAGGGGAGAGGCTACTGTGAACTATCATATACTAATTGCTGCTACTGATGATCCCCCTGTTTCCCTGAAATGTCCTATTCCTTTACCCTGACCCTACTCGGGCTGTTGAGGCTTGGCATGGCTAAGATCGGCCAGCCACAAGCAGCCATTTTTTAAAAAATGAATGTGTGCTTGCGCACACAGTCTTCCTGTTCTTAAAGTTCCAATGGAGAGTGCTAGCGCTTCTCCGTAGGCGGAGTTCAGTATCCTTGGATGACCTGAGGAAGTGAAAGTGCTGGTAAGGTCCCCCCAGCCCCCAGTCCAGTCCTCCCCAGCCCTGCCTTGCCTTCCCTGCCTGCTCATGGTAAGTAAGCCAGTCTACAGTCTACTGGCTTTTAAAATTTTTTTAATGTAGGACAAAATGTAGGATGTCCCACATTTTGTCCTACATAAGTCTGGATTTTCAATTGAAAATCCAGACTTTTGGGTGACCAGGTCCTACATTTTGACTTTAGGATCTGGTCACCCTGTATTTAGACCACTCATTATATTGTATATGCTAAAAAATCTGAAGCAAAAAAAGATACTTATCAAAATATCAGATTTATAAAGCATAAAATGAAAATCACCAATGAATCAAGCCCCACTAGATGGATGCACATCCCCAGTTGTGCACAGTTTCTGTATCATTCAAAGGCAATGAATGCTCCAATTTGAGAAGCTCCATTTGTTCCTAATCTAGTTATAAAGCACATCTGTTAAGGAATGTTATTGGTGGTCATAAGCCGTGTTACAAACAGCACATTGACCTATTGGACTCCATAACCATTGGTAACAATTGACTAAGCATTTATTAAAACATCTATTAACTCTTTGTAAGCTAATTATGAATGATGCCTTTTATAAATGCTTCTTTTCTGCTTCCTTCTGGATTCAGGTTTTGGCATGCAAAGTGTTTCTTCCAGTGTAAAGTGCAATTTTTCTCGTGCAAAGTGCAATTTTTCTCATCTTAAGATCACAGACTGAAATATAGTTCCATTTTCCTATATATTGTACATTCAATTCCCATTGTCTGTTGGAACTAGGATCCTGGAAACTGCAGAGGATATGGACACCCAAGTCCCTAAGCCTGGTGAGTTTCAAGGCTTTTGTGGCACCAAAATTGCTAATGCTGGATCCTATGGGCACCAAGCTACCCAGAGACTTGCTTGTCCCCATGGAATCACAGTGTGATCTTCCTAATGGATATGGTTGCTTTTAATATGTGTGTGTGTGTGTGTGTGTGTGTGTGTGTGTGTGTGTGTGAGAGAGAGAGAGAGAGAGAGAGAGAGAGAGAGAGAGAGAGAGAGGTGTCACTAGTTGTGTGAAATTTAACTTGGATCAGAGCCATTATACATTATGATTTCATCCTGGCATAGAAAGATATGGGGGAATTCGTAAGATTACAACTGTTTCTTAACCTAGAGACTCTGTAAGAGCAGTAGGACTCCATGTGCCAATACACATCAAGAATGCAAACACATTGTCCTGGCACTGTCTAGCATAAAGGCAAATGGAGGTCAGAGAGGATGGACCTTAGTCTTGTATGTGCTACTTGGTTTTTACTTACAGTACTCTATCAAGTGTGCACACTCAGCATCTTTTAACATTTAAGCTGACTCAAATCTGTGTTCAATGATATTCTGTTGAGTCTGCTCATGGGCTTAACAAGTTTATCAACAGTCCAGTCCTAAGCTGCACTGGAAGAGCAAAGTGCAGCAGTTGCTCCAGTGGCTCTACTTGTATCAGCTCCACTGAACTCAATAGTGCAGATCAGAGCAAGCCAGTGTATGGTTGTCATATACTAGAATATCCTAAAAATGGGGCTTGGGTTCCCATTCTGACATCCTTGATGTCTGATATACCAAGGTTCCTGATATCCAAGAATGTGATTGAATGATCAGTGGTTCAAGTGACGGCATTCCTTTGAGTGCTCAGCCCTTGCTCAGATTATGCCCTGGCTATATTAATGGACTGTGGTGACTCAGTGAATAAAGGCACGATGCTTGTCAACTTGAAAGTTGTCATGTTTGTGGTTCAAGACCCAAGTATTGCACAACGGAGTGACCTCCCATTACTTGCCCTACTCCTGTCAACCCAGCAAATAGATAAATAAAGTTAGTAAATACCACTTCAACGGGAAGCTAACAATGTTGTGTATGCCTTTTGTGTTTAATCATGCCAGCCACATGACCATGGACACACCTTCAGACAACGCTGGCTCTATGACTTTGTAACGGAGGTGATCACCATCCTTACAGTTGGTCACAACTAGAAGATCAGCCTGTGTGGGACACCTTTATATTTTTAAAGATGTCATCACTGTTTGGCTATATTTTGATAACTACAATCTTAGGCAAGGAAGATTTCATTGGCACTTTGTATGTTGCAAAGAAAGGTTTGAAAAGTGTGTTGACCTGAGGAGCTGGGAGTGCACACATCAAATCTCCCTTCAGTTTAAGATTTCTTTTACCAGTGTGTTTGTTTTCTGGTTTCAACAGAGACATGCGATGACCTTGCTTTCAGTCAAATGGTGAATGGTTGCCCCCTAAAGGGAAGGAAAAATACAGTTCAGCCACATTTCTGCACTATTTTACAACCTATGCTCCTGATTTCCGGCTGGAGATGTGTGTAGAAGTCCCAAAACAGTCTATTCTGGTTAATAGCATTCTTCTGTAGTGTGGTCTATGGAGAAGACAGCATTGTCAGACATTACAGAAAGGAATTTTTCCAATGCCCTAGATTTTTTTCTTATACATAATAAATAAAGCTGTTTTATTTATTTAAGGGTATGTGCAGAAATTCATTCCTTTCTTTGAGCCTCTCCTCAGAATACCGAACCAGCCTATTGCAGGCAAAAATTGTATCTCTCAAATGTATTAGCTCTGAAGACCCACAAGTAAGAGATGCAATCCTGCTTCCTTCTGAAATGGAAAATGAATTTATAGTACAGTATAGGATTAATGGGTAAGATGCTGATTTGAGAAATTTATATTTGAAAATTTATATTGGAAAGCAGCAAAAAGGAGAGCTCACAATGGATTTGGGGATGAAGTTTGGCAGCCTGGGTAAGCTGCAAATGAGAGATCTCACATCTTGGGAGCTGATGACACCAGCAGGAGCTCTGAAGAACCAGCACAAACATGTGCAACATGTGCAACCTGAGGACATGTGCAAGCACCTTGATCAGTACACTTCAGTGATCAATACACTTCAGATCATTTGCCGTTCTGGTAAGTTTGAGGAGTTTGGGGCAGAATGAGGCAGGGAGTGGGCTGGACTGGGGGTGTTTCAGGATTGAGCAAGGGAAGATCTCAGTACCAACTGTAGTCACTCAGGTACTATATTGGACCTTTGGACCAACCAGATTTATGCCAGCAAATAAAATAAAATAATATGAAAATTTTTTGCAAAGAAGAATACGGAGATCTTTTGGCTTAGATTTTGCCTAGTGCTTCAATATCATGTTTGTGCATTCAAGGACTTTTTTTTATCTGCAGAAAATTTTATCTATGTTTTGGATATATGATACCTTAGGCTAGAATCAGTAATCCTCAGATAATCTGAACTTTAAAAAGCATGGAAATGCCCAATGGAATCAGACAACCATTTCTGGAGTAAATTTGGTAGCTCTGACTTATAAATCATGGATCATGAAGCGATCACATATATTTTGATCTTATGGAAGGAGCACTACTAGCATTGAAGACTAGTTATCCCGGAGTCTTTGTTATGGAAGGGAAAGATTGTCCCGATGAACAATGCGCCGTATTCCACCAAGCATTTTTGGCTGACAAAGAGAAAATTCCTCTCTTCACACCCCCACTGGAGCACATGAGACAAACCCCTGGACGAGAAATATGCTCTCGGATTAAAGTCTAGCTCTGTTTGCATCTTGTTTCAGGCTGCAAAGGGGTGAAATTCGCCCCCAGCTTCATGTTTTATGCATGAAGAAAACATACCTGTGGAGACTGCTCCAGGTGGAAGTAATTAAAATCTGACCACATGACCAAGAGGCATATGACGACTTTTCTTCTTTTATTTTATAGACTTGTCTTGTGAATCAAGTGTACCCTGGATGTGAAAAGCATGCTGAGAGAATGAGAGTAGCCTTGAGGCTTTGTCTTATATAGGAAAATCCCTGTGTTTCCTTTTTCATGGGGTAATGTGTACCCAGTGGGCTGTGGTGGCTCTGTGGTTAAAGACACTGTGCTTATCAACTAAAGGTTGGTAGGTTGGTGATTTGAGCTCCCGTTACTTGCGCAATTCCTGACAACTTAGCAGTTTGAAAGCATTTAATTCAAGTAGATAAATAGGTACCACTTTGGTAACAGTGGGAAGTTAACAGTGTTCCATGCGCCTCTAGTGTTTAGTCATGCTGGCCACATGATCATGGAGATGACTTTTGACAATGCCAACCTTGTGACAGGGATGAGCACAACTCTTAGTGTTGGTCACAACTAGCAGGACAACTTTCAGGGGACACCTTAACCTTTAATGCGTGCACATTTTCCCATATTGGCTGCTGAAAATTTTATTTTTTATTTATTTTATTTTAAAAATGTATATCCCGCCTTTCTCGGGCAAATTAGCCCGACTCAAGGCGGCTGCCATAAAACATAATTAAAAACATAAATAGAACAATTCGATAAAAACAATTAAAACATACAGCTAAAAATTCTGAGATATACCATCGAGGATCTAAGACAGTGGTTCTCAATCTTCCTAATGCCATGATCCCTTTATAAGTTCCTCATGTTGTGGGGACCTCCAACCATAAAATTATTTTTGTTGCTACTTTATAACTGTAATTTTGCTACTGTTATGAATCGTAATGTAAATATCTGACATGCAGGATGTATTTTCATTGTTACAAATGAAATGTGTTTTCTGTGCACACAATGAACACAATGGGATTTATTTCAGAGTAGGCATGCATAGGATTGGGCCCTGTGGCTGCAATCCTATCCACATTTGCATGGGAGTAAATGCCCCCTGACTATAATGAGATTATTTCAGAGTAGGCATGCATAGGATTGGGCCCTGAGGTTGCAATCCTATCCACATTTACATGGGAGTAAAGGCACCCTGACTATAATGGGATTTATTTCAGAGTAGGCATGCATAGGATTGGGCCCTGAGGCTGTCAGTCAGCCCCAGTGCGCGCGCAGCTACAGCCGGAGGTCTGGCAAGCCTGACCTGGCCCCCTGCACCAGAAGTCTTTAGGCGACTCCCAGGAAAGCGCTAGACGAGCCCCAAAGGGGTCCCGACCCCCACTTTGAGAAACGCTGTTCTAAGGGTTTGTCAACAAAGCTGTGTTCGGATGGTGAGGGGAAATGAGAGGATATAATAATAAGGGAGAAAGAAAAATCTACACAACCCCTTTGCTTAACATGTCCTCTCTTGGCTATGCAGTACAAACATATCTCTCGTTTTCCTATGCGCAATGGTCCTGTTTGCTGAGGAAATGCGCTGTACCTTTCATGAGGGAAAAGATTTATCACTGGGGAGTTGCAACTGTCAGAAGGGGCAGTGAGGCTACTTATGTGAAACACGAAAACACTCTGATGTGGCACTCTCAACTTCTGTCGCACTGGGGCGTATAACGTAATGCGACATGGCCGCAACAACCTGTTGTGATTCACTGTGAAAAATGGAAACAAGTGCTCAATTTTCTCCATTGCAGTTCTAAAGAAAATGTGGGCTTCTGTAAATTTTCACCCTTGTCACAGATAATAACAGCTTCGAGAGGAGATATAGAAGGGGGAAGGAGAAGAGTGTGTGTGAGAGAACAAAAGCATATGTTATGTGTCAGGGTTTCTGAGGGGAAGCAAAGGTTTCTGTCAGGGATGAGGACATCATTCGGGACCAGATTCACAATATTTGTATCTTAATGGAGGAATTGGTATGGGTTTTAAACCCACTGCTGCGATGCCTTTTGGGGGCAATCCTTTGAAATTTAGGCCAGCTTAACTCACCTGGCCTATTTTTCAATGATAGTATGTGGAGGTTGGGGTCAGGTTGGCCTAACCTCCGCAGGTGTGGGGCAGAAAGCCTTAAAAGTGGTGGCACTTTTGTGACACCCCAGTTCAGCACAGGACTTAAACCAGGGCTTAGGTTGGCCTAATTAGTTCCATTGCAGTGGAACTCCTTATTGACAGGCTTAATATATATGAATTTCAGCATCTATTTTGGGCCTAAGCCCAAAGCTGGAGGGCCTCAAAAAATCCCTCAGACTAGACTGGAAGGCACTTCCAGTTTGTGCCAATGATATCCAACAAAAGTGTCCTAAGGTATTCTGGGGTGCAGGAAGACTGCACAAGTCTTCCAGAGGACTGGATCCACCCCGTTGATAGTTAACTGTGCTGTCCCAGTCCCTATGGATTAAATTATTTTTGGCATTCATTATCCATAGGAGTCATGGAACAGTCGCTACTGTGGTTTATAGGAACTGTGGTAGATTGGAACATAGGAACTATGGTAGATAGGAACATATATAGGTCCTCTGAAGAAATATCTACACATTGCCTGAAAAGGGGAAGACTTGTCCCCCCACTCTTCTAGATTTTTCATTTTCCTTGTGAACTTTTTAGTTGAAAAGCGGTATATAAATATTGTAGATAGAGTAGTGGTCCTACTAGACCTGGAAGATCAGAGTTCAAATCCCACCTCAGCCATGAAGCTTCCTGGATGATCTTGGGTAGTCACTCTCAGCCTTGCCTACCTCACAGTGTTGTTGTGAGGACAAAAGGATGCTTCCAAGCCAAAAAGCAGAGAACAGCTAATTACAGGAAAGAAAAATCTGAATAACAGGGATGAATAGTTAGCAATCAAAATATGTAAGCTGCTAAACATAATGGAGACAAATATGAATGTAGCCTTGACAGCTACTCGCTAAAACTGAACTAAATAGGCACAGACAAGTCTGAATAAGGTGAATTTAGGTGAATCCAGCCCTGAAGTCCTTCCTGACTTGGAAAATATCCGCTTGATGTTCTTTGTCTGAACTAGCCACAAAAAGCTGGAATAAATTATCTATTTTCTGTTTTTGGATTTGTGTTATTGAATGGCCATGCTTTTTTATTTGTTTTGTTTATACATCTTAAAGGTTTCTCTGCATGCGTAGGTTGTATCCAATCTAATACAATACTAGCTATAGTAACGCACCTTAGGCTGCAACCCTAAAGTAACTTTCCAGGGAGTAAGACCCACTAAACACAATGGGGCTTACTTTTGAGTAGACATGGTTAGGATTGTACTCTACGTTACATTGTGCCTGGACCACAGTAAAACAGAATGTACTGGGCTGCCTTGGAGGCATACTGGAACTATAGCTGGTAGAAGAATGCATTGACCCAGTTCTCCCAGTGATCTGACCTCATCCTGCCACTGTTTCATCAGCTGCACTGGCTTCCAGAGCAGTCTATTTCCAGGCCCATTTATTTAGTAAGTGTATGGCAAGTACATGGACTTATGGTAAATCAGATGTTAATGTCCGGTCCACCCAGCCATTCAAGGACTGAGTGGTCTATATTGAAAAAAAAATCAGAGATAGGGAAAAAAAATCAGAGATAGGGATAGAGTGGTCTATATTGAAAAAAAAATCAGAGATAGAGATAGATAAGCTCTTGATGGATACTCAGACACAATGTGATGAATATTATGTCGAGGAGCACCACAGTCACACTGAGAGGTAGAAATAAGGTTGCCATTTCCCTGGAAAAACTAGGTGGCACTGGATTTCAGGGTCATGACCCAGACCGAACTCAGGAATTGGCAACCCTGCGGGTAGTGACAAGCATTGCTCGCCGTTCCCCAACTCAGCTCCAGGCCAGTCAGCCCAACACTGAGCTGGGGAGGCTCTGAGCATGTGCCATGATGGCAGTCCCTCCCCTCAGCATCAGCCAGACTCTGAGGAGAGGGACCTGACCTCTTCATGCACTGGCTGGTGCACGCAGAGGGGGTCCCTCCCCTTGGCACCAGGCTGATGCTGAAGGGAGTGACTACTCCCTGTGTGCGCCAGCAAGTGCAGAGAAGTCCCTGTCCGAAGAAAGGAACATCTGCGCATGTGCTAGCCAGGGCATGCTGGAGATGTTGCCTTCTCTCAGCATAAGGTAAGCACTATTGCAGGACAAGGTGCCCATCCAGTTACCCCAGCCAGTTGGCCCACCCAGTTCAAGGGTTGCCAAGTTTGAACCCAGTTCAAGGGTTGCCAAGGTAGAAACAATACCCCACATTAACAGTGAGTTCTGGCAGACACTGTGTTGATTATGGATCTTGTACAGAATTGACCAGTGCTGGTAAAGTAGGTCCAGTGCATGACAGTGCATGCATGTCATTCATTAGTAGGATCAGTGGGGATGTGACCCCAAATAGCATGGAGTATCTTGTCAATTGTCAATGGATGGGGTGCCCAATGAGATGGAGAAGTGTGCCTTGAGAAGAAGGTTGAAAATCACTGTTCTACATTGTATGAAGTTCTTACAACAGCTTTGGAAAATGGGTCAGTATTATAATCTCTAGTTTATGGGGATGTGCAGTCACGAGAGACAAGGGAGGCAGTGACTCATCTGACCCAGTAACTCACTGGATCCATGCAGGAAAACATTTATTTAGTTATTTGTTTATTCATTCATCCATTTAAGGGAATTATACCTTTCCCATTTCAATGCAAATGCTTAAGGAGGCTTATAAATTTTACTTCCCTCCCTGTGAGGTAGATGAGGTGGAGAGTGAGAGACTGGCCTGAGGTCCAGAAACTGTTCACAGTCTATCTGGTTCTCAGAATACTTCTGGACATGACTGGAATGGTTCTGGCTGGACGTGACATCTCTTGTGTTTTTCTAGTCTATGTGACACTATGGCTTACCAACCCTAATGGAAACTGCACATCCCTTATAGGTAGGATTGCCAAAATTCTCATCCATAAAACCAGGACATGGATCCCCTTGCCAGTATGTGAATGCAATCCCTGAAAACCAGGACTGTTCTAGGACATATGGGAACCCTACTTATAGGTTGAAGTGGTGAAGTTGAAACTGAGGACAACAGCATGCCTAGTGCATTCTACTTAGTTCATAAGAGCAGAAGAGATACAGGCTGGAGATTTTCTGAGCATCACTCTGCACCGAAGTCTGCAATCTTAATCTCCATTTAGGCCGGACTAAGCCCTGGCATAAATCCTGTGCT
The DNA here is from genome assembly GCA_030015325.1 of Cryptoblepharus egeriae. Lineage (NCBI taxonomy): Eukaryota > Metazoa > Chordata > Lepidosauria > Squamata > Scincidae > Cryptoblepharus > Cryptoblepharus egeriae. The sequence continues at coordinate 258,958,099 of JAREYC010000001.1, forward strand.
GACCTGGGGATGTCACCAATGTGCAGTAAGACACTTCTGTGCCATTCCTGGGAGAGGGTTAGGCCAGTAGACATGTGTTTCCCTCCTTACATCACCACGGGAATGGGAAGACCAATGAGTTAGGACAGCCTAGTTTAGGATTGACGCCTTAGCCATTGTGCTGTACCCTCACTCAAGGGAATGCTCCCTTTGCGCCAGGAAACATGGAATCGGTACACCCAGTGAGATGAGCTGTTAACCTAAGAATATCAGCTATGAACAGTCTAACCAAATATCTGTAAAATGTGGCAAACTCTGACTTAATTATGTGGCATGCATGTATTAATTATAAAAATCGTTCAGGTTTCTAAAGCATAGGTTCATGTGCCAAAGTGGGCGGCTGTAAGGCCTGGGGGGTGGGGGGGTGGGGAGGGAAACTACATGTAAAAGGAATGTATTCTACATGGGTATGTGTCAAGCACGAGTTCTTCAAAGCGGGGGTTGGGGGGTAGAGAAGGAGACTGTTCACTGTTCATCATTCTGCCTAACGAGTTACTTTATTTAAATTCCATTTGCAATCAGGGAACATGAGCTTGTTTTTTTCTCTCTTTTTAGAAAGAGAAATTTATTGCTAATGGCAATAATGTCAAGCGTAAATCTGCTGCGGCTGCATGTCAAAGCTACTGAGACAAGTAAGAACACAAGCAATTGTTATTATCATTGATTTTTATTATCTAGACTCAGCAACCGGCCTAGGTGGTACATGCTCTAGGGACTCCTGGAGCATCTCAAAGAGAGGAAACCTCACACTGAGCTAAACAAGTACAGCTAAACATGGTCCCAAATTACAAAGACCTTATTGTAAGGTAACCAAGTGTACAGCATTATTGCTGAAATGGAATGCAGTTCTGGTACTATGGGGGGGGGGGTCAGATGCCTGCACGGATGGTGCCCTCCTCCTCCACCCCACTGTCTTCCTCAACCCTTTTGACTTTGAAAGCCTATAGGGAGCTAGGAAGCAATGTGTAGCATCCTCCTTTAAAGGAATTTTTGGTTTGTTTTTTGACAAATCTGGAAATGCAGTTTTAGGCCTTTCAGCTTCAAATGGCTGTAGGGAACAATGTGTAGCCTCCTTCAGCCTTCAGAGGTCCCATAGGGGACATTTTTCAGTCTTGGTCCTGAGCAGCCCAGTTTACCACCAGTAATCAATACCAGTAATACCAGTAAGCAGACCAGTAATAAATCAATCATATTTCTATACCACTTTTCAACCAAAGGTTCACAAAACTAGAATATTTTCATCTTGGGATCATGTCCTGGTCAAATGTGTCCCAGTCATTAGCATCCCTGGACATTTGGTTTTCTCTCTCAATCGGTGTGTGTGGATGTGTCTCAGTCATTGGTATCCCACTATAACTAGGCAACAAACATACTATGACTAGGTGACAAGCCCAATGTTATAATACCCTAAGGCTGCAATCCTAATTCCCCAGTTAGGCAGGCATAAGCCCCAGTACATGCTGGCCTGAGTTACAAAAGTGCCATAAGACTGTGCCACTCCTGGCTGCATGTCTAGGGACTGCATGTCTAGGGTTAGGCCAGTGCACAGACATGTGCTTTCCTCCCTACATCTTCATGGGAAAGGGAAGACCAATGACGTTAGTAATGCACCGTAAGCCTTTTATCCCAGCCCTATCTTAGCACTTTAAAATTAAAACGTACATCTCACATAAATATGTGTTGTCACATACACAAACGTACATCTCATATAAATATGTGTTGACAAATGTCTGGGATGCAAAAAAAGAATTGATGGAAATGTTTGATATGGGAAAGTATTGGATGGAGATACCATTGTCCAGGCTATAATTGTGTTGTCACCATTCCATTAGCATGTGCAGAAAACAGTCCTTTTTGTGTTAATATTTCCAAATATAATAGTTAAAAAGCCATGTTTTGTAGCACAACATAGCCGATGAAATTAATTTTCAGTCCAGAAAGCAAAGGATGCATAACAAGACTGTTCACATTTGTCTGTTGTAAACCTTCTCTCTCTCATTCCTTATCTCCCTACAGTTTCCAATCTTTACAGCATCCCTTTAGTTGTCCTTCACCAGGAATGGGCTTGTCCACCTGCTGAAGCTTATTGATGGAAATGAAAGTTAGGACCTTTTCAGTTGTGTTGCCATTACTTTGGAATATCCCCTAAGACAGCAACATATGATATCATCACTGTTAATTTTATCATCTCCTAGTCAGAGGCATCCTAAAAGTGTGCATCACCAAGCGTGGTACTTACCTGCATGAAATGAAAGTTCATGTTCTGGAAATTTTGGGTGACACAATGATGTAATAATGTCTCCTCTTATCTTTGGGATATCATACACATTTTCTTTTTATGTAAAAGCCTAAACGTGTGTATTTCTGCACCGTCTGGCATCAAGGGTCATACAACTACCAGGCTGATGGGAGGCAAGATGTGAGAAGTCTCCATGCTGAAGATTAGTGAATTCCGTCATGGGGAGTGTGATGCCACCCAGTACTGCCCAACCATCTTTACTCCCTCAACACACCTCTGCTCCTGGTAAAAATATGGTTACTAGGGGAGGCTTTTCATGAAACCATCGATCCTGACTGAATCCATTCTCAAAAACTAATTGTGCAATTAATGCAATTAATTGCATTGTTTCATTAATCACTTTATTATAGTCCAATATCATGCTGTGATGTGTTTCATGTAAGTGGCCTTGAAACATTTATGCACAGAGAAGGAAGAGAAAGCCGATTAATAAATACTTGATAATTAAAACACTAATAAATAAATGAATATTGCATTTTGTGGCTGTTGAGTTTTCTGCTGCTTTGGGGCTTGGAGTCATTGCTGCTCTTAAATTACTGTTCTATTATCTGCTTTTGGATTGCTTTTAATTACATGCATTGTTACCACTTTGGGTGTTTTATGAAAAAATGAATAAATTTACAGCACCATTGTTAGCATGTATGTTTTTATCCAATCATAATTTTATGTGATATAAAATGATATGTGATATAAAAAGACAGTATACTGCCTTTATAATCTGATTCCTATGCTTCTGTATAATTCTACATGCAGTGCTACAACTGGGGAGTCACGGCACCCAGTTCACTTAAAAGTCCCCCACACCACCTTTATGAGGGGAAAGTAGCAGTTAATGATGGGCCCGGCTTGCCCCAACAACCAGATTGCCGGAAGTTGGGGGTGGGTCCTGGGTCAGGGGGCGGGGCTGGGAACAGGGGGTGGGATGGGCAGGGTGAGGGGTGGGCGGGGTGAGGGGTGGGTATGATAACCTCATCTCGGGTCCTCTACCAGAGGCCTGGGAGTTTGAGGGTTCTGCGCAGTATCTCAGCTGTTCCTAGCAATGCGCTTTTCTGGATCGAGTGTTCTGCTGTCCCTCCTGGAATCTGTTGGAGCCATTCTTCCAGCTTGGATGTCACAGCCCCTAGTGCTCCAATCACTATTGGGATCACATTCACCTTCACTTGCCACAGTCTTTCTAATTCCTCCTTCAAACCCTCAAACCAATATATATATATATATTACACTACTGTATATTACTTATTAAATTTAAAACCATTGCATGTGATTTATTACATATAGTGTGCAATCCTAACCAGCACAACTCACCAGCTCGCCATTCTTGCAATCTGTGCATTGGCCTATTCCTCCCCCCCACAAGCATTGGTGCAGAAGAGCCTTATGACACTTTTATGACACCTATGTGCACAGGACTTGTGCCGGGACTTGTGTTGACATAACTGGTTACGATTGCACCGATTAATTAAGGCTATGTGTTGTCTGCTCACAAGGAAAAGGAGGACATTAAGAATTTTTCCCTGAGACAAGGCTGAAAAAAAGGACATGTTCTGGAAAAAGTGGACATGTGTCACCCTGGCTACTTGCACACTATGGAAAGGTTCCCTGCAAAACAAAGAGCTTTGCACCTCTTCTAACTATGCCGCTGCTTTGGTGAAAACCTTTTGTTTTCTATTGGGATTAGAGGGATTTTTTTCTATATGGATTAGGTTAAGGGAGTACAGGGAATCCTATAGGATGTAGAACATTTAGGAGCACAAAAGAAACCGCTCTTTACCTGGAGAAGTATTTCTGAAATTGTAATGCACATGCTTTTGAGCCTGACAAGGAAGAGAGCAGGATCCATCAAGTTTAAGATCTAAAACAATGGCCAGAAATAGCTTTTGCCTTCATTTTAGTACCTTGATGATTTCATATGGAACACAGAATGGATTTCACAGCACTGAACAGATGTAATGGAAATTGTGAAATCGATGAAGATGGCGCTATGTGCGCATGTGGAAGAGAAAACCTGGCACATTATGCTTGCTTATTCACCAGGGGCTTGATTTTCAAGTTGGCCAAACACTCTGGATTTCAATTGACACCCATGTCTGATAAGATACTGGCAGGCGATGCCTTGAAAGTGACCTGGAATTATACCATGGACGAGCTACTGAGCTCATTAGCACATTGCCTTTAGAAACACACACCTGGGTCACTTATAATATGGTTACATATCTGAGGATTTATTCTTTAGTTTACATAACATTTAAAAATACTGACACAGAGAATATTTAGAACAAAGCATGTAAAAATATAGGATTTTTAAAAATGTGTATTGTCTAGATCAGTGATTCTCAAACTTTTTTGTACTTGGACCCACTTTTGAGAATGACAATCTGTCAGGGTCCACCAAAATCACAGATCTTTAACATTTTCCCAAATGTAGTCACTTACCAAGGAAGCATCAAGATTAATGGGGATACACTTTGAAAGTGTCTTTGATTGCAGCCTCCTCACCATGTCTACCCAGAAGTAAGCCCCATTGTGTTAAACTTACTCCCAGGAAAGTGTCTTGGATTGAAGCCTAAGTAGACTTCATAGCATCATGCACAATGAATGCATGTTTTGAATTCAATTCCAGTGTTTTGTCATCATTTTTACATCCAGTTTTTTTAATATGAATATTAATATAATATTAAAAAATATCATTATTAAAAAACTATTATTTAGCTATTAATTTTTTTATTTTCTTGTAAACTGCTTTGTGAACTTTTCAGTTGAAAAGCGGTATATAAATACTGTAGATAGATTTTTTGGGTTCTGGAACCAATCGTCTGAGTTTCCATTATTTCCCTTCGCAAAATCCGCTTCACATAAAGCGTGTTTCACATAACAAGCATGCTTCTGGAATGAATTAAACTTGTTATATGAGGCATCACTGTACTTAAAATACTGAAATGAATGGGGTTTGAATTTCAAACCTGAAATTGGTTTGTGACCCATCTTTTGTTGTTGTTTTTTAGTTAAGTCATGTCTGACTTGTCGTGACCCTTGGTCTGCAGCATGCAAGGCCTCCCCCTTCTCCACTAGCTTCCAAAGTTTATCCAAATTCATGTTCATTACCTGGGTGACACTGTCTAACTATCTCATCCTCTACCGCCCCTTCTCCGCCTTCACATTTTTCCAGCATCAGGTTTGGTCTCAGTGCTGGTCTCAATCCTCTTTGGTTTAAATCTAGATCTGGTTCAGACTCTGGTTCAGACTCTGGTTCAGACTCTGAAAGTGCCTGGATTTGGCATTCTGAGATAACCCCACCATCATACCATTTGGAACAAGGGAAATCCTCTCATCTGTATACATGAAATAAATTGCATACTATTGCTAATAATATATTTTTTTTAAAAATCCAAACTGGGCTCTTTCAGTGTTCCTCCACTTTGCCTGATCTCTGATAAATTAGCATTCTCCCCCCCCTTCCCCACATAGTTCTGAGTAATGAAATTATTCTGTCTTCCAGATCTCCAGGGAGGTATTTTTCCCCCTGATAAACATCTCTCCTTTATATGTACTTAATAAAAAGGAGACAAGCGTCTATATACATTTAATTACAGGAGAACAGCTTTTGCCGAAATAATGAGATGATTTCAATTGAACCATTTCTCCAAAAGAAGTATTTTTAACCTTCATTTAAATTTAATTTACTCATCCTCACACAACCCCCCTTAAGCAGTTCTGCAACAAAGAAAAAAAGGGGAAGCCCATTGATCAAATATTTCTAAAATGTCAAATGCTATTTAATTGTAGGCTGGACCGCATTTGTTTTCAACAGTCTCTGCATTTGATCTCCTTTGTCTAGCTTTTGATCGTTCCTGAATTTGGCACCGTTGCCCTGATCCAGCAAGGGAGATCAATAGAATTGCTACCCTTGGAGAAAACTTTTCCCTGACATCAGCGTTAAAACACAAATTTGTAGGGGGAAAACAGCTTGGAGGTGAAAGGAGTTGTAATGGGAAAGCAACGGGTGGGGGAAAAATGTTAAGCAATTCACCCCAGATCTTCAGCCAACTTCTCCATTGAAAACCACACCCAAATGAAGTACAGAAGAACATAAGAATGGTCCTGCTGGATCATGCCAGAGGCCCATCTAGTCCAGCTTCCTGCATCTCATAGTGAACCATCAGATGCCTCAGGGAAAACACAAGAGAACTGCATCCTGATGCCCTCCTTTGCATCTGCCATCTGCTGCTTCTAAAACCATGAGGCGCGAGTATGTAACAGTATATGTACAGAGCATGAATATGTAAGTATGAGTATGAATCAGTGGTGGGCCTCAAGGGGTTCTCACAAATTCTATAGAACTCTTTGCTAATGAGCGCCTGGTTCTGAGAACTGGTTACTAATGGGACATAGAACCTGTTGTTAATTTAGCTTATTAGGACATAGAACCTGTTCTTAATTTATTTGACTCCTACCACGGGAATGTATGATGATTATGTGTAAACTCATCACATATATGGACCTTTTATACATCACATGTATGTAACATGTGATGGACCTTTCTTCCATAAATCTGTCTGTGGATACCAGATGCCCTGACCACATCCTTTGGCAAGGAGTTCCATAGATGAAACACCTGCTGGGTAAAGAAATATTTTCTTTTGTCTGCCTTAACTCTACCAACACTCAATACTAGTGGATGTTCCTTAATTCAGGTCTTGTGTAAGTGGGAAAAAGAACATTCCTCTATCCTCTCTAACCATGGGTGACCAGATGCCAAACGCAAAATCCCTGAAAGTGATTTCCTCCCCTACCAAACAGTGGGGAGGGGGGTCCACCATTCTGGATTTAAGTACTATTTCTCTTGGTTGTGGGCTTGGTGCACATGTAGAATGGTGTCTTTGTTCATCCAGTTCACATTTGATGCAACATGGAAGAAATGTTTGATGCAACGTTGGATGCAACGTGGCTGGTCTGTTGCAGAGACCTGTCACTGGACAATTTTTTTTCTACAAGCAGTTGTGTTCTCCCTGGGTGCTGCTGGATTCATGTGCTCTATTCCATCTTCTGTGGAAGCTCAGCAGAAGGGGGCACACACAAAGCCAGTAGTGGCCTCCACCCCCCCCCCCCCCGCGCTGAGGACAAACCTGGAAGTTAGTCTGTTATGTCTGGATTGTCTCCCAAGGAGGAGCACTGGTGCCTTAGAAGACCCTACTTCAGTCTCCAGAGGAGAACCCTTCAGAGAGAACCTATAAGAGATTTCATACAACATCACTGTCCCAGTAATCACTGCCCCAGACATTACTGAGGAAGTGTAGAACAAGTGACACATATCAGGTATGACACCAGTTCCAGCCAAAAAAATTAAAATCTTGGCATTTTCAAAAAATGTTGTATATCATTTGACATATAATTTTATGCAGAATGCAAACCACTTTGAAATATCATTATTCTTTAAAAAAACGTTGTAGTTAAAAACCCAGTGGGGTGAGACAATGGTTCACATCATACCCACCAGCTGGGGTATTGCTCCAACCACTCCATGGAAGGAGGTCCCTCTTGGAATAATGCACTGGCTTCCTGTTACAGGTGATGCAAACTCTAGTGACATCACTGTGTAATGCTGCAGCCCCAGGCACTGGAGCAGTTTGTTATAGCCCTGCTTCTCACTAGAAAATGTGGAGTGTTCAACAACGGGAAGATTGAAAGAACATAGCACTGCAGAAAAACTTTGTTTCTTGGACTTCAGATCAAAATCCTATGGAGCTTTAGGCTACAATCCAGAGTAACTACAGACCTTTTACACCGACGTAGTTATGGTGCCACCTATGGGAAACCTATGGAAAATGCATAGAGCAATCCAGAGTAAGTGCCTCTTACATCTTCCTGTAGTTACACTGGATTGTAGGATTAGACAGAATGATGCTACAATCCTATGCATACTTTTCTGTGAGTAAACCCATGGTATAATGCGAATGATCCTGGTATAATTAAAGCTGCTTTTTTGGGACAAATTTGGGTTCATATATTCTCCAGACCCAGCTATAGGAACCAGTGAGCAGGACATTTTCCCTGAGACATCGTCTCCTGCTGGGTGACAGCAATTGGAAGTACTTATGATGATTGTGATTAATTTCATTAGCGCTCGTTTCTCTCTAATACTTCTCTCTTTCTCTCTCTCCATCTTGGAGGGTAGATAATTTTTTTCTTGGCAAGTAAATTCAGGGTGACAGTTTAATAGGTTCAGACATGCTTAGATCTAAAATGAGACTGTAATATTAATATACTATTGACCAGTTATGGATTAAGCAAACTGGGGGCACCGTAAAGCAAATGACTTCAGCGGGATGAGTTAATGTGTTAAGTGGTTCCCATGCAATGATTAAAAATGTTCTTCATTTACTTGGAAATTAATAGGTTCTTCAAATGAATCTAATAAAACGGGCTTATGGTATGCTGAAGATGTGGCTTTGTATTTGATGGGAAAGTGGTTGACCTGCTCTGATTCAGATGCTTCTATACTGGGTGTTGCAATCAGTTTAAAAAAAAACTAAGGATGAGGTTTGAGTTATGAAATACATGGGGCAATAATATGTTCAGTCTTGCTTCCCCCAACCCTTGGAATGTACTTTATTCTAAGTTTTGGCACTGGTCTCTTGTGAATTTCCTGCCCTGTATAATTTAATGAGAAGCTGTTTTACCCAGAGTCAAACCATTGGTTCATCAACACAAGTATTATTTAGTGTGGCTGGCAGTGGCTCTGCAGGGTTTCCCGCTGGGGTCTAAGAACATGCAAAAGGACGTATTGCCTTATCCAATGTGTGATTTATCTGTGGAACTCCTTGGCTGCAATCCTAAACACACTTTCCTGGAAGTAGGCCTCACTGAATATAATAGGACTTACTTCTGAGTAGACATGCTTAGGATTGCACTTTAGCATAGTCACAGGATGTGGTGGTGGAACCTGCCTTAGATACCAAGGAAAGGGGATTGGACAGATTTATGGAGGAAAAGCCCATCACAGGTTACAAGCCACAAACTCTTGGTACTAGAGGTAGGTTACATGCAGCGATGGGCTCCAAAGAAATTAAGAACCGGTTCTCTGCCCATCTGGCAGCCACTTTTAAATGGCTATTTTTAAACTTTATATGTCCTATCTCTTGTTAACAACCGGTTCTATAGAGTAGGTGCGAACCTGCTGGAGCCCACCACGGGTTACATGTATCTCTCTCTTGAGTGCACCCAGGGACAACTGGTAGACCACTGTGTGTTACAGGAAGCTGGACTAGATGGGCCTTTGGCCTGATCCAGCCTGCAAAATGGGAAAAGGGGTCAGAAGTATCCCAAAGCCTGAAACCCACATGACGGATCAATTTTCTTTGTTTTGGCAGGTTACAAGTACAGCAAAGCCAAAGTGCTTAAATTTGGGACTTTGATGAACGTTGGAACACTCCAGAAGTGCAATGTTCCTAAGGGCACAATCTTAAACAATTTAGGCTGGCCTAACTCACCTGGCATATCTTTCCATGGCGGTGTGGGGAGGTCAGCGTATACCTGTGCACTGGTCTAACCCCCAGGAATGGGGCAGAAGTGTGATACCTCCAGGTCAACATAGGACTTATGCCAGGGTTTATGCTGGCCTAACTGGAGATTAGGGTTGCAGCCCTAGATTCTGATGTCTTTTGGATTTGGTTCCACTTGAATTCAAGTTGGAAATTTAATATTCAGGTGGCAGAACTGATTCCAAACTGCTTCCAAATTCCACCACCAGAGTCATTCCATAGTGCTTAAAATACCATAATTTAATTAGATGCTTCTTCTAAGACTTATGTTCCCTGATACCTGCCGGGAAACTCCTTCAGTAAGTTGTTTTGTTCACAGAGAAAAAAATATGTTTTAACCGTTCTTGAACCACCATATTTCAGTGTTGATGTGCCACATAATCAGAGAGCTAATAGAGATAACTGTAGCATGGGAAGAATGAAGTATTCATCATATTTGCAAGACCGAGACAGAGAAAATAATTGGTTATGAGCTGTACTGAACTGAAATGTAGCCATCATTTATATGCAGTTCTTTTGCCCCTAGGAGTAATTGTGCTGGAAAGTTTTCAAAGTGTTTCTTTACGAAGCAGGTAGAAAAATTACAAATGGGATCCTGGAAAGCTTTCTTTTGGATGTTATCCAGTAATATCATTACTTGTATGTTTCACGTTTTGCAAAAGATGGAGCTAGAACTTCCTTCTAGATCATACATTACATCAAAACATAATATTTCATTGAGTGGAATTTGCTTTTTTCTGTTAACACTAACTGGAATTTGTGTCTATAAAATAAGACTGCTCCAAATAAGACTGATCAAAAAGTAGTCACATCCATAGCATGTTTGTTTATTATATTTGTTTAGGGGTTTCCCAATAATTGTGTTCCCCTAAATAAGGAACAGTTGAGATAGAAATGTACAAGATCTCTCAGGTAGTGAGGGTGTAGTGTCAACAGTGGTCCCTTGCTCAGAGAGGTCCGGGAAGCATGGAGTTAAAACCAGGACTTTAGACTGCAGTGAGTGTGCTGCACTGTTGCATCCACTTGGAGCAGTCCACTTGTTCAAACTTATGTCCACTTTTTCCAGGATATGTCCTCTTTTTTAACTTTAAGTCCTGGGGAAAAAAAATTTATGACACAGAAGAGAATTCTCAAGTTATGGATCAACTTTCCCAGGGGAAAACTCCGCAAATCATGCACCATTTCCAATACCAACTTTAAAAGTTTAAAAAAAAGCTGGCTCACCAAGACCAAACCTTTGCCAACTCTGACTTTATGAATTCCTGAATGTTCCCTCCTCCCACATGATGTCATGTTGGAAATTCCAGGAGGCTTCTGCTGAAATCTCCAGGATGGAGACTCCTGGCCAATTCTGGAGGCTTGGCAGCCCCAACAGCCTTGATTGCCAGGTGTTTGTTTCCATGTTCGTACAAGTCCAGGAAGGCAACAGGTTTATGGATACCCTGGTGTGCTTTCATGCAGGACTTGCGTTTGGCCTGGAGGATCACAAGCTGTGCTCATCTGCTACAGGATTTCTCCATCCATCAGGTCCAGTTAGAAAAGTTGGAGATTTGCCCTTATTAATTCAAAATAATCAGAGTTCATTTTCTTTCTTAAAAGGTATTTGTACAGAGATATCTTGAGGATTTATTGTGAATAAATTGCAAACCTTTAAGCATGGGTGCCCAAACCACAGCCTGGGGGACAGGTGTAGCCTTCCTTGAGCCTCCATGTCGCCTGCAGCAAGCCACCTTGATCTGGCTCATGGATGAGCCCCTCTCTAGAGGGTATTCTTGGGGGCTGGGGAGGCTACACATATAGGGTTGCCATATGCCCCAGAAAACCGGGACTGTTACACTTTGGGGGGATTGTGTTCACATACTGGCAAGTTTGACAGGGAGTCCTGTACTGCGGAAGAGAATTATGGCAACGCTATACATGCAAGTGTGAATGTGCTTATGAACTGGTTTGAAAATCTCCCCTACTCACTGGGTTTGCAAGTGCTTATGAACTGGTTTGAATTCATTCGTTTTTGTAAGGTCTATTTCTAATATATTCATTCATGTAAATTTATGTAAATTTATTCAAATTTGAAATGTAAATCTTTTTTTCCAGTCCCTGACACAGTGTCAGTAATGTTGCACAGTGTCACACTGATGTTTGCACGCCCCTGCTTTAGAGTATGGTAGATAAATTGAGATTCTGCACAAGCAGCTCCCATACATCTTGCTGAGAACAGGGAAAGTTGGAGACATCTGTGATGAAAGAGTTTTCAGGTGGGCAGACCCATTTTCTTTCATGCCAGGCTGGAGGCTGAGTAGATGAGAGGAAGCAATGCCCATGAACTCACCTAAATAGTATGTTCCATTTCATATTATAAGGAGTATGATTGTTGGATCACACCAATTAACTCCTCACTGGAATGCCTGTGGCTGGTTTGAACCAAGCAGAGAACATGAATCTTCTTTTTTCCCAGGTCTTCAGCTGAGGTTGGCAAAACTTAACTGAAGGTAAGTTAAATGTACCTCCGGGCACTATTTTTTGCCAAGCCTGAAATGGAACTGCCCACCCGAGGACTCAAAAAGCCGCTCCTTTAAACAGTAGGAAGGGAAGAGCAGAAGTTGCCACTGGCAAAACTTTGCAAATGCGACTTCTCACTTGGAAAGGTGGAAAGATTGGATTTCCTTAGCATTTTTTTTAATGAACCAAAATGCGCAGCCTGATGGCTTGACGCTAACAGGCACGTACACAAAAATGATTTAATGATATGTCGATGTCTTTGATTTTTAACCAGTATTTTTACCTGCCCCATTCCACTAGTGATAACAGGTTAAAACTCAAATATTTAAAAATGGCCATGCTTTCATGCCACCCTAAAACATCTGGCAGTCCAAAATGTTGATAGGATTGGGCTAAAGGGCAAGCAGACCAAATGTTCTTGAATGATCGGCCAGAAATCTTCAATGAATTCAACAGATCCAGCCCTCCTGACTCCTTAGATGGCATATACAGGGTGCCCGCACAGTGCCCAATGATGTGCCAGCATCTGTTCCTCAGCCTGTCAAATGTTGTAGCTCAGCATGGTCCTTCCCTCTACATTTCCTCTTCTTCTGTCTTCCTCCTTTTTACCCAATCCAGAAAGTAGAAAGAGGAGAAGGAGGAGCTGAAGCTTGTAGTTGGGCAGAGATGGGCATCCTCTGCCAACCTGCTGCCTGAACGAACCCTATCAGTTGGCCCAGTGATGGGATTCAAATAAATTAACAATAGGCTCTGTGTCATAATAACCTAAATTATCAACAGGTTCTATGTCCATAGAAAAAGTTCTTTGCCCCATTAGTAACCAGTTTTCAGAACCAGGAGCTCATTAGCAAAGGGTTCTATAGAACCTGTGAGAACCCCCTGAAGCCCACCACTGCTGGCCACATGGAAGTGTATTCATGATTTATATCACACTGAGAACAAATTTATCACAGAGCTTGAATTTTCTGATGTATGCAAGCAGGATTAATGGGTCACACCACATCTAGCTTCTCTTGATCTCAGGTCTACTAAGCATCTGCAGAAAAAAACCAGAACTTTTTGAAAGAATGAAAGGCCTAGATGGCATAGATTAGAACCTCCTTATGACCTCTTGCCCCACAGAAACTGTGAGGTTGTTTCTGAGAAACAGAAACTGTGAAGTTTCTGAGCATCACCAGTCAGTATAAGTAATAGTGTTTCATCTTCTTTCATTTGGGTGCCCTAATCCCCTCTTGGTATATGGCACAAATCCCTTGGGCCAGCCTAGGAATATCATAAAAGTGCCACGATGAGGGGAGATCTACTGGTATATAGGCATGTGCTGGATTCCCTGCACCAACACATAGGGTGAGTTTGTATTAGCTAAGATGGCCAACACCCTTTTAATGTCACTTGTATGACCCACACCCCTCTAGTGATGCTGCTGCCTGGAGCAATTGATGCAATCATGGAACAGACATGCACCGGCCTCATCGCACCATCACAGGAACGGGGAGATGAGTGAGTTGCACTGGCCTAAATGGATGCAGGAAGCTGATCTAGATGGGCTTTTGGTTCTTTGCTTTAAGATCCTGCCAACTATGGCATTATCCTAATGCAGCAACACTTTTCTTTGAGACAGAAATAAAGCATCATGCTTTCCTTTGGTAAGACTTAGTGGTGAAGGACATGGCTTGATCTCCCTCATAAGCTTAGGAATTGAGGCTTTACTAATGGCTGGAAATTGAATAAGCATGCATGGCTAATTTTGAAGGGGAGCTGGCCAACTTTCCTTTGCTTCACTTGTTAGTTTTTAAGGCAGTGCAAGGTCAATTAAAACCATGTATATAGGTTATTGTGCAGAACGGAATTGCTCATCTTTTGTTGCATAATAAAAGGTTAAAGAAAGTGAGCGGTGCAAATCTTCTTTGCATTTAAAGGGATATGTAATCACTCGGGGATGCATGATATTACCTGCCCCTAAAGCACTCATGGGATTCAGCTGTTGTGGATAATAACATTTTCATGGATCGTTCATTTGCTTTCAGTGTCGAGCTGATGTTGTTTCATGTTGGTGCCTCAGCCACAGCAAATTGCAACTCCTGTCCTATCATATGAATATAAGACCATCCTCTCTCTACTCCCATCTGCTTACTCTCTAAGCCAAGATCTGTGTAGACCCATTTGGGTTGTTGCAGCCCTACCCTGGGGAAGGGGGAAAGGTTCCCTTTCTCCGTGATAGGTCAGTAGCAGCCTTGATCCTTGAGCTAGTTTCAGAGCAGGCTGAGCTAGCCTGCCTGATCTAGTGCAAGTCCATTTCAAAGATGAAATGGACATGTTAGATGATAGCTACCTAAATAAATATATATAATAGCTAAATATGAGGTGCAAATACAGGCATCCCCCACTTTTGGATGAGTTATGGACTGGAGCACCATCCAAAAGTTGAAAAGTAGAACCCAGTCTTTTCAGATTGCAAATGCAATATGGCCACCAAAAAGACATAAATATCACTTGACTTGCAAAACCCTAAATGGCACATATTTATTAACCCATAACCAAAATACATGTCAAATTATAGTAAAGTGAACAAAAGCTTGTGTGGGCCATGAATACCTTATGTATTTGAATGATGGTTATTTACTGAAAACGTCATAACGAAATGCCAAAAACAGTTTGATCACCATGTCATATGAAAATCAACATCAGGGAAGACAACATCAGGGAAGACCAGCAGTGAGAGGTTGAAAGAGTGGAGCATGTGTTGAATGAATGAATCCTGGGTATAACTGAATGGTATTGAAAGAGTTGAACCATCAGAAAACAAACCATCAGAATTTGGGGGATGCCTCCTTGTTCTGCTTTCAAGCATCATGGAGAGAACCTTGCTTTCAACTCTGACCTTATCCTCTTGTATATCGTTGACTGTGTCCAGCAGTACAAATTCTGAAACAAATCAAGCTGAAGTCTTCAAGGTCCCCAGCTTCTCTGTTTCATCTGCCACATCAACTGATGAATAATACTCAAGCACATTAAGTAACCATAGTGTAGCTTCTAATGGATCCCATGATGCCAAAAAGGTCCTCAACACACTCCATTGATAATGAAATGCTTGCATAATATCCATCTCTTGAAGTTGATAGATATTAGTTGACATATGGTTAGGACAGCTAGTTAAAACGTCTGCTAGGGGTATGGAGATAAGGTTAATTCTTAAAGGCATTATCACTCTGGCACTGCATTGGGAGGGGATAGGAAATTAATTTACATTCCAGATTAGAATAAATTTTACATAAATGAATATATTAGCGATGGAACTTGTATGAATGAATGTATTTTACCAAACGATGCACATGAAAAACTATAATATTGGCATGTAGAACAACATGAGAACTATGAACTGTTTGCCACTCATCTCTTTCACTGTGATAACATACAGACCAAGACGGAAACATATAAAGACATAAGTTGTTCGGAGGCAATGGGGGTTATAATAATGCCTATCGGCCAGCATGGAGTCCAGCAGTCTGATGAACCAGTGGCTTCTTGAAAACTGGGAAGTGTCTGCAGGCTGAATTGGGAGTCCATGCGAGCCTTAAATGACGCCTGGGCCTGGGTTTACCCACCCTTGATATAAATGGAGTTACTAAGAAGGAGGTATAGTGGGTTTCAGTAGGCAAGAAGCAGACCAGCATTGCTACAATAGCATTTATTGACTCAAACTGGAATTGAGGAACAGCAACCAAATGCCTGTAATTTATACTCTAGGCCAGTGGTTCTCAATCTTCCTAATGCTGTGACCCCTTTATAAGTTCCTCATGTTGTGGGGACCCCCAACTATAAAATTATTTTTGTTGCTACTGCTGCAGTGCTATGCACCCTTTCCTGGGAGTAAACCTCACTGAACTCAATGGGAATGACTTCTGAGTACACATGCATAGAATTGGGCTCTAACCCTACAATCCAGAGTAACTACGGGAGCACATAAGAGACTTTATGTGTACCCATAGTTGCTGCACTATGTAGTGAAAACCTATGGGAAATTCATATTGCAATCCAGAGCAAATTGTTCTTACACAGGAGCAAGGACTCAACATAGTTACTCTGGATTGCGCCCTAAGACTGCAATCCTAGCACTTTCCTGGGAGAAAGCCCCATTCACAATCATGGGACTGACTTCTGAGTAGACATGCATACAACTGGATTCTAAGACTGCAGTCCTAGCACTTTCCTGGAAGTAAGCCCCACGCACTACCATGGGACTGACTTCTGAGGAGACCTCCATAGGATTGGGATCTCAGGCAGCAGAGCCAGCCACTGTTTCCTGGGACTAAGGGTGCAATCCAGAGTAACTACGGGAAGTCCTTGCTCCAGAGTAAGAACAAGTTACTCTGGATTGCAATGTGAATTTCCCATAGGTTTCCAGTAGGTGGTGCAGTAACTACGGGTGCACATAATGTCTCTTACGTGCTCCCGTAGTTACTCTGGATTGTAGCCTAAGTCCTATTCACTATCATGGGACTGACTTCTGAGTAGACATACATAATTTCATCCAACTTTCCCCATAAAGGTCTTATAGATGCTTCAGCCTCAGGATCACATTACCTTGCACTGTTATAATCAATGCAGAGAGGAGGTTTTGGAAGCATGGGAATGCATGCTCACTTTACCTTTAGCGAAATAGTGTAATGCACAAGACAATGTTGTGTCTGCTTTTGGAAGACAAGGACTGAACCTTCTGCATCACTGCCATGCCTGAACATCAGGGGTGTCCCTAGGGTTTGCGTCATCCTATGTGGG
The DNA here is from genome assembly GCA_030015325.1 of Cryptoblepharus egeriae. Lineage (NCBI taxonomy): Eukaryota > Metazoa > Chordata > Lepidosauria > Squamata > Scincidae > Cryptoblepharus > Cryptoblepharus egeriae. Next base: position 258,975,253 of record JAREYC010000001.1, read on the forward strand.
AGGCCAGTGCGTCACCCCCATACATTGGGTAGGGCAACAATAGGAAAGGTGGGCATGGTTATGTGCCATTCAATAATTCCTTTACAAGAAAATTGTTATCTAATTCCCTCAGCACATATATGTGCACTGATAAAACATTGCAAGAAAGTTACTGTGATGTTAATATGTAGAACTGCGTTGAATTCTGTCAGGTATTGTATTCTGATGTCCACATTATAAGTGGCACATTGGTAAAACTACACAAACTAATATTAGACTGCATGTATGTACACCGTACTATCACATCACATGTGTTTTTCTCCATGTTTTATGAATGCACATGGGTACATATGTCCAGATAAAACACCACACAAAAAGCATTTTGCTTCCTGCATATGATACGATTGACTACTTTTTTGTAGTATTAAAAAAAGGAGGAACATGAGGAAGAGAAGGAACTGAACGCAGTGGCATATGGCTTATGGACTGAGGTTGTTCAAAATTCAGACTATAAATGGAGGCTCAGTGAAGTTCCTAATCCATCAGTACCACCTTGAAAATAACCAGATAATGCAGAGTCATAGCTATTGGCTCTATGAACCTCTATTTATACCTCAGTGAGAACAGAACAGGAGTTAAAGCACACTGAGGATTTATAATTGCCTGCGTGAGCATAGTCTCAGAGAAAATAATTGTGTACATTATCCCTACCTGTGCCTATTGAATTACTCTTCAGTGTGCCATTTGTTGTGATGTTCTGCTGATCAGCCAGGTATCTGGAAGCGCAACGATAGGCAAGGTGCATCCTTGAGTTGCTGCACACATAATAAATGCAGAACAGACCGGGCAAGTTGACAAGGCAGGCCAAAGAGCTGATCATCTCCTTGAACCCTCTTGGGATGATGAAACAGAAGGGAAGAGCCATGGGAGCTGAAAATAAACTTGCCCAGAAAGAAAGCAACTTGGAAAGAGAGAGAACACAAGATTTAATTAGAGCCAAGGACACTCTGAGGCTGAAATTGTGCCGGAAACTCAGCAGGAGGCAGGAAATTGGCTTAGTGGAGGATCAAGAAAACCAGCAAATTACCAGGGATGTGTCCTGGCACATTGGATCAATGGCAAGAGCAAGATTCAATTCCAGCCATCATAAAACCAATGTGGAAAACAGATGATAGTAAGCGATTGCTTTGGCAGAACTTGCTTCCGAACAAATACCTCTCTTCTCTTTTTCATTATTTTTTAGTGGAAGGGATTGCACGGGGAGCTTTGTGGTTAGACCAAAAGCTTGGTATTTATTAAAACAGCCTTGTAAATGTCTGTATCATGGTTTAGTTAGAAAACTCTTGCATTTTTCCCCCTCCATCCAGGGGTATGAATTGCCAAAGTATTTCCAAAGTTTCTCTTCTGTGGGCTCATGATCAAGATGTAAAGATGGATACAGAGGATATTGTTCCTTCATTCTTCAGTCAGTCTCTCTCTCTCTCTCTCTCTCTCTCTCTCTCTCTCTCTCTCTCTCTCTCTCCAATCCTAAGAGCACTTTCCTGGGAGTAATGCCCCATTGAACACAATGGAACTTCTTATTAGATGCAGATAGGATTGTACTTTTTCACTCTATGTAAGTATGTATCAGCCAAACAAACTAAGAGATGTTACAGACAATAAATAAAGAGGCTCTGCTTACATTTTGATTAATATCTTGGGTGGGAGGAAAAGGAAAATTTAATTTCATTTGTGGTTCAATGAATATTTCAATACCCTACTAGAGTAGTTCCCAAATGTTTTAGTACAAGACCCACTTTTTTAGAATGATACTCTGTCAGGACCCACCAGAAGTGATATCATGGCCAGATCTCACATCATAAAGCAGGAAAAAAATTTTAACACCCTTCTTATGGCAAACTCAATTCAGTCAGTTAATTAAATGTTAGCAAAAACTATTAAGTTCAGAAATTTATTTTTAAAAATCCTAACTTTCCTAGTTATTTACTTGCAAATACATGCTTTCAAACTGTTATGTTGGCAGAAGCTTGGCAAGGAATGGGAGCTCACACCATCTTGTAGCATTTAGGTATTGAATCCTGGGTTGGCAGATGACAGGCATAGCAGGCATAGATAGGCATAGACAGGCATAGCAGGCATAGCAGTCATAGGCATAGATTCCGGCTGGAAATCCGGAAAAAATTCCTGACGGTGAGGGCGGTTCGGCAGTGGAACAGATTGCCAAGGGAGGTGGTGGACTCTCCCTTACTGGGGATCTTCAAGCAGAGGCTCGATGAGCACCTGTTGGAGATGCTCTAGGGGGAATTCCTGCTGCATGCAGGGGGTTGGACTGGATGACCTACTAGGTCCCTTCCAACTCTATGATTCTATGATTCTATGATCTTAGGCTGCAATCCTAAAACGCCTGAGAGTAAGACATGGGCTGAAATCCTAAAGACACTTTCCTGGGAGTAAGATTCATTGAACAGAATGGGGCTTACTTTTGAATAGACATGGTTAGGCTTGTGCTGATTTTGCACAAAATGGGGCTTACTTTTGAGTAGACATGTTTAGGATTATACTGTTAACCACATGAGGAAGCTTTGGAAATGGTGCAGGTTTGTTGAATTTTTAAGTCTCTTTATAAGGGCCGCTAACTTCTTTGTGATCTTCGACAGACTTCCTCTCTCCTTAAAAAAAATAAAATTAGGTAGACCATGACCTGTTGTCTTGATTTCCCCTGGGTAGAGTAATTCAGCCATTTCCCATGTCTCAGAAATGTTGCACGCTGTGGGGAGAGGTAGAACATGCATTGAAGATTATGAAGTGTTTCGAACACAACCTGAACTTCAAGTGAACTTACATTCAGCTTCAAGTTTTTCTTCTTTAAAAGAAGTTTGATCATTTGTTTCCTTTCATCCCTCATTTTTAAGTCTGCCTTTTGGGGTTTGGGAGTGTTGTAAGGATTAATCTCACAGGAAAGGATGAGATCATGGTATTTTTCAGCTTATTCCGAAACTGGAAATACCAGAAGTCTCTAAGGGGCTCTATTTTGGAGAAATTTCCAAGCCAGAGCTTTGGTGAGTTGGAATAAGGGTCAGCTTTTTTGGATGCTTTCTGAATCCTGTGTCATTTGCTTGCACATCTAAAAAATATTTTAAAGAGGGAATTTCAGCTTGTGAAGTGTAAGATGAGAAGCTGCACCTCCTGAAATTCCCTCCTTTAAAGGTCCAGGAGCCCTGAGATTAAAAGTTTGGAGACCCTGGACTATGGTAATGGAGAGTGGGGTTGAGCTAACAAAAGTCAACTGTCCCACCAACTGCCACTTATCCAGTTCTTCCCTGTTTGGAAAGGGAATCATTAAATGTTTTCTTGGCTCCATTGAGGAGCTGCTAGTCCTGCATTGTCAGGAGTCAGGTGGGATGGTGGGTACACTCCACAATATGAACTTGTGGCTTCAACATGCTAAGGCTCCTTTAAATCAATGGATCAGTGTGATCATTCTGGCCGTAAATCATCTGGGCACATGTTGCAAGCGAGGTTTCCCACAAGCAGTGGAGCCAAAATTCCCTGCTCTGAAGTATGTGGTGAGCTGGGGAGGGCATCAGCCTCACCACAACCTGGTCAATATCTAGGAATTTCCATTAAGAAGTTTTTTTTCAAGTTTCAGCAGGAACAACTTGAAGAACATGATTGATCCATTCTGGCTATGCTTCCCTTGCCCCTCTTGTCAATGTGGTTTATGGAGGAAAAAAGTCAATAATTTATTGCCATTTGTTTGAAATAAGATAGATCTTCATTCTGTTTTATAACCTCTTCCGTTAAGTTGCCAAAGTATAATTCAGCAGGGTGCATTATTTGCAATGCATCAATATATAAGCACTTGAGGACCTGGCTCTGTCCTGCATCTGTAACATCAGGCATTGATATATTCTCTGTCGTCCCCTTATCCCCCCTTATATAGCTGCAGCGGAGATGATGTATTCAGAGGGTAAGGGGTGGGAATCACCTGTCTCTCCCCTTCAGCTCTTTCAATTCCACAGCAGGCAAATGACGCACATGGTATAATTATATGGAGAGAAGGTTATTTGATGTTTAATTTTGCCTCGACAAACACACTTGCTTCCTAAGCAGCATTTTAGTCCTATCAGTATCGTCCTAATAGCTAGAGTTCTTTAATTACTGATAATTAGTATTTTCGCAGAGCCATTAGCAAACAATTCCTGAAGTGCCTATAGTAATTACATATGTAAATAGTTATGAAAGAAAAATGTGCATGGTGTAATGAAGTGAATGGGGTTGGAGTATGTGGAGAAAGGAAGGTCAGGGCTTAATGGCTACAACAAACAACCAAAGGAACTAAATGGATGTCCATCGCTCATCCTTGCAACGTAAGCTGTCAAGTGCGGTTGTTTGTTGTTTGTTTATTTGTTTGTTTGAAGCCTTCAGAGGCCACCTGTCCAAAAGCCAATTGCTCGAGGCAGCTTGCAAAAATAAAAATAACCAATTACTATTTGAATGATGAAAACTGGTCCAGAATAAATAAATACAAACAGCGAGCCGTGAATACAGATCATTAAAACAGCAGAAGATGATTCACAGCCTTCATTTGGAACATCAAAGAGTAATGACTGAAAAGAGAAACGTGATCAAAATTTGGGAAACTTTCCTCTCTTTGCAAGCCCAACCAGGTGATTTGGTTGGATGCAGGTGATTTGGTAAAATCCTCATAAACCACAAGAGATGGCTGGTGAAGGGTTGCCATATGTCTTAAAAATAAGGACAATCTGGATTTTTGGGGACTGTGTTCACATACTGTGGGCTGTGGGTGGCACAAGTGGTTAAGACACTGTGCCTGTTAACCAGCAGGTCAGGGTTCGAGACCCGGATCGATCCCCACAAGACAGAGTGAGCTCCTGTCCTTAGCCCAGATCTGCGACTTAGCTGGAACCAACCGTATAGGCTCTGCCTTTCCATTGGATTATTTCAGTAGTATGGAGAGGGGGGATTTGCTGCTTGGGTAATAGCCTATCCTCCATATCAAATCTACATAGGCCTTCGTGCTTCACATGCAGCATCAAGCACGATACTATAGTCTTTCAAGACTGATGGATGCCAAGTTCACATACTGGCAAATGGGACAGAGGGTCTTGTCCCAATTTTATGGAAGAGACAGACATCCTTGTGCTCATCTGCTGGAAAAGAGTAAGTAGCCCAATCATATCCCATTCTGCCCCACAGAATGTAACAGTAGTGGCACTAGGGGCGGTTTAGGGGTGAGATCACCCTCTACATCTATGTGTGCAGTTGTACCTGCTGAAATTCTACTTCTACAGTTGTTAAAGATAACAAAACCCTAAAGTTGAAAAGTTTTTCATCCCATTCTATTTTTTACATTTGTTAAACTTTTTTAAACATTTGTAGCCATTTTTGCAGCTTTGCATTGCTATTCTATGCTTTGCTATTAATTTACTTTTACTGAGTATTTCTTTTTACGTTTGCAGCCACTCTTTGGAAATGGATGAACAAAAAATAATGTTTTCCATATATGGTCCATTTGACCCCAATGTATGGTCCAGTTGTCAGCCTCTGCATGGATTGCAGAGACTTCAAAATATTGAACATTTCCCCCTCTAGTATTTTCTGTGCCGCAGAAGGATAAAATGGGAAAATAAAAAGGGGAACAGCCTCTGCAGTGGCAACTCCTGCTCCATCCCCCCGACAGTTCGCATTGCATATTCCATTAGTATAAATTATTCAAATGAACTGGTCTTTTACAAGGAAGGGTCTGCAGACCTATTTGGAATTAATCCTTTCATTCCATTATGAAGTAATAAACCTTTACGTTTCAGAGAACGAACCAGGGAGAAGGAACACTCTATTCACCTGTGCCACTGAGTTTCGGAATCAATATATTTCAAGAGTTGACAATAAACGCAGATTCTGTTCCCCTTCATCTCTCTCGCTGGTGCGTCCTCAGTAACTGCATCCATATTCATCAGGCCTGTTGGCGTGCAAGGCAGCAGATACCTATCTACTGTTTCTCCAGGAACTCCTGTTTACAATATCTCAAGCCGATAGCATCAGACTGAATAAATGGACTTGCTAAGAGATTACGGCATAACTTTACATTGATGTGCAGGACCCTCCTCTCTTGATTTCAGCCTCCTGATTGGCATCTGTCAATTTTATAGCAGTCGCCAGTTAATCCGAGGGATGTGGCAGCCTCCTTAATGTCTGGATCATAGCTGGGCTAATCCCCCTCTTGCAGGAAACTGGCAGGCAGATCAGATTCACATTTAGCTAATTCAGGACTCTGCTCTCTTCTGAATGGTGGGCTCTTCCCACTCCCCAAATCAATGCTTTGTTGGCTTATGACAAATATACTGGTGAAGGTCAGAAAGAGATTGGGAGTGGAGAACTAGCAAAGATCCCTGTTGTTTTTTGCAATGCATCCTCTGATAGTGAAGTTTGCTTTAAAAAAATAATCTCAGAGGGTATAACTTTAGGTGAAGTGTTTCCCAGTATTTTAGAGCCTGGCAATATAATTTGCATTTGGTACACAGCAGGATTTCTTTGCAAGCTCCGATTACTCACAGTGGATCTTGTTAGAGATGAGAACAGCAAGAAATGGATTTTAAAATGTCTAGCAGAGATTTGGACCACTTTAGAAAACAGGCATTTTCCAAACTGTTACCCAAAGAATCTGTGCTTCCTAATGATATTCCAAGCCTCATTCATTCATTCATTCATTCATTCATTCATTCATTCTTTCTTTCTTTCTTTCTTTCTTTCTTTCTTTCTTTTCTTTCTTTCTTTCTTTCTTTCGTTGTATATGTTTACTATTAACAGCCTGCAGCTGACACTTGCGGAGGTACAATATAACAATATTCATCAAATCCTCCTCCTTTCCAGCACATCAGCTACCCTTTTGCCACTTCTCAGTGGCCAGTGGCACTGCCACAGTTTGTGTCATGTAGTGCAGGATCCTAGCACATCCCCTACTGTGTATGCGCCAACCTTGACACATTTGTAGTCTCTGAAACTAGCCACCTTGAGTAACGCAGGATGGCTGACTTTAGAGATGCACTGCATATGTGCCAAGGTAGGCGCATGCTCAGTGCAGGAGGGGATGTCTAGGAGTAACTCAGGGCAGCTGGCTTCAGAGGTGCACTTCACATGTGCCAAGGTTGGCTCATGCACAGCTCAGATTCCTCTGCTCTAAGTAGGAGCAGACTGTTCTTCCTTGGAGCAGAGGAACCTGAGTGCTATGCGCACTCAGCACAGAGTGCACAGACTGCTCTGCTCTGTGGAGGGGCAGCTGATCCTCCTTGGAACAGAGCAGTCTTAGCCTACTGTGCAATCTGGGAAACTCCAGACATGCGCAGTAGGCTCAGACCGCCCTGAGCTCACTGTGCATGCCTGGAACTTCTGGGCATGCGGACTAACCCTACAATCCAGAGTAACTATGGGAGCACGTAAGAGACATTACGCGTACCCGTAGTTACTGCACCACCTAGTGAAAACCTATGGGAAATTCATATTGCAATCCAGAGCAAATTGTTCTTACACTGGAGCAAGGACTCCCCGTAGTTACTCTGGATTGCACCCTCAGTGTGAAGTGCTCAGACAGCTCCTTTTTGAAGAGGGGCATGCTTCTCCTTGGAGTGCAGCAGTCTAAGTGCAGAGCTGCCAGCGGAGTGCCAAACTCCTCTGTAGCGTCACCCCTCTGACGCATGTCACCAAGTGCAGCCGGCACCAACCGCACTACCCTAAGTAATACCCCTGTCAGTGGCACTCCTCATCTGACCCCCCTCAACTGCCCTTTTGCCACCTCTCTCCTCAATGGCTCTTCTTAATTGCCCCTAGAGACTCTTCTCAGCCTGATCTATTATCAGTTGACATTTGGAATGTTGATTGTTTCCTCTCCTCGGTCTGCTTGATTGACATGGAATTTTGGCCAGAAAATGTGGATACCCTTACACACAAGGCGTTTGAAGGTGTCCCATCTGGATGGCAGTAGGAACAAACTGATTGCCAATGGTGTAATGGAAGCCTGCAATCGCTTTGCGATGATGACGAGATGATGAAATAACGAGCTTCCTGTGGGCAGACCAGTTTAAGCGAAAGTGGAAGAGAAGGCCTAAATATTTGAAGGTTGGGACTTGTTCAAAAGTAAGATGGCCACCATTGGGGACCAAGATTTTGAAAATCCAGAGTAACTTTATGTGCACAAGTAGTTACTGCACCATCTAGTGAAAACCGATGGGAAATTCATATTGGAATCCAGAGTAAGTTGTTCTTACACCAGAGCAAGGACTCCCTGTAGTTACTATGGTTTTTGCCCTAAGACGTTGGTTTTGTCAGAACTGATGACCAAATCATAGGACAAACAATAATCCTGAAAGATGGCAAGGAAGTGACGGAGACCGGATCTAGTTAATGTAAGAAGGACCACATCACCAGCATAAAGTAGGAGGGGAATAGGTACACCATTTAAGGAAGGGGGGCAACCTGTTGGTTAGAGAAATAGGAGGGGAGGTCAATTAGAAAAAGGTTGAATAACATGGGGGCAAGGACACATCCTTGACGGACTCCCTTGCGATAGAGATACTATCCGATAAGGGGCCTAAAATACCAGAACGGACCCTACATGAGTTGGATGCATCTCATGGATGCTTTCCCCCATATGTTTCAAGTCTATCTGGGTGGACCCTGCTCTTTGGTCCACCATTGACACTCATTTGATTGAGTTTCATGAGCTTTGTGTGGTGGCTCTGAGGCTTGGGAATCTGGGCTGGCCCATCCATTAGGCCAACTGAGACTTTTGCATCAGGCAGCAGATTGATGGGGATGGTCAATGCATCTTCTTGCCTCTTAGTTGAAGTGTAAAACCATAAATCCAGCTTGCATACATGGTAAAATTCAGGACCACTGCTAAATTATTCACATCAGGAAGGAGACTGGTGGAGGACAGACATCTTTGTCCACCTTCTTGCCTCCATCATTCTTCCTTCTACCTTCCTTCTACCTCCATCATTCTTCCTTCTATATTTCTACTACTCCCTGGAGTAGAAAAGGCCAGAGGACAGCGAGGAAGAGGTGCAGGGGCTTGCACAACATTGGATAAGGAAGGGCAGAGTCCTGTGCCAAGAGGCCTGGATCCAGCACTGTTTTGAACTCTCTCTCCTTGGTAAAGTTCATGATATCCTACCTCTTGCTGCTTTGAAGGGAGCTGTCAACACCAGTGGCATAGCTACTGGTATGGCGCATAGTATGGCGTGAAAACACTAAGTTTGACAGGGAACTTTAGGGGTTAAAGATTGATCATGTATTATTGGGCTATCTAACTGACCTGTTGTACAGGTGGCAGGAGAAGGAACAGGCAGCACAAAGCCACCAGTGTGTCCTCCATAACTAGGGTGGATCTTACAGTGCAGTCATGTGCCCCCTCTTGGTGTCACATCCAGAGGAGATGCTCCTCAAGCTTCATTATATTTTCACCTCTGGATCCATCCATTTCCATACTTTTGAAAGAGGCATAAAATATATATTTTTATTCTAGCATTATCAATACTATTTACATCATCACCACAAAAGGGAGTTTGCTTAACTCTGTGCGGAGAGAAGATGAATTGCAGCAAACTATAAATCACAACTGTTGCGGACAGCATCTGTCTGTGACCTCCTGAGTAATGCACTCCTCACTGAGAAGCAGGCACCAAACGATGCAATACTGAGAACGATAATGATGCATCACTGAGATCATCTCCGATGATGCTGTGAGCACAAGATGGAAAAGAGCAAATTACAGACCATGAATCACTCCTTCTGTGAATAATCAGAATTATTCCCACTAAGATCACATTCCTAACCATGTCTACTCAAAAGTAAGCCCCATTGTGTTTAATAGGTCTTACTCCCAGGAAAGTGTCTTTAGGATTGCAGCCTTAATATCAGAAAAAAGTGAAAGATCAGACAAGGTGTTTTTGAATCTTTGTAAGACTCTTAAGGGATTGGAGAGTTTTTCGCTGATTAACCCATGTTTTGCTGGCCAATTACACAATTGCATTAAGGGCTCAATTCTAACGCACCCTTTGGATGGCATGAGTTTCTTGCACCAGCCCAGGGTTGTCACAAATGTTCAGTAAAACACATTTGTGTTACATAGACAGGAGCAGTGATGGGCAGGCCTGGCCCTAACAACCGGTTCTCCGGAAGTGGGTGGGGCCGGGCCAGGCCAGGGGGCAGGGCTGAGGTCAGGGGGCGGGGCCAGGGGCAGGGCCAGCTAGAATTTTTAAAAATTAAAAAAATTAAAAAAAATAAAGCATGTGGCTTACCTCTGAGTAGACCTGCATAGGATGGTGCTCTGAGGCTGCTGTCCTTTCCACACTGTCCTGGGAGTAAGTCCCATTGCCTGTCATGGGACTTACTTCTGAGTAGTCAAGATTGGGATCCAGGCTGCAGAGCCAGCCACTTTCCTGGGAGTAAGTCCCATTGCCTGTCATGGGACTTACTTCTGAGTAGTCATAGGATTGGGATTTGCAGCTCCACGGGCTCCTCTGAGCACCCCCCCCCCGGCCAGAGGGGAAAGGCAGCAATCGCGCCTCAGCGCGGGCACATCCAAACACCCCCCCTGGCCAGCGGGGGAAGGCACCAATCGCGCCTCAGCGCGGGCATGTCCAAGCACCCCCCCTGGCCAGCGGGGGAAGGCAGCAATTGCGCCTCAGAGAGCTCCGAACCGGTTCTCCAAGTTACGGCCAGCCCCCCAACTACCGGTTCGCGACCGGCGGGCTGATCGTAACAACCGGATGGCCAGAACCGATCAGAACCGGTCTCAGCCCATGCCTGGACAGGAGGGAGGACATTGCAAGGAACTGAGCTAGCCTCCCTGCATAGGATCCCAGAAAGGTACTGTAAATAGGATGAGCTTGGCTGATGCAGTGTTTGGGTGTGAGTGGGAGGATAGTAGGAAGGTGTCAGGGCTGGGAGAGGATGGATGATGGGCAGACTGTGGGTGGGAAGATGGTAGGGGGAAGCATGGCCAGGACCTGGCAGTTATACTGGATCTTGGTCCCATTCCTGGCATAGGTGGGTGGCAGAAGCGGTTAAGACACTGTGACCTGTTAATCAGCAGGCCAGGGTTCGAGACCCGGGTTGGCCCCACAAGACAGGGTGAGCTCCTGTCCTTATCCCAGCTCTGCGACACAGCTGGATCCAATCGTATTGGCTCTGCCTTTCCATTGGACTAATTCAGTGGCATGGAGAGGGGGGATTTGCTGCTTGGGTAAAAGCCTATCCTCCATAACAATCCAACCCAGGCTTTCATGCTTTGCATGCAGTGTATGCAGCGCTGAGCACGATACCATAGTCTTTCATGACTGACTGAGGCCTGCTTGGTCCCATTCCTAGGCAGCCTGAGATCCAAGTAGCCCCACTGGGGCTGCTGCAGCGTTCTGGAGAGGTTTCAGGGTGGTTTGGGGCAGGAGTGGGCCAGGCAGTAGTGTGGGAGGGGAGAATTGTAATGGGGACCACACACACCAACATCCTATCCCCCATTTCCCCATCCTGAACCAGCTGCTCAATTAAAGATATTTCACAATTGAATTCTTTTGATCTGACTTGGGTAAGATTTAAGATTTCTAATCTGAACTATATGTTTCACACCCAAATCACATATCTCACACCCCCAAGTCCAGCCTCAAAATACAATTGAATGTGGATTTGTGCCATCTGCACAACCCCATCTTGTGGAGGTACCAGTCTCTGCAGGATTTTCTAGGCTCACTAAATATGGTGTTGGCATATACATTGGTACTTTAAATACTCAACAAATGGAAAGCCAATTATTTATTTATTTCAGAATCCACTGGAATTTATTTTCAATTCCAATTTATTTATTCCAGAATTCGCTGATCCTTCTAAAGTTTAAACCTGCCCTTAGAATTTCCTAGGAGTGGATCATGTCATATAATTCTGTATATGTATCTGTATATGCTGTATATGTACATATGTAGTGATGTGTTTGCATTGCTTCTGCCTGAAGAGTGATTTCAAGTCTGCAATGTGTCTGTCCATCTCACTTTTGCACGTAAACATACCCCCAAATCCAGAGTAACTACGGGATCACGTAAGAGACTTTACGTGCACCCGTAATTACTGCACCACCTAGTGAAAACCTATGGGAAATTAATACTGCAATCCAGAGTAAGTTGTTCTTACACCGGAGCAAGGACTCCCTGTAGTTACTCTGGATTTTGCCCATAATCTCACTGTGAAGGTGTCCATCCATTTGTTGAATGGATACAAAAACTGTGTGCAGTCCAAAATAAAAGATTAAGCATAGTGTGTGCCAAAATCCGTTTGCTAGCTAAAAGTAAACACTAAGCACTGCCAATTTTTTTAGGGGGGGCATGGTAAATTACGTCTACAAAAGAAGGCAACTATTAGTAATGGGAGTAAAAAGAGACATAAAGAAAAGAGATGCTACATGACACACTATATGTCTGATATATAAATACAGATGAGTTTGCAGTGTGAAAAATTACAGTGCTTTTCACCTAGAAGCCATATGTAAAAAGAACATGACATTATTCTGTCAAGCACCTCGGCAGTGGATACATTTTTTTCTTCATTCGAATCCTTCCATTACCCAGAGTACACACAGCTGGTTACTGATTCACTGAGAGCCTTTTAAAGAAAATAGAATTGATATGGGCTTCTGCCGAAATCTAGCAGGACAGGGAAATTTTTTTCTCCCCCTAAGAAAATGCTAAAAGTTAACATCACCCAGTGAAATTGATGGGTGATAGTTTGAGGACAGACTAAAAAAAGGAAACTCAGTCATAAAGGTCTGTGAGAGCAAGGAGAGTTTTTTATTATTTTTCATGTCGTTTTCTCTACTAGAAAAACTCT